>UELW01000778.1:26935152-28135152 GCA_900490495.1 Danionella dracula | reverse complement strand
TTACGTTTAGCAATGTTTCGTAACCCCCTGACGTTTAAAGAAACAATAGAAAGAGAAATGTTGTATAAGAAATAACAAAAAGTTAACACTCAACAACTATCGACTAATTTAACATGCTACATAGTTGAGCATAACCTGCGCATTAAACGAACAGTCTTTATTTTAGTGAAGAACCCACGTTCGAAGTGTAGCCTACCAAGTGTCCATCGAGATGAATGCCTCACGAGATTTCCTGGCCGTTGACGTAGGCTCTGGCGCCCACGTAGTAGGCTTGCTTTCCTTCATTCCTCGCCTGTTGAATCAGTGGCCAGAGTTTCAGTCTAATCTCTTTGACGGCTTGTGACAAATCTTCGGTCAACTTCAGTTTTTCCTGTTGCAGAAAGGGATGTTTTTTTGGCAGATCTCTAGACGGCGTCTCTGCAGGTTCTCATAGCGAAGCGAATGATGAGCGCTCTCGGTTTAGCAGACGGTAGAGCTCGCGGCTTCCCCAGGCGGTGAACAATATCAACAGATCTCATCAGCTCATCTCTCTCTGGGACTGGGAGAATATTTCTGCATATTTCGATCACTTTCTTCTTTACATTTTCTCCTGTAGTTTCAGCCAAACCATGGAGCTTTAGATTCGATCTTCTAGAATAAGATTCTGCTTCAGCAATGCGCATCTCTAAATTGCTGACTTTAATATCATTTTCCTTGAGACTAGGAAACCAAACGCTCCAGCGCATCTGCTCTCTCGTTGATGAGTTGAGAGAGGGTTGTAATAATAGCGTTTTCTTGTGGCTCTACGATAATTTTTTTAGCAGCAGGAGACTTAAAAGGGGTAACATGCAAAGCAGGAAATTCTTCCTCCATCAGTGAAACCGAAAGATCTGATGCACTGCTTTTTGAGTAGTCGTGGCATGAAGATAGCAATGCGTTATCCAACGCGATTGCAGATGCATGCTTATTCTTCTGCATTCTTTTCCGACGGTTACTTGACATATGGTCCACCGATGACGTTAATAGCGATGTACACTTTAAACTGTGAAATAAATTATTTAACTTTTCACCTTCACTGTATTTTAAATTTGTACGCAGGAGCCCAACACGAGGAAACTTACTCGGTCGCCATCTTGGATCCCCCCCCGAGGAAGTCTGTCCCAAAATACGAGCTCAGAGCCTTCGTGACGTCACCAGTGTGTGACAAGTCTGGAGTGTTCAATTTGAAAGAGCCAAAATGAACGACTAAGTATCAGGTACACGACGATAGGTTTATCTAGCTAACGTTTGTTTAAAACTAGGAAAGAGGTATTTAACATGTTTACCTTTTGGTAAAATTTTGAAAATTTGAGAAAAGATATCTGAAATTAGTAAGTAAGATGGGACTTAACGGTAACGGGTAGCTTAGCAATCGAACTTTTATTTTGGTAAAACGTAACTTAACGTTAAACGCAACATAACTTGCTTTTCCTAACAACTATTTCTACATAATGAGCCAAATATAACGTTAGTGGGGTACAATAGCCAGTTAGCGTAACTCAGATATAGGAAACCTAACATTATGTATCTCTGGTATTCTCACAGAACAATGTCTCACTGGATCTGCTGTAACTCCTGCTTCTCTTCACCGGGATCCGAGCGGCAGCTGGCTGTCAGTAATTGCGGCCACATCATCTGTAATGTCTGCTTTCAGAGAGGTTGCACTCTAACCAGCATTCAAAATATAATTCATACACAAATTTAGATTGCCGTCATGGGCGAAAAAGATTAGAGCAGTGGATGTACCTCCATCTGCTGGATATCATGAAGTATTGCCGATGGAGTTAATGTTTGGGTTTCTCTTCAGGAAACCAAGGCCTGTGTCTGGTTTGCAATAAAAAATGCCAGTTTTCTCCCCTTTCTGAAAAGGTAAGATACCTGTAATTTTGAAGAGTGTTGTTGCACTAATCTCTTTGTTGTTCTGATAGAGCAGCTCAGATGTTCAAGTTCTATTCTCTGATGTCAGCCGAGTAGCAGTGAAGTGCTACTCAGAAATAAGTAAGGTAATGTATAGTATTATTTTCCCTTATTAATGATTGCATGAACAGGGTTAAACATTATTTCATTTTAAAGCGAATGTGAATATTTATTGTGTATTTATTGTTTTTATTAAATTTAAAGACATCTTTAAAAAATTGTCAAAACATTATTTATTGCCAAGAAATCCCAAAACTGGCACTTAACTTCACAGTTTTTCATTTTTCACTCACAACCTCAATTTGTGTGTGCTTGAGTTCTTTGACACTACTGTCTTAATTCTATATTTCGTGCTTCAATTTCCATTTCTTACGATTCTAGTTTCATGTCAATGATGGCTGGTTCTAGCAACGTCCAGCAGCTCTGATTGGTGGACTCATAGCATATTTTAACTCTATATTTCCATGTTTCAACTGTATATTCTGGAGTAGTTTGTTTGAACCTTCTCTCGTTTGTTTGAACCTTCACTTCACTGGTGTAACACTTCCTCTCTTGGATTGATTGGCTAGATGAAGAGCTGTCAATCAGAGCTGCTGGACCAGAGCTGACACTAGAGCCAGCCGTCATTTACATGAATCTAGAATAGCAAGAGTGGAATAATGAATTGATAGCAAAGGGTCAAAGAATGCAAAGTGAGCTTGTGAGTGCAAAACAAATGTCTGTGAAGTCACATGCAAGTTTTGCTTTAGCAATTTTTATTCAGACAGGTGAATTTATTTGAAATTCTTGCACAAAAAATGTTCACATTAGATTTTAAAACATCATTTTATACATGTTTTCTATTTTTTAAACCTTTACATGCAATCATTAAGAAAGAAAAATAATCCCATAGTAATGATGCATGTAGGGAAACGGTGTGCAAATAAATAACGTGTTTCAAAGCCTTTATGTTTTGTGATTTGAAGGTTTTGCAGTTCCAATCCAGACACCAGAAAAGACTACAAGCCCACTTTGAGCAGATTGTGAGTTTGTCAATCTGTACAGTTTACGGTATATGTACTTTATGGCTGTTTTTTTTTTTTTTTTTTTGAGATTTCAGTTTAGGGCTGCAGCTATCAATATTGTTTAAATTGATTATTCAATAACTGTAATCAATTGATTAACTGGATAATCTGTTCACATTTTTGCAGGTTCCTGTGTTACAGCTACATTACCTGTGTAACCAAATTTGGCTTTTTCCGCAATAAAAAACTGCCGCTGCACCAAATGGCCACCAGATATATATTCATATTACATGTAAAATACCAAATCCGTTGCAAGCCAAGCAGAAACAGCAATAAAAATTTAAAAAATTTATGCATTATAAATCTAATAAATATTAATAAAACAATGAAAACAGAATCAGAAAGTGTTGGAGGAGGAGGTGGTAGGGAAAGAGAACGGATGGTAGCGCAGGGGAGCCATGGCCATAAAAATATGCTTTGTCAAAAAAGCAACACAAAAATATTCACGAATTTAGGACACCAACACAAAGCTGCAAGAGGAGAGGGTTCATGCTAGGCACGATCACGCAGCATCAGGGCTGTAACTGACCAATAGGAGAGCAGAACATTTGCTGGCACATTGAAGGCAGTCACATGGTACCCAGTGTTGTCTTCTGCCTGAATTTAAAATGTCGAATATGTATTTCTCGTGTGCGTTTTTTTTTCGTAACTTGAAAAAAAAATGTTGTGTCATGAAACAAACTTTTTCATTAATTCACGTGTCCTTATCTTCAATTTTCCGTGATGTCCGTAATTTTTTTATAATGTTTTAAAAATGTATACAATTTTTAACTCTCCTGCTTTTGTAGCACTGCTGTCCAAATAATGTTTTAGATAATTTAATATTTTAAATGAAAATGTAATGTCTTTAATGGAAGTACAAAATAATGTTTCAAAGTATAAAAAACACCATAATGAAACATGAAAGTATGTTTAAACATAATATGTGTGAAGTAATTATTATCACATCATGCCTAAACAAAAATGCAGTTAAGTTTGCTTTTTTTCAATTGTCTTTTTTTAGCATTTTTTTTTACTTCTGTATAATTAATAAAAAAAAATAAATTTTTTATACAATCTGGAAACAGTTTCAAGAAGAAACCTAGAAGTGAATTTTTGAGTCTGAGTAGACACGCTCAGTAGATATGACAAGTCCTAAACAAGAATGAATGTAGAACTGCTCTCCAAGAGACAAAAAGGAAAGTGCGTAATTCCCCTCATCTGTCTGCAATTTTTTTTTAACCAAACAATTGAATAATTAAAAAGTACACGGACCCAGTTCCAAGTGCTGGAACTGCGCGCTGTCATTTTGGAATTCCACATATCTGTGACCTGACTTTATTTTATTTAATAAAAATGGCTACAATTTAAAACCACAATGAATGCATTACAGATTTAAAAAATAAAAGTTTCAAATTCTAGCAAATGTATTTAACAATGAGTAAGTACACACAGTACTCAAATTTTTTTTTATATATATTATATAGTCATCTGGGATTCTGACTTGAATAGTTGCCTGTCTATAGAACTGAACCCCATTTAGTTTTTGTGAGTACAGACTGTGCAGTGTATTAAAGATATATATATATATATATATATATATATATATATATATATATATATATATATATATATATATAATCCATGTTGTGGCTGATGTTTCTGGCGCATTTTGGTGAAATTTATATGGAAATTTCATGACATTATTGTCTGAAACATTTACTAGCTGTCGTTTTGAAATGACACAACATTGTCGTTTAGTCATCTATTTTAATTTATTTTTTAACTAATCTGGAAAATGGCTATCAAGTGTTATATTGCTTGTATGGCAATTAGGGTTGGGTCGATAGATCGGCATTGTAATCCTTCACCCCCCACCCCTCACGAAAAACACTTAATCACACTATAGCCAAATAAGACGCATACTTTCAGTTTCCACATATTTACATGTTTTATAATTATGACGAAATAATTGCAAGATAACAAAGTTGTTAAACACCATACATATACTGCGAACTAACAAATTACATGAACTATGTTTACCTTTTTAGCTTTCAAAAACAGGAAAAAAATCTAAATTATTTAAATTAAATTAGATTAAATAAACTACATTAAAAATGCCTTTTTGGTTTTAACACTAGAAATGAGCTTGAAATAACAACAAAAAAGATAAGATAAGATATTTCTTTATTAATCCCGAAGGAAATTATTTTTCCAGTGACTGCTTATTTAAAAAAATATAAATATACAAATACAAAGAAGAAATTTAGAAAAATGAAATACAAATAAAATACTATACTATACTGTACTATAAAACTAGGTTTAAAACATTAAAACATGTTTAAATATGAAGGTTTTTAGACAGAAATACATACATGTTAAACTTAGTCAGTAAAAACATTACCCTCTGTACTGAACACACGTTCAGATGGAGTGCCGGTAGCACATATGAATGAGTATGAACGTGTTTTATTTAATGTCGTAACAGAACTAGTGCTGTCAAGCGATTAAATTTTTTTTTATCTAATTAGTTACATGGTATGGCGATTAATTAATCTAATTAATCGCATTTAATCGCACATACATACAGACATTACAAGAAGCAGTTTTTTTTTTTACCATTTATTATTGAAAACAAACCTAGAACTTAGACTACAATGGTCATGACATTTTTATCAATGACTGAACACAAACCTATGAACCCAGGTTACAGTATATGACAATTTCACAATTGGTTACAAATGACAGTTTTAACTATTACTGAACATAAACCAATGTCTAAGATCACAACGACCATGACAATTTTGTTTATTACTGAACCCAAGCCTATCAACTAAATTGCAATGGACATGACATCCCTTATGCTACATAAATTCTTTTTTTAATCTAAATTCATATTTCTCTTTTAACCAGTTGCTAAGACAGAGTAACTTGTTCACATTTTCAGAGTTTACAGATGCCCTTTTATTCTGCACAACAGTGCCAGCCAGTGAGAAAAGTCACAATCATAAAAGTTACAATCAATGACTTGCGCAGTAACACCTAGATAGTTGTGATTACTGATAGACGTCCAGTGATCTCCGGTTAAGGCCACATGTTTAGCTTGAGCTAAGCTGTCCCGTTTTGATATTTTTTCGTTGTCATACAGCTGATTTATTCTCGAAACTACTGCGCCTCTTGACGGTAGTGTGTAGGTTGGGTCGGAGGCAGCGATTCGAAATCCATCCACAAGCCCCTTGTCTTCCACAGCATTAACAGGCCTACAGTCCATTGCAATCCATTTAGATATCGCATTTGTAAATGATTGCGATTTAGACTTACTTAATTTGCGGTGACTTGTATCAGTCAGCGTGGTTTGGCGGAGCTTGCTGACTGTTGCAGCCGGGGGTGAGGTGACTATCGAGCTCGCTAAAACATTCGAGTTCAGGTGGTATTTCAAACTAGAACTGCTTCGATGATAGGTAAATTCCTTGTCACAAAAAACGCAAATGACTTTTGTTTTATCAATGGCTCCACTAGCATCTCTTTTGTATTTAAAATGGCCCTTTAGCCGACCATGCAGTTCTTCGTCCTTTTCATTTGGCATCTTGTTAGTTTTGTTACTAGCTTGCTGCAGCTCTACCATGTGTAGTTACAGATCTGTAGGGGGGCAGGGCGTGTTAATTGCGTTAAAAATATTAATGCGTTATTTTTTTCTATGACTAATTAATCTAATTAACGCGTTAAATTCCCAGCCCTAAACAGAACCTTATTCTTCCGTCTCTTCCGGACTCGCACAGAGCTGGGTGATGAACTTGTACGTGTTATAATCAGTTTAATTTAATTATCTCGTATGGTTTCATGTGATCTACTCTGCATCTTGGATCAAACAATACTGCTTTGTGCATCACACACACCATGGCATCATTACTATTGCCTTCGATCTTGCTCTTCGGTCTGCTGTGGCTAAGTGGTTTGCCCTTCTACATCTAACTTTCTTTGATTCAGTCTTTGACTGTATGTTTGATATTAAGCTGTAAAATGGAATCTAGCCTGCGTGGCAATATTTCCTGCAATATTTTAGCTATTTTGCTTTTCTAAATCAAATGAGTATCATATCACACTCTAAGTACAGATGGAGAGAATGAAGGCAGAAGGACAAAAAATGCAGCATGAGATGCAGAAGATGTCCAAGTAAGTTTAACAGAATTCTCAAAGATACATAAATTGTCGTTGATGTGACCATGTCATTGTTTTTGGCAAGCTGTATTTGCTGTATCTCCTCTATTTGCCCACGAGTGGTTGACAATTTCCCTTATTTTTCAATCCAAAACTAGACAGGTAAGTTCTAAAAATGTGCCCACAAAAAATTATTTTCTGAGATGACAGGGGAAGAACACAGAAACCAGAATGAGAGACAATGCCATATCAACATGCACAGAGACAATTTTCTTTTTTCATTCACATTAAATTAACCTTTTGGTTGTCATTGCTATAACTTGAAACAACAGCTGTAAAATTGTATTGTTATTCCATGCTGAATATGGAGGTGTGCAAGTTGCCCAATAAAACTGTTGATGTCAGAATTAAAATCATGTGAATACAAAAGGAGATTTAGTTGCTGCTGGTAAACACAGCTGAAACAAAGACTTCAGAGCAAATTCTTAGCGATTTAATGTCATCTGCATTCTGTTGATTTCTTTACAGCTATAACCTTTGCCTCTCTTCTGACAATTGCCTTGCCTTTTCACATTCACAGCCATAAGACTAGCCATAAGACCCTTATCATTCTCACACTGTCTCGATGTATGAAACTGTGGCCTCTTCAAAATTTTACTCTTTCACGGACTGATAAAGTGCACTCTCCTCTACTTTGCAGCAAGGCTGAAGTTAAAAACAAATTACAGTTTGCTTTCATTTCCATAACTACACATAAACACCTACAGGGTATGTGTTGACTTCTCCAGTCTGGTTTGCCGAATCATGTCATATGATGAGTTATCATAGCAGAATGTTCAATTCAGATTAAATTTCTGTTGGACCAACATCCAACAACAGATCTCTCAGGCTTGTCTTTCCAGTCTAGGAACTTTATATCAATATGTCTTTTTGATTCAAGTGAATAGATGCCATTTAAAATGCTATTTTCTTTCATCCATTTACCGAAAAATAAACCTTTGCACATTTCACAGCTTGTCAACATACAAGGTGATGGTAAGGTAAATGCTTGTAGTGACATTGTGTGAATTCAAGATTGTTTTGCTGTCTTTGCAGGAAAATTGCAGAGCAGAATGCCTACATTTCAAAGTTGGAGATGACTGCTCAGAATCAAAGGTAAAGAATCTCTGAATACTGCCAGAGGTCAGAGATGATCGTTCAGTGCCTATGATCTCATCACTTTCAGAACACAGATATTAAAAAATATATATATTTAAAAAAACACTCAAACAAACAAACAAACTCAAAGCTCCCTGTAGCTGCAGCTTTCTGGGCTCTAGTCCACATCTATCCAGTTTCATATTCTTTCTTTCTCCTGTTTTCTCATGTTCTTGTGAGATCTGCTTGATCTCAGTTACCAGGTAGCATGGACATGTCAGTCAGTGAAATTTCATTTTTACTTGACATCTATGTAAACAAAATGATCTTAAAATGACATGATTGTGTGTCTCAACCCGTCAATTCATATCAGAAATCAAATATGCAAAATTTAAATTGATAATTAAAAAAAAAGAAGCTTGTAGATTTTCAAGTGAAAACAAAAGTTTAACCCTAAAATTCATAGATTTTCAAGTGGAAGCAAAATATTTCTCGCAAAAATCACAATTTTTCAAATGAAGTTATAAATATTCCCTTAATTTTACGCGCATATAAATTGACCAGAATTAATTGACCATTTTTACACAGACTTGCTTTTCACATTCTTACAAATTTGATAGATATATTTATGAACTGGTGAATGTGATCTGGCAACTGGTCATATGTATAGGACCTGCTCTGGGTTTATGCTTGATCTTTTTTAGACTGTCAGGGCACTTTCTTGTTTCGTAACTTTAAGAGCTGGGTCTGTTTAGCCAACCAATCACGATGTTCCTGACACACGCAGCTAAATCAGCTCCATTCTGTGCAACAGTTGTGCGTTTAAGATGGTCGCTGACAGCAACATACGTTGAGTATAAGTATTACAGTATTTGATCTGATGTAGTAGTATATATGATGCAGTAAGAGCTAGCTTTTTAAAATGCATGAAGTTACTGTGCATTACCTTGTATTTTTTCCATATAGACTATAGCCATCCATAACTTCTTCTTCTTCTTCTTCTTCTTTCGGCTGTTCCCAGTTTAGGGGCCGCCACAGCAAATCATCTGTTTCCACCTAACTCTGGCCTCAGTATCCTCTACTCTTGCACCAATTACCTTCATGTCCTCCTTCAGCACACCCATATAACTTGTCTTTGGCCTTCCTCTTGCCCTCTTGCCTGGCAGCTCCATCTCCAACATCCTTCTACCAATATAACTACTATCCCTTCTCTGCACATGTCCAAACCCTCTCAATCTGGCTTCTCTGACTTTGTCTCCAAAACAACCAACCTGAGCTGTTCCTCTGATGTGCTCGTTCCTAATCTTGTCCATCCTTGTCACTCCTAAACTGAACCTCAACATCCTCATCTCTGCTACTTCCATCTCTGCCTCGTGTCTCTTCCTCACTGCTACAGTCTCTAACCCATACATGATAGCTGGTCTCACTACTGTTCTGTACACCTTTCCTTTGATTCTTGCTGACACTCTTCTGTCACACAACACCCCTGACACTTTTCTCCACCCACTCCAACCTGCCTGCACTCGCCTCTTCACCTCTTTTCCACACTCCCCGTCGCACTGGACTGTTGACCCCAAATACCTAAACTCCTCCACCTTCTTGACCTCAGCCCCCTGTAACCTCACTGTTCTACTTCCCTCCCTCTCGTTCAAATACATGTATTCTGTCTTACTACGACTGACTTTCATTCCTCTTCTTTCTAGAGCAGACCTCCAACTTTCCAGATGTCCCTCCACCTGCTCTCTACTCTCACTACAGATTACAATGTCATCTGCAAACATCATTGTCCATGGAGATTCCTGTCTGACCTCATCTGTCAATCTGTCCATCACCATAGCAAACAAGAAGGGACTCATAGCCGATCGTTGATGTAGCCCCACCTCCACCTTGAACTCCTCCGTCTGACCTGCAGCACATCTCACTGTTGTCATACTCCTCTCATACATATCCTGAACTACTCTGACGTACTTCTCTGCCACTCCTGACATCCTCATACAGGACCATAGCTCCTCTCTCGGCACCCTGTCATACGCTTTCTCTAAGTCCACAAAGACGCAGTGCAGCTCCTTCTGACCATCTCTGTACTTCTCCATTAGCATTCTCAAAGCACAAATTGCATCAGTAGTGCTCTTCCTGGGCATGAAGCCATACTGCTGCTCGCAAATATCCACTTCCCTTCTTAGCCTAGCTTCCACTACTCTTTTTCAGAGTTTCATTGTGTGTCTCATCAACTTTATACCTCTGTAGTTGTTACAACTCGGCACATCACCCTTGTTCTTAAAGATTGGCACCAGGACACTTTCCTCCATTCCTCAGGCATCTTCTCACTCTCTAGAATCCTGTTGAATAACCTAGATAGGAACTCCACTGCTGTCTCTCCTAGACACTTCCACACCTCCACAGGGATGTCATCTGGACCAACAGCCTTTCCACTCTTCATTCTCCTTAGAGCATTCCTCACCTCATCCTTTCTAATCTTTTCAACTTCCTGCTCTACAATGTTCACCTCTTCCCCCCTTCTTTCCCTCTCATTCTCCTCATTCATCAACTCCTCAAAATACTCCTTCCATCTTCTCTGCAGACTCTCCTCACTTGTTAGAATCCTTCCATCTCTATCTTTAATCACCCTTATCTGTTGCACATCCTTCCCATCTCTGTCTCTCTGTCTCGCTAATCTGTACAATTCCTTCTCACCTTCCCTCGTGTCTAACCTGGCATACAACTCATCATATGCCTTCTGTCTGGCCTTTGCCACCTCCCTCTTCACCCTGCGCTGTGATTCCTTGTAGTCCTGCCTACTTTCTTCAGTCCTCTCGATGTCCCACTTCTTTTTAGCTAGCCTCTTCCTCTGGATGATGTCCAGTACTTCCTCATTCCACCATCATGTTTCCTTATCTTCTTTCCTTCTTCCTGCTGACACACCTAGCACCTTCCTACCTGTCTCCCTGATCACTTCTGCTGTAGTTTCCCAGTCCTCTGGAAGCTCTTCCTGACCACCCAAAGCCTGTCTCAGCTTCTGTCTGAATTCCTCACAACCGGCTTCCTTTTGCAACTTCCACCACTTGGTCTTCTTTTCCATCTTTCCTCCCCTCTTCTTCCTGACCACCAGAAACATCCTACACATCACCATCCGATGCTGTCTGGCTACACTCTCTCCTACCACTACTTTGCAGTCAGTGATCTCTCTCAGATTGGCTCGTCTACTTAGGATGTAGTCCACCTGCGTACTCCTACCACCACTCTTGTAGGTAACTCTATGTTCCTCCCTCTTCTGGAAATAAGTGTTAACTACAGCCATTTCCATCCTCTTGGCAAAATCCACCACCATCTGTCCTTCTGGGTTCCTTTCCTTAACACCAAACCTGCCCATCACTTCCTCATCACCTCTGTTGCCCTGGCCCACATGACCGTTGAAGTCTGCTCCCACCACTACTCTCTCCCCTCTGGGAATACTCTCCATCACCTCATCTAACTCACTCCAGAATCTCTCCTTTTCTTCCAGCTTACAGCCTACTTGTGGAGCATAACCACTCACTACATTCAACATCACCCCTTCAATCTCTAACTTCAAACTGATCACCCTGTCAGACACTCTTTTCACCTCTAAAACATTCCTCACAAACTCCTCCTTCAGGATCACTCCTACCCCATTTCTCTTCCTATCCTCACCATAGTAAAACAGTTTGTATCCCCCTCCAATACTACGCGCTTTGCTACCCTTCCACCTGGTCTCCTGCACACACAGAATATCTGCCTTCCTTCTCTCCATCATGTCCGCCAGCTCTCTACCTTTCCCGGTCATTGTACCAACGTTGAGAGTCCCTATTCTCAGACCTATACTCTTGCCTTTCCTCTTCTCTCTCTGCCTACGAATCCTTCTCCCTCCTCTCCTTCTTTGACCAACAGTAGTCCAATTTCCACCGGCACCCTGTAGGTCAACAGCACCGGTGGCGGTCGTTGTTAACCCAGGCCTCGACTGATCCGGTATGGAAATTGAATTTATGACTTGCATATTTGGTTTTGGCATGTTTTACGCCGGATGCCCTTCCTGACGCAACCCTCTCTATTTATACGGGCTTGGGACCGGCACAGAAGTCACTGGCTAGAAACCCCTTTGGCTAGATTAGCCATCCATAACTGTATCAGAATAACTGATTTGGAAATATAATGTATGTATATGTGGTAGATTGTTACTGTTTCAATGCAGAATTGCTGCGCAGGATGAGGCTTATGTCAGGAACGTTGGGATTGGTTGGGTAATTGATGTGCGAGGACAGTCTCAAAAAGATCAATCATAAATCCATAGCAGGTCGTAAACATGTCTTGAGTTGGTAATCCACATTCAAGTTTATATATTTGTGACGTTTGTGAATGTTCTGAATGAACTCATGTAAGTTCTAGGTAAGTGCTATTTTTACTTGTACTTGTACGTATGTTTGCCTTTTTGGGGAATACTTTTGGTTTTACTTGAAAATGTACTAACTGTTTTTGAATTTACAAATTTCATCATTGCCTATTTGATTTGTGCTATTGATTAATGAATTTTGACTTACACATTTTAATCACTTTGAGATCATTCTGTCTTCATAGAGATCTGTGCTTCCTGTCTGGAGCTGCAGGTCTGAGTGGAAAACAAATGTTCATAAACTGTAGGTGTCTTTTCAGGATTTTGAAATATAGCCAGTCTTCCAGAGGCTGTCCAAAGCTGGAATCTGGAACTACGAAGCTATAAATTTAAGATCACATATGTTGTATGGAACAAAATGACATTAATGTGAAACATGTTTTTATCAAATATGAGTGACAATCCTTGATGCTTTTTCACTTGATAGATTGTTAAATATAGTCTGACACTATGTTGAAATATTTTAATAATAAATATCTTTGCAGGTCAAGACTCTTGTCACAAAGCAGCCGAGATTTACAGACAGTAACCCAAAGACAAGGTGAGTTTAGCTTGTTTTTGCCTATTTAGATAACTCTGTTAAATGGAGTGAAAACAAAAAAATATATATAAATAAATAAATATATATACATATATATATATATATATATATATATATATGTATATATATATTCATTCATTCATTCATTCATCTTCATGTCGGCTTTATTCCCTTTCGGGGTCGCCACAGCTGAATGAACCGCCAACTCTCTGGCATATGTTTTACGCAGCGGATGCCCTTCCAACCGCAACCCATCGCATTATTTATTTAAAAGCTGGCTGTATCTTACTGCAGGACATCTAACGATACGCATTTCTACTTGTGAACTTTGCTGTACTTCACATCAAAACACTTATATCAAGTAAAATACATGAATTCTGTCAAAACTCCTAAACTAAATAAGTGAGGGCATTTTATTTCAAATTGCTGATGTACACTGTTTACTGCAGTATTGCATTATGGATAAATGTGACCATTGTTTTTTTGGAGTATATTAACCCGTTTTTACAAAGAAGCTTTCTTTTTAAAGCAAGACACGCAGCAGTGAGGAAAGCAATGTAGGGAATTTTGAACTTGTTCTCAAAGAAAAATAAATGGTCTGTGAATACATTTCTGCTGGAACATCCCCATTGTCAAACATGGAGGTGGAAATATTAGAGTACATGGTTATTATATAAGGGTGTAGCACAACTCCAACCTTGTCAAAAGAAAAATAGAAAGGACTCCTTGTCTGAGCCAGGGCATTAACAACAGACTGAGCTTGAGTTTTTCCACTTGACAATGAACTAAAAGCAATCTAATAAATGAGGGGTTGAAGAAGTTCTTGGGGTGGCCAGTCAGACAATTCCTCTTCTGATATGTATGAAAACCTAGTGCAGCTACAAGAAAAATCTGACCTCTGAGTGGCAACAAGTGTTTGCCCACCAAGTTGTTAAAACATGTTTTATGTCTTATAAATAAGGACAAGTAAGTTAATAATTGAATATTGCATGTTTTTATTTATTTATTGCTGATTTAAGCATTCTGATATTGTGTCTCACACTGTTGAAACATAAGCTTTTAGATTTATGAACTGAATACATGATTGTATGGGATAAACTTGCCCAATGGGTTGATATTGTACAGTTAACCTTTTGTAAAAAAAAAGATTATTGTAGCTTGTTTTCGTATATACTATTGTTGCTTTTTGAGATTGAGTTGGAGTGTTTATTGATAAGTTTATTGGTTGCGATATGATTGAGATTTTGTGAAAACTGACATCTAGAAGGGTTATTGAAAAGTAATGTAATGCTTTTTAATTTCAGAAAACACGTCTATATTCTGACATAACTCTTGATGTAGAGAATACAGAATAAGAAATATTGGAATGTTTGGAAAATTTCCATGTTTTTCTCTTTAATAAATAATTTGATGCTTTTCTGAGAAATACAAGAAGAAAACTTCTCACATTCCTAACTGAAGGGCATCAACAAACGTTTGTATGTTCGTATGTTTGGAAATGTTCGGAAATGTTTCAGTTTTGTCACTCACTGATTACAGTTTATTTCAGGTTCATCAATGACCAACACTCCCTATTCCTCACCACTCTTATTGTCTCGACCCCTGTCCACTACCCCCTTGTAAGTAGTCCAGATGTTTATTCTAAACAGATCTGCAGTCTTGTTTTTCAGTGTGCTATAATGTAGTCCTATACAACAGATCATAAAACAGGAGGTTGGGTTTAGAATATTGTGTTGTTTTTGTTAATTTGGAGAATTAAAGATATTAAACAATGATTTTAATTTTCATATATATAAAAATGAACTTAAAATAACTTGAATTATGCACTGTAATGTAAACAACAAATACTGTTGTGCTGAGTACTGAAGGCAGTTCAATCTCGGGTATAACCTAGTAGAGCCCTGTTTTTTTATCATCTAAACAGTGTGTTTTTTTTTTTCAACGGTGACTGTAACGAAATAATTTCTTGCGACAAACCTTTTTCTTGTGACAATAAGGAGATAGTGACGAGGTAAATATGTTTCTGTTTTGACGAGAACTTGAAAAATTAAAGAGTTAAAGGGAAAGTGTCAAATATCTGGCCTTTAATTCAACAACCTGTCTTCCAGGAGGATAACCAAGAACCCACTTAAGCTAACACACTGTGTGACATGAATAAGAATTCTCCTTCTTATTTGAGATTTAGCAAGATGAGTTGTCTGCAAGCCTAAAGTTGTGCACAAAACTCCAGACCAAAAAAGGCTGCTAACTTCATTAGACAACGTCCGTTGCAGTCTCTTAGCTTGCGTGTGTTTTTTTACCACAGCTTTGAATGAGTGCCTGAAAGTCAAATGCAAATGCAGTACTGTATTTAGGCCGATTTTCTGTTCCTCAGGTGTGTATATGAACAGCAGAATTGACTCTTATTCTGAGCAGCAGAACCACATGTTGCTAGTGTTCTGTTAAAACATGGTCCTGTTACTCCAGCGCTCATATTCTGGCCATAAATACATGTTTATTGCACTGTAAAAAATAAAGCCACAGTGGCCAAAATGTTTTTGTTCTTGGCTTTTGTAGATAAATTCCATTGTGATAACAGTGTAGCCAAGTAATTTGTAGTTTTAGAACTCTGGAACAAGATGTTTGTTAGATGAAGTGAAGCACATAGAATATATGTTTTTTTTTTCTTTTCTTTTTTTTACAGAAACATGCTCTTTGTTTTGATGAAACTATGCATCAGCTAAAATAAGCTACTGGATTTGAGAATATTAAGGATTTCAGCAAGGTTATAAAACTTGTTATGAACATTGTAGCAAGACCTTTACAGATTGTTTCAGATATTGTCAGACACTTAAAATATCAGATCAGATCTTGACCAAGTGGTATCGGAGCAGCCCTATTGATTGTGATTTAAATACTTTGCTTTTAGACCTGAAAAGTCAAAGTTGGACAGCAGGGGGCTCTCTTTCAAAGTAAATGCCCTGCATTTCTGTACACATATTTTGCTTTGCTCTACAGTGTGTGCTGCTCTATTGTAATCCTGGAATCCTCTTTTTTCCTCTTCTAGTCCGAAAGCTTTAGCAGAATATCTCTCAGAAGCTCACCACAGAACTGTCTTATGGGTTTGTCTCCACTCACATCCACTGCCTTAAGAGGTGTATCACTAAAGAGTTTTGATGGCAATAACATTAACCTTAAGTTCAGATTTTAGGTTTAAAAAAGTATGAACACAATCCATTTATAGGAGACCTATCAATAAGTTCTTTGTTGGCCTGGGAAGCTGAGAACTAAATTTTTTAGTGTACGCATACTGTGCCAGCTGCTAATTAGGTGCTCTTTTTAAAAGTTGATTTGTTTCCCACTGGGTGTTTCATATTAAATTAAAAACTAGAACAGAGGTGTTATTAAACTCATAACCAAAACATATTTGCAGCCAATCAACAGGATCGGTTTTTGTTCAAATCTGTTTAAAACTAAATAGGGTCTATATGTATGATTTGTAGATACTTCAGAATGCTTTATTTTAGAACTGCTCGGTTATGGAAAAAGCTAATAATATATTATTGTATATAGTTATTTATTGAAATTATCACAATTATTTAACCATTATTTTGTCTCTTTAAATAAACTGTATTACCAATGATTTATATGTTGTTTTCCATTGATATTTTAAAATGAACGGATCTAATATGATCTAATATACACTTTATTAGTGTCTCTATGTAAACAAAACATGATAGGGTAAAAGATTTCAGGTACAAACAAATTTACTTATTAAAGGGTAGTAGGGTTGTGGCCCTAATTGTTATCATACCAACTTAAGAAAACCTCCAGTCTCCAGATGACAAAGAGGTGGTGACTATTTGGAGCCCCACACCTACCATGTTATACAGGAAAAACTGCTTGACATAATAAAATATGATTTCCTCCACTGGTTTGCTGGAATAGGTGAAAAGTGTAGACTGTACGAAACTATTGATTGTCCCTTAAGACATCTCAGAGTTTGCAGATATCAAGGGTCCAACAGATACAAAATTGTTAAGGTTTGACTTCAAAGGTTAATCACAATAATTTAAACAGACCAAAGACTGTTGTTCTTTATATATACCATAGAGTACAGAAGGCTGCAATTTCTTCAAAGAGAAGTGTGGAAATGTGATTTTGACTCTATAAAGATTTTAAAATGAGCATCAGTCATTTACAAGGCTGGGTGATCTTTCAATAATGACAATTATAATTAAATAAATGTTCTCAATTAAATAATTTTAGAGAGTTTGTTAGAGAGATTAATGCAACAGGCTGTTTTCACATCGCTAGTTTGTTTTATCTCATCTGAACCAAGAGAAACACTTGATTCATTGTTTTAATCGTCTGTGTCACAATCCTCATTAGAAAAGGGTAGTAGCAGAACCCAAACGCACGACAGGCAAACATTCTGTCAGTCTCTTTTTTTATTGAACAGAAAATAATACAAAATAACCCACGAGGGGGAAAATTTCCAAAAACTAAAGTAAACAGGTAAGTATAAGTTAAAAGACTAAAAAGGAACAAAGACTACAACAGGACTAAATACATTCAACAGCAAGAAAGGTGTGACATAACCAATGCAGCAATCCTGATCAAAAGAACAAGGGGTCTTATAAAGGAAAAGACAATTAACCTAAACGAGAACAGACACAGGTGACTCAACTGAACTGGGGATAATTAGACACAGGTGGAAAACAATCAAGACAGTGAACAAGACAGGAGTGAATTTACAAACGGCAAAAAAATAAACAGAACTAAACTCTTTAATAATGAAAAACAAGACTAGACAGGAATAAAAACCAAAAGGGGAAACCCCAAACACAACCCTGACCGAACATATTTTAACACAACACAGAAAAACAGAAAAAGGAGTCCATCATGAACTAAGCCAGAGGTAGGAAAACTAGCCCCCCGGAAGTCTGACAGGGTTCCAGAGAAAGCCCAGAGAGATGGACACCTCTCTCTGAGGTGGTCCAGGCCTAACACACAGTCCAAGGTGGTGCCGGAGGAAGCAGCCATGAAACCCTGGGGATGAGGCCATATACCACTGCAACAGTGTTAACCAGAGCAAAGGAAGCATAGGCGGATCAATAACATCAAAGAATAGCTGCAGGGTGGCAGGTAGTTGACAGGACAATCCAAAAGAACAGTTGGGCAGAGCTGGACTCAGGACCTGGCGCAGGCAGACAGGGGACCTGGGGTGGCGCAGGCAGACAGGGGACCTGGGGTGGCGCAGGCAGACAGGGGACCTGGGGTGGCGCAGGCAGACAGGGGACCTGGGGTGGCGCAGGCAGACAGGGGACCTGGGGTGGCGCAGGCAGACAGGGGACCTGGGGTGGCGCAGGCAGACAGGGGACCTGGGGAGGCGCAGGCAGACAGGGGACCTGGGGAGGCGCAGGCAGACAGGGGACCTGGGGAGGCGCAGGCAGACAGGGGACCTGGGGAGGCGCAGGCAGACAGGGGACCTGGGGAGGCGCAGGCAGACAGGGGACCTGGGGAGGCGCAGGCAGACAGGGGACCTGGGGTGGCGCAGGCAGACACGGGGACCTGGGTGGCGCAGGCAGACACGGGACCTGGGGTGGCGCAGGCAGACACGGGACCTGGGGTGGCGCAGGCAGACAGGGGACCTGGGGAGGCGCAGGCAGACAGGGGACCTGGGGAGGCGCAGGCAGACAGGGGACCTGGGGAGGCGCAGGCAGACAGGGGACCTGGGGTGGCGCAGGCAGACACGGGACCTGGGGTGGCGCAGGCAGACACGGGACCTGGGGTGGCGCAGGCAGACACGGGACCTGGGGTGGCGCAGGCAGACACGGGACCTGGGGTGGCGCAGGCAGACACGGGACCTGGGGTGGCGCAGGCAGACACGGGACCTGGGGTGGCGCAGGCAGACACGGGACCTGGGGTGGCGCAGGCAGACACGGGACCTGGGGTGGCGCAGGCAGACACGGGACCTGGGGTAACAAGACGGCATAACAAGAACCCTCATCATCAATGACTGGAGCATGGCACACTTTATCCATGACTCTCCCTTCAACTTCAGAAATAAGTGTTGCCGGCATGGGCTCCACTACTCTTGGTCGCAATGACCGGAAAAGAGAGGGCTGACTCCTCTTCTTCTTCTTCGATGGAGGTGGAATTTGTGGTAAATTCTTGGAGCTGTCTAGACAAGCCCTCTCAGGGCATGAGGCAGATAGAGTCTGGACTGGAAGCTTTGCACAGGGCATGTGGGGTGTGCGGTTCTCCACCTTGGAGGGATCTGAGGCAAAAACAGGCTCTGGAAGGGCAACCTCTCCTTGGGACCTTCGGACTGCCATTTTGGCTGCCCTTCTCTTCTTTTTCTGACCATGAGTCAGGGACGTGTCCTCCCCCAGTCTAGAAATATTCGTTGAAGTGGCATGGCATGACCCCAGGAAAAAGGCCTGAGGCTAGTTCCCCCTTCAGGTCAGCAACAAGATCCACCACTTCCCGAAAGGACCAGCCTTTGACGTTCCACAGTTCCTCTGATCTCACAAGATCATCAAGGCCGTTCAAAAACACCTGGATCATGTCTTCATCCAGCAAATCTTAAATTAAAAAAAATTCCTCCACAATCCTAACAAGGTCAAGGACACCACCACCCTGCTGCCTTGGCACTTCCTGGAATCTCAGGTATTCTAACCCTTCTGGCATGACCTGTGCCATTGAGGCCATTGAAAACCTTGGCTGAGTCGAAGACCTCCTTCATTCTCCTCCCAGACTGTCTGAGTTCCTTTTTGATTTGCTGCATTCTGTCACGATCCTCATAAGAGAAGGGTAGTAGCAGAACCCAAACGCACGACAGCCAGAGGTTCGCTCAGTCTCTTTATTATTAAACAGAAAATAACAACACAAAATAACCCACGAGGGTGGAAAATCTCCAATAATTAAAGTAAATACATAAGTATAAGATAAAAGACTAAAACTGAACAAATACTACAAAAGGATTAAATACATTCAACAGCAAGAAAGGTGTGACATAACCAATGCAGCAATCCTGATCAAAAGAAGAAGGGGTATTATAAAGGAAGACAATTAACCTAAACGAGAACAGACACAGGTGACTCAACTGAACTGGGGATAATAAGACACAGGTGGAAAACAATCAAGACAAACTGCAAAGAAATAAACAGAACTGAACTCTAGAATGATAAAAAACAAGAAGACTAAACAAGAATAAAAACCAAAAGGGGAAAACCCAAACACAACCCTGACAGTCTGCTGTTTTAGTCCTCGCTCACATCACACTGATCGCTCTGGTTCGCACTAGTTGAACAGAATGAATACAGAGCCGTATGACATTTTACAGGCTATTCATTGGTCTCGTATAACATCGAAAAACTACATTTTAGCAATAACTTTGGACCTCTAAATAAAATAATCAATATTAAGATTCATATAATATATAAACTAATTACTTGTTTTCTTAAATCTACAATCTAGTTAAAAGCCTAGCTAATTTGGCTTTGAAACCCTCTTTTTTTATGTGTGCCATTAAACAACAGTGTTAACGTAGACCTTAGTTTAGTGCAGCTACATTTGACTCCTGTTTAATTAAAAATAATAATAATCTAAACAATATTGATAAAGCAGATAGATATTACTCTGCAATTTGGTGAGGAACTGTGTGGTGAGCCCATATTATTATGTAAAGATCAGGAATTATTCGATCTTGGCGTCATCAAATCTGAATTAGCAGATATTGAGCTTCAGATCAGCCTCTTGCAGGCCAAAAGATCCAAGCTCAAGGAACAATGTGTAGCAATCTCTGCTCATAGCAATTCTAAATGTAGTTCCTTGTCTGCGCCCAGAAGGACACATGCTGCTGCAGAGAAAATTTGGCACAATTGTTTCAATTTTTAGTTGATTTGATCAATTAAAGGTTCAGATAGATAGAGGGGTAAGAATACTGAAAGACTTTTAGGTATGTAACTGTACCTTGAAGTCAATATGCACTTTCAGCTGGAGTCAGTGGAGATCCTGTAGAACTGGAGTAGTGTTGTCTGTTCTGGGACAACGTGTGGTGATCCTTGCTGCAGCATTGATTGCACTTATCAGAATTGCTAGATCAGGGATCCAGATTTGTTTTGTTTTGCTGTTAGATAGTCAAAAGGCAAACAACTTAAAGGAGCTTAATAACTTGGTGAAGAAGGTGATTGAGAGACTAGAAAACATGTCAAGTAGTTCAGGAGTCATGACTGAATTACAGTTGTTCTGTGTCTAGTTGAAGTTTTGAGTTCAAAGTGCTTTTGACCTTTCAAAAGCAGCACTCATTTCACAATGATATCATTGCTCCATTTATTCAGACTGGCTCTTTATTTTGTGCAACAATGATGTTTTTTTTCCTTTTCGTCGATGGATTAAGTTTGTACGTTCTTTATGCTGAGGAGGTGATTAGCGCCTGCCTCAGTCAGCGAGAGTCCCCTCACAGAGGGAACTCCTGTTTACTCCACCTCATCCTCATGAGGACTTTGTGAAGCTGCTTTGAAAGCAATTGCTAAAGAAGCACTATATAAAAACTTAATTGATTGATTGATTTTCCGTTTAGGTACGATTTCTCACAGAGCATTAAGCCAGAGCACTCTGGGTAGCCAATCAACCTCATTCAGGGCCACTGCCAGGTATTTATTTTTCTAAAGAATGATTCCACTGTGTTCTACCTTGGAAAAGTGTTCAATATTATGGACACCTGAGGTAACTTGAGGAGTGTCTTTTATAGCAGAGAATTCTCAAGTGGTCTACGAGAGTCCATGGTGAGTCCATCTCATAATGTGGCCTGGGAAAAGCCTGTGTTTAAACGGCCCTCTGCCTTCAAATTTGGCTTTTCTGGACCCCCACAATAACCCAGACTCCAGGCTAAAGGCAACAGAGCTGATCTGATCTGAAAACGTCATTCCATCTCACAAACCTGCTGTTTTTTTTTTGTTTTTGTTTTTTTTTTTTTAAAGGCCAGCTGAATGTAATTAATATATGCTACAGGGACTTTTACAGTGCCAGAGACCATTAGCTACTGTAAGCCTCTTGAACAATGAACATTTGTCCTTATTTCTAGCATTTCTTAGTTACTGTTCATGCTAGTAATTAATCACAGACCCTCATCAATTTTTTTCTTGTGAATTGTAAGATAACACTCTCACATTGTGTCACAAACATGTAGTGCTAAATACAACCAGCAAGTTCTCTGAGCATGTTTCTCCTCTTACACAATGATGCTGTTGTATGAAGGTGTTAAGGCTGGTGTACAGTCACACATAATAAAGCTATTTTATTATATAACAGTGCTATCCCAGCGTAGTTGTGTATTTGTCAACCAACTTTAAAGTTTGAATTTTTTGCTGTTATTTTAAATAATTAAAATCACTGTCTAAAACCTTGGAAGTAACAGGAAGGGATTTGTTTGTAGCAAGGCAATAGCTACCTGACTGGATGTGCTAAACTCCCTGATATTAGGCATGTCCTGATCACATGCGATGATGTGCCACAATTTGTTGGGAGAAACAGAAAAGATCACACAAAAAAATCTATACTTAATGTTTGCGTGTATGTATTTTTTTATGTTTACAGTGGACAAAATGTAAGTTTTGTTTCCTTTTCTAAATGTGCAGTATGTACATAACACAGGCAGTGATATAAAGCCATTTTATGTCATAAGATGAAATAATCATGTTTATTTTAAGCACTGACATCAATGAAAATAGACAAGTAAACATTTTCACATTTATGAAGCTCATTTACAGCCCTCAAATAATGCTCAAGTTTGTTACATTTTTTTTTTATTAAGTGTGATGTGTTTTCTCACAACAAACACAAAAGACACTTTCAGTCAAAGATCAGTCACTGTCAGAAAAATAATGGGGAAAACCTAAACATCTCAAGGTAACTCCAAGTTAATCACACTTATTGATTGACTATCAATTTCACATCTTGGAATGAAATGGAGTAGCTGATAATATTAGGTGGAATGTAAAGCAGGTGGCTTTGGTCACTTTTGAAAGCTGGTTGTGCATTCAAAACCACATTGGTACCACTCTAGTGTTAGTCCCATCCACTGACATGTTGACGCACGTCTTCCAATTGTCATCATCTGTGACTTTTGTTTGTTAACTTGTTCCGTATTGTTCAGTTGTTTGTTTGTTGACGTTTTAAAGCCACACAACATGACGCTAAGCTAAGCCTAATGGAATTAATTGCTTGATGGTCAAATGGCTTCCTGGGTAGGTCTTAGCCAACAAAAGCTGCTAATGTGCATGATTCTTCTTCTTCTTTTGAGGTTTTATGGCAGTTTGCAGCCTTTCTTTTGGTTCCTGCTCTCCTGCATTCAGACGTTTTCTCCTTGTGCTCCTCCCTTCACACAATCAGCTTTGCTATTTTTTTCTCTTTTTTTTAAATGTCTTCACTATTTTGAGAACGCTATTTCTAATGCTCTGAAAGCAAAACTTGAACAGTTTGGATAAACAGAAACGGGAGTCTATCAGGCTCGCATTCCCCGGGAAGACAAACAGACTGATTCAGCTGAGACACAGACGAGTGAAAATGCCTCTATACCACAACTGTGAAAAATGCTGTGAAGACAGTATGTCACTTCTCCAATCACTTCTTCAAAGAACTGCAGTTCTGGAGACACAGCTACATGCGCTTCATTCTCAAAGGACAGAGAATTCTAAAGACCCGAACGTGGATAAGACCAAAACCAATGACAAGCTGGTAAGTTCGCTACAATTTCTCAGAATGTTATTCTGAACCCAGATCAGCGAGGAGAACGTCCTGATCGGGCGGAAAACTGGCAATTTCAGAGAAGTAGATGTAAAGGCTCTCTGTTTGGACTGGGCTCATCTACACCAATTCATCAGCAAGTACAGCTGCGAAACAGATTTGAACCATTAATGACTGTGGATACCGATCAATCTCAGATGTCAGTCAACAATCAGAGCACACACACATTTCAGAAAGCAGGGGGTCAAGTAAAAACCAACGTCCAGCTCATGTCTCAGTGGAGCAGAAGTATCTACGGAGCAAAACGATAGCGACATACTGTCTCCCTCATGCTACAGTGTCAGACATCAACAAGTTAAGAGATATCCTGAGCAAGCACAAGACAAAATAAACCATCATTCATGTGGGGATAACCGATATATGGAAAGGACAATTAGAGCTGCTTAAGAAAAACTTTATGGAACTATTTGGGACAGTTGAAAGTCTCAAAATGCAGTGCTTCATAAGTGGTCCGCTTCCGGCAAATGACACAAATATGTTCTCTCGGTTGCTTGGGCTCAATACATGGCTGTTTGTCAAAAAAAAAAATATTTTAATGGGTTCTGTAATCAGACAGATTTTATCACACCAGGGAAGCAGCTGAACAGATCTGGAACAAGAAGGCTTTTTTGTGAAAACTCTAAGATTGTCTGTCGATTGTCTGCAACGTGTTTACTACATAGAGGAGAAGTCAGGCAGTTTAGAGCTTAGTCTCAGAGCACGTGGCAGCTTGTAAAGTGAAAGAGGAGACGGCTTCACCTCCAGGGCCTTAACAGATCAAGAGACAGAAGTGATAGTTCCAGTGTCATACCTGTCATGTTGCACAAGCTGCAGAGAAATATGAATCAATTATGCAAAGTGTAACTCCTTAAACATTTGTTTTTGAGTCTTTTGGGAAGTGGAGACCAAATTGGATACGTTTCTTCATGTTTGAAGCTGTTGTCCTCTTAGTTTAAGGATTCAGTTAAGCCATTTAATACTACACTGTGTTCAGAGTTATTAGGCAAGTTATATTTTTGAGGATTTTATATTTGAGGATTGAATAATTTGATATTATATTTGAGTGTGCCAGGCAAACCAATATAACATCTCAACATTTACAAATACAAATTTCTGACATTCAAAAACAAAACAAACAAATCAGTGACCAATATAGCCACCTTTCTTTACAAGGACACTCAAAAGCCTCACATCCATGGATTCTGTCAGCTTCTTGATCTCTTCACAATCAACATTGCGTGCAGCAGCAACCACAGCCTCCCAGACACTGTTTAGAGAGGTGTACTGTTTTCCCTCCTTGTAGATCTCACGTTTCATGAGAGACCACAGGTTCTCTATGGGGTTCAGATCAGGTGAACAAGGGGGCCATGTCATTATTTTTTCATCTTTTAGACCTTTACTGGCCAGCCATGCTGTGGAGTATTTGGAGGCATGTGATGGAGCTTTGTCATGCACGAAAATCATGTTTTTCTTGAAAGATGCCGACCTCATCAAGTACCACTGCTTGAAGAAGGTGTCTTCCAGGAACTGGCAGTAGGACTGGGAGTTGAGCTTGACTCCTTTCTCAACCCGAAAAAGGCCCCACAAGCTCATCTTTGATGATACCAGCCCATACCAGTGCTCCACCTCCACCTTGCTTGGCACCTGAGTTGGAGTGGAGCTTTCTGCCCTTTACTGATCCAGCCACGGGCCCATCCATCTGGCCCTCAACACTCACTTTCATTTCATCAGACCACAAAATCATTAAAAAAAACATAAAATCAGTCTTGAGTTATCTTGTGTCTCTTGTTCAGTGGTGGTCATTTTTCAGTTTTCCTTACGGCCATGTCCCTGAGTATTGCACACCTTCTGCTTTTTGACACTCCAGTAACGTTGGAGCTCTGAAATATGGCTGAACTGATGGAAAATGGCATCTTGGCAGAATCACACTTGATTTTCCTCAGTTCTTGGGAAGTTACTTTGCACCTTCTTTTTTCAACATGCTTCTTGAGACCCTGTTGGCTATTTGCCATGAAACCCTTGATTGTTCTGTGATCCCGCTTCAAAAGCTTGGCAATTTCAAGGCTGCTGCATCCGTCTGCAAGACATCTCACAATTTTAGACTTTTCAGAGTCAGTCAAATATCTCTTCTGACCCATTTTGCCAAAGGAAAGGAAGTTGCCTAATAATTATGCACACCTGATATAGGGTGTTGATGTCAGTAGACCACACCATCATTAGACCTAAGCTGATATACTTAATTGGTAGTAGGCTTTCAAGCCTATACAGCTTGGAGTAGGACAACATGCATATAAAGGATGATGTGGTCAAAATACTTATTTGCCTAATAACTCTGCACACGGTGTATTGGGGTTGTGTTTTTTAGGAGTGTCGTTGGTGACATTACAAATAATTACAAATAATATGCTTTTTTGTGTTCCAATTGAGAGGAAATTATAATTTTTGGTTGATTATGGGTTGACAAGCGTGCACGTTTTTTTTCACTATGCAATTAACTAACTCCGAAATGATTTATTTTATGACTCATTCGTACTTGGAGTCAATAACAAACTATGTTTTGGTCAATCTCTTATTGCAGTGAAGTACTTACATTTGGGATATTTTATAGAAGAAAAATCCAGATTGCCAAAATTTTCCGATTAAAGCATTCCTGTGAGTGGAGTTAAACAAACTAAGATACAGGAGTAACACAAATATCACAGACCACTAACATAAGCAATGACAGACCAGGGTACTGTACCATGAAGCCGGATTAACTGGTTTGCCAGCTAAGTTAATTAGTTTGCACCAATCATAGGTTATGGGTAATATGAAAGGATCTATGATTTAATTAGTCTTTGTCACCCTGGTTACTTACAGCACAAGACTAACCTGCTCTAGAGCAGGAAATGTTCTGGATTAGAAATAGCAAGCTTATGTTTGTCCATTCAACTGTTATAAAAGGAATTTTTTAAGTTACAATACTAGCATTTGGTTACGCAGGCTCCACATTTTCTTACTAGTCCTGTGCATATTTATGGCCAAATTGTTGAACGAGCACTTCATTCGAGACAGGACAGACAAAATCCCTTTCTCGACATGTATTTGCATGAAAGATGCAGATTCTCTGCGGAAGGAATGGCCAACATTTGTGAGATTCTTCGCACATACAAAATGTGACTCAGAGAACTCACATCCTTACTGTATGGCTATACAGCTAACCTACTTCAGACCTTCATTTTTATATGCTGCCATGATCATTTTGCATTCAATCATCCTCCACAGTTTTTGCTCTTCCTCCACAGACAAAAAACTATTTGGCTCTATCCATGATTGGTGCCAAATATTCAGTGCCAACGTCAGTCTTTTAGGTGCACATGAATATGAATTAGTTATAGCTGCAGGATCAAAGCCTGACTCGACAAAGAGAGTTGATGAGCTGCTTCATGGGTCCGATTAAGTCTGATTTAAACGGTTAGGTTTTGTCAAGTCAAAAATCACGTGACCGAGAAGCACACCGTGTCAAGAGTGACATAGACTGATGTAACTAAGAGCATCGGGTAATTTTTCAAAATAAAAGATCTTTCAGATTCTGGAATAAATAAAATGGAAGTAATGTAAGTCATTTCATTTTTTCTGTGTGGCCCAGTGCCAAATGACCCCTGAACCGGTACCGGTCCACAGCCTGGTGGTTGGGGACTGCTGCTCGTTATAATTAGGAAGTCATAAAGCTTCTGTGTTGTGTCACATCTGGGGCTGCAACAGTTAATTGAATTATTCAAATGATTCCATGACAAAAAAACAAAGATAAAAATAATGTATTCAATGCTTTGTTTTGCACCACTTCCAGTTTGAAGAATCTACTTCCGGGGCATTCTGGCCAATAGTAAACATGTTGCATCTGTTTTCAAAGACATTTAAAGAGACGTGTTAAAAGGAGATTCTCAGAGTTTGAAATAAGTAGCATAAAGAACATGGAAAAGAGTGATCAGCGTATAACACCACGCTAGTAGGTGGATGAGCGCGGATGAACAATATGAGTTAGAAATGCAGATTCAAACACAATGAGTAGCTATGCTAATTCTATATTCTTAGTTAGAAAGCATGCAAGCGCTTCTTCTAAGTGTTTTGGATGTAAATAGAATAATAGCAATTTTAGAATAATAGAGAGTCTTTATTGGTCACTACATTATTACATGCAGTGAAATTGGACCCCTCCGACCAAGATATAGAGATCACATTACAAGGGGACAGACAGGTCGGTGAGGTCACAAATGAAATAAGAAAATATGCAACTGAAAAAAAACAGCCCCTCTCACTCTGTACTTCAGTTAGAGCTGTGCGAGATTAGGGGAGAAAAGCCATAGTAAAAAGCACATTCAACAAATTTACATAGACTTAACATCACATCAGGATGGGAACAGGGGAAGTGGAGATAGATTCAGTCACAAGCAAGCAGACATCCGGGCCAGTGCTATGAGAGTGCTCTCAATGAACTCTGCCCGCTTAGACTGGGGTAAAAGCACAGAAGGAGGTAGTGTCCTTGAGGAGGAGTTCAGAGCTTCTTGTTATCTTGGAGGAGTTGTTTTGGTTCCAGCAACAGCCTTGGCCAAGGCCGTCCTGGAGGAATGAGTAGCAGCAAGAAAGATTTCAGGTAAGAATTTGGATCAAAATCTGTCAATTTCAAATTTCACAGACCTCTAATGTCCATCACTAGCCTCCATTTTTTCAAAATCTTTTGCACAGCCATTAGTGTCCTCCGGTTCTTGTCAAACTTGTGGTTTACTTACAGTCTGATTACTGACGGCTCTCCTTACCACCATTTAAATCCAGCCGGTCGGCTTGGTGGGATTTTGAGCTTCACTGACCGCTTTTAACAATCGCTGATACCCCAGGGCTCTGCATAATCCCATCAGCAGAAACCCATGGGAAGGAGAGTCTCAGACTAGGCACTACCCCGAGGGAGCCAGCAGGAGAGATACGGGGAAGGAGAGAGATCAATGTGACCGCCTTCGTCGAGAGCAAAGAGAGAATCTGAAAGCCTTTACTTTATTTTTATTCTATGATCTGTAGCATAATGTTAAACTTGCTGTCACTTCAATGCTAGCCATCCTTCAGTGTTATAACATTAGTTACACCATGTGTTCATGTTGTTGGTGCTTTGTCTCAGTCTTAGATTTAGAGAATCATAAATACAAAAACATTTGATCATAAACAAGTAGATGAATATAAGCACCTCAATAGCAGTGTGAAGATTCTCTCGTTCAGTTGAACAGTTTTGTTAACGTTGACTCCACTATCAGGGGTAATATGTGGCTACAATATTAAGCTGGCATAATAATCACAGCCATAGCATGCTGTAACAAATTGTATGACCACATCATGCCTCATATCACAAAGGTCCAAAAATAATTAAGCATCTATAGACCTATTAACAGCTAACTTAAGCAAGACATTGCACGCACATGAAACAAAAATACTGATGCTCTGCAGTCATGCGTTGTTATGATTGGGCATGTAGGCTCTTAATTTGTTATTTTTTATTAACACTTTTTTTCTCAGCTAAATATGTGCTAAGTCTTGTGCTGCCCTTATAATATAAGTGATGTTTAACCTTTGCCTGCTGTCTGCTGCAGGGTTGGCAAATCTTGGCTTCTTTTGGTTTGGTGACAGAAAGCAGACAGAATTCCTGCTCTTTTTGCCTCTGAATTGCCCCATAATACGAAGAGTTCTAGAGCTCTTTATCATGTAGCAACATTGGGGTTATGTTTTATTAGTATTCTTTATATAAGTAATCAATTTAACTTAGATTTAGAAAATAAAGCTTTAGTTTTAGTTCTTTTTTCGATGTTACTTGAATTTCATGTACTTCCCGCCTTTTTCTACACAACAATTAAATGTTTGAGCCCCCTCCAGTCATTCTTCAATAAACAAGTGTAAGTAAAACTAAAAGTCAACGAGTGAGTTAAAACATAACATAATAATAAATAAATAACTTTTATAATGTTTTGGATGAGACCAAGATAAATGGTAAAGGTAAAACATGTTAACACGTGAGCCTTCCGTCATGGCCGGCCGTTTTGCCATGAAGTGGGATCTTACACTGCGATCGCTTCGATCTCACCGTTTGTCTCCTATTGTAATTTTAAAAGTATAGTATCTCTGGGAAAATCTTTCAAAATCTACTCATGTATCAGTATTCATAAAACAACAGATGTTTACCATTTGTTCCTCCAGAGATTTTGATGTTTTAACTTAGCTCACTTTTACTGATACCATTGTAATAGCCATTTATGCTGAGACTTCTGAGTAACGAGTGTAGTATTCCTCGAGCTTGGAAATTTTTTTTTAGCATGTTAAAATGACAATCACTTTTAAAACGTATCCCTCTGTTCGCAGTTTGTTTGTAGTGAATTTAAAAGCTGTACTTTGCCATTCACTCATTTATTTATATTCCACTCAATAATCAATAATAAATGTCAATATCAATAATCAATGTTTACTCTGGTAATTTTGTTAAGGACACATCTGGTTGCTGTTTTCTCCTCGTGTACATACAAATGGGGCATCTTGAGTGAGTGAGTGAGTGTGTGTGTGTTTACAATAATCACTTCCCACAATTACTACAACAGAAGGAAAAAAAATTGAAGCAGTAAAGTCTCCAGGCTGCACTAATGCACTACAGGAATGCACTAAACCCCTGATGAGCAGAGGCCCTTCAACAGTTGAATTAAATCTCAAATAATGATGGAGTGTATACTTTTCTAGCAACCTAACAGTCTGTTTTATATCAAATAGGGGAAGCTGATAGAGTTAAGCTTATGACGTCCTTGTTCGAATTGTATAACCTTTATAGGTTAATTTGAGACAATGGCGCGCACACACACACATGCACACGCACGCACATACACATGCACACACTCAGGCACACCTGGAATTCATTAGTCATCCATGTGAAGAAAGCAGGCATCATGTTGGCCAGCTCACCTTTCCAGAAGACCGTCTGAAACTGTAACCATACAAGAGGGTTGGATACATTTCTCTGAAACCCCACAAAGAATCCAGTGGTTTGGATGAAAGTTTCAAAAGATATGGTTGCAATGTTTTTTCTGGCTACAATTATGAGGGCTAGAGAGAACCAGTGCTCTGAATATGTGGTTTGATTGCATTGTACAGATGTTAAGGATGCTTTTATAATGGTTATAAATGGCTGAGAAGTATGGTTATGTATAAGTTTGGAGATGGGCTGAGCTTTTTCAAGTGAGGACAATGATTGGTTAGAATTGAGGTGGCATGAATCCCAACTGAGAGCAGAGCTACATTAGCTCTGTTATAAATAGTTTAACCTATTTTCTCTAGTGCCAGAGGTGTCTCAATAATATTGTATACTAGGAATATTCAGTTAATGAATAAAAAGCAAAATTCAAATGTATAAAAATGAATTTCTATGTTCATTACAACATTTGTACATTTTAAAGGGAAAGCAAAAATGCTTCACTCAATTCATGCAGATATAAATTTTATCTGGATTCATTTAAAAACATGTTCACAGATTGTAATTTATTATTTTTTTCAGCTGTTTGTCATCACTATATTGTTAGCGTAATTGTGACACAATGCTCTGAATTTGTGCTTGATTTTTTTAGACTCTTCTTGCACAAATTGGACTCCCATTACCAATTACAGCAATGCACGTGGACAATCAAGAATTACCACTAAATTTAAGGAGAGTGAATTTACTTACAAGGCCTTCAAACAAAATACCTATCTAACAAAAAAGTTCAGATTAATTGCAGGGAACATGAAACAACCCAACGAAACAGTTTTGGATGTGCAGTAAGATACAAGGTAATCTTTTCCAAGGAAAATGCAGGGCTAAATCGAATACAGATAAGCCCGAATGATTTATCCTTGGCTCTTTGTAAAGCCATTCATGAATTTACAGCTAGAACAAGAAATAAAAGAATAAGACAAGATAATACCGAGCAGAAAAATAGTAAACTTATGTATTGAAAAAAAACTACTTAAATAACAATTCTATTCTATATCTCAAACCAAAGCAGATATAAGTCAAAGAACATTAGAATATATGTACAGTTGATCCGATGGAAATACTTGTAGCCTCTGTGGATAGACACACAAAAAGGTATAGATTGCAGGGATGGTATCAGACAGTTTACACACCCTCACCAGTTTAACAGGTGCATAATCATGCAAAATATAACTTTACAGATAAATCACATAATTTACAGATGTTAGGACTTAACCTGCTCATAAGAATGAAATAAAACTATCAACACTCCTGCAAAGCACACAGTTAATAACTCATGAGTACACACACCCAACATTGCAGCCACACTGGCAAATATCAGACATTGGAAAATATTTATGTAGAATAAAAAAATAAATAAAAGGAGGAGGATACTGGGTGGAAAAAGGAAAGAAGAGGTTATAGTTACTTGACTAAGAAAAGGACATGGTGGACTCAACCAAACATTACATATAATTTTTGAAGAATTTTTAGAATTTTTGGATATTATTAGCGCTCATACTGATTCAGATTTATTAACATTTTTGTGCTAGAGTTCATAAATGATATGATCTCGGTCACTCTGGATGCACAAAACTTGCACTTCACTACAAAACATAATTACTTTCACAACCCCCATTCCACGAATATGGAACGGAGACTTATGTCAGTGACTACTATTGGAAGCTCCGCTAGGAGGCTCTACTCTCTCCACACTGTTTTCAAAATGCCAATCAGGGAACGCGCTGATGGTCACGTTGCACAAAGCGTATGCAAGCGTGCCACTCTTGCTGTTGTGAAGCTGGAGCCATACTCACCCCCTAGGCAACCAGACTTACTCACAACCTTGTGGTTGTGGCTGGGGGACATAAGTCTCTGTTCCCTATTCGGGGAATGGGGGTTATGAAAGTAACCATTAAATTCCTGTTATGAAAATGAATACTCAAGAGACATGATTCATGAACACAGCAGCAAACACCAATTTTATTACTCAAACCCAAACATCATAATCATATCTTAGAGTAAATGATGGTGTATGCAACAGCAGGCGAAGGAAAAAAAAGAGAGAGAGAGAGAAAGAAAGAAAGAAAGCAAGAGAGAAAGAAAGGAAGAAAACCAGGCCAGAAGAGAGACACACTTGAGGTGCTTCCCATGAATTCACTCTTGCACACATTCTGCCCGCTAACATCAAACCCATTTCTCTTCTCCTAGACCATCCCAAGGACACACAACCTTCAAATCCCCTATCAAACATTACTATCTATATAACTGATATTTATTATAATGATTACATTTTCCATTAAGTTCCGCATCAGTCGGTCCCTCCAACATATGTCGGTGACGACTATGCGAATACCCTGCAAAGCACCATAACCTAGGTCCTTCCGCATCGGCCGACGTCCAGGAAAGGGGAAAGCGGAGGCCATACTCGCCACCTCGAAGACTGGACTTAGAATGTCTGGCAGTTAATACACATACATATATGTTTCAGTGAGGAACTTATGGAAAAATAATGAGACAGTACTGACACCACCTAGCATGGCTGAAGAGGCAGATTCAACACTCAGGTTATAGTGTCGGTGTTGACCAACCCACAGCCTTGCAGATTTCTGCCAGGGAGTACCTCTTGCCAGCACTATAGGAGACCATGACACCCCTTATAGAGGGGGCTCTCAACTGCACAAACCAAGGGATATTGGATGATGTGTATGCATGCGGTAGAGGTGGCCTCCATTGGTTAGTGGGCCTTCCCTATCATTGGCTGTCCTCCAAAGCATACAAAGAGCTGATCGGAACTTCCAAGGGTCCAGGTCCTTTCTACATAGATTTTCAGTGCTCGAACCAGGCAATTGGGACCAGGGGTTGGTGCTGTCTCCTCTTTGGGCAGAGCTTGGAGATTAGGAACCTTGGGCACAGATCCAGGCCTGGGCATAAGAGTAGCATGAGTATCACCAGGCCCGAACTGTAAGCAGGTTTCGTCAACAGAGAGTGCATGCAGATCCCCCATCCTCTTAATCGAGGCTAACATGGCCTGGAGTGCCATCCTAATTGACAGAAATTTAAGTGTTTCTGATTCAAGCGAATCTAAGAGAACCTTGAAGTCCTCTAAGCACAATGGAAAGGTCTCAGGAGGGATCTATGGATGGCCTAGAGCTCTTTACCGCTACCCTAGTGGCTCCCTGGAGCCTTTTCAAAAACTTTTGAAAATGGAAATAGATGGGGGAGGTAAATATATTTTTTGTTACATTTTTTTTTTGTTTCTATAGGAGGACAAACATTCTTAACGTTTTCCAATGCTGTAAAAGTGTGTAGAATAAATATTTATTTCAACATTTCTGTCCACGAAGATTTGCGTCATAGACTGCGACACACATTTCTATTAGCAGGGCGGAATGCCAGGCAGGTGGCGGTTGTAAACAAACTGGCGTTTGTTTGATGGGCCATGGATCCCAAAGGGAAAAAGAGAAAAATAACTGAGGAGAACAGAGGATTCAACGACCGAATCATTTGCATTCCTTGCCAATGCGGAAGGATTGCCTGAATGTTTACTCTGGAGTGAGAAGTTGTCAAATAACAAGAAGAGTGATGTGGAAAGACATTTCCAGCGAAGAAATGCACATATTTAGTAACAAAGTGGCTGTTTTTATAAAGTGATTTCTTATTTTTGTCAGTATATTTGGAATGACACTTAGGAATAGTATCCAATCAAACTTAAACTGTATTAATTTAATTTTATATACTTTATCTTTTCAAAAGGCTGCAGTTTTATTTTTATAAATTCAAACTGCTATTTATTGCACTGTTTGTTGCCCAGCTAAGGTTCCATTTTTATGTTGTTTTTTGGAATCCTCAAAATAAAAATGACATCATAAATTTGATTTCTTTATTGCATTTCTTTATATTCATCATAGCAATGAAACATAATTCATTAATATTGTAATGAAGTTAAACTCGAGGCTGCATCGTACAACAGAGTAGTCACGTGGTGCGTCATTCTCTTCAGAAAAAATAAACTTTTAATCATAAAGGCTCATTATGTATTTGTAGCCAACTTAGTCATTTTTATAGTAGGCTAATATTGATACATACATCATGTGTTCCCTTTATTATAAGTCTTATACAAGGCTTTTAATTTTTTGCGGCTCCAGACATATTTGTTTTTTTTTTGTTTTTTTTAGTGCAATAAGACTCTTTCAACATTTTGGGTTGCCGACCCCTGGCCTAGAGGGTCTAACCCTTCTGGCCCCTCTGAGTAATCTGACTGTTAACTCGTGTCATCCCACCTTTTCAACCGGAAGGTGATTGGCAGAAATTGTTCACAGTCTTCGTTCCAGACCCTTTTGGAAGAAGATTAGCACAAGTTCAACGGGGCAGCCGCTCGGGTCTACTTGGCAAGAGTGACAACCAGGGGCCTCATGTATAAACGTTGCGTACGCACAAAATTTGCATAGAAAAATGCGTACGCATTTTTCCACGCACACATCGGGATTTATAAAGAATAAACTTGACGTAAATAAGTGCGCACCGTACGGATGCTCTTGACCGTGCGTACGCACTCTTTTAGAAGAGTATGTGTTTTGGCGAAACCAACTGTCCCAAATAGCAAAGCTATTTAAAATAAAAAACTTCTAAATTATCCTATTACATCACCCAATAAATCAAATTGTATATACCTGAATTATCATTATTAGCATTCTTAACCAGGTGCAAATACTTTGAATTTACTAATTTGTTTTAATGAATGGGCTATAAAAAGGTATGTGCGTATAAAACATATAATCAGAATGGATGCTCTAGCGTTGTTAGAAGACCTTGCTAATGACGCTCTACGGAGGGAGCGTGTTTTCAGAGACCGTGAAGATTTCCTTGCTCATGATGATGATTTGCTCATGAGCTAATTTCAATTTCCAAGAGCCATCCTCTTGGAATTGTGTTCTGAATTACGGCCAGTATTGGAAAAACCATGCGCTGTGTGTTCCTGTGCAAGTATTGACCACAGTAGGCCACTGGTACTTTCCAGCGAGAGTTGGCAGTCCGATCGGGTATGTCGCAGTCATCCCTGAGCCGTGTCATGCCATATGTATGGGATGCCATAGTGAGGATGGCACCCCGATACATCCGTTTTCCTTACACGCAAGCTAAACAGGCCGAGATCAAAATGCAATTTGCAGCAATCGCCGGTTTTCCCAATGTAATCGGTGCTGTTGACTGCACTCATGTTGCAATAAAGGCACCCTCTGAGAATGAATTTGCTTTTGTTAACCGAATTATTGGTGGTATTAATATGCAGGGAGATCATACATATTCAAAATGGGCGGTCTTAACCTCCAAATATGGTTATTTCGGGAGGAGATTGGGGTAAGCAATACGCACGTGCACCTGCGCACAATATTCAGATAATTTTGATTTATAAAGCAAACCTTGCGCAGGTTCTGGCGTACGTACGGTTTTATGAATCTGAAAACTTTCGTGCGTACGCAAATTCTGTCTTATGTGCGTACGCACACTTTAAGGATTACATCTACACAAAGTTTTATACATAAGGCCCCAGGAGTTGTTTTGACTCCAGCAACAGCCTTGGCCAAGGCTGTCCTGGAGGAATAGATTCAAGATGGCCCATGCCCCATATGGCCGCCTCGGTACACAGCTCTGCAGTGTTTTTGTTTGTTTTGCTAGTTTGTCCTGCTATTTGTTTCGCTAACCTTATACGTTACACCAAGAGGAACTTCTCATCTTTGAGTAGCACTCCCAGAACATTTTTCCACCGGGTTTTGAATTTTCTGACGTTTTATTAAGCATTCTAGCTAGCAGGGTCACTACGTTCCTCAAGAATGGGAAGAGGAGGGGCAAGCGTGCGGGGAAACTTGTGAAGCTTTGCGAGCACGGCTTTTGAACATCGCTGCCCATTCATCTGCATACTTGGAGCAACAAAGACTTTTCAACCTCTGCTGTGCTGTGTTTCACTGAGACCTGGCTCAATGGAGGGATACCAGACGCTGCTCTTAACCTACCCGGATTTGCGCTGTTCAGAGTGGACGAAGTGAGCGAAGCGCTGCAACAGCTGGCTGACGAGATCATAATTGTGGAGCAGCGTTGTCCTGACTCTGTCTGTATTATTCTTGGAGACTTCAACAAAGCCAATTTGAGAAAAGAACCGCCAAAGATCCAGCATCATATAAAGTGCCCCACCAGAGAGGGGAATATTCTGGATCATTATTACACATCAATCAAGGGTGCCTACCATGCCGTCCCCCGCACAGCTTTAGGACTCACCTTATTCCAGAACCTGTGCTGACCAACTGGCTCCCATCTTCGCTCTGATCTTCAACAGATCACTGGAGCAATATGAAGTCCCTGCATGCTTCAAACGCTCCACCATCATCCCCATCCCCAAGAATCTTAAAATCTCAGGTCTCAATGACTACAGACCAGTGGCCCTGACATCTGTGGTCATGAAGTCCTTTGAAAGACTGCTGCTGGGTCACCTGAAGAACATCACTGGACCCCTACTGGACCCCCTGCAGTTTGCCTACCGATCTAACAGGTCTGTAGACAATGCAGTTAAGATGGGGCTGCACTACATCCTGCAACATCTGGATAAGCCAGGGACCTATGTGAGGATCCTGTTTGTGGACTTCAGCTCAGCATTTAATACCATCATCCCATCACTGCTTCAAAACAAACTCTCCCAGCTCTCCGTCCTTAACTCCACCTGTGAGTGGATCACAAGTTTCCTGACAGACAGACAGCAGCTTGTGAGGATGCAGGAATCCACATCATGCACCCGAACCATCATTACTGGTGCCCCCCAGGGGTGTGTTCTCTCTCCACTTCTCTTCTCCTTTTACTGCACCTCGCACAACTCTTCTGTAAAGCTCCTCAAGTTTGCAGACGACACAACCATCATTGGTCTCATCAAGGATGGTGAGGAGTCTGCATACAGACAGGAAGTGGAGCAGCTGGCTCTCTGGTGCAGTATGACCAACCTTGAGCTCAACATTCTCATGGTACTGGACTTCAGGAGAAGCCCCCCTGCACACCCTCCCCTTACCATCATGAACAGCACGGTGACACCAGTGGAGTCATTCATGTTCCTGGGCACCATCATCTCTCTGAACCTGAAGTGGAGCACACACATCGACTCCATTCTCAAGAAGGCCTAGTAGAGACTGTACTTCTTGCGCCAGCTGAAGAAGTTCAATTTTCCACAGACACTGCTAACCCAGTTTTACTCTGCAATCATCCAGTCTGTTCTCTGCTCCTCCATCATTGTCTGGTTTTGCTCCACCTCTAAATTAATACGGCTGAGAAGATCATCTGTGCTCCCACCCCACCCTCCTCCAGGACCTGTACACCACCAGAGTGAGCATAGAGTGCTAACAAAATCAATCTAGATCCCACTATCCCCGGCCCTCACCTTTTTGAGGTGCCTTTAGAGCTCTAACACCAGGACTGTACAGCACAAACAGAGCTTCTTTCCCCAAGCTATCCGTCTGCTCAACTCTTAACCCTTATCTCACCGCACTGTTACCTGCACCTGGACTTTTTTCGCACATTTTATTTTATCTTACATTTTGCACTTAAGCACACCACACTTTAAAGGCACTTTATATTGTTCAACTGTTTACATTTCATCAATCCTTCAGTCTACCTCATAGCCTTATGTTAATTGCTTGATCTGTTGCACTTTACTGTACTTGTGGTTTTCTATTGTACTTATGTTGTTTGCACTGATGGCTCCATTGTACCAAAGGAAATTCCTTGTGTGTGCCCCCACACACACACACACAGCAATAAAGCTGATTCTGAAAGATTAAATTTTTTTTATAGAATTTGGATCGAGATCTGTCAATTTCAATATGTCCATAATGTCCATCACCAGCCTCCATTTTGGTCAAAATCTGCTGCACGGCCGTCGGCATCCTACAGTTCTCATCCATCTTGTGGCATATACTATCTGTCTGATTACTGACGGCTCTGCTTACCGCCATTTAAATCCAGACGGTCAGCTTGGTGGGGTTTCAAGCTTCATTGACCACTTTTAACAATCACTGATAATCCAGGGCTCCGCATAATCCTATCAGCAGAAACCCCATCAGAGCTCCAAATAAGTAGATATCCTCAATGTCCTCCAGGGACAGAGAGGCCAGGCACACGAGGCACCACTTCTCCCATCCGTCCATGGTAAAGATTTTCCTCAGGGCAGGTGGGTTCCCCCAAACCTGAGCTTCTCGTTGAGAAGATGGTGTCAATTGCATTCAGAGACAAGCTGATCAGATCCATAGTTCCGCAACTAGAGTTTAGAGGACAGGACAAGGAGAGTCTCAGACAGCACTAGACAGAGGGAGCCAGCAGGAGAGACATGTGGAAAGAGAGAGAGATAGTTATTATAAGGGACCTTTACCAGGGCAGGTTCCAAAATGTGTTTGCTTTACAGTTGTGATACCAATCTCCAGATTAATCAGAAAAATGAGAGAATGGTTTTTGTTGTTAATTTATAAATGGCTCTTTCATTGAGGTATGCATTCATGATAAAAATAGACTTATCGACCTACACGTAATAGTTAAACTTTCACCTTTAATGTTCAGTCATTCTTTTTCTGCTCAATCCAGAACATGGCAGGCGAGAGATGTGTCTGAATTGAAGTGATAATCATCATCACTTTGCTTGTCGTGATCTGGCCTGTCTGTGCATGTGTTTGTTATTTGACATAATGCTATTATCAACACTGTAAAAGTCAAGATATTTCCCTTTGTGAGACAAGCACAGTCAGTATGTTATAAGTGTAAAACACAGCTGAACCCTGTTGTGTTAGAGGCATTTAGGTTAATTACCTGTCTTTCCTTCATTGAGTGAAATTCTGCCCTCAGGTAGGCTGTCATTGTGTCAAATATGAAAATATGAAAAAATCCAAACTCAACCCCAGGATGTACAAATGAGTTTTGCCGCTTCACTAATATAAAGCAAACAGTTTCAGAGCTGGAAGTACTAATCATCCAATAGGAAAACACAGAGAGTCTTTGTGCTTTCAATCATGAATGTCCTCACTATGTGCTCACTCAAACATCTTGAAGCACTTTTAGCCCAACCAGGTGGAAAAAAGATTTTAAAACTCTATGACTGAAGCTATGTTTCATTTGTATAAATCCAATAAATACCTATCTTAAGCTTAGATTAAACAAAAGGGGGGTTTTACCTAAATTGTCAGTCATGGCCCACTTGAGCGCAAGAGACTCAAGATTCATCGAGCTGTAGTGGGCCGCAGACCACGGTTGGTATATGCAATAGGTCGGTTCACTTCTAGGATGAAAGGGAGGGTCAAATATTTGCCAGCATTTGGGTAAGGAGTTGTTTTAATGCATGGGTGTCAAACTCAATTCCTAGAGGGCCGCAGACCCTGCAGGTTTTTGTTCCAACCCTGTTTCAGGAGACACACAAATAGCTTCAAACAAACCCAGAGGAGCTCAAACAGTGGAATCAGGTGTGTTCAGTTAAGGTTGGAGCAAAACTGTGCAGGGCTGTGGCCCTCCAGGAATTGAGTTTGACACCCCTGTTTTAATGCCTCAAAGCTCCCTTCGCACTGTTCAGACTAAGTATCACTGAACCAGCCACCATCTTCATTGAGCATCCTTGGATCTGGCAGGCTTTATGTTCTCGCAACCCGTTAGTCACAGGGTCCCTGGATGAAACCTGCTCGAAAGACCATGACAGAAGTTGTGAAAGCTGTAAGCAAGTCACAACGCAAGTTTCCATACAGGCTGAAAAACTCTATAACACCGGGTAAACATGAATGCAAGAATTTGTGGGACTAACGAGGTCCCATATCACCAGTATGCCCACAGACGTTAGGATCCAGCTCTGTATAACTATCATATGACACTTCTCGGCCTTGCCTTTTGCTCCCACTGGATTGCCTCAGCACAGACCTGTAGCAAGTTAGCAGTGGGCATGGACAAGCTGTTTAAGATGATGTCAAAGGATACTATTACTATGGCGACAAATCAGGGTCATAATTCGAGCGCGCGCATTTGCTAATCACGCGCGCATAATATTAAAATTTGAGCGAGCAGAAACAGATCCGCGCACGCAGAGAAACAAACCGCGATAGTATGGCGGCAAATCAGGGTCATAATTCGAGCGCGCGCATTGGATAATCACCCCCGAATAATATTAAAATTTGAGCGAGCAGAAACAGACCCGCGCGTGCAGAGAAACAAACCGTGAGCTTTTTTTCAACCCGCGCATGCGCGCGACTGAACCTGCGAGCAGAACACTCTGTCGCGCGCGCGGGGAGGGGCTTACCTGCTCGCTCGCTCGCTCTCAAATCTCCCTCCCTTGCTCGCTCTCAATTTGAACCTGCGCGCGCGACTCATTCCTGCGCGCGCGCGCTAACATGATTTTTGTCCAAGATGGGGCGGGACCCTCATTTCCCGGAAGTCAGCTGTGATTGGATGCCTCTTTGTCAGTCAGTTCTGTCCCTTTAACGCTCAAAGTCTCCCCAACAAAGACGTTAACCAACTTATAAAAGTGACTCTTTAATCAAACAACAACGACAAGCCAGACATTTACAATCATTACAACAAAAACAATAAAGATGACTACAAGAACAATATAAATCTGACTGAATATTACTCCAACAGCTTAAAGAATACAAATAAAACAATCCAAGTTGCTTTTGTGTTTAAAGGATAAACTCTAATCAATGTTTTTTTTAAATCCTGTCTCAAGAACAGTTGTTAGTTGTGTTCATATCTGGAATATGGATGTATGAATAAATACTTTTTGTTAATGTCAAATTAGACCACTGTTAAAGTCGATGTTGTATGGCATGTTTTTAAGTTTTTGTGAGTTCTCGATTAAATAGTAATTACATTTTACTGTTTTGACAAAACTAGGCCTGCGTTATTACATTTTTGAGTTTCTAGAGTCTAATGCAAATGTATAATGTCAGACTTGAATCCTGGTTTTGATTAATTTGTTGAGTTTGGGGTTTGAATTACTGCGTTAGTTTGATCATTTATTTCCACAAGAAACTGTATTTTTAATCTTGATTTTAATGCAATCAAAGTTACTTTTACAAGCGGGGATTAATGGTCAAATTAATTTAAATTCAGATTTTACTACTATTTAAATATTACTTTTAGAAGCAGTGAAAAAGAGAATATTTAAATTTATTTTTAATTTTTCTAAGTTAACCTGTTACGTTAGTTTTAGCGCATTATTATGATTTCTGACTGCTGCTTTTGCAAATAGAGATCACTCAGCAAGAAAAAGATGTTCAACATCTAGGCTAAGCATATATATCAGCATTAGACCGGCTATATTAAACCCAATTCTAGCCCAACTAACCAACAATATGTTATATTTTATGATGTGCATGGAGTCAGGAGTAATTAGCATGTGTCTTGTTTATTTATTTTTTAAAGGTTGATATGTGGGCTGCACGCGGTTGAAAAAAGCTCGCGGTTTGTTTCTCTGCGCGCGCGGATCTGTTTCTGCTCGCTCAAATTTTAATATTATGCGCGCGTGATTAGCAAATGCGCGCGCTCGAATTATGACCCTGATTTGCCGCCATATATTACCCATTTTTTCTACGAACTGATCACAAAGGATGATGTCCGAATTTGGGATGGCAGTGTTGCCCTGTCTTTTTAGTTTCTCTTGAAGAGACATCTGAAAAAATGTCTTCTGTTGGGCAACATAGAAACTGGAGCAGCCGTAAAACTCATTTAGTATTTTAAATATTTTGTTGGGGTCCCCTGTTCTTAGTTTGATCAATGGCGGATATCCTCTTTTGCTTCACCCTCAAGATGGTCAAATAATAAGAACGTCTTATAGGATCTCGACAAGTGCCGTATACCCATGCAGGCCTTGGCCTCCTCTAACCCCTCTCTATGCTAATGCGAGTTTTACTATTAAATTTAGGACATCAATGCACACAAGGGATGAAAAAAAGGCTCAGAGGGTGTTGGGTCAATTTCAGGGCTAGGAGGACTGAGTGAATGGCAGACTAACCGTCACTATTGCCACACTCAAATGCCATGACGTAGAACATCCCTTGCCATTCATTCATGCTGACAAACTCAAGAAAAACTCCAATATTGAGGTTGCATGAGGGGAAGCAGGGTTATGCAAGCCTTTCACAGAGATTAGCATGCAGGAAGAGATTATTGTATTTACCTGCGTCTGATTGTTCCCTTTTATTAGTCGTCATTTCTGTCAACGTGGTCAAAACTGGGCCAGATATTTTTCAATTAGCAGCTACATAAACTGTTCCGGTTGCGTCACTAAGAGGTGAGGTTTATTTATTATGAACAAGTCACCATATGAATGATTTGGGAATTGCAGCCAAATCCAGTACTTATAAGAAAACTGGCAGTTGTTTTTTTTACCTTGCATGCATGTCAACTTCAAAATCAAACAAGGAACTTTTCAAAATCACAATATGACCACTTTAATGTTTAATTATTAAAAGCTGCCTACTTATCAACATTTTATTCTGTTGAAGTAATAACATTACATTAACAAACAGGAGTTGTAGATCAGACTTTTTGCAACATGACCTCAGTTTTAAACATCAAGCTCAACTTAAAGACTGTTTCTCACAGATACGAGCTGCTGAAAGTGTTGAAGTAAGACAATCACAGATACATTTAAATCTTTAATGAAGTAACAGTTGTTATTCCAGCACTTCAATCTTCTCTTCCAGCAATATTCTAAATTACACATTTAATTAAAAAAATATACAAATTGTAAAATAAGAACCAAAATTTAAGCATTATTGTTTTCATTTAAATTGAAATAGCTTATTCCAAAGAAACGACATTAAAGGCTAACCACACCACAGGTCATTCAAGATGTATGACCACAAAGGCATCCATGATTCTCAGCCTCTGAAAATACTGTTATAGACAAAGTCTGCTATTAAAAAATAATAAGGGAATTTTCATTGTTGGCACAACATCTTATAGTTTTATGCCACAATTCAGGATACTTTTATGGATCAACACAATGTAGTTTTAGTTCAAAACTCAAAAATCTATTGCAGTAGGTTGAACTTACTCAACAAATCTTTATAGTGTTGGTTTCTTTTTGATTATCAGATGCGCATTTCAAAACAAGGCCTTATGCTTGTTCTTTAAATATTTCTATGCCTCAAACGGTTTAGGCAGAGGGCCCACACAAATTACGATTTTGAGAATACTCAAGGTATTCTGCACAGCTTTGACTAAAATCAAACAATATGAAATGTCAAAATTATTTCTCAATAGCTAAGATTCAACCCCACATCATCAATCCCTCACTACCTGCAGATGTGATGAACGAGAATGTCATTTAACAAGCACGGACAGAGCTTGTTGTCATGACTTGCAGTCCTGCGGGTAGTTACATGAAATTAGTTAAATAGAGAGGATGCCTTTGGATGATCCCTTTTAATGCAAACAATATGCTGCACCACCTGCCAAACACAATGACCGCACTTCCTCTGCGCTCATCTCAATCCTCTATGTTCTTTCAATAGGTAAAAGAGGATTTAATTTTATTGAATGTCTTCATGGAACTTCCTGCTGAATTATCAGTGCATCTCTACCTTAAGACGATATGCATCTGCTGCAGATGGTGGTATTTGTGATGCATGTTGTCACTTCAGTGGAGGTCTGTAGAAAAGAGTGGGAACACACGGGTAAGAAAGCCCAGTTCTTGTGTGTTTTCACACACTTGCACAGATGTCCCACATGTGAAGGGCTTTGATGACCCATCCGACTTTTATGATGTCATCGGGGCTGTGGAAAGATTACTTTCCTCTAAAGCAGCTTGACAGGATGTGTAAAGAAAGGCCGAAAGACAACACTGAGATTAAGCTGCTTTTGTCATGGTTCTGTGGCAGACTTTAAAGGCTTTGGCTCATGGCCCATCTAACATTTTTTTTGTTCCTCCTCACACTCCCTGCATCTTTCTCTTCTTTTAAACAAGGTAAACATTGCAGCCAATGTCTGGAAAGAGAACTTTTTCATTTTCACTCTTTCAAATGCAGGCTTTATTGTGGAGGAGGGCATTATGAGTGTTTGAAAGCAAGAGGAAAGCAAACAGAGGGCTGGTTCTTTGAAAGGAGCAGCCAGGTATTCCCAGGTGTTTTCCTCATAACTTCCATCTCAATGAAGCTCACTCGTCTCTACATGAATAATTGCTGCAGAATGAAGCGTTTGTGAAGCCATGTTAGTGCTCTCAAAGCATTTATTGCAGTTTCCTGATCGTTGACCTTCCTGAAGCAAATGATACAGTAAAATCTTAGCTACAGGCAAAGCAACAGTTATTAACGTTTCCTTGAACTGTGCTTCCTAACCCTTCCTGAACATTACTTGTCAAAAGTGAAACTGCATTTTAAAACTGTGACTATTTATTTATTAACTGTGATATATTATTTGTTACTTTGTGGCAGCAAGTTGGGAATTAACTACACTAACAACACTCAAAAAATGGTATCTAAGATATAAAGAATATAATGAAGGTTCCCATTTTTTGTGAATAGATGTAAAGTTATGAATATCTGTCAAAAACATAGTGACATTTAAAGTTACAAAACTAAAAATTAACAGATTAAAACCAAGTGCATATTTTTAAAACATTTTCCCCATTTTTGATGACTACAATATCTTTCATTAATACAATTAAGAATACTATGGTAGCGCATTTCTGTCACTGAAGAGAAAACAAAATAAATTATTGTGGCATTTTATCTCAGAATTCCATGTTCCATTCACAATTCCGAGAAATAAAGTTACAGTTCTGAGAAAGAAAGTCGCAATTCCAAGAACTGAAGTCGCAATTACGAGAAATCAAGTCAGAATTCTTCATTTAAAAGTTGGATTTCTGAGATAAAAAGTCTAAATTCTGAGACGAAAAGTCAGAATTCTGAGATAAAAAGTTGGAAATCAATGATGTCTGTAGCTGCTGTTGTATGAATGAAAGTCACCATTTCAGCCTCTTCTGTTTTATGCTAATTCCTGCCAACTCACTCTCAAGACTTAAACTTAATCTATTGATTTGTGCTCAGGGTCACGAATTACACTGTTTTTCATGTCTGTCAGAACAACTTTGAATCCTTTATATTTCAATAGGAAATAACTTTCGCGCTACATCGCCGGTTACACAGAAGCTGTATTTTTTGTTTTCCCGTCCTAAATGTCCTTTACAATTCCCAGTACAGATGCATTATTTTTATCTCAGAATTCTGACTTTGTGTCTAAGAATTCTGAGTTTTTAACCTTTTAAGTTCTTATCATGGATTCCTGAGATAAAATGTAATAATAAATTTTTTTTCTCTTCAGTGGCGGAAACGTTGTTCCATAGAATAATCCAATTTAAAAAAATATGTAAATTAAAAAAATATGAAGCGGCTTTCCTTTTTGTTTACATGCCTTGATACTTGAAATTTGCATTATGTTAACCTAACATTAACATCTATTTGTCTCAAATATTAGTTTTTGTTGTGTGGATGTGTAATGACATTTGCATAAACAATTACTTTATTATTAATCTTATAGATATTGTAAAGACTAGCAAAGGTGCAATGACACAGGTGTTTAATAAAACATGACACAGCAAACGTAGATGAAATACTTTAACAAAATGCTTTAAACATTACAGATGGTGTCAAATAAAATGCTGAAAATGTCTGCATCAACTGTGAAATTTTGTGATAACAATGCATTATCCACAAAAAATGAAGAGATTGAGAAAAATAAATGATAATCAAAAATAGAGATTCGTGAATTAATATTCATTCATTCATTCATCTTCATGTCGGCTTTCTTCCCTTTCAGGGTCGCCACAGCGGAATGAACCACCAACTCTCTGGCATATGTTTTACACAGCGGATGCCCTTCCAGCCGCAACCCATCGCTGGGAAAGTGAATTAATATGTGTTATACAAATATTTACTTTTAAAGTAACAAAAACAAGTTTATTTTGATTTATTTGTGAATATGGTCTGCATTTGTAAATCTGTCCTGCCCGTTTGTGAAACCGTTTTGCCACAGATCTTTCATGTAAATTGGGCAGGATAGGTGATCTGTAAAATTGCATAATTTAAAACCCAGGGACAAACTCACCTCTCCAATCCTCAGGTTATAGTCATGTCATTGGATGCGGTATTGCAGGTCAAAGTTGAATTCAGCTGAACCTTCATCGGAGTGGAATTCGAAATTGTTGTGTGTGAACTCATTCAAGACGATGCATTTTTTTTCTTAGTGTGACCACGACATTAGCCTGTTAACTGAGAATGCCTCATTATTTACCAAACACCTACCGGCTATCTTCAGCTTCTTTTTACTTTATTCAGTGAAGGTAAAGCTTGCTCTTAACTCAAGTATCTGGTCATAATAATTTTGTCTTAATAGTGTTTTTGTTTAGTTAGCAAACATTTAATATGATTCTGATGCATTGTACTCACCTTTGAGCACCGTCAATCAATAAAAAACCCTACTTAGTTGCATGAGTTTCCTAATCCCTATTTATTTAAAATATTGCTCATGGTTTACGTGATAAAATATTTAAAGGACACAGGCAAAGGGATGAAGGCAAAACCATAACAACTGTTTAGTAGTCATACAATTTAAGTATTAAGATATTTGTAAAATTAATTTTACAACAGTGGTACCTAATTCACTAGATCCTTCAAAAGTAACTTTGTGTTAAACTGATGAAAATGCTTTCAGAGTTAAAACATACTGAAAGAGTGAATTGGCTCTGAAGTACAGAACAGCTCAGTCTTTCCTTAAACTCTTCCAGCTGCTGAGACAAACTGGTTTTAACAGGAGAGTGAGAAAATGTTTTCGCCAGGCAAGGACTGTGTTAGCAGTTATCCTTTATGACTACTAGACGCACACCTTTATACACTGATCCAAGGAGCTGAAGGAAGCGTCCAGGAAGAGACAAGTGTTGGAATCATGGAATTAGCTCACCGAGACCTGACTCCAGACAGAGCTAGCAGCAGAATTTACAGGCAAGACTACCACGAAACATATACCCTTGAATAACAGCTTTATCATGACAATACAATGACGTTTAATGTTTTAATGCCACAAATGTATCATTTCCACATAAAATAGGCCAGAACTGTACAAGATTGTCCATACAAAAAAACTAGTGATGTTTTCATTCATTTCAAACAGCACATAAATATTGAACCTGGGTTATATAGCTTGGGCAATGCTATTGATATTCATAGTTTCTGTAAAAAATTTGAAAATGCCTAGTTCAAAGAATCAACCTTGAACTCTGAGCAGATTTCAGGGTTAAGTGCGTTCTGGGTCTCATGCAGTCTTTTTAGCATCAGCCCTTTACCTTGAGTAATACACAGAACTCCAGACTTAGCTCATGCTTTTTTTCTGAAGCAAAGACTCACCTCTGTAAATAGTAAAGGAGACATGAGCAGTCAAAGGCATTCATCATTCTAGGAATCAAGCTTACAAAAACACATCTCCCCTCCAAAACCAATGCAAGAACAAAACTCTAGAGGAACAATAGGACTGCAGTCAATCAGGGCAGGCCCTAACAATAAAAATTCAATGGTAATTGATTGCAAAAGTAAGTCCTAGTCCGGGCATAAATGACCACAAAGCCAAAATGTTTTTCCATCATGTTAGAACCAACAGAAATCTAGCTATGCCTTTACATAAGGTAGAACATACCTACCGAAACATGAACAACAGCTCTTGACCATTCAGAACGCTACACCTGTAACTGGAGCGCACTGATGCTGCAAACCTTTCTCTTTTGCATGCAAACGAACAGCAATTCATCCAATGCGTTCCAAGCCAATTCATTGTACAATGTCTATTCAGATGTCTCCACAGGATTTGAGTGACAAGTTTCTCCATGTCAGAAGAGAACATTGTGTGTAGACAAACATGCCCTTATATGTTCAGTGTCTGAGAATGGACAGTATTCAGAGCGATGGACTGGTTAGACCAACAATGCTTGATTCTCTGCAGTTTGAGGTGCTCCTCTATCATTACAAACGCATGCTAACATTGGAAATGGATGTGTTGGTGTTGGTGAACTTTGCCATCCACATGAGAGTGTGTATGTGTGTGAATGTCTGAGTACATTTTGGGGTAGGCTTTTGGGGCAGCTTGTGCCAGTAGGAGCTGCTGTTGAGCCAGATACTCCTCATAGGTGACTGAGGTCATGCAGTCTTTCTCAGCCCCGGTGAGCGCTCGCTCCTGTACTGACTGCCGTGGGCCGCTGGGTAACGTCTGTCCTGATATCATGGCTCCAGATGAACAGTGTTTCCTGGACTGGCAGAACCAGAGCAGGACTGTTCCCAGGATAAAGACGAGCCCTGCGGGGATGCCGATGATGACGGGCCAAGGCAGGCTGGGGGGCAGCACAGATGGGATTGGAGAGAAAGGAGGCTTTGCGTCTAGAAGAAGACAGAGATAATGAACTTGGAGAAAAAACATCATCAACCATAACTTTTACTTTTAAAGTCGTTCACTTTCAAATATGAAGCCTATCTTATTGGAGCCTTTGCGACGTTTGTTTAAACCCTCTGCTTTCTGAAAGATACATAATTTTGTTACTTATTTTATAAAAAGAGTATTTTAATGAAATATACAAATCAAAAGAGGTTTAAATGAAACCTGAATTGTCCCAATCTGTAAACAAACACCTCTGTTGAGGTGGCGCTTAGCAAGCGTGTCTGCTTTGGCATACATTTTATACAATTTGGTGACTGCTAAGAAATAAATTTTTATAGCAAAACCCCTCGCTGCTTCAGTGTGATTTCAAAATTCTTAAAAGAGGATTTTACGAGTAAGTATAGATTGATCACAACTCAAATTATAACATGGTAAGCTAAGTTCAGTTTTGCTTTATTTTGCCAGAGTATAAATGTAAAAAAAAAATATATATATATCTTAGCTTGGTGTTGTTTTCAACACCAAGCTAACCTTGGTGTTGTGGTCAACAGTCCAGTGCGACGGGGAGTGTGGAAAAGAGGTGAAGAGGCGATTGCAGGCAGGTTGGAGTGGGTGGAGAAAAGTGTCAGGGGTGTTGTGTGACAGAAGAGTGTCAGCAAGAATCAAAGGAAAGGTGTACAGAACAGTAGTGAGACCAGCTATGATGTATGGGTTAGAGACTGTAGCAGTGAGGAAGAGACACGAGGCAGAGATGGAAGTAGCAGAGATGAGGATGTTGAGGTTCAGTTTAGGAGTGACAAGGATGGACAAGATTAGGAACGAGCACATCAGAGGAACAGCGTGACAGAGCTCCTGCCTGAGAAATGTAAATCTTTTAACAGTCCTCACCCAGAGCGATAGGGTGGTGGTGTAGCTGCTATTTTTAAATTTCATTATATAGGTAAACGCACCTCTTGTAGGTCATTTGCATCTTTTGAGCTGTTAACATTTGTTCTTGATGCGTTTGCTCCTGTGCTTTGTGTGGCCGTGTACTGCCCACCAGGTTTCAATACTGCCTTTATTCAGGACTTTACAGAATTTTCTGTTTTGGTCAATTTTGATCACTTTATTTTATGTGGCGATTTTAATATTCATGTCTGTTGTTCAGATAGCCCTCTGTGGAAGGATTTTATGGGTCTTTTGGATTCCATGGATCTAAAGCAGCATGTGATGGAGCCCAATAACAATAAGGGCCATATGTTAGACCTTCTGATTTCACATGGGATCTCTTTATCCTCACTCACCACTTTAGACTTGGGCATATCAGACCACTTTCTTATATCTTGCAATGCTTGCTTACCTAACATAAAATGCTCATCCATGCCCCCAGCCAAGAAGTATAAACAGTTTTCAAATAACTCATCCTGCATCTTTTTGTATCATCTCTCCTCCCACATCCTCTTGGAAGAGAATGTGTTGCAGGTGTACCACACCCCAGACACCGTCCTGGCTGCAATGAATGGTTCTTTCTCTGAGGCGCTGGATTTGACAGTCCCCTGGACTGACACTTTGCAGCAATTGCGGTGTGAATGTTGCCAAGCGGACCACCGCTGGACCAAGAAAGGCCTTCATGTTATTAAAGACATTTTCAATAAGACTCTTTTAAATTATCAAGTTGCAATGAGATCAGCTAAAACCCCTTATTTGTCTACACTAGTGAAGAATGAGAGTAATAGGCCCTCCATTCCTCTTAAATCTCTTTCTTCTGTTCTGCATCCTGCTACTCAAGCAACTGGCCAGTCGACTCTGACATGTGAGATGTTTGCCTTTTTTTAAAACAGAAATAGAAGCTATTAAGCAGGTGCAAGGTAACCATGCTTTGAGTCCCCTACTCTCCGAGGTTCCAGTCGCTAGATTCACTCACTTTGCTTCAATTACTATCAGCGAGTGCACGAAGTTAGTTGAGCAGACTTGTTCATCCTCAGTCCCCCATGGTCTGGTTCCTTCTAAATTTTGTAAGTAAATTTTTCAGGCCCCCTGTATTGTGATTCTGTTAAATATGTGTTTGACAAATGGAGCGGTAGCTGAGACATTTAAATGTGCTGTTGTTACCCCTCTGCTAAAAAACCTCAAGTGGATCCTGCTTTACTCGATAATTACAGACCTATCTCTAAGCTCCTGTTCATAGCCAAAGTTTTAGAGAAGTGGGTTTATATGCAACTCTGCTCTCACCTTGATCTCAATGAACTCTGTGATAAGTTTCAGTCTGGTTTTAAATCTTGGCACAGCACTGAGTCTGCCCCTTTAAAAGTCCAGAATGACATTTTAATGTCTTTGGATAAGCGCAAAGTGACTTTTAATACTGATTGACCTCACACCAGCCTTTGACACCTCCTTTGTCACTTGGAGTGTGTGGGGTTACTGGGAGGTCTGGTATTAATGGGGTTTTATTGTTATTTTAGCCACCAGTCCTACTCTGTACAATGGGAAAGCCATTCCTCATCCTCTATTGCGGTTGACTGTGGAGAACTGCAAGGTTCAATTGGGCCCTATTTAATTTGCATTTTTTTTGCTGCCCATTATCAACATCTTCAATAAATATGAGGTGGCTTATCATGTTTATGCAGATGATCTGTAGCTATGTCCCGATTGAGAGCTCTAATGAGAGGTTGGGTTCTCTTTCAAGGCTTTTAGACTGAAAAGAAAGGCTGGCACAAATCTTTCTACACATGAACCCAATAAGTGCAAGCTTATTGTTTTTTTTTTGGAAGCGAAAGGTTTGATGTTGGAACAATGCCTTTCACAAAAAGCCAGTGATCCAAAGTCTGGGGATACTTTTTGATAGTAGTTTGAAGTTAATAGTCAAGTCAAAGCATCTAATTTCCAACTGCGTTTGTTAAGGAAAGTGAAATCTTTCTTAGACAAACATGCTCTGGAGTGCGTCATTAATGCACTGATTAGTTCACGTTTTAATTACTCTAACTCCGTTTATTTTGGTATCAACAAGTCTCTGATAGCCAGACTCCAGGCAGTGCAGAATGCTGCTGTTTCCTGTTGCTTCCTGTTGAGTTTAGGATTAAATATAAAATTCTCACATTTGTTTTTAAATCCCAACACTCTTTAGCACCAACTTCTATAGCAGAACTTTTAAAGAAGTACACTCCAGAGTGCACGCTTCGCTCAGCCACAAAAAAATGTATTGGTGGTGCCCAGATTATGTACACAATGCTGGGGAGGGGGGGTCGGGGGGGCAGAGCCTTCTGCATCCCTGCACCACAGTTGTGGAATGCTCTCCCCCAGGACCTTAGATCACTCTCTGAGTTTCCCGCTTTTAAATCTGCTCTAAAAACCCATCTTTTTATGTTGGCTTATGACCATGATCAGGCAGGCAATAATTAGTCTTAAAATCACTGAATTTATCCTGTAAACTCTCTTTGAACTGTCTAGTTTGTATGCTTTTAGTGTTTATTCTCTGTTGAATAAAGCTGTGAATAAACCCTATGTATAAAAACTGTATCAGTTACTGTGGTTGAGATGGTGACACACGCCACCTGCCTGCTGCTGCTGTTTATTCTCTTCCACAAATCCCCCAAAGGCTTCCCTCACGATATTTCAACTAAAACTTACAAACAAGAGCAACCCTGATGTCAAGATAGTTTTGGCATCTTTTGCCACTATTTACAAGTGTTTTGGCACTGAAATTTAACACCAAGTGTGCCAAGAAACGGCGGAAGAAGACAAGGAACATAAGAAGAAAAGACATGCTTCAGTGTGAATGCGGAGTCACAGACAAAAACACGGTATAAAAACAGTACAATCTAACACGAATAAACCCATAACTACAACAAAAACAATGCCTATACTATTGTATACAATATAAATATAACATTTAAGATGAAATCGCCTCAAAAACACCACTCTCCTAAACTCCACAAACTTCCTGCCCTTGGAACACAAACAATGTTGTCAGTACCGTTTCTCAGCTTTCATAATCTGTTGAAATGTTTTCGATAATGTGAAAATAACCAGAGCTACGGTAGTTTGAAGTACGCACATCTGGTGTTAAAGGGTTAAGTTGACTTTCACATGCACACGTTGGCTGTCTTTGATTCTCAAGAGTGAAGATGCTAGTTCTGACTGATCTCCCCTTTTCCCCTAACAATGTTAATAAAAATTAGAACAATAACCTTGTTTTGGGATCAAGTATTTTCTTGATTATTTTCCATGTGAGTTCTTCAGGAAACCTACCAGGAAGTACGGTGAGGAAGGCACTGCGGAAGCTGTAGCCCATGGTATTTGCCCCCAGACAGATGTACATGCCTGCATCTTCCTCCTTGGCTCTAGAGATCAGAAGCTTGTTCAAATAGGACCCGTCGGGCCGAGACCAGACATCTCCTGTGGGCAGGACCACAAAGTGATGGTCTCCCACCTCGATGGTAGAGTTGTACTTGCTCTCTTCGCCAGGCTCCACCCTCTTTAGCCACTGGATGACCGGCTTGACATCACTGCGCACTTTGCACTGGAAAGATGTGGTGCCCCCATAATCCACGGTAGTATTGACTGGATGAGTGCCAGTCAAGATGGGCTTGGAGTTTGTGCGCTCTGTAAAGTACACAAGAAGGTTTAGTTCCTCAATATGCTTGACCTGAAGCTGTCTGATATCATGAACAGGTCAACAAACTTAATTACATCATTTAAAGATCTGGGGATGTTTACCACTAACACTGGTACAACTGGGGCCTGTAACAGGAAGCTGGATTAACTGGTTAGCCAGCTAAGTTTAGGATTAGTTTGCACCAATCCTGGATATTGGTACTATGAAAGGATCTAGGATTTGTCACAACTTACGCCACACTGCTAACCTGCTCCAGAGCAGGCCATGTTCAAGATTGGAGATTGCAATCTTAACATTTGTCCAAACAGCGGTTATAAATCTAACTTTTAAGTGACATAATACTAGCGTCTGTAACATTAACTCCACATTTTCTTCCCAGTCCTGCACATATTTGTGTGCAAATTGTTAAACAGGCACTTAATTCAAGAAGAGTATTTAGGGATGGACAAAATCCTTAAGCATTTCCTGAACCATTGCATTGAGGTTACATCTTCCAAAAAAAAAAAGAAAAACAATTATATATTGTAATACAACCATAAACACACTAACCTGATATAAAAAAATAAAACCTATTGGAATTACCATGGCAAAAAAAAGTTTGAAAAAAATGTATCAAACGCATATCACGTTCGATACTCAACTTTATATTAAACAAAATGTGCTTTACGTGCATGCGCCCGTGAACTAATCTTAATTTTCTACTCTTTCCCAGTCCCGGCTTTACGTTCTTTAGCTCAGTTTTCTGTCGTGAGATAAAAGTGACTGTGAGTATCGAGCGGCTCTTTCATGTCCTATTCATGTCATCAAAACAGCCAGTTTTCAATGGTTGTTCTCTTACGAAAAACACCTCCGTTATAGCAGAGCTGAACTCTTGTTCGTTCGCACCAATCGCTTGGACAGATGTGTGATGTGTCATCGGCGCCCGTGCTTTCCTATCGAGGTATGTTCACATACATAACATTGAACCGTGCATTCTTTGCACTCTACCTCTACTGCACTTGAAATCATTAACTGTATATAGCATGGAAATAGAGTCTGTGATGTCACCCCTAGGCTTCTAGAAAAGGCTCATGCTTTGGTCAGATTAGCGTTTTAGAACTCTGAACACCACTGTATGGCTGTGCAGCTCCGTAGACCACGCCCGGCAGGTAGGACGCTTAAAAAAAATCAAGCTCCAAAAAAATCTAGCTTTAAAACAAGATTTCAGTAAACAGTGTTCTTACCTCTCCAACCTGTGCTAGGTAGTCCCATCACATGATGCAGTATCACAGGTCAAAGTTAAATTCAGTGAAGTGATGAGCTATCTAACTAAATATAAAATTCAGTTTCAAATTAGTTTATCAGGTTTAGGTTGTCTAATATAATGGTGGTCTAGATTAGATTCTGTATTAATGATGGAACTATTACAACATATTATTTTAAGCACTTCAAAAGTCTTACACTAATATTGCACTAAATATGGCATTTTAATATTTACTATGAAGTATTTTTTCAGATGAACATTATAGACACTAAATGCAGTGAGTTTGCCCTTTTTGTCTTTTTAAAATGCTATTAAGATAAAAAAAATATATATTTTAAAAAACTATATATAAGAATATACAATTCTATGGTTCTTTGGACTCTGAACGTGGTTGGTTCTAACTAGCATCTCTGGAGATTAGTGCTACATGGCACCAAAAAAGGGTTTCCTATGATTACATGATTACAAGCCATAGACCCATAAAACCAGTACTACTGCTGCTGAAGATTTTTTTATAACACTAAATTACAATGCAAACCAAATATATATTTATAACACCAAATTAACATGCAAATTAGCATTAATTCCTCAAAACAACGACATATATATCCAGCATCGTTTTCATTTGTTTGGCCTTCCTTCGTTCAGCATTATTCCTTCATCACTAGATTTATTGTCTAGTAAAAAAAATTTGAATCACCAAAAATAACCAATGACAGTAAAAAAAAAAAATGGATGACAAAGCTGCCTCCTGCCATTGAAACTATGACAAGTGGGATTTGACCACTGCCATGACAAACAGCCAAAGACTGCACACGCATAGAACTGATATAGAGGAGAAAATGGCGGTGACATATTTTCACGCATTTGCATATCATGCGGTTCCTGGGCACCATCATCTCTCTGGACCTGAAGTGGAGCACACATATTGACTCCATTGTTAAAAAGGCCCAGGACAGGCTCTCACAGTTGCTGCTAACTCAGTTTTACTCCGCGGTCATCAAGTCTGTTCTCTGCTCCTCCATCATTGTCTGGTTTAGCTACACCTCTGAAGCAGATGCCTGTAGAATTCAGAGGACTATTCATGCGACTGAGAAGATCATCGGTGCTCCCCTACTCCCCATCCAGGACCAGTACACCATCAGAGTGAGAAAAGGCTACAAAATCCTTCTAGACTCAACTCACCCCAGCCACCACCTTTTTGACCTCTCGACTCTGGCCGCCGCTTTCAGAGACATTAGCATAAAGATTGTACGACACAAACAGAGCTTCTTTCCCTAGGCAATCAGTTTGCTGAACTCATAGCTCCCCACCATCCCACTCTGTTACCTGGTACCTGCACCTGGACTCTCGCACATTTCATCTCCTTGTATTTTTTTCAATTGTTTACATTTCATCAACCCTTGAAAATATACTACCGCATAGCCTGATGTTAAATGCTTGTTAGTTGTCTTGCACTTCACTGTACTGATGTTGTTTGCATTGTACTTATGTTGTTTGCACTGATGGCTCCATTGTACCACAGGAAATTCCTTGTGCATACACACACACACAAACGCACGCACACAAACACACGGCAATAAAGCTGATTCTGATCTATCGTAAATAATCCAAATCGTTTTTTTTAAACAACTTCATTTATGAGAAAAGTTAGCTTCTTCTCTATACTCTGTATATACTTTGAGTACACTGATTGTTTGGGAAAATATTTGCTTTAGTTCAACCAACTTTATTCCCTGAATAGTAAACTCAAAAGTGATTTCTGAAAGTTTCAGTATAAATATTCTGATTGAATTCTATGACAATCTATAACAGTGTTCCCTATACAATTTACTGATTACAATTTGCTGTTGGCTGATGATGCTGAATAGATGATAAAAACTGCTGGATCGCTTTAACCAACTGATGTCTGATTGAGCAACAGTTGGGTTTGGTTTAGCACTGAACTAATGCCGTTTATAAAGCCCCCTAATGAACTGTAACAATCAATTCTTCCAAACAACCAGCTCTGACAAAATGCCAGATAGCTGTTGAAGCCCTTTCAGCCGCACCCATCTCTAAGAAAAATCACATATAAGTGATTCATCAAATCCTCACTGCATCCTGAAGAGTGTAAAAGAGAATGACTCACGGATGACTTCGACTTTATAGGTGGCATTGATCTCCCCTGCGCGGTTGGACACATGACAGGTGTATTTGCCGCTGTGTTCTGGGGTGAGGTTCTTCAGGCTAAGTGTCCACTTCTTCTTGTGGCTCTGTCCTACCTCCTCAGGTGTCAGAGGCCTGCTGTCTTTCAACCAGAGGATGTCTGGTCGGGGGTTCCCGCTTGCCGTACACTTGAGCCTCACTGAGCTGCCCACTGGCCTGGCAATCACTCGCTTTCTCATTTTGGCTGGCTGTGTGAACCGTGGGCGCACTAGAGAGAAGAAAAGAGAAGGAAAGAAAGTAAAAAAAACTGAGCAGAGCAGGTTTAAAGTGGTCTAAACTTCATATTAATAAGGTAAGTAAAGGCAAGTTTAATTGTATAGTACATTTCATACAAAGGGTAACTCAAAGTGCTTTACATTGGAAATAGGAATAGAAAGAAAGCATATTTAATAAAATCAAGCATAAAAACAAGTCAAATAAAAGCTTATTGATTAAAATGGAAAATTAAGACATAGAATAAGATGGTGAAGTGCAGAGATAAAATAGTTGCTCAGTCGACAAAATCACAACTAAACAGATTTGTCTTTAGCCTGGATTTAAACGTGACTAAAGTGTTAGCACCCTTGATCTCCTCTGAAAGCTGTGGGCCACATGGTAACTAAAAGAGTATTTACCCTGTTTAGAATTAACCTGGGGTAGGACTAATTTATTTGATCCGAGGGATCTCAGTTCCCTGTTTGGTGTGTATTTACTGATCATGTCTGTTAGGTATTTAGGTGCCAAGTTATGTATGGATGAGTAGCTGAACTTTAAAGTTAATTCTGAAAGAGACCGGCAGCCAGTGTAGAGACTTAAGAACTTGTGTTCTGACTTCATAGTTTTGGTTAGAATTCCAGCCGCTACATTCTGAACGAGCTGTAGCTTTTTAATGGTCTTTTGAAAAGACTGGTGAGAAGAGCGTTACAGTAGTCCAGCCTGCTGGAGATGAAAGCATGAATCAGTTTCTCTAAATCTTGTCTGGAAAAAAGCACCCGATTCTTGCAATGTTTCTAAGATGGTAACAAGCTGCTTTGTTCATAGCTTTGACATGGCTATTGAAACGGAGATCAGAGTCCAGAATCCCCCCAAGATTCCCAACCTGAGTTGTAGCGCTGATAAAGAAAAGGCTAAAGGGGCTAGGGCAGGGGTCCAAAGTTGGTCCTGGAGGGCCACTGTCCTGCACAATTTAGTTGCAACCCTGCTGTAGTATGCATACTACTCTACTTCAGCCAATCAAAGGACCATAATTAGTGCCACAGGTGTATTTCATGATTGTTGAACCAAAAATGTGCAGATTCTGGCCCTCCAGGACCGACTTTGGACACCTCTGGGCTAAAGACATCTGCCTGTTCTGAAAACATTCCTCAAGGTTGCTGTCTTAAAGCAGAATGTCCTGTATATCTAACTGCTTGTTTGGGGTTGTAAGGGCGGGTTGGAGTGATTTTTCCCCAGGCGTTTTGATCGCAGGGCTGATGTAGGAGGGGGAGGTGCCCAATTTTTGGTGATGGTCTGGGGCTTGCTGTGAATGAGTGGGACAGCTTGGTTCCTGCAGAAATTAGTTTTTCAAGCTGCTTTGGGAAACTAAGAAGGGAGTTCCTGAAGATGTGGATAGTGTTGATGTGTCCTCCTTCTGGTGTGATGAAATCTGGCTGATTCCAGAACATGTTAAAATAATCAATATACTGTAGGCCTTTTGAACAACAGACTAGTTAAGATGACTAGTTGTGAAATTCCATGAGCTTGTCTTTTCTAATTTCTCTCAACTGACAAAACAAAAAGGAACAATGTTTATGGTATTAGGTGAAATGCAAGACCCAGTTTAATTCCTCTCACCATTCCTACCCCGAGTGAAACCGAGTGCTTAGAGATTAGAGGTTAAAAATACATATTGACAGTCTTCTAAGAGTAGGATTATTAACCAAGTGAGCAAAAGAGCAAAGACATCACCACCACTGCGTTTTAAAATATTGAACAAATCAACATAATAAAATGAAACATTTACAAGTGAGTCTACAGCGTAATGATATTTTGGTAATAACAAGGAATAACCCTCTAAAACTAGCAATGTTCATCAACTTTATATTATTTTTCACTCATATATGGTTTATATGGAAACTGTTGTTTGGTCATTTGAAATTTGTTACATATAAAAAAAATACAAAACCAAATTGTCAATCATTTTTTGCTGTGAGATGACGTGGAGACCTGGAGTTTAGGGAAGGTATTTCTCTATACATTATTTTAAATGTTTACATTATTTCTCTATACATTTGTTTTTATTTCTGTAACAGCATCTAGGTCATATAAGGGCAAAATATTTGTAAACAGAACACTAAATTATAGGTGGCTCAATGGGTGGCATGATCACCTTACAGCAAGGTCACTAGTTCGAGGCTTGGCTGGGTCACTTATCATTTCATTGTGGAGTTTGCATGATCTCCCCATGTTCTTGTGGGTTTCCTCCGGGTGCTCTGTTTTCCCCAACAAGTCCAAATACGTGCATTAGTGAATTGGGTAAGCATTTTTGGTGCAATGTCAGGTTATTTTTTCTCTGCAACACCTGACTTATGCCGCGCTGCAACAGAGGAGTCTCCGAGCCAACATTCGGCTCTTCGGAGATACACTCCACCCACCGAGACCGCTTCCACTCCTTAAGAGTCAATGAAGCTGGACGGAGTCCGTCTGACTGCGGAGGAGAGACAACGTCAAATCATCCAACGGTTGTGCCTCTATTGCGGTAGTGTTGGTCACTTTGCTGGAATTGCCCAGTATAAGCAAACGCTCACCAGTGATCCGGGGTTGGCTGGCGAGCGCTTCCTCTATCTCTGCAACCCCGCCCTCTTCCTGTTTCTCTCTCGAGGTGATTTTCCATTTTGAGGGCTGTGTGCTCCCCTGCGCCGCCCTGCTGGATGCCGGCGAGGAAGGGAATTTTAAAGACAAAGACTTTGCCCAGGCTAACGGCATTCCCCTTTCGGCATCTTCAGGTTCGCACACTGTTTATGTCTTGGACGGAAGGGTTTTGTCACGCTGTAGCCAAGCTACTAGTCTGGTGAGTCTCACGGTCTCCGTCAACCACCAGGAGTCAATTGGGTTCCTTATTATTAAGTCTCCTCTTTACCCAGTTATATTAGGCCATCCTTGGTTTAGATTACATAATCCCCATGTTAATTGGGTGTTATTCCTCCTGTCTTATGTTCGCTGTACCTTCTGCCTTTTCTGTTCCCGAGTCCGGTAGCTAGAATCCTGAGCTCTCTGATGTACCTAAGAAGTACCATGACCTGACTGCGGTTTTTTATAAGTGTAAGACGCCATTTCTTTGCCCAAAGATGGAATCAAAGGTGGCGGGAAGGTGGTTCCCTGCTGGATAAACAGGGCGAGAACAAAGAAATACACAACGAACGCGCTAACTGCGTAATGATGTTTAAAACTTGGATACAACCAATAAAACCTTTAAATCTGACTCCATTAAAATTAATAATTCATGGTCATGTTATTTTCTCCTTCTCTCGTTATATTAGTTTCTTCGGTAAATTATATTACTTTAGGAGGACATAATGATCCTTAAAGTTTGCCTCTTATTGTTATTTGTTCATATCTTAAGGTTCTGAATTCTGTCGCTTTCCAAAGGTCTCAATTTTTCATAAGCCTTCGACGATCAAGAGCCGTCTCAGAAGTGTATTATAATCGTTCAAGGGATTCACAAATATGCAGTCGCTTAACTGCATCCGGATACAAACAATGAACAATACAACTATCTGTGAGATGTCACTCCAGGTAACAGAAACGATACATCAGAAGTAATGATAAATAATGATTTCCGGACAAACTTCAAAACAAACGATTATGTCAATTTATTAACCAGCCAAATCATAAACAAATCCAACTCCAGTTAAAATGCAATCATCAAATACATTCAGTTCAGTACAGTTTAAAGTTCCAACCAAATGCATTCTGACAGACCAAATAACAAGGAGAAAACTTAATCATTATTTACCTGATCATCGAGAGAGCACATGACCTGGTGCGGGAGCTCTGATTGCAGAAACTCCTCGAGCTTCGGGACAAGTCCCTTCAAATACCCGAGATATCAATATCGAATTACATCATTTACACTGATTGGTTCTTTGACTTTGGAAGGCTGTCGTTCTGTGAAAACCCTTTAATTTAAAAGTTGCTTGTGTGTGTGATTGGTTCACTGAGAGAATGGTGAGAGACTAAATGGTGCAAAGACAACCATAGAGGGTTTTGTTAATTAAATCAACTCATATGTAGATTCAATATACAGTGAGGCATTGATCACTCTGCTCCCAGACCCAGTCTCGTGGCTCCTGTATTGTATGTTTTAATGTTTGTGTCAAGCTGTGCGATCACTCTAGGCTCTGTAGCAAAAGAACAGCTCGTTTACTTAGTTTACATAATCATGTGAGCAGCATCTCAGCTCAATCTGTGCCCTCCGCATAATATGCATCTGAAAAAGGTGGCCGTCTCTGTTGGTTCCTGGCGTTCAAAGCAAATGGCCAGGCCGTCTCAAGCAGGATCACTCAAAGGCATAGTTCAGTTCCTTACATAAGGATAGTGCTACTTCCTTACCCCGGCACCGCCCTTATGACTGTTGGATAGACCTTCTTCCTGGCTGCTCTCCTCCTAAAGGGCGTTTTTATTCTCTCTCCCAGCCCAAAACAAAGGTGTTGGAGGAGTATCTTACACTTGGGGTCAAGGCTAAAACCATCGTCCAATCTTCATCGGCGGCGGGAGCCAGTTTCTTCTTTGTAAAGAAGAAGGACGGCTCTCTCTGTCCATGTGTAGATTACCATGGCTTGAATGAGATCACAGTTAAGAACCGCTATCCACTTCTGCTTATGAACTCGGCATTCGATATTCTTCATGTGGCTAAGATTTTCTCTAAGCTGGTTTTGCGTAAAGCCTATCACTTAGTCACTTAATACCCCCCTTGGACACTTTGAATACCGGGTTTTGCCTTTCGGGTTATGCAACGCCCCGGCCACATTCCAAGCCTTAATCAACAACGTGCTCCGGGATATGCAGAACGTTTTTTTTTTGTCTATTTGGATGATATTTTAATATTTTCGCCAGATTTGGAAATTCATGTGCAACACGTCTGTTCCATGTTATTGCGTCTTCTTGAAAATCGTCTGTTCGTCAAAGCGGAGAAGTGCATGTTCAACGCTGTCTCGGTTCCGTTCCTGAGTCACATTATTGGGTCTGGAAATGTGGCTGTCAATCCCGCGAAGGTCCTGGCGGTCACGGGATGCCCATCCCCAAGAACCGTGCTGCGCTCCAGCGTTTTTTGGGCTTCGCCACTTTTTAGCGACGCTTTATTAAGAATTTGGGGCGAATCGTGCTTCCTCTAACCTCGCTGACTTCCGTTAAACGTCAATATTTTTGGTCTAAGAAGGCTCAGAGTGCTTTCAAACAGCTCAAACATCTCTTCACTATGACTCCTATCCTTATTTCTCCCGATCCCTCCGTTTATTGTGGAGGTTGAAGCCTCCAACACTGGGATAGGAGCAGTACTCTCTCAGCGTGCTAAGGAGGATAGGAAGGTTCATCCATGGGCCTTCTACTCTCACCGCCTCTCACCTCCTGCGCCTAATTATAATGTTTGTGATCGAGAGTTACTCGCTATTCGGTTAGCGTTGGAGGAGTAGCGCCACTGGCTCAAGGGATCTAGCATTCCTTTCCTAGTCTGACCACCAGAATTTAAGCCACATTCGTTCCACACGTACCATGAGTGCGCACCAGGCCAGTTGGTCATTATTTTTTAATCAGTTTAACTTTACAGGACCGCCCGGGGTCCAAGAACGTTAAACCTGACGCGCTCTCTCGCCAATTCGAGACCCAATCTGTGACTGCTCAAGCTGAGTTCGTACTTCCCCCGATCGCGTAATTGGTCGTATCTCCTGGGGAGTCGAACGAGAGGTCTTAGACTCTTTTGATCTTCCGCCCATTTGCCCCCAGAACAGATTATTCGTTGTTGCGAATTTACAAGAGAGGGTCTTGTATTGGTGTCATGCGTCTAAATTATTCGCTCATCCTCGTGTTACAGAGGTTGTCGTGAGCCAATGCTTCTGGTGGCCCTCTGTAACGAATCATCACTCGAGTTGGGATCCATGTGCAGGCTTTTATTGTATTCGCAGTCAGAACAACAGGCAGGTAGTCAGGGCAGGCAGCAAACAGGCAGAAACTGAGATCAGCAAGAGTAGTACAACGGGCAGGCGGCTAGGATCGTAACGGTACACAGGCAGGGTCATAACAGACAGGCATACAAACAGGGTGAGCGCTCAGAGTTGCAGCACAGAGACAATCAAGACTTCGCCCTGAGCCAAGGGAAACAGTCTGCTTAAATAGGGATGGTAATGTTCCTCAGCTGGGTGTGTAATCAGGATGTCCCTGGGGTGTATGGGGAATGTAGTGTGGAGTAGCAGGAGTTAATGCGACGGAGGTGCCCTCTGTTGGTCAGAGGAGGGAGTGACGAGGTTAGCCTCTGTGACAGAGCCCCCCCCTGCGAGCGACTCCTGGCGCGAGGAAGCAGACGGCGACAGGGTCTCCCCCGTGGTCGAGGAGCCAGTTTGTTCGGGTGGGTACGGTGGAAGGTCTCGGTCGAGAATGTCCCTTGCGTCTACCCAAGCGCGTTCCTCTGGACCGTACCCCACCCCATGCCTAAGAGGCAGTCCAGGGAGGTGCTGGTGGCAGGAGCCATGCCACAAAAAGTGACCTCAGAAACAAGGCTTGTGGCACCGGCAAGGGCAGGTGAAGAGCAGGCGTCGGCAGAGCAGGGCAGCGGCGCTCGGGTGGCGCCGGCAGGGCAGCGGCGCTCGGGTGGCGCCGGCAGGCACAGGCGAAGAGCAGACGTCGGCAGAGGTGGGCAGCGGCGCTCGGGTGGCGCCGGCAGGCGAAGAGAAGGCGTCGGCAGAGCTGGGCAGCGGCGCTCGGGTGGCGCCGGCAGGCGAAGAGCAGGCGTAGGCAGAGCTGGGCAGCGGCGCTCGGATGGCGCCGGCAGGCGAAGAGCAGGCGTCGGCAGAGCTGGGCAGCGGCGCTCAGGTGGCGCCGGTAGAGCAGGACAGTGGCGCTCGGGTGGCGCAGGCAGGCGAAGAGCAGGCGTCGGCAGAGCTGGGCAGCGGCGCTCGGGTGGCGCCGGCAGGCGTTGGCAGAGCTGGGCAGCGGCGCTCGGGTGGCGCCGGTAGAGCAGGGCATCGGCGCTCGAGTGGCCCCGGCAGACACGGAACCTGGGTTGGCGCCGGCAGACACGGAACCTGGGTTGGCGCCGGCAGACACGGAACCTGGGTTGGCGCCGGCAGACACGAAACCTGGGTTGGCACCGGCAAACTTAGGTGCTGGGGCGGCGCAGGCAAACTCAGGCGCTGGGGCGGCGCAGGCAAACTCAGGCGCTGGGGCGGCGCAGGCAAACTCAGGCGCTGGGGCGGCGCAGGCAAACTCAGGCGCTGGGGCGGCGCAGGCAAACTCAGGCGCAGGGGCGGCACAGGCAAACTCAGGCGCAGGGACGGCGCAGGCAGACTCAGGCGAGGCAATAAAACAAGCAGGACGGCATAACCAGACCCCCCAATATTAAGGACTGGAGCATGGCGCACTTCAACCAAGACTCTCCCTTCAGCCTCAGGGATCAGCGTTTCCGGGGCAACACTGGCATGGTCTCCACTAATCCTCCGAGCAGTAGACTCTGTCGTACTGACTGGAAAAGAGAGAGTTGAGGGGTTTGAACCACCCTTCCTCTTCTACTTCTTCCTCTTCTCATTCTTCGGAGGAGGTGGTGGTCGTGGCACCCCCATGGAGGTGTCTAGACCGGCCCTCTCAGGGCATGAGGCAGCCGGAGTCTGTACAAGAAGCTCTGTGCAGGATATGTGGGGAGTGCGGTTCGTACTGTCCTGTGATAACTCCAGCAATATGTCGTGCGCGCTCTTGCCCTCGCGGGAGTTATCAAACGTCCTGCTGAAGCTCTTCGTGATTTCTAGAAACGTGGGAAACACAGTACCCTCACCTCTCCATATGGTCGTTGCCCAGTCTAGTGCCCTCCCGGTTAGCAGTGAAATGACAAGCGCGATCTTACTGGTGTCTGTGGTGTAGAGCGTGGGTTGTTGGCGAATGAAGAGAGAGCACTGCCGCAAAAACCCCTTGCATTTCGTAGGATTACCGTCAAATTTCTCCAGAAAGGTGAGGCGAGTACTGACCTGCGGTGCTTCTGTGACAGCGGGAGCCGTGTGAGCGTTCGTTGACGTCATGGCTGCCGCTGGAGAAGGGACATGTAAATTCTGAAGCGTGTTTACTAATTCCTCGGTGAGGGATGTCAGACGATTCAGCCGATGTTGGTGCGCAGCGAGTTGATTCGCCTGCGTAGACAGCGCTGAAGACAGTTGCGAGAAAGCCGCTGGATCGAAGGGGGGCGAAGTCTTCTGTAACGAATCATCACTCGAGTTGGGATCCATGTGCAGGCTTTTATTATATTCGCAGTCAGAACAACAGGCTGGTAGTCAGGGCAGGCAGCAAACAGGCAGAAACTGAAATCAGCAAGAGTAGTACAACGGGCAGGCGGCTAGGATCGTAATGGTACACAGGCAGGGTCATAACAAACAGGCATACAAACAGGGTAAACGCTCAGAGTTGCAGCACAGAGACAATCAAGACTTCGCCCTGAGCCAAGGGAAACAGTCTGCTTAAATAGGGATGGTAATTGTTCCTCGGCTGGGTGTGTAATCAGGATGTCCCTGGGGTGTATGGGGAATGTAGTGTGGAGTAGCAGGAGTTAATGCGACGGAGGTGCCCTCTGTTGGTCAGAGGAGGGAGTGACGAGGTTAGCCTCTGTGACACCCTCGATCCGCATTGATATTCACACTTTTGTTCGTTCCTCCCCTGTTTGCACGCATAATAAGGCTGAGACTGCTCCTCCAAACGGGCTCCTACACTCTCTGGAGGTGCCTTCTTGACCTTGGTCGCATATTTCTCTCGATTTTGTCATTCAGCGGTCTCCTTCTCGAGGCAACACTGCTATTCTGACAGTGGTGGATCACTTTTCTAAGGCGGCGCACTTTGTTCCGTTAAATTACCGTCTGCATTGGAGACTGCCAGATTACTGGTAGACCATGTGATAAGACTCCATGATTCCCGTTGACATAGTGTCCGATCGGGGTACTCAATTTACTTCTCAGATCTGGAAGGATTTTTGTAAAGTTCTTGGAGCTTCTGCCTCTCTCTCATCTGGTTTCACTCGCAGAGTAATGAACAATCGGAGAGGACGAACCAGGACCTTGCTCGTATTTTGCACTGCTTGACTTTTAAGTTTCCGTCCGAGTGGGTGGATAATTTATCGTGAGCAGAGTATTCTCATAATTCTCTTCCCTCCTCCGCTACTGGCATTTCTCCTTTCTCTGCATCCTTGGGACAACAGCTCTCTTTTCTTCCCAAGAGAGCGATCTCGCGCTCGTCGTTCCTGGAGAATCACTAAGGCAGTGCCTCTCAGGAACGTATACGGATTTCTGGCAACCGTAACCATCGCCAGGCCCCCAATTTCATTTGCGTTCAGAGGGTTTGCCTGGCCATCTTCCTACCCAGCATTTTTACCGTAAACTGGCACCTAGGTTCATCGGTCCGTTCGCTATTACCAAAGTGATTAGTCCCGTCATGGTGCGTCTCCGCCTTCCATATTCCATGTCTCGTGTATTAAACCACTAGATCCCTACATCCCTTAAACCACTACATCTCTGTGTCAGACGATTATAGCCTCTCAAACCCTAGCTGATGCACTATTCATTTGGACTGAATTCTTACCTGTAACCCTTGGCTTCCAGTCTGTCAAGTCGAGTCGGATCGGATCTACCCGACCGGTCTTCAGCGTTCTTCTTTTGTTTTCTTTTTATTCGTGTCAGTGGTTGGTCGGATCCGCAGGCTCTCCACGGCTACCCGTATGGACTGAACGTGAGCGTGCCTTCCCCCCCACTTGCTGTTTTCCTTGGTCCTTTGGACAGGAGTTTGTCTCCAATCCTGAGTTGAACTGGTTTACCCGGCCTCTCGTGCCAGCGCTTGTTTTTATTTGGATTTTTGGTTTGTGATTATTAAAGACTCTTGGTTTCACTTGCATTTGGGTCCGCCTGTGCTTTTCACTGCACCTAACAGTTTTAATAATTGTGTCATAAAAGTGTTGTTTTTATGATTATTTTTGCTGGTTTTCCTTAGCTTAAATAAAACTTTAAAAATCTGCAAATATCTGTTATTATTATGTTATAAAGGCTCAAAACAGTGTGTAATAACAAGAAAAGTAAAAAAAAATTATATCAAGTTTCTCTTTATAAACAACTGTAAATGTACAACAAGACTTTTGAGATTACAAAAATTAATCTCAAACTATTTCACATCAACTCAAACAGTTTTGTTTGAATAGGGCTTTCAGTGTCCATTTCACAAGTTATATTTTTTTTACATATGTAAAGGAGTTTTTTTGGTGTCCCTAATGCTTAAGCTCCTGCCACAGACATCATTTCCACCCCTCAGGAGGATTCCCCTTCATCAGAAGAATCTTGATAAATATAAAGACATTACACAAAATTAGATAAGATTTGTTTAAAAAAAAAACTTGTGTTTCTACAAAAAAATGTGCAAAAGTTACAATAAAAATATATAATGATTAGATGAAATAAAAATAATGAATGAGCATGAGCAGTAATAAAGCAATATTATATAATGTAAATTAGAAAAATTACAATATATATTGGAAAACATTATGGTCATAATGTAATTTGTCATTTGTAAACCCTGTGTACAAAAACCCTATGTGGTTGAGATGGTGACACACTGCGGCTGTCTGTCCTCTTCCACAAATCTTCCAAAGGCTCTCCTTTTGGTTTAGGTGTGTCTGTAATTGCAAACTACACATACTGATGGACAGGGAGATTTTAATCTGTCTCCATAATATATAAAATTATCAGCGTTGAGTGCATCAGAGCATGACAAAACCCTTTAACGTTTATCTTATAGTAACAGATAAATTGTGCATCATTAACTTTTTTTTTTGAAGGACAATTTGGACCGTTTAGATACATTACTATATAATAGTAGAGTAATGTGCAACAAACTCTCAGTGCTTTTCAACAGTTAAGATCTTGAATTACAAAAGGATATAGAAGAGAAGGCTGATTTATCAACAGCGTTTACATAGCACCACTAACATTACAAAGAAAATAAAGCATAAAGAAGTAAACATGAAGTTCTTGTGTGGCCAAAGTTGCAGAGCAGAGAAGTCCACTACGAGAGCAGTCAGACAAAGCAAACAACGCTCCTCTGTAGTTTGACTCTCTAGTTGCCGCTCTCAGCAGACTCTGAACAAACACAAACATAACAGTAGACTAGTAGCAATCACAACCCTATGGTCATGGAACAAAAACAAGAAGATCAGTGCCTCCAAAAATCACGGACATTAGCTGTGTTCTGATATCAAATCAGATGGTAGCCGGTGAAGGGGAATGGAATGCTTCCACTCATGCCTTACAAAAGTAGCCTGCTCTTTGACTTGTCAAATACAATTACGAAAGCAAACACTGTGGTCCATAGTCTGAAGGTTGTGACTCCAGAGAGTAGCTGTTTGCAGGAAATAGTATGGTACCGTCCAATCATACACCTCTACCAGTCAGTCTCTAAAAAGATAAAGAGACTGACTGGTCTCAGAGAAAGGGAATGGTAAGAAAATATTTTTTTTTGAAAAGTGTACATAAATGTGTGCACTAATGTGTACAAAACTTGAAAAAATGCTAAATGGGATACAAATCATAACCTGTTTTTAACTGATCACACTATTGATTGACAGTTACATCTTAGCATACCCTTTGTCCGTTCCCAGAAGAGCATGGGTTAAAGAACAACTACACTGTACATGTTGCCCAGTTGTCAAAACTGGGAAAACATCAGGTTCTCTACAACCGGTTCCTCTTGATTGCACCCTCTGACTTGTTCCATATAACCTGACCTGGTGTAGTTCGGTTGGGGGGCGTTCACCAGATACTTAAGGTCTTAGGTTCCTGAAACCAGGCCGTGGCACACTGGCATATAATAAGCCAAGAAAAGCAGGTAGTGTGGAGATCTACAATCACTGGAGAATGGAGAACCCTTGCTTTGCTCAACAATGCTGTTTGTATTTGGACACTGATGTAGTAGCAAGTACTGAACTCCCTCTTTCTTTTTCCAGCTTTGGGAGAATGCTAAATCGTGGGTAGTATCAAACAAGATAAAATGAGAGTATTCCCTGGGCTTCAATGTTGTATTGTAAACGTGCTGATACAGTGTCCATGCTATCATGGTAAAATAAAAAGTATGTGTATTTAACTGACAGTAACAAAACAAACAAACATGTAAAGTCATTTATGAAACATGTTAAGATTACAGCACATACTTTCTGTGACGTTCTGGCCAGGAATTATACATAGCATAGGAGGCACCATACCCAGTTTTCCAGTCAGGTCAGTGGAGTACTCTGTTTCACCGATTGGTCTGCCAGTGTACTTCCCTGCACTGGAGTCATCTACACAGAGAAATAGATCAGAACGTTTGAAGAAAATAAAAACCAAGAACATGAAAATGAAAATATAAATGTCATTAACCTTCCATTTACAAGACAAGAATTAGATAAAGCACAACAAAATAATAAAAACACAACACCAGGGAATGATAGAATATACAAATCTATGATAACATTTTTTAATTCTAAGAGAATTTGCATTAACAACGCTACTAAAATTATACAACAAAATTTGGGACACAGGAATTATACCTAAGGAATGGAAACATGCAATCATTATACCAATAAAATAAAACAATTATAGACCAATTGCATTAACTTCTCAACTAGATAAAATAATGGAAAAAATGGTCACAAATAGAATAGAGTATTATGTAGAAACAAACAAGATAATAAAACCTTATCAAAATGGTTTCAGAAAAGGAAAAAGTACGAGAGACTCATTTGTATGTCTGGAAACAGAAATCAGAAAATAAGGAAGCAGATATAGCAGTGTGTTTTGACGTAGAAAAAGCAAACGACATGTTGTGGAAAGAAGGGTTAATAATAAAATGTTTAAAAATTGGACTAAGAGGAAAAATCATACATTAGATTGAGAGTTTTCTACAAAACAGAACAACACAAGTTAAAGTAGGACAAACATTATCAACAAAACATACTTTTGAGAACAGAACCCCACAGGGTAATGTTTGCAGTCCAATACTGTTTAATAATATGATCAATGAAATATTTGAAAATATACAACAAACAAATACTGGAAAATCTTTATATGCGGATGATGGTGCAATTTGCATTAGAGGAAGAAACATCAAATATATAGAAAAGAAAATGCAACAAGCAATAAATACAGTAGAAATGGACAAAACATGGGGAGTTAAATTATCAATAAATAAAACACAACTCATCTGTTTTGCAAAGAAACACAAAGCAGTCAATTTAAAATTATATGACGAAACACTGAAACAAGTAAAATAAATCAAATTCCTAGGAGTAATATTTGATGAAAAACTAACATGGCAAAAATAGAGTATGTTAAAAACAAATGTAAACAGATAAACAATCTATTAAGAAATTTAGCTGGAAAAGATTGGGGAATAAGCAAAAATGCAATTATTAAACTATATAGAAGCATAATGAGAGCTCAATTAGAATATGGGAGTTTAGCTTATATGTCGGCTAATCTAAACACATTTAAAGAAACTTAAAATAGAACAAATGAAAGCCCTCATATTAGCATGTGGAGGTACTTTTTCATCTCCAATAGCAGCAATTCAAGTTGTGACAGGAGAAATGACAGTAAGACCGAGAAGAATTAAAACCATGATAAATTACTGAGTTAATATTCAAGGGCAAGATAAAAATCAACCAATACAATATATTGTTAAAAGCTGTTGGGAGCATTACCAAAGTAATTATTATAATATAGGATGGACAGGAAATATAATGACAAATTTCAAATATTTACAGATGGATCTAAGGATCGCAAAACAAGAAAAACGGGAGTAGCAGTAGTGACCTACCAAAACAAAATAATAAATAAGGAAAGAACAGCAGATAACTTCAGTGTTTTCACAATTGAATTACCAGCAATCAACATAGCAATAAATTAAATAGACAAAAACAAAATTAAAAATACAGTCATTTGCTCTGATAGTTCAGTAGCTCTAACAAGTTCAAACACAGGGAAAGCAGAGACAAGACAAGACCTAATTAATGAAATAACAAATAAACTTGAAAAAAAGTGAAAAAGAACAAATAATAGTACAATTTCTATGGATACCAGCGCACATAGGAGTTGAAGGGAATGAAGAGGTAGACGCTGCAGCCAAACAAGCAGTAAAAATAAAAAAACAAGGATACCATTATGTAAAGATGAGGAAAAAAGATTATTAATAAAAGAATAGAGGCAATGTGGCAAGAACAACAGGATAAAGGAGAGGCAGGAAAAGATCTGTACAAAATACAGAAAAAGGTTGGGCAAAAGCATTTCAGTACAAAAAAACAGAAGAGAAGAGACAATAATAACTACACTAAGAATGTGACACACTATATAAAATTATCATCAGTACAAAATAGGAAATCATCAAACAGGTAAATGTGATCGATGTGGAGAAGATGAAACTGTAGAACACATAATAATTCGATGTACAGCATATGAGGAAGAAAGGAAAGTGATAATTGGACAACTTAAAGAAATGAAGATAGACCCAATTACAATAGCAACTGCATTAAAAGCTAAAGGTACATACAAATAAATATTGGCATATATAGAATATAGCAATGTTTATATATATTTGATATAGTATTTCCTATCTTTATATTTACTGCTCAAACTACTACTACCCAAATGGTAGCGGTAATGCACCAAAAACAGGTTCGCAAACTACCATAAAACACCATTAGAAGAAGAAGAAGAAGCGACTTTTCTTTCTGAGGAGTTCCCTGTCCCTGTTATCATAATAACAGAATTTGAGCGAATTTGCTAAGCAACCGGACGTACTTTCGGTTTGGGAACTGCATGAATCACAGCGGTGTGGATGGTGATTGAGAAAGTCCAAAAAGGGTTGGGAAAGGAGGAATCCTGGACATATTTACTTGAATTAACTGCACACAAAAGTAAGTATTGACATTGTTTTAAACATGTTTATCACTGATTTAAACAAGGTCAACTTAAAGCTATCATTTTATTACTTATGCGGTTTTGATCGCCATCAGTCGGTCACTACAACTTATGTTGGTGACGACTATGGAAAACTCCGCTAGGAGCACTACTCTCGCCATACTTTTTCAAAATGCCAACCAGCGAATGCGCTGATGGTCACGTGATCATGTCTTCCCCCACAAAGCGGACGCAAGTGTGACGCTCTTCCTGTTTTTCGCTGGAGCCTACTCTCGACACGCTAGCGACTTAGTGAGAGACAACCACAGAGAAGAGTTGGATTATTCCTTGTGTGAATTAGTTGGAGATCTAAGAGTCGACTGCAACAGCGAGGTTTTTCAGCCGGATCCAGAGGCGGGGAACTGCTGAACGCCCCAGACTTCAAGTCTTTCACTGCCTTCCACCAACAAGTAAGGCTCATGTTTTTAGCAGAGCACTTGTTTGCCGGTCAACTATTAGCAGCGTTTTCCAAACATGTAGCGATCTTGCAAGTCTGTTGGATGCGGTGGATCGTTCGCATTGACAGATAGCTACGATTGTTGTCTTGAGCGTAGACATGCGGTGGCAGCGATTGAGGGATCAGACTGTGTTGATGGCACTTAAGGCGAGGTTGGCGTAATTTCAGGCCACCACCGGAGGCGAGGCTACGTAGCTCCCGCCTGCAAGGGTCGACGAGTGCTTGTCTCCGGCGTTGAAAGGAGTTGCAGATGGCTCCGCCCCTTGAATCCGAAATCTCCAGGCAGGGTGCGTGGTTTGTGAGGTCGCCGGGATTATACCCCGCAGCCACCTCCTATCCCGTTCTACCCGGAAGTGCATCGGGAACTGACGCAAACTTGGAAGGCACCTCTTAAAGCGAGGTTGGTCAGTCTCCCCACTCTCGCTCCCCTTGACGCCGCGGTAGCTAGGGGGCACGAAGCGATTCCCCATGTAGAGCAGGTACTGGACTCCTCAGTCCTCCCCTGATCGTCAGCCTCCACGTCGGAGACATCGACCAAGACCGGCAACGAGGAGTCGACGGAGGAGCAATCTTGTCCAGGGGGCCCCCCAATTTTACCAGGGGAAGAAGTCCCATCGCAAGCTGCCCTAGGACAGGCGGTGCCACAACCATCAGGCAGTGGACCCACAGTCAGATCTCAGTGTTTAATTAAACATGCAAAAATTAAACTCCCTGGGTTATTAAACCAGGAGGCTTGAATTGCAGACACTTTCCACATTCTCAGCTTCCGTGTCAGAGTCATCTTTGAGTGAGACCTCCTCGGCTGGAACCGGATGCTGCTTCTAGGTCAAGCCTGATTGTCCAGGTAGGTCTCCACCTAGTCTCCCTTTGGACCCTACCACTAAGTCTGCTAGTTTGCGGCCCCCACTATGGAAACTATCGGCAAAGTGCGTATGATGCCAATAGTGGAGTTTCAGGAAGCCTGGTGGGAGCTTCCCAATATTTCCTCTTGGCTCGTACGCACAATCCGGCATGACTGCAGTTTGCTGCAAAGCCGCCCAGGTCAAATTGAATTAATCGTTGTCACATTTCATTAATTAATTAATGTCACATTTCATTAATTAATGAATGGCGGATTTATTTAATGAATTGTGACACCTTACATCCTCCATATATCAATACTTTTAGATTCATTATAATGATTCACATTTTCCTATCACAATGATGCTGACATGAAGGCACTAAGAATTCATATTCAGTTCTTGCACTAATATCACAGAGAGTAGCAGTCCTGACAAATCAGTAGCATTTCATTGTATATAAGATTCTGAATACAATGCTGGTGCCATTCTTGTGAAGTAACTCCCTTTTTAAACAGCACAAATCTAACATGCCCCCAACATTCCCCTTTTAAAATCATTATTAGAAAAAATCTGATGTGTGTTTTAAACTGAAACTTAACTTGGCATGTCTAGTAGACCAATGAGATTGATATTACAATCATGATAAAATGGTATGATATCTGGCCTTTAAAACATTAGGTGCTATAAGACATGGAATAGTTTTTTTAAAATCATGGTTTTTATACTCCCATACGTATAAAACCCTTCCGTAGCATTTCACAAAACTCACCAGAAAGTCTGAACAGAAAACACTGGTCCTAGGTAGAGTTATTACATTTGTTTTAAGGATTTCCATTTTAAGATTGCTTACAGAAACCATATCATCCTCTACCTTAAAAAGTTGCATGTTGGTAAGCTTAAAATCTGTTGCCCTTATGCTCTAGTTACAGCCGCTTCTCATTCATTCAGCACATGACTGGCATTTTCAGGCTTGTCAGCTCTTTGAAGCTGTCGGCGGGCGGCTTGATCTGAGAATGTCGAGTTTAACACTTCTGCAGGAGAGGTTCCAGTCCGGCCGGGAAAAACAGCTCAATGCTGGTCTAACAGCTTAATTACAATACCCCTTACTGTTCACCTAGATTACAGTACCGTCATCCTAAACATTTAGTTGGTTTTGGAAGATTGTTGAATATATTTAGGGTTCGAGCACCGAAGGTGCAAGAACCCTATTGTTTTCGAAAAATTCTTATTTATTTATTTATTTTTATCATTCTTTACCGACTTTCCGGGGACTTTTAGGTACCTGAACATTAACGAAAAGTCCCAGATTTTTGCACACGCCTCAGACCTGGTGAAAAATTACGTTTGATTGTGTTTCGAAAAATGAATTAAAAAAAAATGGTTCTATAGCGCCACCTAACCTGTTTCGCAACCAGTTTGTCATAGACGAATGAAATTTGGTACACATGTGTAAAGTACCAAGGTGGATCTTTTGCTAATATAAACCCTGTTTCCAAAATCGTCAGGAAATCGAAAATTTTGCAAAAAAACTCTAAAAGTTCTACACTTTGACGAACTCCTTCCATAGATTTGATCTAAACATCTCCAAACTTCTTGAGTATCATCATAAGGCATACGGAGCCTTAAAATTTGAATTTCTTTTAGCTATCATAAAGAATGTGGTCGGGGTCACGGCCAATGTCCAATATTTGATTGAAACAGGAAGTTGTTATAACTCGGACATAGAATATCTGGTCCGCCTTAAACTTGTCTCATTCTCATCATAGTCCAAGCCAGAAAACAGCTGTATGACAAAGAACATCATCAGTCATAGCGTCACCTAGTGGCGAGTATTGAAAGCATGTTTTTTTTTAGTTTTACGCTTCTATTTTAGGCATAGTATTGCATAAACACTTAAACCTTGTCGCATGTGTGAAGGACCTTAACACCTCCAAAAAAGTTAATGGGGTTGAGTTTCGAAACTGAACGGAAAACCGGATATTTCAGGTTTTATGTAAAAAAAAATTTGACTTCATACTTTCACCAAGTTTGAAAAAATTGCATTTTTTGGACTGTATCTCCATTCACGTTAATTCAATTTCAACAAAAACAGCCTGGCATAATTATCCTTGTCAGGCCGAACAAAAGCATATGCATCACTGTGACTGTGCTCCAAAAATTGGCTCTACAGCGCCTCCTTACTGCCCCCTTAAATGTGACCAAAATCTTTGTTTTAGCTGTTTTGACCCATTGAACATGTTATAAAGCCCACCAAAATTTGTTCGAAGGTCATGTTCAATAAGTATAATAATTTAACACTGTCACTGAAATCGTACCTTGGACGACAGCTCTGCAGCGCCCCCTTGAATGCGAAAAAGCTTAACACGCAATTTAACAAACTCCTCCCAGGAAAATTTCCATATTGAGCTGATTTTTGGTCTGATGACTCGTAAGGCATTTGGGACCAAAAGTTATCAAAAACTTAGAAGTTCGTCACACGGTCTTACTGTGGCACCTTAACGAACTTGACCTTTTTTAAATGTGTATGGCTAATTGGATACTTTATCAAAAAACCATGAAAAATTTATGGAATTACCAGCCTACCGTTCTAACCAAATTGTTATGATTAAGAGACGATATGCTTATAGCACCACCTACTGCCTGTGTATATTTGTGGCTGTATCTTCCACATACTTATTCCAACGTACGCGAAAAAAATTAAGCGTGAAAATTATGTGATTCTGAACAGATTGATATGCTAGATTTATGGTAATCTTATGACACTGACTCTTGTTTTTATACGAGTTGTTTGTGTAACAATAAGGATTGTTTTCACGTTTAAATATTTGTAAAGTTGGATACTAGGTAAAGTGCCTTTACACCTAGTTTCGAGCTCTCGACGACGTCAAGTAAAAAAAATCGAAAAAGGCAGGGAGGCTGTGCCTTTGCTCCGGCGGACGCATCATGCGAGAACCCTCCCATCGCTGCTTGCAGCTTGAATTTTTTTTTAGTTTGGACTGAATTTTGAGAATCAAATCTGGCTTTGTCATTTCATTTTCGCCTGTAAATGTAGTTTGCATGCCATGAATGTGCTCCAGAGCTCTTTTAACTACAAACTCCTCTATAAAGTCATAAAACTAACACAGATACTTGAGAACTTTACAATGAGTGTGAAGGTGTCTGAGGAAAACAATGTTTGATTCCTAGAAAGCCAACAAATCGTGGGTTTTTGGGTTTCTAAACCAAACAAACTCCCGTTTCCCCTTCAATAAGACAAAGTGAGACTAAAGCGTGATGAATCACAAATCTACCCTCCGAGCCTGTTCATCATTTTTGAACAAGCTCAATATGAGTGAGATGTTTACATTAGCCTTGATGTTTGCTTTTAAGTCTGCACTAAAGAACAGTGCTTTTCTGTCAGAAACCTGAGACTGGGTCCTGCTCCACTGGGTTTCCACCAGGTTTTTGGTCCCCACTGGTTGTAATGTACACTAGTGAGGCTGAAGACCAGGTACCATCTTTCCTCTCTGCCAAAAGTTGTGGATTTTGGCTGAGGTTTCTAGTCCCTCACAAAATGTAAAATATCCACCTTGGCAGTGTGCTGTGTCAGAACTATCAAAATTCCCCACAGTTTATTGCATTTTCACTACCTCCAGAACTGTAAATAAAGAAGCAGTGTTGCACCAGTGAAGTTTTACAGTTTCTGACTGCAAAAGAAACCTCTGCTTAAAGCTGAACAATGTTTCTGCATACAAGACACGTACTACTCTGTCATGCATGAATTTCATGTCATGAAATTCCAGAAGGTTTAGTAATAGCCAGCTTGATAGAAAGGACAACGTTAAATTGCTTGCTGTTACATTGGCTTTGATTCCAACTCGGCTTATGGAAACCATTACCTACTCTGCTGCTACACAGCTCTACATTAACAGCCAGCACTAAACTGTGAAAATTTATGAGCCACGGTCGCAGAAGAGACGTTACTACATGACTGACTAAAGACTAACCCAAGAATAAATAACACCAAGAAGCTGAGAGATTAACTGCATATAATCAGCATATTTATGTCTGATCGTTCTATGTATCTTTTTAGGCTTCAAGGACCAGGCTTGGGAACCTGTTCAAACACTACTTTTTTTTAAACAAACTATTGGAATTTTAACATGTTGAGTGAAAAAAGTCTAATTCTGATAATTGCAAATGACTTTGTCCAATTAATGAATTCCTTTGCTGTGCAGAAGTGAGTGAGAGACTATGACCGCATAGTAGGAGAAGCAGAAGTTAGTGTCAAAGAGTAATTTGAACAACCATTGAGTTTGATTTGATTTGTACATTACATAACGTTTATGCATTTGATACTTTTGTCCATAGCTACTTACAGTAGGGGAGAGACAATATGCAATTAACTAATATGTCGTATTAACTAATGCTACGATTTTCATCAAGCTCCATCTGCATATAAGGCTGTTAGCGCCCTGATTAATTAGCGATTGATTCATTAGTCTGTTACAGCATCATCATTTTTTTTATAATTGGTTGTCATTTATATAATTTTGTAAATCACACCAAATAATCACAGTGTTCTTTTTTTACAGTATGTTTCTATAATGGCTGATTTAACGAGCGGATTCACCTGAACTCACGGCTGTCTGACATTGAAATACATGTACGCACTCAAAGAGAAACAGCAGTTTTTTCACATGTGTTGTTTCATACTTCACATAAGAAGTTGTTTTTAATGCCCTCAATTTTTTTTTACATTGTTAGCCATGTCAACTTTCTGTTGTTTTAAAGCGACATAAGTTTCACTCTAGCTGCTTTTTCTCATGCTCATACTGCATGACAAGAAATGTGTGGGCTTCACCCACTTTGGCATCGCAAAGACTCACGGATATGAAGCTTCTTGTTTCATTTCATTTCCTCATCCATTAGCTCTTGCAGTCACCGTTCCAGAGATATGATTGCTCTGCGCTGCATGTAGGAGCTTTCCAGCTAGTTACACATGCTTTGTGGCTGTTTACAATTTACAATTGACGCTTTGAACACACCAGGGGCACAAGATTAACATCTTATACTCCAATAATATATTTCTCCACACACAATTACATGGGTATATCTGTCAGTATACACGATATATACAAGGAAAATATATATATACAAGGCAGGAATACACAAAAAAAAATCGACCTCCACATACCTCTAACGGGGGTCACATACTTCTAGTGAGTGTCTAAGTACCACCAGTGGTACAAGTACCACAGTTTGAGAACCACTGTTCTAGATCATCTGCGGATGTTTTAGCGCGTTTGCTGGAAGTCCTGCTGGCAGAGTATCGCCATATGTCAGATAGCACCAGAGCAAGAACCAGAAGTTGAGTTGCATGCTCAGCTAGCTGTAACAATTTTGTTTACACTGATGGCTGGTATTTGCACTGATGGCTGGGAGTATAATAACTCAGAAACGTTCTTTTTTTTAGACCCTACATAGTGAGAAATGAAAGTGAATGTTCAATGAAGCATGATTCTTTTCAGTTGTCTTTGGGATACGGCAAAAGGTAAGTACTTTCAGGTGTTTCTAGTGAGGAAGCTTCTTTAAGCAGGTCTTGTGAATCTCTGACATTGAGCTTATTATGAAGCAATCTAGATACTTGTGTTAAGTTGTGTGTTGTGTATTGTTAACTAATTTTCCAGTCTGGGCATCGACACAGACAAATAGATAAATACAACACTTTTAGGGATGAGAGGGTGAAGCGCCCATATGGGATGGATTCAAAAGGTAATCAGTGCAGTGTTCTGTTGTCTGACCTAAGATGCGTCATCTCAGACATCTGCAAGGCTTATCCGACAAATGTCCTTCACTCTTGGCTGGATAAGATCAACTGATTATTCATTGTTTGGAGGCTATTTAGAGGACAAACTGAATCAAGCTCTTCATCCATCTGTTTGCATGATTTCTATGTTGCTTTTATGTTAAAACCATGTAAATAACTTTCTACTTTACATTTCTTCATTGTCTGGAGAGTTGAAATTCACTTTTTGTCTTTGTTGAAGATTATAGAGAGGTACACAGCTCTTCAGAACAATGGGTGCAGGTGTATAAGTAACAAGTGACCACATTAAATTAGACATTAACATTCGTCACATTTGTCATTTATTACAAAAATGGATTCTAGCTGTGGATGTAAGAATTCCAGTGATATATCTGTTTTGAAAATACTGCAAATAACAAAAACAAGTTTTAAAAATGCTAAGAAACATCGCGTCTCCCAGATCAATGTAGTCATATAACTTCATTGCCATTGGATGGCGCTTTCCCCTCATAAATGAGCAAACAGCCGTCCAGGTTAGATAAGTTCAAACAAGTTTATCAAAACTGAACATTACTACTTTATATGTCTCAAGCTAATCATTGTTGTTTTTATACGGCCATGTTTTTTATTACCTAAATATCTCTGAAATAAAATTGAGTCGTTAATAACATTTTGTATAAACAATTGAATATCCTTCAATGACTTCACCTAGAGTTGTAGGTTTGAGGTAACCTGATTAACTCTCATGTGGGGGACCCATGTTCGAGACGCTACGAGATTGTTTTATTTATTTTTTTAAGAATGAATGATTAGCATAAAATGCACAATAAATGGCCAATCGCCTTTTATAAGATTCACAGATATCCGCGGTGAGCGCAGAAATTGCAGAAAAAACTACTGGAGCATCATTAGAAGTTTGTGTCTCATCACTACACAAGCTAATAGATCCACTTAACTTTTTTTAATTAATTAATTTTGCACTGCCGTAACGAGCCTTTAATGGCAGAAAAGTAACATTGGGGGCTTAAGTCTGGTATCAGCTTGTTGCCTGTGGTGAGTCAAGAGATTTTTCGAGTTATAAAGTTGAAAGGAAGAAAATAAAGCTTAATGGAGTGAATAAACATGGGAGCTCTGTTTCACCTGCCACATCAAAACAAGCCAAGGGATCCATATGTTGTACTGAAGTACATGTGAAGCAATTACTCGCAGTTTCACTTTTGGCATGACAGTGCTGATGGTCGTACTTTCAGGACCACATTCTAACACCGTTGATTCTTAATTGTCGATACACATATAGAGAAATTAGGGATGCATAATATGATGTAGAAAGACAGACAATTAAAAAAACAATTGAACTTAGTGCTTTTCTTTTTAAGATCATTACTTTATGTTTGAAAATATTTAATTGTATCTAATTGTGACAGTTAAATATGTGCAACTTTCTTGACTGGTCAGCCCCTTTATATTCTGACATAACTGTTCTATAAGCAGGTTTTAAAGGGTTAATGAAGATGAAAGGACAACGAAGATTAAAGCAACCCCATCCTTTTACATGGGTAAAATTTGTCCAGCTTTGTTTTAAAAGGTCAACACATTGTTAGGATACATTGTTGTTTTTTACTGCACAGCAGTAGCATCAGAAAGTTCTAGTAAAAGGTAGAGTTTACTGGCCAATTTTTTGTACTTCTGTACTGTTCTTTTATGTTTACAATGTCAAGATTTCAGAAGGCTACTCTTGAATGCAAAAAGAATCACTGGTAAGGTTTTGTATTATGCTGAAGAGTCCTCAAGAGAGCTTATATGACGGAATGTTATCCAGTGTACAGTAACAACTATTTTACCTTAAAATATGCTATTAACTGAAAAACTTAGTGTTTATGCCCATTTTTTGAACTTCAGCATCAAGGCATTAGTCACAAATGCAAAGCTCAAAATCTGGCAACAATTATTGCAAAGCATTTGAACAGATTCCTAAAGAGAGCATTTGAAACCATTTGCCCAACTCCAGTGGCTGCAAAAACGACCTGTTCCAAACCATCAAGCTTAAAGTCAGCCAGCTCACCTACACAAATTCGTTCTCATAACAAGCACTAGCAATCCTCAGGCTGAATCCATTCCTCAGCCGTGGAAAAGCAGGCGAATTTAGTGAGGCCCTCTCCCCTGTAGCTGAGGACTGACCTTGCATTAAGTGTTTCCGTTGCTCTTTTAAGGATTACCAGAGCTGAGCTGAGGGGATAGCATAAATTCTGACTGAGACATTGTCTTTCCTGTAGGCCTTCATGAATACCAGCTGAATGCACAACACCAATGGAAGCACCGCTTAGTGTTGAACCAGGGAAAGTTGAGACAATAAACAGAATAGTATCAAATTCGGTGTATATGCTTTTGCGGTTCCTAAATGTTTTATGAAGAATGTTGAACTATCACTCCTATATATTTTTATATAAAGTGTCAACATCTACTTTACTACATTTAAGATTTTGAATTAATTCATCATAAAGGAAAAAGTTTGAAAAAATGACATGTTTTGATATCATCTTTGTTCAGACATTGTAGAACATTAGAACAAAAGTGTATTTCAAAGTAAAATTTAACATTACATTAGAAAATGAACCTGACACACACAGGGGTGTTGTAGGTGGTATTTCGATTTGCATGTTTTTTTACAGGCCATTGGGTCCCAAATGTCCTCGCTACTAGGAATGTCTGGCTGGATCATGTTATTTAAGACTCGATCAGAATCAAATGTTGCCTCCCAATCAAGACTCATTCTTATTTTTTAATAACCTTGTGTATGTATACATCTTAAACAATGAAATGTAAAGGTAATTAACGAAGATCAAAACTAGCTGAATAAACAAACCTAATGGAGTCAGGGGTGGAAACATGTTTTTTTCAGCCCCAAAGTCAGTCAGTTTTTTTGACCAATTGGAGCAAATGAGAACTTGCTCCCTTTTGGAGGCAGCCTCAAGTGGCCGCTCTGCAGCTGCAGTTCAGTCACTTCCTATCACGCATCGAAAGAAAATGCAGGAGAAAAAAAAAAAAAAAGAAAGAAAATGCAGGAGGTCGCCGCTTGGTTAAAGCAAAGCTCACGCTGCAAGAGTGTGTAAAGAGGAAAAGACGCACGTCGAACCCCGATTTGAAATTCCGTCTCGCCACTGTGTTACAAAGAAAGCTTTACAGCCATTTTTAAGAAGCGTTGTTTGTCAAAAGTATCCTATGTTTCATTCACCACAGACGTCTAGAGTTCGTGTGCTCCTGTGTCTCTATTGTGCCTTCCTGCACAATGGATTGACTCAAGTTTTGTTCTACGCTGTGCGGTTCGAAAGTTGTCCAGGATTTTGCCAATCACATGAGCACATCCAGCACATACCGACCAAGGGTCCTTTTTTGGCTGGGAAAGAACCGTATTTTGCCCCACGGTTGCCCCGTGTTATACTTTTGCCATAAATGTCCAGTATTCAATACTACAGGGAGTCTCAAGCATTTTGCCATTTTCACACACTTACACACCACGCTCAATATTTCTCACACATAAATACTGTATTATGACAAACCCATTAACAAAGAGCAATATATTTTATTGATATATGAGTGCCGGGGATACACTAAAACAACACTTTAACATCGTACGCTCATATTTTGCAGCAGAGCTTGGTATAAAAATGCATGCTTCACATCACTGTAGCCAATCAAACAAACTTCTCATGCACAAACATCTACTGACGTCTGCAGGGAGATCTGCTGTAATAATCCATATCCATGGATGGATGGATGATATAAATGCAGCAAGTCTTGAATTTCAAGTGTTTCTCATCTGTGTTTGCCAGTTCCAGTACAGTAGGTCATTCTCTTCATGTCTCCTCTCTCTACTTTAGATCAGTTCATTTATGTGCTAGGAAATATGAAAGCTGAAAAATTCCCAGCTTTCATTTAGCATGGAGAGACCGTTGGATGGTCATGAATGATGAGTGACCCATTTGAATCATTGCTAATTTTTCGTCTATAAAAAATAAGCTTTTAGCCACAAGAAAGCCTCTACTGTGGCATGCTGTGAGATAGATCTAAGACATCCCATGCAGGGTCCAAGGTTCTTGTGTTTGTACACTAATTTGGGTAGTAAACTAAAAACACTTAGGATGCCCATGTACTTCTAAATAACATCCATAAAAAATGCCTTTGATATAACGGGGCAAGTTGGCACCTACTCTTTACAGTGCCAGCTTGAAAGCAGCCTAATGGCTTCTCTCCATGCTGAACTGTCAAGTCCAAAACAAGTTTCATTGGAAGATACAGAAGAGGATCGATGGAATGTTTCCAGGGGGTTGGCCTCTTTCTCTGTCCACCCTTGGCATCCCAGCTGCCTGCCTGTAACTTTAGCAAACTTCAAGGACAGAACAGAGCTTTACCGAATTAACATATCCCACATATTGATTGCATGTCGTTGCCTTTGAAACAGACACCTCCTTTGCACTTTGAACAAGCCTCTGTTCAGACCAAATTATTTGGGAAAGATGTGGGTTAGTAGTAAATCTTCAGCTAAATTAAATTTAAGAACACTTTAAGAGAGACTTGGGTTCTTAGAAACAAGCTGAAATCAAAGAAAGCTTAGAAGCAGAATGTTGTAATAGATTTGGATTTTAATACTTCAATAAAGGACAGAGGTAAAGTAAGGGTTTAGGTCCTTTCATTTCATGATTTTGGACACCATGATCAGCTATGTGGATTGTTTTTCAATCAACCAAGAAAAAGCATTGCAGCTTCACACTTTTAGTTGCCACTTACGTTAACAAATGGACTGCTGTAAAACTGTTCTAACGTTACAATTTTTTTAACACTTTAAAGGTCACCTATTATGGCTTTTTGACATAATGTGATTTTAATTTTATGGCTCTCCTGAACATGTCAAGTAATTTTTTTTATCATTACTTTTTAAATTGTATTTCAAAAAGGATGTTGGGGTGAGTACATTTAAACCTGTGAGCCTTATAAACATACAATTAATTATACTCTGATTAGTGATAACATAGGAGATTTTACATAGAGGAATAGGCAAAACTACTATTAACACAATGTCAATAATCCTAATGTAATGTAAATGTAATAGTGATTATGGAAAACAAACATTATAAAACATACTCAGCAAATAATAACTTGAAACTTGATTCACTTGGAAGTGGCAAGGAAGGACTTTTTGACACTGAGGGACAATGGACAGCTTTTGCTCATACTCAAAGGATTACACACTTGTGAATAAATGCAGCAGACATAAACATTCCACATACGAATATAGCACCTTCAAATAGATGTAAACTAACTAAAGCATCCATTCTCTCCCTTATTTCTTTTCTACAGGCTTGCAGGACTGTGATGCCATGCAGCTTCACTGAACAAAAGCCTCAGGCAAGCAAATAAAGGCTACGTCTAATAAGAAAGGATTCTTCCACTACACTAGTTACCAATCACATAGCAAAGATGGGCTATTATAAAGCTTTAAAAGAGTGGAAACTCTGGATAGGTGAGCAGGCATAGGGCTCAAAGTGATTGAGGCACCTCCTTCTGTGACAGACCTTTGGTTTTTTGTCTAGGAACAATGGTGGAACAAGCTTAATCCTTGCTAGCTCATAATGAGAGATAAGCTTTCTATTCAGAGTGAAAATGTCCTCCTTTACATTAGTTTTAATCAGAGACAAATGCCTGAGTCCTTTTCAGGTCCGGCCCTGGCCTCCATTGCTTTTCTCCCTCTTTACTCAGTAGTTCTGCTTTTTCAAGTGTTTTAAGTTTAAGATGTTAGACGTTTGAGATGCGTGAGAATGGCTTAAGAGGTTCCATTCATGAATCCTCTTTCCATTTGCAAGCAAGACAATGAGTCAAGAACTGAGGAGCACTTTTTTCTTAACTGATAAAGTATCCAAAATGGTGAGCTAGCTTCTAGTTATGAAAGATCTCTGCAGGCTTCAGCCAACCAGTGAAATAACAAAGCACCCAAACCCCATTCAAGCCTTGAAAGGGTGAGCACCAAGCCACTGGTGAGCCATGCAGCACACATGCTTTTTTCTTTCTCTTCCCCACACAAGAAGCCAGAAGTCTAAGGAACACATCAAGGCAAATTACAAGTAATCGGCTTTTAAAGATAGGTGGCAAAATTGGATCCAAACTTTACACAACAGTTGTGTCCACAGAAGAGCTTTTAGAAAATTCCAGCAGTTACAGAGAACTATTATGAATACAGATGGACAGAACAGAATTGGTAGTTGTCGAAAAATGTACCCAAAAAAAAGAAAAAACTTTGTTTTTGATAGCTGCAAACAAAGATCGATTGTTTTCCATTTATTACAAATACACAAAAGGTATCTTGTATTACATTCATTTAGGTTATCCATTGAGAGCTGAGTGACATCATTGTCTAGCTCAATGTTTCTCAATTATTTTCTGTCACACCCCCCTAGGAAGAAAAAAAACATCCCGCACAACTATAAATAGTACTATGTCTTTAAACTTGTTATAAGTACACCTCTGCATAACACAGTATCCTTATTAACATATAAGATAAAAAAGAAAGAAATATGGACCAACTTACAACAAAGAATAGCTTTATTAACTGTAGCAGAAAAGATTTAAGGTGCATCTGAAATGTAAAAAATTATTAAATCCTTAATAAAAGTATAAATATTGTTCGACTGATCATGATTGCAACACGTTTTCATTAAGCGGCTTATTACCGTGATTGGGGTGTAATGTCTTAAAGTGACGCCTTAATTTATTTGGTTTCATGCTGTCCGCTGCCAACATTTCCTCGTCTCCCACCGCAGTCACAGTGAAGCCAAGCGCTGCATACTTCCTTGTCTTAGCTTTCGGGAGACTTTCATTTGTCTCTTTATCTCCTTCTCTCCATCTACACTTTGTGTCTACACTTAATACTCTGCCAATGAGAGTGCCACTGTCCCCTAATGTAGTGGAGTGGTACTGCACTTTATTCTAGAACAGTAAAAAAAAATACATAAATAAAAAAGCATGTTCCCCGAGGTCAAACGCGCTCCTTGACGGAGCCTCGCTATTTGAGAACCACTGGTCTAGCTTAACTGTTAAAGGCGGGGGGGGTGCCTTTGTTAAAAAAAATACTTTTCTTACAGCCAATGACAGAGTTGTGAGCTCTTTGTTGCTGGTTGGATGAGTAGCTACCGTTGGTAAGCCTGCAGTGCATTCCGGTAATCAGGACTAACTTGAGATATAAAACACAATTACACAGTACCAAACACCAATGTAAATCTTTAGACTTCCTAACATGGAGAACCCTCAGTAACAGCCTAGTCAAAGACTGAATACAGCTAAACTCGCAGACAGGGGGAGCAAGCTCACTTTACATTAAGTTAACTAACTTACTAGAAGTGATCCGTTGTGTACTCAAGCTGAACACAGCAAATTTGTTAAAAAAAATACAGTACAAAAAGCTCCAGCTATGCATGAGATCCCTAGCTATAAAATATGTGTATTAATCCTATTAATATGCAATAGGAAAACAATTCTGGTTTCAACAATTTTGTTCAAAATACAACCCTGAACACCAGCTAAGGAATATCTCCTTAGCCCTTGGAGATACGATCAGGTATGGAAAATTATGGAGTGGTGACAAAAAACTATACAGTCCAACAGGGGTTACCCCGTTACCCCCAGCATTACAGCCTGTGTATATATTCCATCTTAAAAACAGCTCTGACTCAAAATTTTCTCATTAAACATGAAGCCAAGGTCATGCATTATCTACATTAGCTCCTTTCTGCACACGGATGAGTGTTCCAGTCAAAAGACAGCTCAAATTCCTTACAGAATAGCTTCTACTCTCTTGACCTGTTGAAGCCCAAGCTAGAATGTTAGGAAGGAGCACATTAGGAGCATGTTGTCTGTTGTCAGTTGTGAGTCGATTGCTATTCATGCTGAAACTAACCTGTTCTCTTGAAGTGGTGAATTCTTGTCTACCTTGTACATCTCTCTCTATGAAGCTAGCCTCATTAGCCAACTCTACCTTAGTCTACAGACTACGGGCTCTCCCAGACGGCGTGAGTTCTGCCGTCGGTTTCTTCCGGGACTCGCTGCTCTTTCCCAAGGCATTCTGTTTCAAGTCCCCTCAGGGTTCTCTTTGTTGGATTATTCTCTTTGTGGCAACCTTTGTTGAGCCTTCTTGTAGATCTTCTGTTCACAATTGGGTCCTCATCCATCTCACATCACAAGTTCTGAAAGTGATTATTTTATTGGTACATTGATGTCAGATCGTACTAAACCCCTCCCATGCTGAAAACAATTGATGTCACATCAATTACAAAGTTACAAAACAGTAACTTACATACAGTTACAAAGTTGAAAAGTCTCATACAATTTGCTAACAAACATATAAAGCAGCAAAACTATTTCCTCACTGAGTTGAAACTGTGTAGCATAGCCATATACTGCTAAAATGTTATAACACATCTGAACTCCAAAATGATTGAAATGCTAATTTTGAGAATAAATACAGACCCAAATTGAATGGCGATGCCTTTGTTTTAATGGTAAATATTGTAATATTGAGATGAAAGAGAACTGAGGTGTCTTTTAGCCTAGTAAAAAACATGCAGGATTAGAAATGTGTTATAATAGTGTGATATAATTAAAAATTCTCCATGCTTTAAATATATGGAGCGATTCAATCGGCAGAGCGATCACTTTTTTTTGCAAGTCATTGCTAGAGACTGAACTAACTGTGGAGTAACATTATGTAAAATTAAATTTGGTCAAATTAAATACTTATTAAAAAATAACAAAAGTGTTTTTTGCCCTTGAGTGCATGTAAACCTGTTGTTGGAAACTCCCGATATCAAATAATGAACTTTAATAATAAAGCTTTTACTTTAAATCCCTGCGATCCACTCTTACATTTATGCAAGAGCTGAATCAAGCCAATTATAAAATTAAACTCAGCTTTAGTAATTATCAAAAAAGAAAACATTTGAGTTTATTTCAGTTGTTAGTCAAAGGGGTTCATTATAATGCAGACAATTAAGAAATATATATTTCAAGAGACTCTTTGGGGGTGTTTTGTGTTCTAAACTGTTTTTGTGTATTGGTTAGACAAAAGATGAGTTTATAATTGAGCATTAGGTTTTTGAATTGCACATTGCTGAATTCTGTCATTAATGTTGGGTAAAAACCTAGCAAGAATAAATGAAAAAGAGAAAAGAGCTGTTTTTGCATGAAAGTAGTGATATTAAATAGATGTAACTGTGATATGCTCAGAGTAGTTGCATAAAAGCAATATTTGATTGGTTCACAGTGATATCTGATTTTAGAAAAGCCTTATTTTGATTTACTTTTTATTTCCTTCAAGGTCATAACCATTCTTTCTTCCCCGTGACTCATACAGCTCCTGGAATCTCACTGACACTGTCAGGAATTGCCCTCCTCTTTATTCTCTTTCTAGAGATGATTGGAGCAGGGGGACAGAGGCCTTTCTTTCCTGCCCTACCTTCACTGGACCTTTATAAAGAGATGGAGTGAAATGTTATCACAGGCCTCTTCTTGTCTGAGCCATGTTTTTTTTAATCTGGTGTAAAAAACTGGCATCTTCATTTCCTGAACTTTACTTTCAATCTCATCCAGAAACAAGGAGAAAGCATGGAATCCACCTGACATGGCCTGTTATTAGTCTAGTATGGAATTTATAGTCAACTTGGTTTAAACCGAATTCTATATCAAGATGAAAAATTTTAGATAATAAAAAGTCTAAAAGATTGTTTTCTCTAATTGTCTAAAGGTTTTGACATGATAAACTTGTCCTTCAAACCATGTAATATTACATGTTTTCTATCAAGTTATAACAATCCAGACTCGTAACTCAATTTTTATCTTCTGTGTAAAGTTGTAGAGTTGAAATCCGCACGTCAGCCAGATTTTCTTCCTTCCTTTCCTTTCCTTTCATAAGCCAATTTCACAAGTCTGTTTTCCATCTTGAAGAAACATTTTTGTGGGATGCACTGTAAAAGGAAATGTGTAGCTTCATGCCCCACTCCCCCACAGTCTCTTCAGATCGCTTCCTCCACCTTGGATTGTTTCCCATTTCATTTTAACAGGTGGTGGCTTAGAGAAAAGTTCCCAAATAAAAAAAAAAGAACTAAAAAAAAATAGCAAGTGTCTAGTACAGGATTAAATAAAATTGATTATAGTTATGCTCCACTTAATAGGGTCACAAAAAGCTAATAAACTGAACGCTGAGCTTTTAATCAAACCGATCTAAGGGTTAAGATGGCAAACAAACAAAGCCCTCGAACCGGAAGGTAAATCAGAAGCATCCTGTCTTTCCAAATATCTCTCCACTTTCTTATTCCCCTAGGAGGAACCCTACACACCTATAGTTTAACCAAGTCAGGGCCTCTGAATATACTGCTTAGCAATTGGGACATATCTAAATATCCATATCATTACCAGATGTGGGTTGAACAGCAGCCTCTAGAGCCCAAGCAATCGGCACAAAACGCTGTAAATCACCAGACACTTCCCAGGAGCTTCCTAAATGTTTCAATTCCACAATCATGTTTGCACTTTCATCACAAGAGAACAGTAAATCAAATATACATAACAGTGTTTTTCTTTTAAAAGTCAATTTGTGCAGGTGAAGAACAACACACACAACTGTGAACTTATAAAAAATAATAATAAAAAAGCTGCTCTTTGAAACTGTTATTTTTTTGCCATCTGTAACGTTCATCTGTTACAAGCATATGCAATAAATATGCAGAGGAAGGTATTCAGAGCTAAAGAGAAATGCTGCAGGCTAAGCAGACTGGGGACAAGGTTGAAGTGAGCTGTTTAAAGCCAGAATGGCTCATGATAGATGAACATTAATGTCTTTCTCATCTGGTTTGAGGAATGGTAAAGCTCCTAATGAGTCCTATTAACATAGTTCATCTGTCATTACGCAGTTATTTGATCTAAGAGGCGTACATGATAGAAACAGATTGCAGATGCTGTTCAAGAGCAACACCATAACTAATGACTGGACCTGATGTCAAGATATGCTGACCAAGAAAAAGATAGCAGCTAGATCTAAACTAACAGCAAGGTCATCTTTATGATCACATTCGTATCCTGTGTTTTACTAATACATATGGTGCTAAATGTATGTCTCTGTCAAGATTCCTTTCATTCGAACATCTTCTGAACTATCTAAATGAGTTTGTGGCTCAAGGCACCAACATGATTGAATAAGTGTATGACGAAGTCTAAATGCACAGTAATTTTAGATATTTTTCTTCAATTAACACATAATTATTAGAAGTAAAAATGTTACTCGTATGAACCGAATTGCCGCAAAATACACCAAAGTTGCACAAGATAGTATGGTATCAGTAGACACTACAGTATTAAGAGGAATTATAATACCATAGTAATAACAATACAGCACGGGACACTAGAGTAGAAAAAGACAATGCAGTGGCACAAGAAAAATAGCAGAAGAAAACATCGTACTGTACCAGAAGATAATATGATAGCAATGCAACATTCCATAGCACTAGACAATAGCAAGGGGCACTAAGGTAGTGCAAAACATTACATAGCTAGAGACACAAAAGATGCATAAGACACATGGTGACTAAAGACACTGTGAGCATGAGAAAATGCAGTAGCAAAAGACACCATGGTAGCATGGCCCAACACAATAGCTCAAGATACTACAGTAGTAAGACACTATAGGATCACAATACAATTGAAACGAATAAACACTACAGTAGCATGAAACAATACAGTGGCACATAAGACTTTACACACCACAAAACACGAACACTAATGTGACCTTATACACCAGCTCTCACAACACTGTGTATCGATGTGTTGCTTTTCAATTAATGCAGCCGCCTTGTTTCTGAATTCCAAGAAAGGAATCGCTGCTATTTGGTACTTTGATCAAGCGACTGACAAAACTTTACTCCCTCCCTTGAGCTGAAAAAAATCCAAGAAGAAGAGTGAAACTGCACCTGTGTTTGTGAGTGAGAGAATAATGCCCTCTGTTTCCATTAATTTCTCTGTCCACTCGTGCACCATCTAGCGTCGAGGAGAGAAGCTCCTCATTCAGGAGATATATAGGTGTGTATAGTCTATAAGACACTAGATTGGCACAAGACCAATAATTTAGCTTCAGACACTATGGTAGCACTAATCCTTAAGCTGCACAATACAGTAGTTGTAGACCCCCCCTCCCCCCTTCCCCATCACCACCAATTTACACCTTGTTTTTTAGCCCCTGTGTTCCTGTGAGACATTATTTGACTCATGTTGCTTTGTCCATCCTTGTCTTGTTGCTTTAGATCTTGATTAAGTGAATATGGATGCTGACCTATAGTATACCTTTTACCTGAGTCTGTTTCTAGTGCTCTGGAAAGTAAACTATGTTTAAACCAATATTTCACTGAAATACACATGTTCAACACAGCACTCATAAAAATCTGACTTGTTTATCTTATCTTCCTTATCTTTTTTTTTGATCAACACATCTTCGCCTCCAGAAATGGTTGAATTGAATGGAAAGCGATAATGCTTCTTGGACCCAGAAGGCTCAATCATTCCACAGCAAATTTATCAGAATTAGGAAGTGGAACCAAGGGAAACTTGGAAACAAGCATAAATACTAGAGTTGTATAAAATTCCAGATCAAACTAATTATGGCATAGTGTGTGCTGTGGAGCCATAACTTTTCCTTTGGCTTTCTGGCAAGATGGAGAATCAGAGTAAGTAGATGAGGCAAACCAAAAGTATGATTTTGCTTTCCAATTCTCATTGCCTAGTTCAAGGGCCCAAATGAATATCACTAGCAGCACATATTTGGGACATCCTGACACAAAAAGTGCAGCTGCTCATTGAGGTCATCTTGGCAGCTGTCATACCCTCATTTCAACGGTTAAAAAATGTACCTCTCAAAAGCCCAAGTCAAGCCAAGTCTGGTCATACTGTCACAAAAAATGCTCTATGGAAAAACGCCATAAAAGAAAGTATGTGCAATAGCTAGCTTTAGATTGGATATGTTCTGCAAACAAGCAATAATTAAACAAGTATTCTTGGGTATCTGCCTTACTCCGTCCGTATAAGTCTTCGATTCGCTGTTTTGGTTAATGTGGCTTATATTGAGGTGCATTAAATGCCTTGCAATTTTTGCAGATTTTTTTGTGAAATTTTTCATATTTTTTACATAGACAATGTGTTAATGGTACTCACTGCAGAAACAAATAGGAGAAGCCTTCTGGTTGAGCCCCAGCTCTGTTTCGTTTGAAGATTAGCAGAAGGTTGCATAAATTGGAATTAGTGCAAGCTGTTGCTAAATGCAATTGTTTATAGTGACTCATTTATAAAAATAACTCAAATGGACATGTGTGTGTGTGTGTGTGTGTATGCGTGTGTGTGCGGGTGCGTGCGTGTGTGTGTGCGTGTGTGTGAGCGTGTGTGTGCGCGTGCGTGTGTGTGTGTGTGCGTATGTGTGTGTGTAATGGGACAAAGTTGCCCATGAATCACTGTTATGGCAAAAAATATTTAGCGAATCAAAGCTTTGTTTAATAAAAAAATGAATTTCTGGTTTGTATAATCTACTTTTCTCAAAAAATTTAATACAAATAAATATATCTAAATTCTCAATAATTTGTATTGTCTATTATGTGTTTTATCTTCAATATTATTATGTCATTATTATTTTTAATGTTTATTGGTCAGTCATTTTTAGGTCAAATTTTCCCAGAAAGTTCTGTTATGGAGAAAGTTTGAACTGGTGATTCCTTCTCTCTACTTTGTTCTAGTTTTAGTTAATTACTTCAACTCTCTGTTGTTTTATTGTTATCATTGTCTTCTAGTTTAAGTTTTGCCTCCTTGTTGGTGTTTGTGCTTGATTTATTGGCTCATTTGTAGTTATATGTAGTATTTAGCAAAGAATTTAGTTTAATAAAAGATTCCTCTCACACTACAATGGTTCCTAGATGACCGATGACAATTTCACTGCCACATATTTCAAAAGAACATTTCATGTTGTGACAAAAAAAAAAATGACTTTGTTAACTTTCTGATTTGTTCTCAATCCCCAGTTCTCTAAATGTCCTCTTCACATATCATTAAACTGGGTGAGGTTAGTCTTTATCCTGTACACATGGATACACATTCTACTTTAACATTTCAATAATTAACAATGGAAAGAGAAACTTTCACTCATCTCTCAACTGGGTTTCCAGCTTCTTTGAGAGGATCGTTACCTTAGTTCAGCCAATATAAAGTTCAGCTTTGGCATTGCTTTCAATTGATGGTTTTGTTGGAAATTATGGAGCTCTACTATTTGGTATTGCTGATTGTGCTTTAATTCATGCCTTCAAAGAGAGATCACAAGACTTGACAAATGAGGCCAAATTACACCCTGATTAACCTAGCAAGAAGCCAGTGTTACACACAGCGGAACAAAGGTTCTGGACGACAGGTCTGAGAAAAGGCCATCTTAAACTCAGATGATCAGAGAGTTGGAGATTAAGCCTTTAGAAAATCCTTCAGCTCATTTTGATTTGGTTGAGTGAACAAGCCCAGTTGGATCACAGTATATTCAAACAAGTGAAGTGTTTAGTGAATACTTTTTTGTTTACTAATTTACTATAATGCTTTTTCTGTTGAATTAATTGTTAGCAGTACATGTTTAAAATCTTTCCAGATTCAAAATAAATATTTGGATGGTATTAAGATTTTCATAAATCAATCTGCAGAACAAGAGAGTTATTAAAGAAAATTCCTTTTTTCATCACAGTTATGCTGATCTCTCTGGGACAATGGTAAAATTGATCAGGTTGAAATTAAAAGACAGGCTTCTGTGTGAGAATAGGTTACCCCATGTCAAACTTCATGGAGTCCTTCAAGGCTCGAACCTGGAGTCTCTCAATGCTCAATCCTATAGTCCCTAAAAGCTCAATCCTAGAGTCCTTAAAGGTTCAATCCTGGAGTAGCTCAAGGCTCAATCCTGGAGTCCCTCAAGGCACCATTTCTATATGCGTTACCCCTTAGGGTTGGGTTATATGGCAAACACATATTTATCATTTTTGGTGATTTTTTCATGTCGATAATTATCATCGATAATTATCAAAATATATCACAAATCTTATTTTCTTTCACAAATAAAAGTACATTTTTAATCAGAAGTGAAAGTTCATTTTCACTGACAATTAACTGTGGTTTAAAGACTTTAAACTAAGCAAGAGCTAAATCAAAATAATGTTATTCACCAGTATTTATTGCAAAACAATGTGGGATTGGTTGTTTGACATGTCGTTCAAATGGTCTCATGGGTGAGTCTTGCCCAAAGATTACCCTCCCTGATGCTCTGACTATGAGGCTGCCAATTAATCACCAGGATCCTGGTCATGTACTGCAGGTTGAAAATAAAGCTTCTACAGTACCAGTCATCTAAAAAGCACTTACCGATGACGATAAGAGTGTAGTTGATGTTGACGCTGCCAAAGCCATTGGTGGCTTTACAGATGAAGGTCCCAGCATCCTCTGCTTCCACATCTTTGATGCGGAGGGCTTGCTGTAGAACCCTAAAGCGCATCCAGCCGCTGTGAATGTTTCTTCCATCCTTAGTCCACATGATGAGAGGAGGTGGATCACCCTCTACTGGACATTGCAGTTTCAAGGTGCGTCCAATTCTGACCATCTGCCGCTGGACAATCTTCTCGGCCACACGAGGAGGACCTGGTGAGAAAAACTTCTGATAAACCAGTTTTCATTTCACTTCATTTCATTTCACATTTTCTTGAGAGGCGGTGAGCTCATTAGTAATTGTAGACTATTGTTGTTGTTTTTTCTTAAGGAGTGCTTTCACAACAGCGATTTGGTTTATTTGCTCTAGACCAGAGGCAACAACTAATACGGTACCAGTGTTGTTTTTGGCAGCCATCTAAGATTTAATCTTAGTCTTTTTGACGAAAATTACTTTAGTTTTTGTCACATTTTAGTTGTAGTTAAGGTCATGTTTTATTCGATGAAAATCAAAAACTTTGTAATATGAGCAACTTGGGGAACAAGCTACAAGATGGTTTTGTCTTGACTACTCATTTTTAAAAAATGTACAAAAAATGTTGTTGATTATAAAGTATTTGGATCAGAAGCTATTAGGTGTTTGATCATAATATTCCACATAAAAATATAGAAAAAAATAGATTGGACTGGTGGGATGGGTGGCAGAAAAATTGTTTTTTCTTTTTAGGATTTTTTAAATCCTATAGCTTAACAGATGCGGCTTACGGTAAAAAGTATCATATTTCATTAGCAACTTGAAAAAGTGTAGAAGCGTGCTAAGGCCGTTGCCATCAATTCTGTTGTTGAATATTGATAAATACTACACATGAGCCTACCAACTATTCACTATAGTTTATATTGCTTGTTAATTCAACATGTTTTCCAAACTTTTCGTCATAATTACAAAGGGCAACTTTTTAAAATGTAACATCTCTTCATGTATGCATAGTCTGCAATTCTATTCATATTTCCCGGTAGTTCACTCCTTTTGCTCTTTTGCCTATTGTTCTTTTAAATAGTTTTTGTACTCTTTGTAAGTGCTACATAGCCTATACTTTTATTATAAAAAAATAAAGGAAAAGTTTGGATTTGTTAATACCAGCATAACCCATGATACTTAGCCTCAATTGACAATCTTTTTTCCCATTGGATGATTTCTTGCGCTCAAACCCCTGCATGTGGGGTCCATTAAATAGTATTGTAATACTAAAACAAATACATTTGTTAATAAAAAAAATGTTGTTATTGTATAAATGTTGCTATCTACAAATAATGTTTAACCTATTTACTTATACAAGAGGTTAACACACAAACAAAAAATAAAAAGAACAAAAAAGTCATAGAGTTAAACCACTTAACGACCAAACATATAATTTAAAACATTTCTACCTGGAAAATTACATACAATTTGAAGATTGTACATTGATCAAGTATTCACAACACTGACCTTTGAACTTAAATCTCAGATCATGTTTGAATCGTCATCATTTGGGAAAAAGATGGTCTAAACGTATCGTCCAACTGTTACAGAGATATCTGAATCTCAACTATCATGTCATCATAAACGCATCCATGCAGGTGCTGTTCAAAATAACACAAAAGGATAACATCTTTCCAACTGCCTAAAAACCAAAGTAGAATTTGCAGTTGAATATGGTGATCTTCTAATTATGTGAAATATACCAAACTTTTCAAAATGACAATTAAAAAAAGGCAGATGTGCCTTTGAACTTGTTATTAATCATATAAATCAGCTTACATGCTTGAAATTCTTCTGCTTTCTAGAGTATATGAAGTAAATAACCTTCCTTTGTTATCTGTGCTTCTATAACAACAATGTATGGAGTTATATTTAGATGATATATGATGAGGTAAATATATGTCTTTTGTTAGCGTCTGTGTTGTTTTGGTTACTATTTGGGATATTTTATCACATCAATATTGATCGTTGTTCAGACAGCGTACTATAGAGCACAGAACAATAGATGTTTTTTTGTATAAAATGATGTGTTCGGAGCTTTTGCAGTGTAGTTTGTAGGCTTGTATGATTTGTAGGCTTGACGCACAACTATAAATTTGGACCCTTTGAGTCTAAGGGGTTAAGAGTCTGATGAATAAACTGGTTTTGTAGAACAACCAATAAAAGGCTGTCTTAGATGTATTATTCTACTATTCCCAAGCGGTAAACTTGTCAAAATCAGAAACCATATTTTTAGTTCTCTCATGTTTCCAGAGCACCATCAGGAATTGAGCTATTTGTTTTCATTAAATATGGACTAAATGTGTTTGTTTATTTAGCCCTATCAGGACTGTAATAAACTGCCCCTGAGCATATAAATAGCAATTATCCAATAAAGAACACTTTTAACATTTTCGACCACACAAAATGTGAGCAGCCCATGGGAACACTTATTCCTGACCCAAATTTAGTGATTAGAAAATGTTTGTGTCAGACATTATTGAGCATTTGATGTTTTCAAGATTTTCTCAAAATTAGTTTTGTATTAGCACCGACAAAATAACAGAGAGGTGAACTGAATTATAGGTCAGTAGAGTGCTTCAGAATGATGCTATTGGCCATTTGCTGTATCGGTTTTTCAGGGTTGACTCTTTTAAGATGGCCTTAAGCGCTCTTGCTCATAGAGACCAAAGTGTTTCATGTGTGGTCACTGGCGGCAGAACCAAGTGTGTGGAGGTAGCACGCAAGTTATTTCCTATTGAAAAACATAAGAATCAAATTCGTTCTGAAGGACAAGAAAAAGAAATAGATTAAATTAATGCATTTAGAATGTGTAACCGTCCACTCAGTAACATTTCATTCAATCTCATTTTTGTTAACAAAAATGTGTGCGCGTCTCATCAAGATGTTGTCCAAACAAAACAAAGATATATATAGCTAATCAATGTCTTGTTATCGTCAACTCGTCAACTAAATAATTTCATTATTGTCATCGTTAATGAAAACATAACTGTATGGTACATTTAAAAGTCACTGTGACATTTGTATAGGCACTCTTTTGCACTCTGCAACAAGTGGCTAGTTGAGAAATTGTAATTTCAGTATTGGCTTTCTCAGGGAGAGTGTAAACTATCTGCTTGTTAAAACAACTGATTTAATCCGGCATTGCAGGCTTTTATCTAATAAATTCCACTGAGTGTTCACTATCTTCTCTTGGGACTAAAATACAGGTAAGCTGGAGTTCACTCAACCAAGAGATTTTTCCGCTCCCTAGATCGGCCTTCATTTTCAAGATCCCTGGCCTGACTTCCCCCAGCCCACGCATAGCTCTGCTCACTCCTGTTGAAGGAGCAAATGCAGGAAATTAATAGTGTCACTGTTTATGTCTGTGGAGAAATAGTAACCGCAGTTCTCTGTCAGTCTGCCATGGCTCACTGCTTTACTCAACTACTGGACTGCATTGTTTGTGCGCTCCTCAGCTGGTGGCTCCTCTGAGGTTACAAAGGTCAGAGTCTGCACATACAGTCCACTATGTTTCCTCTCCAGGCTCTGTGAGTCACACTAATGGCTGTTTACGCAAGACAAATACCAGATTGAATCCATTCGGTGGCTACAAAACCTGGCTTTGCAAGATCTTGTGGTGAACTATTTGAGACGTAATTACAACCATAACAGGATAAACAAAGAAGAGGTTTATCTCATTATCAGATGATCATCTGAAAAGAAACACTTCCAAATCCATCTCACCAAATGCAGTTTAATCTTTGTGAAGCTTCTTACCTAGCAAACATGTGACTTTTAAAGGCATTTATATCAAGTATATTTCACACCTTTTAGAGCAAAAAGAGTAACAGTGATGTTTGTGCTGCTAAGGGATGCAAATATCATAGATTTGTTTGCAGGTATGTACACAATAATGTAGTCTGTGTTTGTTAGGCATAAAAAAGGAATTGTATTTTGCCGGGTGCACTAAATTACTACCTAGTGCTTAAAATCCATGGTGTTAAAAAACCCCCACGTGTTTATATATTTTATATATGTAATTATATGTCTAACACAGAAGAAAAAAAACGCATACATGTCTTTATTAAAACCATTTGCCCTGAATTTTTTTGGGGGGGGGAATAGAAAAACAATAAACACCTCCAGCTAGAAATATTGTTTTTGGGAGAAAGGGAAAATGACCTTGATTCATTTTTTCCCCTTCTCATGAATTTGTAATTGGCTTGACTATTTAGTTTTTTAGAGCAACAAACTAGTATTTCAGTGTAACTGTTAATGTAAAATGTTAATATACTGTGTTCAGTTCTAAAGGTGCTGGTCATATAATTAGAATATCATGAAAAAGTGGATTACAGTGAAAAAGGGAAGAAAGATTCCATTCAAAAAGTGAAACTGGAACATTTTATCATTGCACACAGAGAGATGAATTCAATCTATTTGTTTGATTTAATTTTGACTGATAACAAAAAAAAATTGGTATTCGTAAATAAATTAGTATAGAAGTTGAGATGAATACATGAGGTTGCAAAAGACCTCTCAATAACATCAAAAGAGTTCCCACTTGCCATTTATGAAAAAACTACAATATTGCAGAAGAACAATCTTTCTGCAAAATTGTTGGTAAAAATTCCTCTACAGCTCTAAAAAGACTTACTAGTAAATATACTGCTAAGGGTTCCTTAACCAAATGTATTTTTTACAAAAATAAACACAGATGACACTGGCATTGGGTTTAATACAGAAACTGGTATTTTTTTGGTGCTGTTTTTCGTTGGTTGGTGATCATTCATGAAATGTTGCAAGAAAATCAAGAAATCAAAAAGGGCATGAAACATTTGTATTTTACACAATACCCAGCGGGACAGTTAAGAAGTCACTCGCATAGTGCCTTACTACAGCAAGCTACACAGTCCCAGAGACAGCAGCGAGTGGCTGACATCTTGATGGATGATGTTTGAGATTGTGAAAAAGAAATTAGTCACAGACTGAAACCCGGCTGGGGGAACAGTTCTCCTTCCTGGTTTGGAATGGCTTTCTCATCAGACTGAAACCATCCCTGTGTGCCATTTTACAGACTGAAATCTCATTCTCTCTTTGAGCAGATTTATGACCCTCCTGCTCTGGGCCTGCTGTATGCGGTACGCCCTGAGGCAGCACCACACATTTCACTGATCAGAGGTGCGCAGGAGAAAACAAAGGGCAGAGCAGTACTTGTTTTGCTTTACAATTCTCCTTCCTTCAGTCAAGTGACGGCTGTGATTAATGGGACAGCTCCCACACATGTCAAAAACATCCCTGCCAGCGTCAAGAAAGCAGCTTTAGAAATGACACAGAAAAGATGCCAATCCAAGACCTAATCAGAAATGATGACATGGTGAGAAACACCGCTTGACTCAATAACTTTCACTACCACACTATTTCAATTATCCATTAATTGATCTTTTGACCTGGACTTTGATTTATTTTATTGATAATTCATTTTTACATGTACATTTACATTTATGCATTTGGCAGACGCTTTTGTCCAAAGCGACTTACATTAGGGGAGAGACATTATGCAATCTGTTACACAGTCAAAGTCTATCTCAGCTTCTCATAATAGAAATTATATCAACTGATCAATAAACCATAGCAGGAAGAAAATAAAGACAGAGGAGGAAAAATGTTTTTTTTTTTATAGGTGTTCCCTCAAGAGAAGAGTTTTCAGTTGCTTTTTGAAAGCTGTTAGTGTTGCTGCTCTCCTGACTGGATCAGGAGTTTGTTCCACCAGCCAGGGACAGTGAGAGAGAAGGTTCTGATTTTCTGTTTTAAAACTTTTTATTTAAGTTTCATTCTCGTTCATCCATAGATACTTCTGTATTCCTAAAATCCATTTCTAGGGGCTAAAAAAAGATGTAAACAATGTGTTTTAAACATTCTAAAATTAAGAGGTCAAACAACTGGCTTGGATGCATATTGTTTTTTGCTATTTTTAAAACAAACCATGTTGATCTACCATAAGGAAATTGACATCTATAATAACACCCTTATAATAACAAGCCTACAAAAACAAAGTATGAATTCAATCAATTTAAACTGATGCAATTATAGCACATTTTTGTAATAAAAAACATAGTTATCTCACTAACGAGGCCCCTTCTTCTGATGACACTTAAATCTGATTAGACCTCTCTACCTCTCCATAAGCTCTCTCTGTAAATGTCTTGGTGAGATCTATAAGCTTTCTTTAGTTAAATAGACAAAAGTCACTGTAATTGGGAACATGGGTATCTTCGATAGTGTGTTAGCCATTACCTGGCTAAACTTCAATACAACCAGCCTCAATCTGGAATCTTGTTAAACAGGAGCTTCCTTGCACCATGACAACTTGAATTTATAAAGTGTATTTCATCTGAGCTTAAAAACATGTGCATCAAAAGCAAGATAGTAAAAAAAAAGCCTGCACGTCTGTGTAAATATTGGGTGTGTGAGTGTGTCGGTGAGGAACAGCCTAGCTGAATGAGGGCAACGACAGGTCAAACTCTTTAAAAGGCAATCTGTTTTTTCCATTCAGCACAAACGCATTGCCTTCTGTCCCAGTCAGCCAAGCCCAAGACCCTCTCATACAAAGGAACTGAGAAATGAGAGATCCCAAAATGCATGCCTGGAATGTCATGGAACGACTGTAAAATTAATCTGTAAGAAGTCAGAGCAAGCAGGGACTCTCATGAAACTCTGGTCAGAGCCTCTAAGGGAAAAGGCTCTAAGAAAGCTTTCCCTTAATAATCCATATCTTTCTTTGAGCCAGTTAGATAGGGCCCTTTGGTGTGAAAGAAGCAGAGGCATAATATTTTGATTGGCCTCATGTTCGAGGTGCGCAGGACATGCTTTGGAGCGCAAGAATGTGTTTATTATCATTTCTTCAGCAGGTCTGATTGTGCTCACCTTCAGGCTTCAGGAAGTGAGTTGTGATAGAGAACGATAACCCTTCGCCTGGCTTCACTTCCTCTGTTTTGCGGGAGACGGTTTTAGTACTGATCAGATTGGTGTTCCAACTCTGATTCCTGGAAAAGTATTGTATTTTGTCCAAAACGAACAGTTCTGGAGCAGGGAAATGCAAGGAATATTCAAAGCCAAATTCAACAAAAGCTGTGTTCACATCATTTAAAGTAACCTTTGAGACACATAGCTGTATTTATATTGTCCTTTTCAATGAAGCAAAGCACTAGCTCAAGGCAAGGGGAAGGATTTAATGAACTTGTATAAGCAATATGTTTTAAAACAAAAAATAATAATTTACACAAAGTATTTATGAAATAATATTTTATTTTTGCCCCAAATTATGTCCAGCTTGTATTATCAGGTATTAGGAAAACATTGTTAAAAAAAAGATCATTCTGCCTTTTCAAGAAGGAACCAACAATACAGTGTATAGATACAATAATTATTTCAAGAACTAAATAGATAACAACATATATTTACAGGGCCTTCCAGTTTTTAAGTGTTAAGGTCTTTATACGCGTAATGCAGCGGCTGTTTTCCGTGGCTGCTCTGCATATGGAACTATTTTTTTTATTTTTAGTTACAAAATAAAATTAAAAAACACTTTAATTTCAATTTTTTTGCTTTCGCTTGCAAAACCCAAATGGAAATACTGAAAGTACACAAATCCTCACATTGTTTTTTTTGTTTTTTATTTCAAAATTTTCATTGTGAACAAAGAAGCAAACATTGAAAAACAATTGTTTATTTCTTTTTAAATTGAAAATTAAATGACCTAATAATATACAGGTTTTGAAATAAGGAGGTATTTTCTAAATAAGGAATGACCTGTCTCAGAGACTCTAAACTTTGCATATAAGATGTCTCCGCGTTGTAACTCATTTTAGTTGCTTAGCACCATCTTGAAGAAAGGGTCATGGCTGACTGAAATAGCACAAGATGCAATGTAAACATACTCTTGTTTTGATCTACTGTACACAGCTGGTCTTGACCTTAAGTGCATGCTAAGATTTTTCCCAAGGAGACACCATCTAAGTGCAATCAAGTGACTTCACATACTGTACATTTTAAGATTATTTTCAACAAGACCAAATTAAAATAACATCTTAACATCTCATCTTAAACCATGGTTGGCACTTTCAGCTCTAAGAAGTTTAATCAGTGATTAACATAACACACTTTGCTGATCAGAGCAAGATGAAATGCAAAAGCCACATTTGCCAAATTAAATACTGGTTTTCGCCTGGGAATGCTGTAATGAGAGGGTTGTGTGGATAATATCACATGTTACCACCAGGAGACTGTGAAAGCCAATATCTCCAGGAAAAAGAACAACAGGGTCAGACTCAAGAAACCAGATTTGAAAAAAATCTAATAGCCAGAATCTGTAAGATTGATATTATCCCTTCTAATATGTTTTGTACATATACCTTTGGTTAGGCCACATGCCTTTCCCCTCTGGTGACAGATTAAAGTAGGCTATCATTAAGCTGAGCATAACTTTCATAAAGAGTGGTTGGACGCAAAGATTTGTGGTGTGAAAAAAAAGTGTGATCAATTAAAACAATGTTTGTTTCTGCACTTGTGTGGTAGGAAAATATCATGAGGTAGCAAGAATCAATAAACATTGGCTCCCAGAAAAACAGAACGCTTGGGTCAGCATCAAATGCATTGTTTCCTGTTAACGATTGGCTGCTCTTGTACAGTACTAGCCTCAGCCTCAGACATTTCTTAAGGTACTTAGTGGAATCAAAAGTCTTGTTTCATTTTGCGCTTTAAAAAGCGGCTCTGAGTGTTCAATAAGAGTCACATTTACCATCTCTTTTGGGTAGTGCAGTTCCTAGCTTTAAAAGATTTTTGCTTTCTCATTAAGAAAAAAAATGTGTGTACTTTGTGAGAGATTATGTTTCACTTATGTGTGCAACTGTTCCATGGCCAAAATCAAGCAGGGAGAGAGAGAGAGAGAGAGAGATAGAGAGAGAGAGTCTGAGAGTGCACTGAGGGGACACCCCGGAAAGCCATCCTCACTGGCGTCAAATGTTGCCAACTTAGCATCTTTGTCGTTGAATTTTCCAGCTAGCAACTTTTTTTAAAATCCTTTGAATAGTGACATTTTCTGCTTTTCCTGGCAACTTTAAGCAACTAAGTTCATTCTGGCTGATGGGCTTTTTTAGAGCAGCGCTGATGCAATCTCTACCTGACTATCTTACTCCTCTCGGAACAAGCGCTCGTGTCACATCTCATCAGCTACTACATCGTCAAATATCAAATAAATTGAGTGTGTGCAAGTGAAACATCAAGCTGAATTCATGTAATTTATGAATGTGACGGTGTTGCAAAATCCATATCATGACACAACACCGGTACTCAGCCCTGTTGGGAATGATTAAGTTCTCATGCTAGTACTTTGTATCAGCAAAAACTTGTACTTGCACTCATGTTGAAGAAGTGGGGTATCGCTGCATCCCTAACATCATGTAACATCATATAACTTCAACTTGTTTAAACTACCAAATGAAATCAGCAAAAACAAATTACATGAGATCTAATGTAGATATTCTTCTTAATCATCTAAAAAAGTACCTATTTTAAATGACCAAGTTTTTCATAACCTTTTTCATACTCCCTTTGCAACTATTTAGGTTTGTTTTTAAGAAAAATGTTTTATGTGTGTAACATTTACATGTTTAACATTTTACATAGTTGGACTGTAAATTTTTTCCTTCTCAATTAAAGAACACAAAAAGGTTTGGTAGCGAAAGAATCTGGAGAAACAAACATATGGGTAAACTTTATGGGGAACTTCAAAATGAAAGAAGATTTTTATTTTTTTTATTGGAAAAAACATTCAATAGTTAAAAATAAACACAGGAAAAAAACGATGACTGACTGGTAAACAAGCACAAAAAAACTTCAAGATTCATGCAGAAATAGGTACATTAGCATCTTGTGTTCTGTGGTTCAAAATGAGTTTACCATTAAACTTTCTCTGCCAACTCTTGGTAAGTGATGATATTTTGCAAGCTACTGTCTCAGTAACGATCCTGTGATCTCCTTGTGTGTTTCTGCCACTGCCTGGAGCAAGCAGTAAACGTGTTGGTAATATTCCCCTCCCACAGAGAGACTCATTCAGACAGGTGAAGAGTGCCACTTCCCTTTCTGTCAATAGGTCAATTGCTAGAAAGTTGTAATAGCATGAGTTAGCTTAGGCCTGAGGCACTAGGCTGAACCACAATGCTGCCACTTTGATCCGTGTTCACTGCAGCTACAGCTTCACTTACCATGATTAAGATTTTAAGACTTACAGAGAGAAAGAGAAGTATATCATTATAGAATACAGTTTCAATTTCATTTGAATCATTGTGTGATTTTTAAACACCTTCTTTATTATTGTTATTTGAACAAAATCTAAGTAAGAATAATAAATAAATAAATATTTTTTAATCTGTGCAAACAACACATTTTTTTATATTTTTTTCTGGGAACGATATTTTAAAATGAGACACCACTATCTTTTTTTTTTTTTTTTTTTGTAACTTGATTTTTTCGAACTTCGACTTTTTTTACTGCTTTTATTGATGAGCAGTTGGTAAGTCAATAAAATAGCTCCAATAAAATATATAGAAGAATTCAGAGTTCACAATAAAACGTAATGGTTACTTTCGTAACCCCTGTGCCCCAAACAATCAGATGGTCATGTGATCACGTTGTCACGCATAAAGTGGATGCAAGCGTGACATTCTTCCTGTTGTAAAGCTGGAGCCATACTCACCCCTAGGCAACCAGAGTTACTCATGACCTTACAGTTGTGGCTGGGGGACATAAGTCTCCATTCTCTATTCGGGGAAGGGGGGTTACGAAAGTAACCACTACATTCCCCATCAGTCGGTCACAATGACTTGGGACAATAATGGGAACTTGGAGGGAGGGGGGCCACCACCATCAAGCAGCAGACCCACAGGTCAGATCTCAGTTTTTCATTAAATATGCGAAACTTGAACTCCCTGGGTTATGTCCGCAGCCAAAAGGCTTACATTGCAGATCCGAATGCATTTCTCATCTCAGTGGCACATTCAAGGGTGTGGCGTCTGATGCAGTGCAGTCCGGATGGCTCTCAGCTTCCGTGTCAGAGTTAGCCTCGAGTGGGACCTCCTCAGCTGGAACCGGATGCTGCTCCGAGGTCGACCCAGGATACCCAGGTAGGTCTCCACCTAGGCTCCCTTCAGACCCCACCACTAAGTCCCACTAAGGAAACTATCGGCGAAGTGCTTATGACGCCATTAGTGGAGTTTCAGGAAGCCTGGTGGGAGCTTCCCAATATTTCCCCTTGGCTTATATGCACTATCCGGCACGGCTAAATCGCCTAGAGCTATGTGCAGTGTTCCTAGCAGTAAAATGTGTGAGTCAGGATGGACAACACGGTGGCGGTGGCGCATATCAATCAAGGAGGGATATGCTCACCACGTTTGTCCCAGACTGTCCCTAGTGGCAGTCCATATCCCTGGCAGGTTGAATAAGACAGCAAATGCACTGTCTCAGTGGAAACCCTGGTCAGGAGAATGGCGACTCCATCCCCTGGCAGTCCAGTAGATCTGGGAATGCTTTGGTATAGCAGAGGTAGACCTGTTCGCCACCCCAGAGAATGCTCAGTCCCAGCTCTTCTACGCTCTGTCCAAGCCTCCTCTCGGGATAGATGCACTGGCACATTGCTGGCTCAGGAAGAAACACCTATATGCGTTTCCCCAAGTGAGCCTCCTTGCAACCATCCTGTGCAAGATCAGGGAGAAAAAGATCCTAGTGGTGGCACCTTATTGGCCCAACCGACCTTGGTTCATAGAACTCTGCTCCCTCGTGACAGTCCCACCCTGGCCGGTTCCCCTGCGGTCAGACCTTTCCAGGGATGTGGGCACAAGTACCTGTGTCCAGACCTCTGAAATCTCCATATCTGGCACATCATGCCGCAGAGCACCCCTGGGTAATGCCACAGTGTGTGATTCAAACTCTGTCTCTTGCCAAAGGTCCCTTTACTAGGGCCTGTTATGCCAGCAAGTGGGGTCGGTTCGTCGACTGGTGTCACTCTCGCCACGTAGACCTGATTAGCTGCCCTGTTGAAGTCGTGCTAACCTTCTTTCAAGAGGGTCTGGATCGAGGACTGTCTCCATCCACCCTGAAGGTTTACATCGCTACAATTTCTGCCTATCACTTTCCGGTTGAAGGCAACACGTTGGGACGACACGAGTTAACGGTCAGATTCCACAGAGGGGCCAGAAGAGTTAGACCCTCTAGGCCATCCTTTGTTCCCTCCTGGGACCTTTCCATTGTCCTTAGAGGACTTCAAGGTCCTCCATTCGAGCTGCTTGAATCAGTATAGCTTAAATTTCTGTCAATTAAGACAGCGCTCCTGGTTGATTAAGAGGGTGGGGGATCTGCAGGCACTCTCTGTCGATGAGACCTGCTTAAAGTTCGGACCTGGTGATACTCATGTTATTACCAAGGTTTGTACCATCCCCTTTAAAACTCTGGTAGTGAACCTCCAAGCTCTGCCCGGAGAGGAGGCAGCATCAGCCCCTGGTCCCAATTGCCCAGTTCGAGCACTGAGGATTGATGAAGGAAGGACCCGGAACCTTAGAAGTTCTGATCAGCTCTTTGTATGCTTTGGAGGACAGCAGACGATAGGGAAGGCTGTCTCCAAACAGAGGTTGACCCACTGGCTAGTGGAGGCCATCTCTACCTCATACACAGCGTCCATTGTCCCTTGCCCCTCTGCAGTTGAGAGCCCACTCTATCAGGGGTGTCTTAGCCTCCTGGGCGTTGGCAAGGGGGACTCCGCTGGCAAAGATCTGCAAGACTGCGAGTTGGTCGACACCTAACACCTTCGCCAGGTATTATAACCTGAGCACTGAATCCGTCTCTTCAGACGTGCTAAGTGGTGGTAGCATTGTCTAGATGTACGAAGGGGTGTCCAGCTTGGGTTGCGCCATTCTTAGTGATACGTGCGCTATTTTGCCACTGGAGATATCCTCCAGCTTTTTGGCTCCTCTTGCCCCAACAGGCGTAGTAGAGTAAGCGGCGTATTCCTATGTTCTGTTCACATGTGTGCCCTCTATGGGGGACTACCAGCTAAATATTTTATGACCCCGGGCAAGGGAGGGCCGAGCAGTTCCCTGAAAGGCTAACTCTCAAAAACTATTGCTCTAGCTAGTTCCATCTATACTATCTTCCTCTGAAAGACCTTTCCCCAGTGGTTCAAGGCATATTTCCATAGGGCCCTCAATGAAACCTTGCGTGTATTAAACTGCCGGAAGTTCTAAGTCCAGCCTTCGAGGTGGCGAGTACGGCCTCTGCGCGCCTCCCTTCAACTCTGGGATCAATGCTCCTTCCTCTGGTATGAGAGAAAATTGCCGTTTGCCCATTAAAAAGTTTATACTTAAGGCCAGGGCAGAGGAGGGCCGGTTCGGTGCCAGAATACTGATGTGCCTGGCTTGCCTGGCCGTTGGTCGATGCGGAGGTACCTAGGTTGTGGCGTTTTGCAGGGTGTTCCAATAGTCGTCACCGACATAAGTCGTAGTGACTGACTGATGGGAAAAGTAATGGTTACTTTCGTAACCCCAATCCCTGAATAGGTAATGGAGACTTATGTCAACCAGCCACAACCGTAAGGTTGTGAGTAAGTCTGGTTGCCTAGGGGGTGTGTACGGCTCCAGCGTCACAACTGGAAGAGTGTCACGCTCGCGTCCAGTTTATGTGGGATGGCGTGATCACGTGACCATCAGAGTGTTCGCTGATTGGCATTTTGAAACAGTGTGGAAGGAGTAGAGTGCCCCGAGAGAAACTTCCCATAGTCGTCATCGACATAAGTCTCCGTTCCCTATTTGGGGAACGGGGGTTACGAAAGTAACCATTACGTTAATTTGCAAAAGTAACTCTTTTGGTCATTGTTTGTTTACGGTAAACAGTAATTCCCGGATCCAGTTCTGAAATCCTCATGGAGTGTTTTTTGAGGATATCCACTAACTTATATGTTTGTTAATAATGTTGTTTGTTTTCATTCAAAAAGCCATTTAAAATGTTTTATAGTGACTATTTGCCTTATGTGTCCCCTGGTACACAAAAGAGTCACACCTAAACTCTGCTTCAAGACACAGTTAATTTTTTCTACAACAGACAGATTGTCACACCACAGCATTTACACACATGATCCTAAATGTGTTATTATGTCATAAGTGCAGAATTCTTGTCATAAGAGCAGAATCTGTATAACCTACAGCTCGGTATGGGTCGGGTATGTACAATCCGATGGGTTATACCATGTACGAGGAAAATAAGCATGCACAAAGGCCTGGTTTGCTGTCGCTCTCTTCCTTCACTGTGCAAGGTCCCAGCACACACACACTTTTCTGGGAATCCAGCAGGGTGTTGGGTGCTGAGCGGATAACGTTGCCATGTCTAGCAGTCAGCAGATTCTTTAAAGTCTTTTGGTTCCTTTTCCTGCCCATGAAACACCACATGAGCTGCTTATGGCTTTCCACCACGATTCCAAAGATCTTTCATCTGACTACGTCAACCAGATTACTACTGGACACACAAGTAAGTATGTTGCAATACAAAAATATCTTGTTTATCTGACTGTCCATATTTATTACAGGCATGGGATATAACAAGCCTAACTTTTAAAAGATTCTCAAAAGGTAATGTTATTTTTGTAATAATTAAAATAAAACAAAAAATTGTAATGCAATTACATTTTGTCAATCCATTTCCCACCTTCTGATTGATAGGTTTGACTATGTGTGTAATATGATCCTTTAAAGCACTTGTGTACTCCATTCTAATTGGTCAATATGCCAAGCTTTCCCACAGGATTCTGCGAGATTCTTTTAACAAAGAGAAAGCTTGTTTTGGCAAAAGAGAGTGCACTTTCAGACCAAAGTCCATCATAGTAACAAGAAACATTATTAGTTATGTTGCTAGCATAATAAACTTGTCTGACTGGATTAACAAAATCCAGCTTTTGTCCACAGATCTCAAAAGCCTAGGATTTTGCGTTCTGATTTTCTCAAGTATTTCTTTGTTACAGTTGCTCGCAAATCAACAGCTTTTTTGTTTCCCTGTTCCTTGTCAAAACTTTATTAAAAAGAGGCCAAAACATTGCTGCTTTAATTTATTTACAAAATGTCAAGATTATTTAAAGATATTTTTATAAAAAGATTATTTTGCTTAACAAAATTGTATTTATGTATATCTTTTGCTTTATCATTTAATGGAGTGCCAAAACATGCCAAATGTGAAAGGTGCAAAGTGTGTTTGAGAGATGGATCCTTTCTCTTACAAACACAGACGAAGATGCACTTATTTGTTTCGATTTTTTTTCTGCTCAAGGGAGCATTGTGCCCTTAGCACCTGTAGGCTGAGAGTAAAGCAACTTCAGTCATTTGAACGAAATAACCAATACGATACAGTGTTTCTTTTTACTTTTCTTCCACCAAACATTTGTGGAGCTCTCTTTGACTGGATCTAAGAGATATTCAATTGAGTCAACTGCCTGAGAACAAGCTAACTTAGCTGCGTCTTTGAGAAAATGGAGAGCATGGATAATGTATTGTCCACTGTTCTTCTATCATTCCACATTAAAAGAAAACAAGGAGCTTCAAAACTGCCTTTTGCCTGTTCTCATTGATGTACACATCTCACATTAAAAAGATTGTTGCAAAGTTTTTCTTTGTTGGCAACAATTTTGAAAGTGTTAATAGCTGCAGGATGGCATATTTCTTTCACTCCCCCTCAATATGAGCTCATTTTGCTCAGTGGAAGGTTGAATTTGTTGGGGTTAGGGTAAGTCATTGAAGACAATTGTGTCTAGTGACTAATTTATATCTGCTTAAAAAAAGTAACTCAGACAGACATCCAAGTGTGCTGAAATAGGAAATTCCCTTTGTTGTTTGAACGTTGCACTGTCTGGAATGTACATTAACATGAACTTATATGTTTAGTAAAAACAAATACAATCTACATTAATTATCCAATTTAAAGTCTGGTCAAGTGTGCTTATCAAAGAAGAAAGCACCTTTGAAAAGAACTGATTATTAAACTGGTCAAGACCTCTAAAGAACTTCCTCCAGAATCATTTAAAGCTGTCAGTTCTGAGGAAAATGAAACCTCCATCTCACCTTATATAATGAAGACAGGTTCATGGGAAACAAAGCATGCTCTGTACCTCCAAATTAACCCAGATCATGTTCATTTCAAACAGCACCTGTCTTTTCGCTGTAAACCTACTGAAGAACCAAATGTTGCAGTTGAGTCTGGAAAGTTAAGTGCTGAAAAGCACACATTTAGGAGGCACTGTTCCCTTAGCGAAATAGTGGACAGAGGAGTTTGTTTTAAAGATGGCATACTTCCATTGCTTATAATGACTTTTATGAGAAGAAACTGTGGCCTGGATGACAATTTTCCCAATGTATTGAATGTGAAAGTGAAGCCTGAAAAAACAAAGAATTCTCAGAGCTGCAATCTCATTGACGAGGCCCATGGAAAAGCAGCTTCTCAAAGCTCACTGGGGAAAATCTGTGTTAAAGGCCAAGACTTCAATTACACGTGGCTGCTGTGGGGCTTAAAGTTTCACAGGGGGAAGATATAAATGTCCTCCATGGGAGGCTGCGGGTGCAGTGTGGACTCAAAAAAGCGAACGCAGAGGGGAGCCCACAATACTTTTGGAAATTTGAATCTAAAGAAACAACAGTGGCTCCTTAACCGTAAAACGATTAAATAAAAAAAAATTCTGGCATTGAAAGCTTTTTTTCAGCACAATATTGGGAAATGGTTGAATTAGTTGGGGTTAGGCTAAGTTGTTGTTGAAGACAATTGTCTCGTGACTATTTTACAAAAATAACTTAAATGGATGTTCAGTTAAACATCAATCAATTATTGCTGAAAGTCAAAGGAAAATAAGTTTTCTGCATACTCCTTCCCAGCTGTGTCTCCTGTAAAGTACAGAATGCACTTAGCTTTCCCAATTTCTATAAATCTTTCATTGGCTGACAAAGGTTTTTGGTCACTCAAAGGTCAAATGTTTAGCATACCCCACAATGTCAACAGAATCACTAATCACTGACTTTTTTCTGAATTAAAAAAAAAATATTTTAATGAACATTGGGGAAGCCTATGCTTGAAAAAAAAGTCATTCCGAGAGGGAGTGAATCCCATGTCTTGGTGTTGCTGTTTGGCAGAGGCAAGCAGCTATTTCCATTTCAGTGCTCAGACAAACTGCTCACAGTGGCCTGGAATGCAGAGCATGGGCAAAGCAGTTATCCAGCCTTTCCCTCCCTCCTCTCAGAAGAGGAAGAATCAAAACAGAACTATAAATGGCCGCTCATCATACACTCTGCAGTCAATCTAGTGCATCTGCAAGACAACTGATGGTTTTCAATGCTGATGTGTTAGAAGATCAATTATGAAATATCATTCTGTGTATAAGTTATACAACTTGCTTTTTTAAGATTATGGAATGAGCCAGAAGAGCTTATACTGATTTTGAACTGTGCATAAGTTCAATAACATGTAACATGGCTCTGGAAAACCTTTTCATTCAACATTATGATTTCACCAATTTTCCTGAAAGTTAAGTTGCGGTGAGAGTGTGTTACAAAAATATAGAATAGTTAAGTTTTTCAATAATTTTTTTTTGTTAGAACTTCTTTTCAACAAGATGCAAGATTTCTCTCCCTATTGGTTCCTTCTTCCTAGCTTTCCCTGGGGTTGGGAATGGAGGAGTGCATTATAAGCACATAAAGACATGAGTATTCTAGGCTAGATAGTAAACTTGACATCTCTTTCTTGTATTACAAAAAATATGGCTAAGGATAGCCGGTCACCTTCACTACTGGATGCCCATTATTACATTTTGGGGCATCCCCTCTGAACACAGATTGAACCTTATAATTCCAAGGAGACGATTTGTCATGATCACCACAAACACATACAATCACAAAATCTGCTCAGTCCCTGCACTTCAAACGATCTGAGCATACAGCATCATCTTCACAGCTGTTACATGCGAGATATGTTTTAGATAACTGTTTTTGATATATCCCAGCCTCCAGGGGTGTCCCATCGCTTTGGGGTTAAACAGCAGATCTGTATGATCTTTAGCAGGTATTAAAATAGGAAAGTGGCTCATGATTATTTAGGCAACCTCTCTATAAACAGAATATCCCATTCTGAGGTTTTTTTGTTAATGCCCATTTCTTTTTTAATCAAGGGATTCTCATAGCAAGCACATAGTTATTCGTCACTGAAAAGTTTCTAGTCTTTGATGAGGCAAGATGAGCGATTTACTAAAACCTAACCATATACAGTGTCTTGTTGAATAAAATAATTATGGTTTCTTCCCGAAATATGCTTCTCTGTGTTATTTTTATTCTCTGCCAGCACAAGGACGCTCTGATATCAAATTGGTCTTTGAAGAGAAATCGTGGCTGCATGTACTGCCCAGGACGTGTGGCCACTATCTTCAGAGCTAATGTTTAACGTTGGCGGCCTCCAGCTGCCTGATAAACACTGAGTCCGGCCCATCCTCTCACACTTCTGTCTCTTATCTGATCTGAGGGTAATGACCCCACTCCAGAGAGCTGGTTAACACCAAAAATTGCTCACATCTGGGGGCCAGCTTCTAAACATGACAGTGAATGAGTCTGTGTTTGAACACAGGAGCAGAAGCATTAAAACTATAGGCCTATTTCTTGTTGGATATTAATTGGGAAGAACAAGTAAAGATTAAGAATAATATAATACAACAGCATTGGTAATGAAAATAGCTTCATCTTTTTTTAAACAGAGCTTGATACTTGCCGTGATATCCTTGCAAAAACCTAGTTGACAAAAGCCACTATTTGGGTTTTCTGATTGATTTCCTTGTGTGATCGAATGAACTAAAACCCATCCATCCATCTTCATGTCGGCTTTTTCCCTTTCGGGGTCGCCACAGCGGAATGAACCACCAACTCTCTGGCATATGTTTTATGCAGCAGATGCCCTTCCAGCTGCAACCCATCGCTGGGAAACATTCACACACACACACTCATTCACACTTTAACACTATGGGCAATTGTTCTTACTCAATTCACTTATATTGCATGTCTTTGGACTTGTGGGGAAACCGGAGCACCCGGAGAAAACCCACGCGATCACGGGGAGAACATGCAAACTCCACACAGAAATGCCACCTGCCCCAGCCGAGGCTCGAACCAGCAACCTTCTTGCTGTGAGACGACTGTGCTACCCACTGCACCACCATGACTCCTCATGAACTAAAAACTTTCAGCGTTAATTCATTTTTTTATCATAATTCAGATGAATTAATCATTGCTCTTCAATTATGACTTTGACGGACTAATAATAATTGGTGTAAACTACAGTGAGGGCAAAAATGTGTTTCAAACAACAGCATTTTTTTCAGTCAGGGGATTTATAATGGGCTATTGACACAAAATGTTCATCAGATGTTACCATCAAGCCAAAAATTGAATTTGTACATCAGAATGTTGAAGTATATTGAAGAAATCTGAATATTGAAGTAAACAGGTTGAGTCATAATAAACCAACTGAATTGAAACATGGAATGAGTATTGGATACAGGAAGCTCGAGCTAGACTTTAGAGATAGGTTAAAAGTTATGCGTGGCAGGGCCAGAGTCTATAAAGTGTATTATGATTGACTGCTTCCAAAATTGATAATCAAAACAATGCTGCTTTAAAACATGAAAAATGTATAATATTTTTGAGAGTGTTAAAAGTAATAGTCCATTCCCTTACTAATGAACTAGTTGCCGCTGCTGTGTTCAAAAGGATTTAATATCTTTTGCCATGCTCCTGGAACATTTCCACATTAAGATACTTGATTACTTTTATGAAATGTCAATTTATTTGAGAAGAATACATTCTGTGAAATTAAAGTTATTTAAATAAAAAGAGATGTTTTCTTTACTTTAATAGTCAATAAATGTTCTGACATGTTTCATAAATACAGTTCAACTCATGTTGTTCTAAGGCTGCTTAAAACAATTCAAATCAGCTTTTTAGGATAAACGATATTATAGTAATATTTCATATCTTATGAACTATTATCTCTAATACCCTATCTAATGATCTCCAATCAAGCTGGCATGGATGTTTTTATCTGTGGGACATCATGGACTGAGACAACTGTCCTGAGGAGAGTTTTCCAGCCAACTATTGGCACAGAAACCTTCTGTTTTAACCAATGAATGTTTATTTTGCAAAAGCTTTGCATTTAAGAAAATGCCAGCCGTTAAACTTTCTTGAAGGGAGATTAAAACCCAAAACGCTAAAGCTTTAAGAAAAGTATTCTGAAATCAGAAAACTATGACGAGCATATGTCATTAGCAATGACGCTGATCTGAATATAACTGTATAAACCAGATAAAAAGAGTTTTGTTTCCCAAAGAAGTAACCCATCCCTCAATGAGCGCTCCTAAGCACAAAAATCTTGCCTTTGCTCGGTCAGACAAGTGTTTGTGCCCTCTTCCAGACTCCCAAATTCCTTGGCGTGTCTCAGCCATGACTAACTTAATTTGCTCTTCATAGGTCTCTATCAAAAAGCATTCTTTGGATTTGCTCACCAGACACCTGACTAGAGAAAAGAGCCACTGTTTTCACAGCAGTAAAAGTGAGCTAAGGAAAACAGTCTTACTGAGATCTAGATTCTTTGTTGGTACGAAGAGACTAAAGAACATAGCTCTCATGAGTTTCATTGGGACAGTGAGCTACATTTATTCCTAATGTGCACTATAAAACCGCCTCTGAATGTGTGTATATCATTTCACATGGACAAGAAGAAATGCACTGCAGAAAAGCATGGTTTTTGGTTCAAGGCTTATGGGGTGTCATTGGCATAATGGGGCCCACATAATGTAGCTGTTTAAAATTGCTAACACAGCAATTCTGAAGTTTGTCTTTCCAGTCTACCCTCTCCATTGGCAGCTTGTCCTTATAGCCACTTTAGCCCTGTATGCAGTGGCGCCACTAGGAGAAGAATACCTTGACCTGAAAAAGCCTGGCCAGATCCGACAAAGTGTCTATTGACTGAAGGGGAACCTCCCATGGCAGCGATCCTGCAATATTGTCTCGAATGAATCCGTCATTGTGGCACTTGTACTTGTCAGTATACATGGAGTTTTGCCCTTGTGGGCAACTGATCTGTCATCTGCCTCACAGTACTTTTCTTTTCCTCTGACATCACGTGAGCCTCTTTCACTGCTGGTTAAGACACATGAACAACCTTCTCCTCCATTTTTGTTCACGCTCAAAATAAAATGCTCAGACCCTGAGAATCAGTAATCCTGACAAATATTTAAAAAACTGGGCCTTTAACTGAAAATTGAGAAGAACATAAGAAGTTTTTAGGATCTTTATTTATTCAGTTTATATTGACCTAATGCTTAACATAAAGTGTAAAATAAATAATTAAACAAACAAATAAAGATTGTTCAAGTTAAGCATCAATAAAAGCATTATTTTACACACAGCAGTGACATTAAATAATAAGGGCATTAATGGTGCATCAAAACATGTTCTTTAAAAGTAACTAATGAGTTACTTTTAAAAGTAACTCATTACTTTTTAGTGTAAGTACTGTAGTGTACTAACTAGTAACTGTACCTAGTTCCTATTTTTCAGTAACTAGCACAACACTGCTTACAACAGCCATAGTAATGAGATCCTGAAAGTGCAACCTCCTGCACCAAAAGAGAAACTGCGAGTAATTAACAAATGAAAGACCTCAATCCACACATTACCATCCAACCCCACCCCCAGCTGTGAAATGTATATATGTATACAGTAGAATATGAATAACATGAATAACAGTAGAATATTACATTTGTAATTATTGTGGTTTTCAATGAATGCAAGTAACAGTTCATTTGTACACCAATGCAAATTATTGTTTCCTTAGCGTTTTTATTTATAGTCCACAACAAAGTTAAATTGTTAACTACCAAATCTGTTTTTAAAAATAATTGTTTAACAAGTGTTTTGCTCTTTATTTATTTATTAATGTATTTATTTATATTTTGAGAAGTTTTACAGTTCAAAAACAAACTTTGCTTTTTATTTAGGGTTTAAAATTTCAGAATTAAATGTCATTCAACTCTATTTGTGGTTTTGCGAGTTTACTTCTGTACATAAATAATACCCCGATTTATGGTTTTATAAAGTTATAGGTAAAATAATAAGAAAATGCTTTTAAGTTTATTCGATTAATCCACGTGACCACATAAGCTCGACATTTTGTAAACAATATGATTGAATGAAATCAGCCTGAATAGGTGAAGAGTGAACAAACTCAAAATATCTGAAAATGTCAGATTCTTGAGTGGGATATTTAGTGAACAATAAAATTTACAGATGTAAATATAGAAATACTTGAGTTTTTTTTCTGTGATCCTCAGGAACAATAACAAGAAATGGACCCCCAATGGTCTATGGTTTTGTTGCTGGGAAAACAACACCAACAACTGTTGCAAAGGAGCCAATTGGCCCTTGTCCAAGAAGGGGTTCAAGATATATAAGCAGATTTCATTGCTGCTAGTTTAAACCTTTGGAGTTCACAATAATGGAACAAGTCGCTGTGGTTTAATGGAGTTTTTCAATTATTTAAGGGTGGTGAGCCGTGGAGAAAATATCTAGGGCTTAAACAAATGGCCGTTTCACCAGCATCTGTGATTCTCAAGCTCCCAAACCACTCCCACACTCTTCACACATTCCAAATGCTGAGTGGATTTTAACCTAACAGCTGGCTGTAGTTCTCCGTCAAGAAAAAAGCATGCGTCTGGAAAATAACATAAAGAAAATATACCATAAAATAACTGCTAACATACATTTCAAGCAAAATCAAAGTAGCAAATTCAAATGAATGCTTTAAAATTAAAAGTTAAACATATATGCTCAGGTAGAGCAGATCAAACTTGTTAAACACAAGTATTTAAAATGCAAGTCGCATTAAGTGAAATTAAGAAAAATCAGTTCTCTGTCCTGTCTGAGAATGGTGAGGAGAACTCAGAGAATTCCACCAGGCACTTAATGTCACTCAACTCTGTGGCTGTTGTTTAGGCACTGGAAACCTTTCACCTTGAACAGAGTATGCCAGCCGGGGAGGCATGTTGGGATGCTCCAGAGACAAAGCGCTTGCTTGGTATTAGGAGGGTCAGAGGTCACATTCCTAATTGCTCTGAAAACAAATTGCAAAGGACAAGAAAAATCTGGAAAGCAAACCACCAAGTGAGTCAGAGAGAAGATTCAAAAGTAAAAGTTTTGTGGGAGAACTTTTGCTTTTGAGTCCTTGAGGAAGGTTTTTGTAGTGAAGATGGTGCCATCTTCACTAGTCATCATATCCTCTTCATAGGCTCTACAAACCGGTGTAGCAGCTAATTTTTGCAAATTACAAAAACGCCATAATTTTGTTTAGTTCTGTAGTGAACCACAGCAGATCCAAATTGTGTACAAATCAGTCTTTTACTTTAAAAGACATTGCTTTATCACTTAATGCAATACAAAAAAAATGCAAAATGCAAAAAGGTGTTTGGTGAGTGAATGTGAAGAGCATTGAGTTTTATTACTTTAAATCTGGAGTGAGCACGTTTGCTGCCAAATTTATTATATTTAGTTGTGTTTTAATATTCTATATAATCTATAGATTGTGAATATTTTAATTGGTTTTATACTGAGTATTTGAAGCCAAACCTGACATGTTTGTTGTTTTATTTAGTTTTTATTGCCGTGAGCAACATGTTATGTGCAATGCTGAGATGCACTTGAGGTGCAAAGTGTGTGTTTTATGGCAATTAAGTTATTCTATGTTCTGGAAATTGCTAAAATATCTTTGTTAAAATGTTTTTCATCCAAAAAATGGTATCATATCTTTATTGGCAAAAGTCCCTGAAATGATCCCTAATGATTACCTTAGTTTAGGAAGTATTGGTCTAGTAAAACTAGCGAATGGGTTGGGGATATGAAGAAAAACATTTTGATTTAAGAAAGAAACATTGTGCAGCCTTTCTATTCCATTTTTGGACTCATATGGACTCACTATCTGGCATCAAAGTTTACCTATTTTAGCTGTGAAATAGTTTATATTTGGTTTTCTTTAATAACAGTTCTTTAGTTTACTTCACCCTTGACGACAGATGGAGTGCTTGAATGATGTTTTTCATACTTCTTTTAAACCTTTACAGATCTAGCTATGTTGCAGCCTATGAAGCAGTCCATTGCCGCCAGGTTTAGACCCCAAATATCACAAATTGTATTCTGAAAAGGCATGTAGGGAAGTATTTCTGAGAATGCATCTGTTAAAAGCGATGGCTTCAGATCAACTCAGTTTTTGGAGAGCTTCAGATTTTGAGACTGACCTCTGTATTGCTATCAGAAACACTGCTTACCTTCTCCGTCCAAAATTTTAGAGTTGTGTAAGGTAACTATGCTGATGCAGAATGACACTGAGAAGGACAGATAATTGATCTGATGTCTCGGGCATGCAGCACAATGACGAGTAGAGCAGTTAAGAGCCCTGTCATGCCACAACAATATGCTTTTGTGAAGCCAATGCATTTGCGTGCCAGTGGACAACATGATTTCAAAAGATGCCTTCCATCAATCAGCCACATAGTTTTTTTTGTTTGAGGCCAGTGTGGACTTTTGCTGCATGGGGAGCATCAGATCCCACTCTGACACATGGCATATACACAGCTGCTGGAGAGACACAGGCCCCAACACAAACTTACTTGCCAAATCCTAAAAAAAACAAGAAGAGCTGTCTCCAGTCTGAGGAGTGCTTTTCAACATCTCATTTGTTATGCAACCAAAAGAACAGCTGCACTGTCAAAAATATCCGTAAATTAATAGTTCGATGGCCATATAGTTTACCAGACATTTTCTGGAGTCCTTGAAACTCAGTGTTTTTCCATCAAATAAAAATTTCGCAATACATTATTCATAACTGAATAAACCCTGTCAATTAACAGATTTTTTTGTGCATTTATGGTACAAAATAATTGCCAGTACTTCTACAGTTTTTTTAATCAAAACATATTTTTCACTTTGTGGCATAATATACAGAGTAGAGGATTAAGCCATGAGCCAACAATTCTCAATATCAAAATAGAAAACTGATTGAGTAGACAGACAAAACAGGAGAAAAGTTATTGAAAGACCTCTGGTGAGTATGCTATGTGTGAGAATGAACCTGATGTTCTCACTGCTCCTCTGTACTGAAATGTAACATTTGTGCTGAGCATCATCTCACAACAATGTCATACAGGCTAAGCCACTATCAATTGAATGGATGAATCGTTTAGATTCCTAAAAGTTATTAATTAACTATGTCACGAACATTTGTATTGGTAATATATTGCGATATGACAGTAAAAAATGGACATCACATTTTAGTAGACCTTAATAACATTAGAGCCAAAATTTGCATTTTAACCTTGTGTGCGAAATTAGACCGAAATTAGTTTTTGCCACCGTTAAATAGTACACATATGTTTGTTTATTTCAACCAGGATTACTTGCTTACTTTTCACCTCAAACTGAACTCTGTTTTTAATTCTGGGGTGTTCTCACGTAGATTCGTTGGGAAGTCTGCTATCTAGAGCCTGCTAGAAGAGTTTCATGATGAACCATCAGTAAGAGTTACAAATTTCCCTCCCACGGATTTAACTCACCACTCCAGGCTGTTTTCTACTTCATTTTTATATCTCTCTTTCAGTTTGCTGGAACTGGACCCAAACACTTGCAAAACAGACTGTACATTTTTATTCACACATTTTCACTGATAACCCGAGTGCGCGGGCTGAGGGGGTGCCCTGGGCTTTGTAGTTTTGTGTATGCTTGACATAAGTTACAGGATTTTAAACTGTCTAGGCAGAGCCTATTTCCAGACAGCAGACAGAGAGCTCATTCTTCATAAAGTAATGACAAATGGCCAAAAATAACACATATGGCAAGAGCCAGTTCAAGTCTTCTAACAAGTTCCAAACATTTTCACCAGACATTCCAGTTTTATCAATTTTGTTACCATTCTATCCACCAAATTGTAGATCCTGAACCAAGTGAGAGGCTTACTTCAGTAAATATTGTTTCAAATCAGACTAAAGCTAACTCTACACTTGCCGTTAACTTTCTCACCACCTTTCCATGGAATCAAAAATAACAGACAATACTGAAGATAGCAGAAATAAACATATAGTATATTAAAATTCAATTTAAAAATGTAAAAAACTTCTAATGTTGAACTCTTTCGCCACATCGGAACAGCACACCAGTTCACACACACACACATTCAGTTAAATGTTTGTGCAGCCCCCATTTCAAAATGGGCTGTTTTTCTTCTTTTCACACTCTCATGATTACGAGCACCTCCCCCATTGAGTAACAAGATCCTTCAGCAGCATCTAGGGTCTGTTTGACGGTGCCTACCAAATAAGTAGAGTTGCCATCTGCCCAATAATGAAGACATTTTGGTCTCTTTCTTGGTCAAATAGAAAACAATAGAGCCACATAAAGGAATAGCTAACTGAAGAGAAATACTCCAGCTATGAAAAATATACATGTGAAACATCAAAATATAATTTATTGAACTTTTATTGAAATTTGATCAAATCAAGCAGTGGCATCAATATATGCAGTTCCAAAACAAACATGCTGGTATCACCTAGCATTTGCCAGATTTCATAAGTCACATGAAAAAGTATTGCAAATTGCAGTTTGAAAATAGTCTTATTTATTAAAATGTGCATCTTGACATTTTATTTAAGACGTGAGAGCTTGGAGCAAGGTCTGCCATTCTTAGTTTTGGAAAAGCAAACAAGAGCATTTTATATCCCCAGAAAAGTTCAGCCTCATTACAGAAGAATGCTGGAGGAGGTGACGGAGAATGGTCACTAGGTAAACACCATTTGACTTCACAATAACTACTTTATTGGGCACACTTAAGCATTCATTGAGCTCTCCTCAATGGAAATTAGATTTACAGCCTTCTTTCCTCACACACCAGTTTTCCTCACAATAAACCATGAATCCAACCACTTGATCACAACTGCACAAACAGTTGTGTTGCAGAAGCAGAGGAAGTACAGGGATGAGGGGAAAGTAATACTAATCAACTTCTGCACTCTTCTGAGACACCCTCACATATGTAACTTCTTGGGACATAAGGTGAAGAGGAGAGACAATCATTCCACACTTGTTTTTATATTTAGTACATCCTTGTGGAATTCATGAGTGTTTATCTTGCAACCAGAGCTTAAGACTGAATCCACAAACCTCAGTGACTATTGACATGTGCTGCAAGGGAGGTCTGCATCAGAGTAAACAAATCAGCAGATGTCAACAAACACTTCAGCCTATCTTCAGAGCGAATGTTTCTAAAACTCTCTTTGACTACCCGTACACACATCTATGCACTACATGCGTTTTATGCATTTGTAGCTTAATTATAAAACAGGATGTTCTTAAATAATTTCCCCAAATCTAATTTAAAGTCATTGTTGCACAGCAGCTACATTTTACAATGAATATTTTGTAATTCTTCGTGGAAAACTTGCCAAACCGCACCAACAAATGGCAAATCTGATCATTAACTACTATTAATTTCTACAATTTAATATAGTACTTTCTAAACATGAGCAGTTTAAAGTATATTTTTGTATAATAATAAAAAATTAATGAGGGAAATCTTATAATGAGGGGAATTTTATTTGATTTGGAGACCAATAAACTGTTATTTAAAAGGTATTCATAACCTGTAAAAACAGCACAAATATCAGCCATTGAGTAAGTTTTTAATTGGTTATTAGGGATCGAGCACCAGCGAAGCAAGAACCCTATTGTAATTGGTCGGATTATTATTTAATTATTTTTTTAATTATTATTATTGGGGCTCGAGCACCAACAGTAAAAGAACCCTATTGTAATACGAAAAGGTATTATTTATTTATCGATTTTATTATTATTCTTTACCGTCTTTCCTCGCACTTTGGAGGGCCTGAACGGAAACACACATTTTTGCACACGCATCAAACCCATTGAAGAATTTTGTCTGATATAAGTTAAAAAAATTACTTTTGAAAAATAGATCTATAGCAACCTGTTGCACAACCAGTTTTTCGTAGGCGAATGAAATTTGATACACATGTGTAAAGCACCAAGCTGCAACTTTTACTAATATCAACCCTGTTTCCAAAATCGATGGGAAACGAATATTTTGCAAAAAAACTCTACGAATGGGCATTTTGGCTCGTTCTATACTTTGAAAAACTCCTCCCACAGATTTTATCCAAATATCTCCAAACCTCTTTAGTATCATCATAAGACATACAAAGCTTTTTTGGCTACCATAAAGGGTGGGGCTATAGTGGCTGGTGAATGTCCACTTTTCAATTTGAAACAGGAAGTGATTATTGCTCAGGCATACGATGTCCGATCTGAACTTGTGCTCGCTCCTTTTGATACTCTTCTTGCACGTTTTGGGTTCGTGTCCGTACCTTCAGAGCTGCTTGTGTTCTCCAGCAGTCAGAGCGCTGACTCAAGCTGCTCACCTCTGCAAAGTTTCTGCGCATTGTTTAAAAATCTGGGATTGTCGCCATCAAAATATGAACTTTTAAAGAAGCTTTTTTACAAATCCTAAATTTGCGCATAATATAACAAGCCAATAAATTAACATGTTTATTCAGACTAAACTTTAATGTTTTTATATTTATCTTAATTGGCAATACATCTGTTACCCTAGCAGCTGTTGGTTATAATTAAATACATGTATTTAAATACATTTTTCTTTTTTTTCTAAATTTGTAAAAGGTTCTAGTGACTATTCTAGAATCTATTTTTTTTTTAACACCAAGAGGTCGTAGCGCGTAGCCCTACGGATTGGGGAAACGTGAGGGTGAAAGTGCAGAAGCTGCGAGAGCCCTCCCATCGCTGCGTGCAGCTTTAATTACAAATTATTAGTTGTACCAACTATTTATGTACTTATAAAAGGGGTGCACGATATTCATAAAACTCATTTATTGAAACATATTGAACTATGCTTTTGTTTATTAAAGTCATAACTTTCCACTTTCAACTTAACTTTACTTGCTCTAAACAAGAACTGACAATCTTCTGGTGTTCCATTTCTTGCATCTTCATGATCTGAAAGAACTGTGTCTGAGATCAATAGAATGTGCTGTTGTGATAAACTTACACGTGTTTTGACTTCAAATATACTATGGAGCTGTCAGCTGTCACTCCAATGCACGAGTTTATATTCCAATGCACTTTTCTTTTGCACGTGTCTCCATTGGTTAAACAAAGATGTCAGTCAACAAGCTAAAACAATCAGAAGCAAGAGTTGCCAAGCTTCTGATAATATAATTTGTTTGTGAAAACAATGATAAAAGTGTGGTTTCAATCTTTGAGCATGAATAACATAAATGTTTTACATCACGCTACTCTGGAGCTAAAATGAACACATAAAAACAATTAGCAAAAGCGCTGTTCATGCAGCTATCAACTCTGTATAGACCTCTCTTTAGCATCTTATGGAGAAAATGTATATCATGATAATTATCGATATTGAATTATTGCCCAACCTTAGTGTAACCTGTACACTGATTGAATGGAAAGATTTCCAATGTTATGGTAAGATGTCGCCCTCACCAGTCAGTGTGAAAAAGAAGGTAAACAAGCTAAAAGCAGCGCAAAGAAGATGAAAAATGAGCTTGAGTATTGTTTATTATTTGAACAAGCTTTTCTTTGATGCCTGGACATGCACAGTGGAATCAGGACTATATGCTAAATCAGCTGTTTAACCCACATAAACTCATCTTGGTGACAATAGGATCTCATTCGGTAAGGCTAGGAAACAAGTTGCTTACAACACATTCCTAACACACTAGCTCTGACTTCAACAGTTCGCAAGAGTAGGATGTTATTCAGATTTGAATCTGAGCTGTCTTTTATATTTGAAATTATTTGGGGGAGTCTCATGATTTAATACCTACAGACTGTAATGTCAGGGATAACAGAGCAAACTGCATTGGATTGGACAGTTTTCATCAAAGCACCAGACCTTTCCATTACCCCAGAACAGACCATATCATTTTGGGGCCTTTTAATTCCCATGACACTCTATGTTAGTGGTGCCACTGGAAGAATGTGACCGTCAATGATTTGCCATGAGATGTAGGGTAGGGAGGGTCTTGTTACATGTTACACATGCTACAAACCACTTTTGGTTGTCCGTGTGTGTGTGTGTGCGTGTGTGTGCGTGCGTGTGTGTGCGTGTGTGTGTGTGTGTGTGCTCATCACCTCAAGAAGGATCACCTGCCAGGCACCACTGATTGCTTCAAGAGCTGATTGCAACCACCTGGAACTAGTCACCACGCCCTATAAGAAGACTCTCCACCAGCTTTTCAGTGGTTGATCCCTCATCTAGCTACCACTTTGTGACTTTGTGCTCGTTGCTTGTTCGTTTGTGATTTTTGTGATTGGAAGCAGTTGTACAGTATTTAATCTTTTATATATATCACACATTGTAAATAAAATCCTGTTCATTAGAAGTTTTTCTCTTCCCCTACTATTCATTTGTGTTACGTTCCAACCCACTAGACTGGGTGTAACACACACAACAGTAACAGTTATTTGTGTTCAAGACCTCAAGGCGGAACCATGACAAACCTTTTCAAGGTTAGCTTTTGCCCACTGAAAGTATAAGTACTACCTTTCCCTCTATCAGGTGAAAGGCAAGAATGTTTATTATTTGCAACTTGTGCCCTAGAAAAAGTATTTCTGCGTCGGTGATAATGAATCACCTAACATTTTTACACGGCGCAACCAAAAGTTTAGTGGCTAAGAACGCAGATGATATTATTTGCTCTGCTAAAAAAGGAGGAAATGAAGTCAATATTAAGTTTAATTTGTATTGTTATTATTTGTTTATAAATCTTTACATTTGTAAAACAGTTATTGTGGTTTATGTGTTTATATGATAATATATATAATGTTATGTTGAATTTTACAGTTATCTATCATGTTAGACTTGTATGGAATGATGTAGAAGAATCGTATTTGACAAATTTAATAACACAAAAGTTACTTTCCCTGATAATTAGTTACTTTTATAATAATGTTACTCAGTTATTTTTTGTGAAAAGTAACTTTTAACTATAGACAAGTAACTAGTAACTATAGCTAATCACTTTTTTAAAGGCACATGCCCAACACTGGCTAACAGTAGCTACTCTTCCAATCAGCATTAAGGGGTAAAAATGTATTCAAATGAGAAATAATTTGGAGCTCTAAAACTTTCAGTGTTGTTTTATTGTTGCTTAAGCTGTTGTTTGTGAAAATATCAGGCACTATTTAGTTCCTTTGTTTGCCCCACCTCTTTAATTAAAATTAAACATAGAGCCACATCCAATCATGACAATACACTAGGATAGTTCATAGTGTCACAGAATGATCCCGATAAATTTGTATCACATTCACATTCATTACAAAAAGCACTGTTTTCTGCATAAACAGTTTTTGAGCAGAGACTGTTCATTTGTTGATGGATCACAAACAGATGAAAAATTACACGGATGACCAAAGGAACAACAGTGGATTCACTCAAGCATGAAAAATACAATAAATTAGAATATATATATATATATATATATATATATATATATATATATATATATATATATATATATATATATATATATATATATATATTTTTTTTTTTTTTTTTTTTTTTAATTATTATTAAAACAAATAAAAAAACCGAATACTATTATAATATAAATTCAAAATGTCACATAAATTTGAGTGTTATATTTAACACAACTCATTTTTAATAATTGTTTTGTATTGGTTATTTATGTTATTTCTAGTATACGGTTGCTCAGAAGAACCAAAGAACACTATGAAATATTTTTCTCACTTTTTCTCCATGTTGAAATGGACATTTCTGTCATTTCAAAAACTGAAATTTATTTGATTTTATAAAAGATCAATTTAATGCAGGGGTGTCCAAATTCGGTACTCAGGGCTAGTACATATGAATATTAAAGAGGGCCTGTAATCAGGTGTGTTATATGTCAGTTGAAGGAAATCTGTCAAAAGCTGTGGCTTTCCAGGACCGACAATGAAAACCCATAATTTAACGGACATTTCTGTATTTCATAACATTAAAAATCTAAATAGCTGATTTTGTCAAATTAAACCAGTATGTGTCCACGTTCTCAAAATCTTTCCAAAGACCGACATATACCGACAAGTAAGATTTGCTCAAAATCATCAGACCTTGGCCAATGAATATTCTGAATGGATTATAAATCAGGAAACAAGCCAAACAGGGAATGTTATGACACTAAAAGTGTTAAAAATCATAAATAAATATAATGACAAATAAAGGAATGAAACACAATGTAGTCACAAAATGTAGTCATTCACTAAGACAACACAAACAACCACAAGATCAGCTTCTACAAAACTGATTCTATAGAAGATGTTATGTTACTTTAACTGTGGATGAAATTAATTTTCTGTTTTCTTGATACTTGATAGAGAAACCCCATGGATATTTCCTGAGTATGAGAAGAGGCTTACATACCCTTAGTGGAGGTTAAAACTCATGTCCATATCATCTGAAAAAACACTAAATGGAAATCTGTAACCTCCAAGCCTTGAGGGTCTTCGTTACAGTCCCCCAGTGTCTCAAACACAATGATAACTATTCAAACCAGGCGCTGACTCCATCATTTTAGCTGCACATTTACGCCTTTTCCAGTGGATAAATTGCTCAAATTCCACATGGAATTGTTAAACCCCGCTTCATAAACAGGCCACATGTGATTCAGATGGGGCTGAATGCACGTTGCACTTACAAACACTACAAAATGCCATCAGGAAACCATGCCAGGATGGAAAGCATGATAATCCTACTTCTTCTCAATGCCAAGACCAGTAAACATCACCAGGGCTTCACTGCTGTAATAGTTCTTTGGCAACGCTGCATAAAATAGACTTCCGCTAGCGACGGAAAATATTTGTAATCTGGCATGAAGCACTCCCTTCATGTCAAGGACAGGGGAACCTTACTTCACAGGTCCAACATAGACTACCGTTGCTTTCAACTTCTTAATCTCTTCATTACGACTCCATTAGGAGTTCACCTTAGTAATATAGAGCCTTTTTATGCTAAAGAAGTAACACACATTTTACTTCGATTAAAATAATAGCTATAGCACTTCAGCACTTTAGCACACAATCTAAGTAAGACGTAGACTGATTGGAAAAACCTTCAGTTATGCTGTTTTTTCACTAGGATTCTACCACTACCATTATCACTCATTTATTGCAGGTCAGATATCAATAATTACCTAAATATGCGAGTTGTTGGCAAAAGACCATGGCATAAATGGAATATACAAAGGTTGAGCATGCATTATTCAGCTCAAATGTTCAACTTGCTGAGGTTCTTCCCTCCACACCATGGGTTTAAAACTGAACAATGCCCGTTTAACAATGTATGTCCCTTGCATATAACAGTAATAGTTATAATAGCCTCATCATCCTTGTGGAGCAGCTTTGAAGAAATTACAGAAAAGAGTTTTAAAAATACATTTTGTTTGAATACTTCACTGATAAAATGATATCAATATTTTCTAAATTCAAAGCCATTACAATCTTTTCATATGCAAATGTAAAATAAAATATGTTTAGACGCATATTTGTCACTGAAACATTAGCACACTAGTCAAAATAGAGAAAATACAAGAGCAAAAACTGTGTCTGTTGGTGTTGTACGGTTGGTTTCACTGTTTGAAAGCTTACAGAATGTGGACTCTGACACAAAGCTGGTCTAAAGTAGATGAATTCAAAGGTTGGGGTTACTATAACACCAACAACAAAAAGTGTGCATGTGTGTGCGTGCGTGTGTGTGTGTGCGCGTGCGTGTGTGGGTGTGTGTGTGTGTGTGCGCATTTATGTGTGTGTGCATTTATGTGTGTGGTACAGTAGAGCAGTCAGTGCACCACATAAGTACAATACAAACAACATAAGTACAGAAGGATACGTAAAGTGCAACACAACTAACAAAACAATTAACTTAAGGATATGGTTATGCCTAGGATACCTGATCTAATAAATAAACGCACAACTGTATTTGGAAGAAAGCAATGAAGATAACAAAACAGCAGAGAAAGGAATTCTAGTTCCTGAACACATGTCACATCAACTTATGAAATCAAGACGTATTCAGAAATGGGGGTTGTTCTTCCACCTGCTAGTTTAGTGCCTCTCAATCGTTCCTTTCATTATTCTGAAACCAGGTGACTTCACAAAGCCAAACATCGAAGAACAGGAAATGTTCATCAGATATGATTTTGTGCTTTTTCTGTAAGCTTATAAAATCAAATGCACCCGCAGCTCCATATCTCAGATACAATCAAGGCAGCAAATTGTCTGCCGTTCCTTCCACTCACTGCTTGGGGTTCGGAGGAGGAGAGGAGGTGGCACACCTTTAGTATTGCAGAGCAAACAAACATAATTGATTCATCTAATCTCATTGCAGTTTATTTTTGGTCAAGCGTCTCTATGGATGCCAGTGCTACGTGATTGTGAATGTCACATTGTTCAGGCTGTCACAGATGCAATCTCCCCCCCCCCCCCCCCTCTCTCTCTCTCTCTCTCCCTCTCTCTCTATCTCTCTCGACAGGCTGTTGAGTCTGAGGTATGGGTAACGCTAAAGGGAGACTCCATCATGCTTCACATGCAGCCTCACATGTAGTGAAGTCAGTGAGCTGTACTTTCTGCCCATCAGTGGCCCGACCCACTTTTAGTCCATTCAGAATGTAAATTATGTCCAAAAGTTAGAGTGGAGGGTGGGTAGTGTGAGAAGAGCCAACGTTCAGCAAACAAAGACTGTGCCAGAGCCTGAAAGTCCCATGCTCTCGATAGACAGGTAATAGAAATCCTTCTATGTTCAGCATGATTGAATTTCAACTCAGCAACAGATGTTTTCAAGCCATCAATAGTTCCTTTAATTTATTCGCCTTCAAGTTAAAAAGTCCTTGCTGCGATCCCTTTTTTGTGTAGAATGTTCTAACAATGTTCTATATTTAAAAACTTTAGTCTCTTTATTAACTCAAAATGTAGAAATTCAATTTAGCTTAAAAAAAATGTAAATGCAGTATATAGCCTTGAATTTGTTTTGCATATACTCAATTAATGATGCACAGTAAGAGTATAACTAGAAAAAATAAAGTTAATGTGATTTTGTCTGCTTACATAATGAATTGAAATGATTTTGGACTGTAAAAACACAAAGAGGAGGTTTAGTCAATATGATTAAAAATGTGACTGCTGTTAGTTTGATGCGCATAATTGGGTTATTGTCAGTCTGTGTTTACCTTTATAAATGCCTTTAAGTTTATTCTGTTTCATTGACAAGATCGGTTAAACAAAAAATTGAATGAAAGATTATTCTCACCCCTCTGAAAGACTGATGTAGACAGATTCAAACTAGCGTAATTCAGTCACACTTTAAATATTGAGGTAACAGACTGAGAAAAGTAATAAATAGAATGATTGAGTTTCTGTAAAACTCCAGCATAACAAGTTGCTTGATGAAGATTTAAAAAGAGTGTTTAATAAAGAGTGTACTTTTCATGTTAGAAAGGATCTTAAAACAATCAACTATAGTGTAAAAAGTAACATGTAAAGACATCACATTTGCTTAACATAAATTTGCCCGTGTGATTTTTGTTAAAGTACAGCGCTCAAAAATAATTTCATTCGAACATTTGTAAATGTTGATATATATTTTAAAAATATTGTGTTGTCTGAAACCTGTTGCATCATATAACTCTTTCTGAATGTTCAAGTTGATTTCCCACGCAATATAATAAATACTCCCTATGTAATACATGAATTCTCAAAAAAAAAGCTGAGCAAATATATTTCACTGATATAATGGCATCTCTGAAACCAAATGAAGCTATCTATAAATGCATTTCTCGAGGTTCAGATATAAGTTTGCTCACCTCTTGCGCAGTCTGTCATGTACAAGACTCCAATAAAGAGGAAAACTATCCAAACGAGTTCCATTGCGTTTGGCTCTGGTTCTTCGATCTGTTTAAAATACACAGTACAATGGGGTAAGCTTTATAAAGTTCTTTGGAAAATCATATATAAACGCAAATAACATCTCTGGGGTATATGTTCGTTAAACCACTTTTTGACACTGGTGTAACAAAGTGTCAATAACTTTCGCTATATAAAACAGTTTACAGTGAAATATTCGTCTAAGGCTTACCAATAGCTGAAAATGTAGAGAATTGTAATCCTCGCGACTGAGTAAAATCACGTCATGCCGTCATCCTCGTGAAACAGTCCACGGACCGGATTGGTTCTAGTTGCTGCATCGGAATCCTCCGCGGTAGGGACGCGGTCGAGGCGAGGCGAGGCGAGGGTAGCGGTTTCGATCCGTGGTTGGCTCGCGCAGCGCAGTTGAATTCCTGGCTCGCAGACCTCGGCTATATACAATATGTGTATCGCCGTTAACTTCTGTGGGAGTCTGGCGCTGAGACGCGTTCGCAATTCAGATCATACTGACTTTATCTCTACATTCGTTTAAGGTAACAACTCTCACAGCACCCAAATATTCACAGTTCAACAGAGTCGACTGAAAGTGCAGCAAAATACTGAGGGAATACAGTTAACTGAAGACGGTGTAGCCCAGCTCCAGCCGTCCAGACCCAGCGCTGGAGCGATTCAGCGAGAGCCGAGCGAGCCAGTCCAGCCCGAAGAACTTTCCACCAATCACAGCGAGCCTCCTCATCACACTTCAGCTCTTTCTCCACAACAGCACGGTTATTGTTGCGCTGTTAATGATAATAACTCGCAATAAAAATCCTCCTCATCATAATCATCATCATAAATCATAATAATAATAATACTATATTATATTACTATGAACTAGAAATGATTTAAAAACGAAACCCTATTTGTTTAAATATGAATAAATGAACGAACGAAACTAAATTGTATTACCAAAGTAATTGTGAAAAAAATTGTATTGTTCAAGTATTATATGATATTATAAGAATAAAACATATTGCAACGTCAAACAACAACAATAATACAACTTCAACAACAAAGTTGGTGGTGATGATGATGATGATGATGATGATGATGATGATGATGATGATGATGATGATGATACTGATCAACTGAACAATAATAAACGTGTGTGCGTGCGTGTGCGTGTGTGTGTGTTTCATATACATAACAATTACTGTATAATTATCAATATATTATTATTAATTACTAGACATTACTATGTCTAATAATTTTGAGCATGCCATATGTCACATCAAAGCTAAATACCCACAAATCCTTAAAAATGTACTTTACCAAACTTGGGTAAAACATGGGAGACAGTGTTTCGGAAAAACAAGGATTTTTTCAAACAAGAAAGTATTTCCTGTTAAAATTTTAAAAATTATTTTCTCAAAGTACTTTTTCAAACAAACTACGATTGTAAAAAAAAATGAGACTGTTGTACAAACAGCTTTACAAAAATAAGACTTTTATACTTTGTCTGTTATTTTAAATCTAATTATTACAGAAACAAATCTTGTAAATATAACTTTATTGTTTACCCTCTTAACTCATTTCATTTGTGATTTGTGGAGCCTCTCTTTCAAAATGTTTAAAAAGCTATAGCTTTGCTAAGAAATACAAACATTTTTTTATTATCTTTATTATTAAAATTACCTAATAATAATACTATATTAACATTATTATACATTATATATATATATATATATATATATATATATATATATATATATATATATATATATATATATATATATATATATATATATATATTAAAGATTTGCAAAACAAGTGCAAATCCTCGCTCTGTCTCAATTAACCATATGGAGCGCTGAGAAAATGCTGCTGTGTCAGATAAAGAGCTCATACAACTCATTCAAACTCCGTCTGAACAAGAATTTGTGCGGTTATCCTGTACACACGGAAACTATTCAGTAACGTTTCCAAAAAAAATCACTTTGGCCGGTGTTCCGTCAGTTTCCTCTACTAATAATTTTTAACTGCAGCGTCATTGTGCGCATGCGCACAACATGAACCGCTCCATTTTCCGTCATTTTCGTCATTCTTATAACCACAACGGTTATTTTACCCTACTGTTTCTCGCGAAATGTAAGTTTTCCACTATTTATCTCTTAAACTTTTATTTTCATGATCTGCGCGCCAAAACCATACTCTTTAATAAATAAATCGCTTTTTACAGCATGGAAGAAAGGTGGAAATTCCTTCACAGTTCTTGTTTCTTGAAATGTACACACCTGGGTACACACAGTGCAAGGAACAATCCTTACGACGATATGCAATGAAATTCAGGCTGAAGAGTAGGTATTTTAACTAATATTTTAGTAGTCTTTTTTTAGAGTAGTTAAATCTCACGGGCTATTTTCACTATAATATCATGTTAATGTCTTTTTTATTGAGTGCTTGATCAGTCTCACTGTCTATTTGTTATTGAAATCACACAAACTGCATTTTTAAACATGACCGTGAAATCACGCTGTTTCGTCTGTCTGCTAAATCAAAACATCCCAGTTTAACCAAAATGACTAAAATACCAAATCATTTATCGTCATACATCGATATATGCAGCAGAATGCGGAAGGAATTGTCAATGGGGTAGGGAAAACCAACAGACGAGTCCATCATTTTTTGCTGCAGCAGGAAAAAATTACAAGGCAGGAAAATCTGATCGTACCGCGCCAAAAAAAGGCATGGTTACAAAATAACCGTGTACGTGTGGACAGGCACTGGGATTGGTGCTAAAGACCCACACCCCAGCATCATTTTTGTTTGACAATAAAATACATCTCCCCCATCTGGTGGATTTGCCAAATTATCAGTACTTCTTGTGATCAAAGTGAGCGAGCTGGAATAAACCTTGATGAGACTGCAAAGGTAGGCGGAGCCAAAGTTAGTCAGGGCCTTAAAGGCTAGAAGTAGTATCTTATAGTTGATGCGATATTTTACAGAAAGCCAAAGAAAAGAGGACAAAACCAGTGTAATTTGATAGTTTTACTTTATTTATTGAACTCTAGCTGCTGCGTTCTGAACTAATTTATGTAGCATGGCGGCTACATAACAGCATTACAATAGTCCAGTGGTCTCCAAAAGGCAGTTTTAACTGGCCCCTCATGTGGCTGGACTGTAGATGAGTGCTGAACTCTGCGATTTAACGTCACATAAAGTATTTACGGTTCACGCAGAATCCTCTCGGTTGTTTGCGAGTTGTCTGTGTATTCTCCATGACCACATATGGCGCGAGACGATGATGTCTGTCCACAAACAGGTTATACTAAACTGGTGTCTAAACTCCTCGCTGTTTCAGCGTGATTGCTCACAAATGGTGGAATTTTACAAATGAGTCTCCCGCCATCTCCCCTCTCTTCCATCTCCTCTCATTTCCATCTGCTCTTTCTCCCTATATATCTCTTTTCTCTCTATACCCTCTATAGTTCCCCTCCTTTGTTTCTTTCCTCTCCCCCTTTCACCTATCTCTCTCTCCCTGTCACCTCTTTATCTCATCTATAGCTCACTCTGGGTTGTTATATGATGTTATATGAGGAGGAAAAGTGGACGGCAGTTAAAATGGTCAAAGCCTTCGGCCCTCTTTCTGGTTTGTCTTGTACAATTTGGCCCTTGGGTAAAAATAATTGGGGACCCCTGCCCTATGGACACGTGCACTTCGCTGTGCACTCGATAAGAATCCACAAATGCGCCATTTGGGACAGTACCTTTGATTCTGAGTTCAGCTGAAATTAACTTTGACCTGCGAAAGTGCATCTCGTGACTCGATTACAAAGCAGAGATTGGAGAGGTCAGAGCATTTGTTTACTCAAATGTTGTTTTAAACCTAGATTTTATTTTGTAGGGCTTCCGTGTTTGTTTGAGTGAAACCTGCCAAAATTCACCTGAAAGAATTTGATTAAAAAAAATTGACGAAAAATGTTTGTGCGTTAAAAGCATAGATTTTATGCTGCAAATAGGTTTCAGTGTGTTTGCAGGTAGAGTTCTGTTTATGTTCAAATACCATGAACGCGGCTGAACAAACTCAGAATTACCGGATAGGTGTTTTTAACCTGATTGTTACAATCGTGCTTACTCGGTACCATGAAGCAGCTCATCAACTTCTTTGTTGAATCAGGCTTTGATCCTGAAACTCGAATTGGTTCACAAAGGCATGCACGTTAAAGACTGATGTTGGCATGGAATAGCCAATCACGATGAACATGGATAGAGCCAAATCATTTTTTCTCTGCGGAGGAGGATCAATAGACTAAAGTTCGAAAATATGAGTATTTTATATGTTACATATATTTTTCGTCATGTGTCGGGTGGTTATGAATAATTTTTTCCACAAGATGGAGCCATTATTCCTGTATTAATTTCATTAGTACTAATTATCCTCATCTTGTTCAGCTGTATCTTGTTTAATTTTCATTATATATGTTGCCTTTTTGCCTCTGCTTGTCACTTGGTTATTAAGTCCGTTTAAAACTAGTCAGGATTATCGCTTCTCTTATTCTTCTTGTAGATAGAATTATTCTTGCTTATTTGAACTGAAAATTAATCTACACAGTAAAAACTAGAGTGTTAAATTGACACTGCTCTGAGTCTATTTGATCCTTCTCTGAATAGAGTTAAAATAACACTGAGCTCATTAAACTAAACCATAAAACATTTAAGTTAAACTTTTATTTTTGGTTACAATGTGATGAGGAAAGTAGTTGTGATGTTTTTTTTATAGTGAAATAAAAACGTTTATCACTTCGTACACGTTTTCGGTGAATAATCGATGGTTTAAAGATGATTTAACTCAGTTTAAGTGTTATTGTTTCACTCTATTTAGAGCGTATTTTGTCCTACTCTGGATAGAGTTAATTTTACTCTCAGGATTTTACTGTGTACCTCTTTTTTTGAACTGATATTTGTGGGATTTCCCTGTGATCAGTGGTAGAATCGTCGCCTGGTGAACTATAGATCTGAGTTCGATCCCCGGGTCTGAAGTGTGACATTTTTGTGTCGTAGTAATACTCTGGCTGCTACCAGAGCCAGAAGAGATTGTTGGCAGAACATTGCTGAGTTCGTGAAAACAATGTCAAAGAACCACATTCTGTTTAATGTAAAATTGAGTCTCATGCATGATATGCATTTGATAACGGTAGCATACTTCTGCCGTGTTAGTGCTAGAACGTGTTATGATTGTATTATAAATTAAATGCGTATTTCTCTACGCCCTAATTGTATGCTTACATTTAAAAGGTCTATATAATTATTTTTTTGGAAGATGTAACCCAACCCCAACACAAAACAATCATGCAGCAGATAAAAATGAAGGTCATAGCACCATCTGCTGTACCGTAAGGGCGGGACTACCTGTCACATTTTGCATGTGCGTAGACACTCGCAAATGTAAGCATGCACTGTGCTTGTAATGTAAGCAATGACTATCTTTATTACAATTGTAATAAGTAATTGTGTATTAAAGTAAACAATGAGAAACAATGGTTCTCTGACACGCTGCTTCAGCTGGCTGAGGTGTTAAAAACACAGAGGGAAACACCCAGGTTAGTGTTTTTATTATTCTCGGGGACTTCAATAAAGCACATTTGAAGCACGAATTGTCTAAACTTAAACAACATGTAAAGTACTTCACCAGAGAGAGGAATATTCTGGATCATTGTTACACGGTCATCAAGGTGGCTTATCGCGCTGTGCCTCGCAAAGCTCCAGGACTTTCTGACCACTGTTTGATCCACCTTATTTCATATTATAAGCAACAGCTCAAAGCAGTTAAAACTGTAGTGAGAACTGCACGGATTGGAGTGTTTTTGAATCTGCTGCCTCAAACCTGGACGAGCTCACTGGCTGTCTCACTGTCGTCAGTTTCTGTGAGGACATTTGCATTTCCACACGGACTTATTTAACATTCAATAATGATAAACCATGGTTCTCTGGAAAACCAGACATCTTTGCCAGGCCAAAGGAGATGCCTTCAGGAGTGGCGATCGTGTGCTTTATAATCAGACCAGTAACACACTAAATAAAGAGATCGGAGCAGCTAATAGGAGCTACTCCAGGAAGCTTGACACCCAGTTCTTGGCTAACGGTCCTGCTTCAGTGTGGAGAGGCCTGAAGACCATCACCTACTAGACTCTTCCTTCTCTTCTTTGGGCAATCAAATGTTTGTGTGTGAGCATAACAACTTCTACAGCAGATTGAACCCCACAGTCTGACATCCTCCACCCGCTCTGACGACTGTGATCCACCAGAGCAAAGATCAACAACTAAGGATGCACAGAATATTCGACCACCGGAAAAAATTTTCCACCGAAACAACATGGCCGGAACAGTGATGATGCAATCACAGCCTGCATATGCTTGTCGGAAACAACGGTTCCAGCAAGCCATAAGTACGTGGTGGAAGAGCACTTAATACATGTTGCAAAGCCTCTTTGACCAAAAGTGAATCTTGGCTGCACATAGTGCAGATCACAAGCTCCCTGCGGCATTCACTGCACACCAGGGGGTCTAAAAGAGAATTTTCTCTCTCTTACTGCCCCCTTTGAGCAGCTAACTAAAGAGATCAGCACCTCTGATGCATCTGTAGCGGACACTATTCCTTTAACTGCAGCGCTAAAGCGTCTCTTAAGCAAAAAGGTTGAGACAGAACACAGAGTGAAAGCAATGAAAAGTACACGTTTCACTGCGATCTATTTATCTTCATCGCGACTGTACCTAATCCTCGTTATAAAGATAATTTCTTGTATGCGAAATACAGCAGCGCGCACAAGAAATTTTCCAGAACGCAGTGAATGCGGAGTACCTGCAGAGAGACGGAGAGGGAGAAGGCATGTACGTTATTATTGAACGTAAGCATTAGTGCTGTAAAATTGAACATTTAAGTTTAAATTTTATTTTATTTTTACAAATGTACAAATATTTTTTATAATTTGTAATTGATTTATTCTATGAAACTTTATTATGAATTTATGCTATTGCAATGCCTTGATTTTAGTAAGGTTAGTACACAGTCATAGCCATAATTGCAATGGTACCAATAATTGGCAAAATGTCTTTCTGTGTTTCGGTGTTCGACCATGGTCCATCACTGTCATCAGTCACATCTAGGATGTCGAGGAGTCTGCATACAGACTGGAAATGGAGCAGCTGGCTCTCTGGTGTGGCAGGAACAACCTTGAACTTGACATGCTCAAAACAGTAGAGATGGTAGTGGACTTTACGCTCTGGTCTGCACATTACTTCCAAGCAACTTGGACTTATATGGTTATAATACTTTATATTTTACTACCTCTATTTCTGGAATATTACTATGTTCTATTTACTTCTTAACTTAAGCAATTTCCATTAACTAAATTCCATCGAATGCCCCAGCAATCAGTTTTCATTCAATAACTGATTTCATTCTCACCAAAAGAGCTTAAATATTCCTCTGAATACTGACCATAAAATAAAAAGTTCCAGAAGAAAAAATATAAACTTAACAATTCTGTAAGCAACAAAGTATGAATAATAAAAAAAACAGCCCCATATGTGAAAAAAACCGAGCTAAATGACAAAAAAACAGCAGCAAGAATTGCACTCCTCAATACCAACCTTTTATTTTCCATATTCAGAACATTTTAACAAAATGTAAAACATCTTAAACAACAAAAAGTGCCTTTGAAATTAGACAGACACACTGGACCAGATGTGCTACCATCAAAACCCCCAGAGACAGAGAAAAGCATTGAAGTCCTTCCCTTTGGAAGGCAGTGATTCAGATGTATATGGGGTGATACATTTTGCATGTGAGTTTCTTTCTGCAAGTGGGGCAGCTGCAAGCTCTTCTGAGAGAGTCCCGGATGCACTGACTACAGAATAAGTGACCGCACTTTGTGGAGACCATGAGTCGCCCGCTGTCAATTATCTGGAAAAAAAACAAAACAAAAAAAAAAAACACGCTATTAGAATGAACAGTTGACATATTTTCAGAATTTTTCAAATGTTTGAAAGGATCAAGATGTCAGCTGCTATCAAGCTTTAAACAGTTTAGTGAGGAGCGAGTAAAATCTCTAGGAGGAACATACATTGCCTGTGTACACATAACAAAAATATGTTGTAAGTGCTCGCTACCAGGTGGCGCTATGACTAGGATATGAATGAGAGAAGTTTGACATTGTATACCTGTGGGATAACAACTTCCTGTTTCAAAGGAAGTTGTTGATAGGATAATCTATCAACAACTAGGATAATCATGGATCGCCATGGCTATGCCCTTTAGTGTAGCCTAAAAAGTCTAGCAAATTAACATGGTATATGCCTTGTGGTGACTTTGATTCAAGTTGGAGATGTTTGGATTAAATCTGTGAGAAGAGCTTGTCAAAGTTTAACACAAGTAAAAATGTAATTTTTTTGAGGTTTTTGAAAATTAACAGACATATTAGCATCTTACTGTCCATCTTGGTTTATTACACACACATGTACCATATTTCATTAACGTAAGAAAAACTGATTGTGTGCCAACATAACAGCAGTGGGGCTTTGGAGATTTTGTCACACCCACTTTTTTGAATCGCAGTCAAACACAATTTCTGATGTGTGTGAATTTTGGCAAGTTTAGGTCAAATATTCAGAACAAATATTGCAGCAAGCAGCAATATAGAGTGCGGAGCCTTCTGGCCAATACCTCAATCTATAATAGCTAAAAAAATGTATACTCGTTCGTCAAGCCTAAGAATTGTCCTTTGCGGAAAGCATTGCTCGCACACCCATTTTTCAACAAAGCATTCAAAGTGCCCTCAGTCCTGCGCTATCTACGCATTGATCAATATTGATGTGATAAGAATGCCAACTTCTAGCAGACCAAAACACAACACAGCAGCTAACTAAAGACAGGTTTTATTTGTATCTTCATAAATTGTATAAATATAACTTCTTACATACATACGCTGCTGCTATAGAAGGCCCATCTCTAAACTGATCAATATCACAAAATGGCATGATTAAAATGCTAACTTCTAGAGAGCTAAAACTCAGCATAGATAACGAAGAAAGGTTATTTACTGTAATCGCCAAAGTTACAAGCCATTATCCAGTGTTTAACAATGAGCACAAGAGAGTGACAGCACTTGCTCATGGTTAGAAAATGTGAGGGGTGTGCATCAAGCTTTGCATTGGGGTCAGCGCGAGACCTTTGCAGAGGACAATTTGTAGACTTGACACAGAAATATAGATCAGGCTTTACCCACCCATTTCAAGCTACAACTGGGTGTAACTGGAATCTAAATTTAATATCCTCTGAGTTTTATTCCCATACTTAAAAGTTTGTAAGATCCTATGAATTAGACTGACCAGTGTTCCCCCACACCCCAAATTTAAATAACGGAAACATCTTCACAATACAAACGTTTTCTCAGATGTGATGCATGTCACTCGCAGGCTCTCTGTAATCTTTTTAAACATTAAGGCTTGTTTCAATTTTGGTATGCTGTTTGTTTTATATTTAATTTGTAGCAGTTTTGACCAAGTGAACGAGCTGTATTTGGCTTAAACAGCAGACCCAAATGATGATGCAAAGAGCCCATCACATTCTTTTGTTACTTGCATTTAGAACCATTTATGTTATGATGTAAGAACTGTGTTCATAGGCCTTAACTGTGGCTGTTGACATCTGAGAAGAATGAAAAAGCAGGAAAAAATTTAATGTTACATTTGTGCATTTCTTGCAATGCTGTAAAAATGACTGTGTACTATTTTAGAAAATTAGTAACTTCCTATCCAACATTGACCATCTGAAAGGCAAATTGGCAGTCTGAGCAAAAGTTTCTGTGATTCTGAAATTTTTCAACCTGTAGAAACCCTCCTTGCCCTTATAGGCAATATCTACTTAAATGCCCGCTTTGAGGAAATCATTTGAGACAGAAAAAAATCAACAGGCAATTTCGCCTACTCAATGCCATGAGTTGCTTCAAGGCCATTTTGGAGGATATCGGAAAAAAATTGTGTAATCAGTATTTCAAAATGAGTTTTTAAATCGCCCTAAATAACTTGCTTCCTTTTTGGCACACCAAAAACTAGAATTTGTTCTGCTTGTTCTAAATGTGATTTCGGTCGCTTTATATACAGTTGTTATTGGTCTTCATCAGTTATAGCTTTGCACGTGAGCTTTTAAAATGTTAAATTAGGCACCATTCTCACCCAAATTGGACGGTAATTGTTTACAATCAAGCTGTATAGCCTCTTCAAGCCACCTAAATGTAGTCCTGAATGTATTATCACACTCCCACTCTCACATCAGCTACCCAGCAACTATTCTATTTAGGGAAGCAACTAACAATTATTCCTATTTTGGAAAAATTTGTGATCTTTTCCTTAATTAGATGACTTACCTCTGAATAACCATCCATGCAAACTGGACAGCTAATAACACCTGATGCTGACCTATGGGCACAAATATCATCATGAAAGAGAGACAGGATATAAAAATACAGAATAGCAACTTGGATTCATTTTGTTGTCATGAATTGACACACTGTTCTTATCTAATTCCTCATAGCTAACAGAGTCACACTTATATTTCTTACTTTGTTTACCTCTACTCCTTGTAACAGAGTCATAAAGCTTAAAAGAAGAAATGAAAATTAAAAAAAAATTTCCTAACCCCTAGAGAAAAGCTTAAAAAAATTACTAGTTGGAACATCATCAGAGTTTAAAACTACCCATGTGTCATGTTGAAAATTATTTATTACACCCGTATATCGATTTTAACAAGGGATGGGATGCAATCTAAAACACTTAGGGTCCATCAAGGGAGAATTGAGACACAACATCACCTCAAATAAACATGCAAACAGGAGGACCTTTGAGGATTTGTTTAACTTGAAAAGCAAAATATCTGCTGGTACCGCACTGTGGTGAGATAAAAACCTGCCGCTTTGATCTGCTACCAAAAAATCCACCTAGACAGACAAAAACAACATCCTAGGAAGTGTGGTGGAGGAGCTTCATTCTCCGTTCACCTCTCTTTCAAATAAGTCTCACTCAGTATTTTCCAATTCTTTCTCCACAATTTAACTACAAATACAATGGTTCCGTAACAGTACAAAGCTAGTTTAGCGGCTAAAGCCAACAGAGAGTATACTTCTATAGCTGCTCCACTGATCTGCTGTTCCAGTGAACTCATGTACTCTCATTGGCTTATCATGTAAAATATCTGCTATTCCTGCTGTGTGAGCAAAAGAGTAAGCCTAAAAGTGTACTTCACCTTCAAAGCTTGCCCTAAAACTATACATCGTGCTTGTCTATCAAAAGAATCTAAGAATATACCTGGTTTGAGAGCCAATTTCTTCAGAGGATATAAATCTTGGATTCAGACTTCCACCTGATGCTTCCTCTTCATCACTGCTCAGTATGTAACTCTCTGATCCTTGTCCCAATCTCCTCTGTACACCAGAAACATCTACAGAAACATACGCACAGATTAAAAAAAACAATCTCAATCAACCTGAACTTGCACAGTGAGTGCAAAATAATGATTTGAGAAAACATTTGTATGTTGGATGCTCCATCTGAGACTTTTAAAACACAATCCAGACTAAATAGATAATGTTTTGCAAATACTAGGATTTCAATAACTCTCATTTTAATAAAACCAGTGTTTGGCAGTAATGCTATTTAATAAAAGTCAAATGCTATTATTGAATGTAAAGTTTTTTTTTCTTTCAAATTGGAGTATTGTGTGGAGAAAAGTTATGTTTATATATCCTTTTCCAGTCCTGGAGAACTTGTTGATGAAATTTAGAGAATTTAGTTGACAGCTTGTTAACTAGGATGAAACCAAATTGATTGGAGTTGATTAATAAAAGTCTGCAACCACTTGAGATTTAAAACACTATTCATCATAGTGTCAAAGCCAATGTCATTCTGTCCAATTCATTGACTGTATACACCAGATACACTCTACAGATTGTGGGGCGACCATAACCACGGCACTCATTAGCAGTATAGCAAATTAAAAGTATAAGACCTGAAGTAAACAATTTGTGAACATGCGCAGAACCAACTTTGTCAGTGGTAAAGATTGTGGACCGACACCAAAATGAACCCAGAAAGGCTTGACTTGGGTGAAGCGAAGGCGTAACTCGATAGACAGTAACTCGATACTTTTTAAGACTAGTAACTAATACAGTAACTCAGTTACTTTTTGAGTCAAGTAACTAGTAACTATTTTTAGTAAATAGCACAACACTGGTTATAACCAAAAGTACAATGATTAGCCTTTGCGATACTTTTTATTTAGAATTTTACTGTGCTATTTTGGACTGGATGACATAGGACTTGTTACAGCAGTTATGATTATTTGCTTTGTATAGGCAGACACCTGTAGTTTAGGACATCTTAAAATTGTGTCATGAGGTAATGATTTTTGTATTTTGATCAAAATTAAATCATAAATGTATTATGTTCAATCAACAAATAACTCTGTGGAATGAAAATAAGACATGAAAATCTTATGCGATCATTTATTCTAAAACCTAGTTCTGTTGATTTTATCAGTAACTGAGCTCAAAGTTAAATTAGAAAATAGTAATGAAAAATATCAGATTCACACAAATGCCCTTATGAAATTAAGCAAATTATCAAAGCATCAATAAAACAAATATTTTTAGTAATACATCTACAAAATAAAACTGAATCATACATTACCGTCTTCAACGACCTTTATTCAATGAAATGTCCAAAGAATGGAGACAAAGAAAAAAAATTACTTTAAATGAGTCCAAAAACACATGGTTTATGTTGAGATTAATCCTGTGTGCAAAACTCACCACTATAGAATCATTGTTGGTAAGGTCAACAAATGCAGGTTCAGAGCCTTCACATGTTAAATCCACTACATCTCCTTTTTGATAGTTGAATGAAAAGAAACAAGAGAACAAAAAAAAAAGTGACCAAAAGGCTGCCAAAATGGTCACAAGAAAGAACCTAAGAGGTTAGTTAAAGGTATGTGGAAAACATTTTTAGACACACATACACAAACATTATAACACAAACATTTATATATATATATATATATATATATATATATATATATATATATATATATATATATATATATGTATAACATGTTTTTAAAAAATTACAGCATCAGATTTTCCTGTTTCCTGTTGTGGCAGACATGCTTTAAACTAAGTACGAATAAGACACATGCACTCTTTGTATAATGATGACTAGGCATGGAGGATGAACACTTTCAGCACAAGACACACAAATTTTGCTCAAAGGGGACCGCTTTGTGTTTCTGTGAGCAATGACAACTACTGAGGCATCACTGCTAATTTTGTTGAAATTGCATTCATTCGGTCTAACTGTGTCTAAAACTAAGAAACGGCAGTAAGCGGAGGCATGTGTGGATCGTTGTCTCAAGAGAATGGAAACATTGAGGACAAGTTAAAGCACACTTACGGTGCTGGTAATATGTTTGCTGCAACAAGACTAACGTTACTTCCATGTGAACACCTGTTCTGCACAGCCATCATACTGCACCGAACTGTCAACATGGTTGCGAGATTGTTGGGCACCTAAACCATAGTAAATCCAACGCTCACAAACTAATGGAATAGCAAGTTGCATATGGACAGAACCTTGCAGATAGGCTAATACCATTTTCTCCTTCTCTTGCCTATTTTGTGTGTGTGTAGAAGTAATAAATATGGTGTTGAGCAATGTAATGTAAATAAAATACATTTTCTCCTCCTCAGTGGTATTGCCAGACTTGTGCCACTTGCAAAATTATGGAGTAAACAGTCTATAGTTAAATTCAAAAATTATTTTACCTCAGATCTATCTAAAACAAAGGACAGCACTAATATCGCACGGATGAAGATCACAACTGCAATTGTTCCAAGGTTGCAAAGATGAAAGGAATACGGCTTCACTAAACAAGCTGTTAATGGCAGAGAGTCCAAAGACTAAAAGACACAAAGTCTAAAGACACAAAAAGTTCATTTGGAGGATATTGATGGTTTGTTGCAGGTATGTTTTTTACGTGACAAAACCTGTGTAATAAGTCAAATAAATTAAAAAAAATCAATGATCATTCATATTTTGAATTGAAATAGTTTCTAAGTCTTCAATGTACATTGTACAAAGTCATTCTTGTCATTGAGATTAATCACGATTAATTTCAAAAATTGTATTTTGTATTAAGATTTTTTTTTATCGATTGACAGCACTGTTTTAGATACATTGTAAATATCGTTAATGAACATTTTGTCAAACAAAATGATGTATGATTTGAAATTTCATTGATAAAATTTCCCTGAAATTTTGGGATATTATTTAAATTGGCCTACCTCTACTACATACTACTTAAATGTAATGATGTGTATGAAAACATATAAATCATAACTACCCATGCATCCATTCATTCATTATCTTGTCGGCTTTCTTCCCAATCGAGGTCGCCACAGCGAAATGAACTGCCAACTTATCTGGCATATGTTTTATGAGGCCAGCCGCAACCCACCGCTGGGAAACACACGCACACACCCACCCACTCACTCACTCACGACAATTGTTTTTACAAATTGTCCAATTGACTTATACCGCATGTGTTTGGACTTTTGAACATGCGAACTCCACACAGAAGTGCCAATTGACTCAGCCGAGGCTCGAACAAGCCACCTTCTTGCTGTGAGATGACCGTGCTACCTACTGCGCCACCATGACGCCCTATGATAACTACCTGCATAACAATAAAACCAAAAACGTTTATGATTATGGTAATATTAACCAAATGATGGCAACAGCAATAGATAATGCTAATAGTGGAAAAGGTGTTACACTCACTGGTGGTTCTGACACTCTGTAGCACATCAATGGTTTCCGTCACACTCGGGGTCATTTGGCTGCGATTCCTCTTTGTGTTGCCACGTCGAGAAGACGTAGAGGAAGATGTTCGTCTTTTCCTTTGCATCTAAAAGGTATTTGTTTAGTGCCCGAGTTACTGTCACGTAGGAACTGCTTAGAGATCAGTATGGTTATTAGTATACGCGTGAATTGTCATATGTACTCACAGTGCTCATTACAGGTGTTATCAATAACAATCTCTTTGGTTAAACTTACAGCCAGCAGATGATCCGTCAAATAGCTGTTAAAACACATACATGCCATATTATATGAGAAGTCAGTTACTCAATAAAACATTCTTCAACTAACCTTTTATCGTAAAACGCTCGTTACCGTAACTGTCAATACAACCATTGTTATTGATTGAAAAAATTATGGTCGCTAACGTGTGAAAAGTTAACGTAACGTTATACTAACGTTACCTTCCCTTGACGTTTGTTTTATTTAACCTTTGCTGCCATAACCAACAACAGAAAGTGTTGTTAAACATGTGAGAAATGTAACATTAACATCACGTCAATGTTGTTAAAGACGCGGTGAAGTTTTGCTATTAGCCGACAAGCTAACAGTTAATAAGGCTTTTGTATACTCAACGCACTAGGCAATGTTCACATTTGGCATACTCAGTTGAAAGTTTCTGTAAAAATATTCTGTTATTTCAAATATTTTCGTTGAAAGTCTGCTATTACATACTTAAAACGAAACCCCTTGTCCGTGGGCTCCGTCAGCTTCGAAAGATTAACGCATCATGTTAATGCCGGTGTCGTATCCGAATTTGTGCCCCTCAGAAATTTCCGTCCCCCAGTAACTGCGCATGTGCAGAGAAGCTCAGTTGCAGTGACGGAGCGCCAAACGGGACAAATTTCCTTTCGGTTCATTCAAATGTCGACGTTGAGCTGCAATAAAGTCCTTAAAAGAAACTTGTTTGTTTCTTGTTATTCGTTTTCACTGTAGTATTTGTCTTCAACTTTTGAATGTTTTAACATTTTATCTTGTGTTAGTTTTTAGTTTAATAAAGAAACATTAAAAACGGACCACAACTTAAATATTAGGAATGTAAAAATATGTTCCCCTCCACCTCCACAAATGCATTGCAAAAACCTAAGCACACGCACGCACGCACACACACACGCACACACACACACACACACACACGTACATATGGCATGAAGCAGCACAATGTGACTGCTTCAAATGGAGGGGTGGCTAATTCAAGGTATGCACATTGAAGATTGTGTGTAATTATTTAGGGGGTGGGGGGTTGGGGTGTCCTGATCGCCCCTCCCTTAAGAGGATATAAAAGGAGACTGTACTGTGTGGTTTTGTCTGAATAAATTCATATTCACAGCAGTTGACTTGTTCATCCAAAGCTTCCCAAGGTCTGCGGGCATCCACTGGCGACTCGGCTAAAATGCTAAAATAAAGAAATCCTTCAACTTGGTGACCCCAGACGTGATCCGCCTGTGCAGGTAAGCAAATTAAATTTTTTTCCTTGCCTGCCCAGGTGGGTCTTTTTTGTAGGAAATATTATAAGAGATAATTAAAATAGGAGTCAAATTAATAAAGTTATCCTGTGATGGTGTCTTGTACTTGATTAAATTCGAGTTAGCCATTTAACAGAAGATCACATGGTTGTGATATGAAGTTGCTTCCACAGAACATTCTTTTATGTGGTATGCTTGTTCGAATAAATAAATTATTTGATCAAATTATTTTGTGTGTGTCCTTGTGTATAGATGAAGAGAAAAATGTCAAATTCTGGTTATCAATTTTAGTTTTTTTGTTTTATTGATTTATGTTATTGAAACAAATTAATTTATTATTCACTCTGAAATAATAGTCATTAGGGTAACATCACTGCTAAGCAACTGACCATTTCTTCCCTACAAATAGACCCCAAATTATGTTTTGCTTCAGGAAACTGATGTGAAGAGGCATTTTAGCATTTTAATTTGCACAAAAGTTGGAACGAACACATAACTTATGTGATAAGTGTGATAAAATAAGTATGGCCAACATAAAATACGCTATATATTTCAGAGTAAACCCTTATTTATAAACCTACTTTAAAAGACTTGAACCCATTTAGATTATTTTAAAATCAACATTTAAAACAATTAATATGTAACATGCAAGTAAAAAAATAATTAATTGTATATTTTATATAAACATTAAAAAATGGTGATAAAATGGTATAAACCAAGGTGAAAAGAAAATAAAATACATTTTTAAGCTTTGGCGTTTTTCTTAACAGTCCGAACCTTTTTAAACATTCTGACTCTCCGTACAGACGGCTGTGATTTGAGCGTATTCTAAACGATTCACAAACTGAAAGTACGGTTTATAACCTAAATAACACTGGTGAACTGACTAGCTCAAAAAAACAACAAACAAAGAAATGACAGCAGCCAACCCAGATGAGGCACATCAAATAAACGTTCACTGATAAGAAATGCAGCACAAATAACTTAACTCTTCCCAACTCAACTTCCAAAATCATCAGATTCCCTCAAACAGAGATACTGTTGTATCACAGAGTCCTTCAACAGCAGCCAAACAAATGAACCAGCAAGAACCTCCACACCCAAATAAGACTCTCCTCGCACAGACTTGAAGAGCTCCTTTTATCTGAGGTAGTTGTGACAGTTTGCCAATCCCAGGCTGAACTAATTAGCATAGCCTCAGTTTTCAGCTCAGAACAGACCAAACATAAGTGCACAAATATTTCACCTCTTAATCTCAACATGGAACGCAACATAGCATCTGGCTGCAGACCTGTTTTACAAGCTATGTCACATTACAGGTTCTGCATCCTTCGGAGGTCCCGCCTCTCAGGACCCATTTATGGGTATCGGGAAGTGATCTAGTTCCATGCTGGCGAAGGCATTTTTTAATGCTTATCGCCCCACAATCTGTTACACCAAATAGTTGGTTCTGCGCATACTAACAAATCACGTGCTTTCAGTCTTTTTCGAGGACTCAATTTATGCCAGCTACAATATTATATTACGGCAGCTTGCTTTTTAATTTACTAAATATTTTGTAGTTAATCAGTAAATGTATGAGTTTGGTGACTTTCTTGCTTTAACGTTATTAAAAGGACAATTACTAAAAACTGCCTTTGCGTATATTAATTAACATATTTAACCACAGAAAGACTCATATAAACGTAATATATTAATTTGTGTGCACATGTGTTTTTACAGACAACAGAAGAATTGAAATAATCAACGAACAACCATGTTTATAAATGATAATAGCATGTATAAGAAAATGATTTGGTGGCTTTGCCTAGGCTGTTAATAGAAAAAGCCAGACGGGAAGGAAAATGCACCGGGTTTAATGGCCCTTTTGCCATCATTGGGTGTAAAAGGGTATCTGCTGTTGAATTAGCTGGGGGTTGACTTTAACAGAGCTGACTTTCAAGTTCATCAATTGATCATTAAAAGTGCCGTAATGCTCCTTGGTATTAATTGAAATATTGAAACAAAATATAGTTAATATCATTAAAAATTTGATCTTCTTTACAAACATAAGTCTTTATTCTATGTGAAAATTTGTTCGACAAAGGCCTGATGTATGTGTCTCAGTTGTTTAATTATGATGGATCTTTGGTCACGCACTCAGAATTTCTAACTAAACATGGCCATCCTTTGGATCCTAAAGAGTTTTATATGGTTATCAAATCAGTCCCACAAGGTGTGATCATGCTTTACAAATGTCTACCTCTCTCTATCTATTATTAATCTTTAGACATCTTCAAGACTTTTATAGGTAAACAAACGTTTTCTTCCTCTAGCTCTAAAAATATTAAAGTGATTAGATCTCTATTCCAGGCAGATACAGTTTCCGTTTATTATGTGATCTCTTATAGGAATAGTATTATCCTGGATACTCATTGAAAAACATTATGGTCATTACCCTTTAAATTCACGATTACAAATAAAAATAGAGAAGTTTGTTATAAGTTAATTCACAAGGTTTATCCAGATAAGTGTTGTTTAAATAAGTTGAAAAATGACATTGATGTAAAATACTCTTTCTGTGACAGTAAACCAGAAACAACATTACACTTATTCTGGTTTTGTGTACATACCTCCTCCTTCTGGTGTGACGTTAGGGATTTTTTAGAGCCATCTGTATAAGATAACTTTATGTTCACCTATAAAAATGTGATTTTTGGTTTCTTTTGAATCTTGTTTTTTAACTTGCCAGGTTCCACATAGGCGTCACGGTGGCGCAGTGGGTAGCACGGTCGACTCACAGCAAGAAAGTTGCTGGTTCGAGCCTCGGCTGGGTCGGTTGGCATTTCTGTGTGGAGTTTGCATGTTCTCCCCGTGATCGTGTGGGTTTTCTCCGGGCGCTCCGGTTTCCCCCACAAAGTCTAAAGACATGCGGTATAAGTGAATTGAGTAAGAACGATTATACGCCCATGAACGTGAATGAGTGTGTGTGTGAATGTTTCCCAGCGATGGGTTACGGCTGGAAGGGCATCCGCCGCATAAAACATATGCCAGAGAGTTGGCGGTTCATTCCGCTGTGGCGACCCCGAAAGGGAAGAAAGCCGACAAGGTTCCACATACATAAATGCAAATTTTCTAAATGTAAACATTTCACAGATTTAAACGTTAACTGAAATCTTATTTTCATACTATTTCCACCTCCATGAACTCCAAGGCTATGACCACCTCAACTTTACTAAAAGACTTTATTGCTTCAATTAACTGATTATATACACGGCCTCCAATTGTGTTATTTAATTTTTTTCACAAGTTATTTGGTGTATTTTTTTCATTGCTTGTACTCCCAAGTACCTGTCTTTTCAACTAAGTATCAATAAAATAAATAAATAAAAACATTTAAAAAGATTTTAGTGCGACACTGCTTTCCCATTCATATGAAACATTGTGCATGCTCAGGACCGCAAATTCAGTGCCTAGTGGTGTAGTCCTAAAAAAAGTTGGTGTACTATTTTGCACCTTAAAATGTATATAAAAGTGTGGAAAGAAATGACGAACGTAAATTATCTTTGATTGAACAGCAATCAATAAATTAATTTATTTAACAAAAATTACATTTGCATGTGTCACTTGTGCATTTATTTTACTTATTGGATACTCCAGTGGTGCCCACACTCAATCCTGAGTGTGATGTCCCGGTGATGTCTTGTAGAGTTCAGCTCCAACCGCACACCCGAACCACCTAACATTAAAGTTAAAGGTGCCATGTGATGATGATATGAATTTTCTGACATTCCTGGGGCCTGTACCTTGAACGTGGCTTAACAAACTCAGTAATACCGGATAGGTTTTGACTTGATAAAACCTAACCATTTGAATCAGGCTTAATCGGTACCACGAAGCATCTCATCATCTTTCTTTGTGAAGTTAGGCTCTGATCCTGAAGCTAAGATTAGTTGGCACTGAATAACCAATCACGATGAACATGGATAGAGCCAAATAGTTTTTTCACTGCAGAGGAGGAGCAAGAGATTAAAGTTAAAAAACATTATGCGTAATTTATATTTTACATATATTTTTGTGTCGTAGTAATGCTGTGGCTGCTGCCAAACCCAGACGAGATTGTTGGCAGAAAATTGCTGATTTTATGAAAATTATGTCAAAGAAGCACATTCTGTTTAATGTAAAATTGAGTATCGAGCGTGATATGCGTTTGATAACGATAGCATATTATTTGCTGTGTAAATTCCAATACGTTTTAATTCTTTATGTCATGTTAATGTGTTTATGGTAGTATTACAATTAAAAAATGATGTTTAAAATGGAAAGGTCCATATAATTGTTTAGTTTTTTTGGAAGACGTAACCTCAACGCAAAACGATCATAGCAGCAGATAAAAATTTAAGTCTGGAGCAGGTTACCAGTTGATGCATGTTTGAGCAATCCTTTATTGCTTTATTTATGAGCTGAAAACAGCTAATTTTCCTTAACAACAGCCTTTTACTTATCCCTGCCCAAGCTCCACCCACTTGTCAGTCGTTAGAATCACTAGTACAGCACCTCTCTACCACAAGCAGGAAACACAGTTTGACCCGGAAGTAGGAAAGCAGCAGACCTTGTGGGACTTTAATATTGTCTAATTAATGCTTATTAATGTTCTGTTATATAATCAATTGCTAACAGAACTTCTTTACAGCTTAATCAAAGAAATATTCCTTTTCAGTCTCTCTCTCCACTCATTATGGGATAATTTATTTAGTGGGTTTTTCATTAGTATGCCAGTAATGATACTTATATTGTATTTGAAATAATAGGTGTTTTGATGTGTGTTAGATAAAATAGAGAATCAAGCCAAGACTAAAGGCCTCAGTGAAACTGCCTGCGTGCAGACAATGTTTAAACGAAGGACATGCTGATATGATTGTGCTAGACCAGGTCTGGATAACAGTTGTTAGAAGCAAGGGCTGGAAAGTCCCTGATATGAATAGATAGAGAGGATCTGAAAGTTTAGTTTAGAGTGTGAGCGTCTCAAGCTATCTCTGTTCTCAGAAACCGCGTAACTGAAACAGAAAGAACGATCTACACTGCCCATGTTTTCCTCATCGCTCTCTCAAGGAAGGATGGTCAGAAGACAAGAAAGAATTGTCAGAAGAGAAAGAGGGAGCTCAAGTATAAACACTTGTACACACTTTGAGAGGTTGTCCTTCTCTCTTTGGCACTTTGCAGAGAGAGAAAGAGCACCCAGCACTGTATGATCTTCTTGTATCAGAATATTAAAACCTCTTGTTATTTGATTCTCAAACATGAAGCCCTGATCATTTGAACACGCAAGGATCGGCCAAGATCCACAACTTGCACTGGTAAACAATTCCAGAAAAGTGCGTTTTTGGATGTCCAAAGCTTAACGTTTTGCTTGAATTACCAAAGAAGGAGTTTAATGGCTTGATTTATGTCTGTCATCAGAGAAAAGAGACCACTTTTACTTGTGAGCAGCACTTCACATGGTTCATCAACAAAGAACAGTTTTATTTATAAAGAGGCTGGCACTTTTCCAACTATCCCATGTTCATTGATTTGGAGGTTCACACAGTAAGTGATAATATTCACTTGTGCTTGGCTAAAAACTTTAATGAAATGAGCAAATTTCACTCTTCATACATCTAGCCGAGCGCACGATCCATGACTTTTAAAATCCTATAATGAAAATCTGGTTTCAACACCAACTGGGACTCTTTGCATTTCATCTTCCCTCAAATCATAAACATTCACACACTACAGGACTCAAAAAATGTGTGCAACGCACACTAAAGGATGTTACTAACGCTATTGTGTCAGACATTCGCATCAAAAAGTAAAGATCATGACCAGATCTTGTATTGGCATTTTTCAGCATTTGTCACAAGCAAACATGGACTGACCATTCGGCGTACTGGCAATGCCCGGTGGGCTGATACACTTTTTTCAAATTATCGGAAAGGCCGATAGTGTTTATAATGCATGAATTGTTTTTACAGTTTATTTTTTTAACAGACACTAGAATAGTCCAATGAAATCAAAGGCCTCCCTCCAGGCTCTGACCAAGTTTGTATATTTATATTTGTATGCATATGTGTGAACATATGCGAACTACTTGGATGTACTTTTCAGGACCCTGGCTTGATTGATCTCTCTTTCTCTCTCTCTCTCTGCTTGTCATTCTTGCAGCACGCACTCAGCTGATCGCTATTAATGATCAGCGCGCAAATGGGTTGCTGCACCTGTTACCGATCTACTATAATTTCCTTCCTATTTAAGCTCTCCCTTTCCCACCTTCTAATCGCTAGTGTGTCCTGTCATTGTTCAGGCTATCTTGCTGCGAGTTTGTAACCTGCCATTGTCAGTCGTCTCATGTTCTGATCCTGTTTCCCTCTCTGCCCAGTGTTGCTCGGGTGCCTGTGTATCTTTAGTTTTGGATTATCCCGGTCTGCCACCTACCTCTGACTTTGCCTGTCTGACACTAAGCTTGTCTGCCTTCGTTGTCCCTTCTGTCTCCCAATCGATGCCTGCCTGACTTCTCTCACGCCTGCCGATTTGGACAGTGGTTGCTGTATTGCCTCTCGCTCTTGCAGAGCGAGCAAAGTCACGAGTTTTGGCGCCACTGTCAATAAATCCTTTTTGTTTGCCAACTTGCATTTGGATCCTTCTCTCAGGGTGTGACAGTACTAAGGTAGGTATCTAGTACTATTTATTTTACTTATTCTCACTTTCAACTCAATCCTGACTCCTTCCCCCACAATTACCTCTCACCTTCTCTTTCCCCCTCCAAAACTTCTCTACCTGCTCTTTCCCCCTTTTTTTTTATTAACACCGTCCTGTCCTGATGTATGTTTATATGATTGATTAATGTAATTATTGTAATGAATGCAAATAAAATAAATTAAAAGCTTCTATCCAGAGGAATACTCAATATATAATAACTTCAATTCTCTGGAAAGAGCAAAACTGACCAACTCATACGAAGCACCTCCCTTCTCATGGGGCTGCTTTGAAGTAGGACAGGACAGGTTTATAAAAAAAATATATATATATACGAAAAATCCGTCAGTATGTTGGCAATATTCCTGCACATGTTTATAAACATGTGTTGAGGTTATTAAATGTGGAGCCACTCATGCACATTCTCCCCTCTGCGACAGGCATGCGTCTGTCCTGATGGAAGATTTAGCTCCACAGTTAATACATTGCTAGTATCTTCAGCAGGTGGACTGAAGAAAGCTGTAACAGCATGTTTGCTAATATTTTTAACCTCAAATCAACAATTTTTAATCAGGCATTTAGAATCTAAAGGAGTTTGATATCTTTACCAGCTCAAAATTATGCTTCTATTACTAATATACCCAGACTGCTAAATTGACAGATAAACACTCAACGATGAAATAGCTGAGATGAATATTTGAAGGTAGGTCTGAGTTCATATAAACACAGCATCGCATTCATGATCTCTATTAAAACTAAAATGCATTATTAAAAAAATCTAATCATCAATATTTTGCATTAATTTGGTGGTCTGCAGGGATAAAAACAAACATGTATTAATACAATAAAAAAAAACTTGTCTTTTAAATTGATATCAGATATCAAGATATTGATATTAGAAAATTTATAGTTTGAACTAGCAACTTCAATCAGAAAGTGCACTTCATTACTGATGTAAAACAATCAGGTACAATTCATCTCTGGTTTTCGCAGATGATGTTGTCTTGTTGGCTTCATCAAGCCAGGACCTTTAGCATGCGCTGGGATGGTTTGCATCTGAGTGCGAAGTGGCTGGGATGAGAATTAGCACCTCCGAGGCCATGATTCTTGACCGGAAAAGGGTGGCTTGCACTCTCCGGGTAGGTGGAGATGTCCTGCCTCAAAAGGAGGATCTCGGGATCTTGTTCATGAGTAAGGGAAAGATGGAGCGAAAGATTGACAGACGGATCGGTGCAGCGTCTGCAGTTAGGCAGTCCATGTAACGAACCGTCGTGGTGAAAAAAGAGTTGAGTTGCAAGGCGAAGCGCTCAATTTACCGGTCAATCTACGCTCACTCCCTCAACTATAGCCATGAACTTGGGGTGATGACCGAAAGAACAAGATCATGGATACAAGCGGCCGAAATGAGTTTCCTTCGCAGGGTGGCTGGGCACTCCCTTAGAGATAGGGTGAGGAGCTCAGTCATTCGGGAAGAGCTCGGGGTTGAGCCGCTGCTACTTCACATCGAGAGGTGTCAGCTGACGTGGCTTGGGCATCTGTGTAGGATGCCTCCTGGACGCTTCCCTAAAGATGTGTTCCAGGCATGTCCCACCGGGAGGAGGCCCGGAGAATACCCAGGACACGCTGGAGAGACTATGTCTCTCGGCTGGCTTGGGAAGGCCTCGTGGTTCCCCTGGAAGAGCTGGAGGAAATGTCTGGGTTAAGGGAGGTCTGGGCATCCCTGCTTGGACTCCTGCTCCTGCGACCCGGCCCCGGATGGATGGATGGATGGGCCACCATGGTCAAAAATGCCAGGTAATTTTTTGGTCCCAGTCCAGCCCTGGTTACAAGTACGTCTATAACAAAAAAAAAAAAAGTACACCGACATTAGAAATCATACAGTGTAAGAGTAAGTGCATCTAATTTACCTTGTAAACACGTAGCTGAGGATCCTTTTGTTCTTGTGGTTTCTTTATTCTGTGGACTCAAACTATGGGTCACACATATAAGGTGCAATTACATGGCGCATAGCCATTGTCTCTTCTGTCAATTATAATGTTTTAAATCAAGAACACGACTTTAAAGCATTGCACTGCATTGCAAAGCATTGTGTTGTTTTCTTTTCTGAATTCTGACAAACAAGAGAGCTGGTCAGTGGGGGCATACCAAAAGCTTGTCTGTGTGAGGGTCCGGGAATAGACAGTGCAATTTGTATATGAAAGACTTTTTAATTAAAAATATTGCTGTCTGCTACAGCCATTTAATTTGTCCAAGTTAGCTCAAAGCTGACAGCTTTCAACTTACTATCTGTGTAATTTTTCATTTAATAGACTACTTTAAACATCAATCAACCCTTATTTGATTTTCAGATTTGGGCATTCGTGTTTAAACCAAGCTAACAGAAAAAAATGTGGCAAAGACATAAATCATTCTGGCTTGACCGCAATATTATATAGTAATGTCTAATGTGTCATTTACCGTCGCGGTGGGCCCTATTAAAACAACTCTGAAACAGCATGCAATAATTTTACCTTTTTTTAGCGGAACATCATCTTCAGTTCACTTGTCGGCGCCTTCGAAATAACATTACTCCTTTTTTCGCTGCTACTGTGTACAGTTAATAAGGTTATAGAGGGGACAGGAAATGGCAGAAAAAGGCAGGAGTTGGGTCAAGTTAAAAAAAAACACTTGCTAGTCAGTTGTCACACCCAGCACCTGCACCGACACCCCTCATGATCCATCTGCACCTATCCAATCCCGAGAACCATCACCTGAGTACTAATCACCCGCACCTGTGTCCTTCAATCACACCACCACTATATATACTCACCTAGTTCACTCCGTCCTTGTCCCGGATCAAGGTTACTAGAGACTCACCACTCCTGAACCTGCACCTGTATAGTCTGTCTGAGCCTGCCTGTCCATTCCTGGAATAAAGAGAGAGAGCATCGTAAAGGGAAGTGATTGAACTGTTTACTGAACTCTTGTGTCTGAACTGACCCGTGCTTACGGAGTCGCATGTCTGCCTGTCTGCGGAATACTAAGAAACTGTGTTTGATCACCACCTGTGAATAAACTTCACTTACCTGCATCTCCCTCGTCTTCTCCCTTTGTGTGAGCACAACATCAGTTAAAGAGGACCCAAATATATGTGAAGAGGGGAAGTTGAATCGGTTAAACATGTGGGTATACTGAGGGTATATGCAATTATAGATCATTAGAAGTCATAATACCCAGACAGCCCAGGGAATAAGGTATGAATACGGAGTATTTGTGCATATAGCCCTTACTACACACCACTGCTAAGGACCCTAGTTGTTTTGTCACAGCGCCACTTACTGTGTTGGAGAACCGCACCCTCAGTAATGTGTTTCCAGGATTCTAGTTTTTAATGCCAAAAAAAGTGCCACCAATGCAGTATTTCCCTCCAAATATGAATAGATTCAAATAGATTTTTGTTACACCAAATACTACTCTCTTTACTGCTATGACATTTTTAAGTATTAATCTAGTTTTGAACTCTCTGAGCGAAGCTGAGCTCTGGACAACATCGAGGAGTTTGTTCCAGAGCTTTGGGACTGTATATAAGAATTAAAAACTTGCTCAATATAGAGATTGAACTCAAGTGAACATAAAGGATCACAGACAAGGATGACACTGTGGAGAAAATATTTTATGCAATACAACATTTTTACACAATGCAACTTTTTAAACGCGCGCACACATACACACACACACACACAAATTGCCATCATGTGAATCACACATTTAATAAAATAGACATCTTCAACGATACCTAAGAGAGAACCTGCTTTAAGACAACGACCATCATCCCCCTTTCCTAGCAGAGCCCCCCCCCCAACCCCCGTCTTATCTGAATGACAACAGGCCGGTCACCCTCACTCAGATCATCACAAGTGTTCCAAGAGAGGGGTGCTAGTCCACATTCAGAACACCATACCAGGCACCTTGGATCCTCTGCAGTATACATATCAAGGAAAGGAATAGGTCTACCTCTGACGCGATTGCTGCTGTACTTCACACATCCCTCACTCACCTGGAAGATGAGGACACCTTCATCAGGATGGTCTTTTTCGACTATAGCTCCGCCTTCAACACTGTCATCCCCCACAAACTCACCCACAAACTTCTAACACTCGGACTTCACCCCACATTGCGACTGGCTTCTGGTCTTCCTCACTGGCAGACTACAGTCTGTCACGATTAGAAATAAAACCTCAAACACCATCATAACTAACACATTGGTACCCCACAGGGGATTGTTCTCAGCCCCATCCTCTGCACACTCTTTACACATGACTGTGTCGCCTCCCACAAGGACAACACCATTCTGAAGTTTGCGGATGACATAACAGTGACAGGATGTATCACTGGGGGAGATGAGGCGGATTACAGGAGAGAGGTGTCCAGTCTGGTGAGATGGTGTGACAGTAACCTCCCTTTCAACACAGGCAAGACCAAGGAGATGATAGCGGACATTAGAAAGGAGAGGAGAAACGGTTTTCAGAACAGATTTTGGTACATAAACATTTTTCTTATCTCTCCAAATCTCACTCATGTCATACCATGTGTCATAGGCGGCCCACATGTATTCTAAATTCCAGCATGGGTCTCTCATTCCACCATAAGTCAAATCATGAGCGGTTTTTAAATCACTGGGTTCAAATGAACCCTCGTGGTGGAAGTTACGCCATTGTGGCTGTCCTTCCGTCCATCCCACGAGGTTGGACACATAGGGTTGGGTAAAATAACCCCAACCTCAGCGTTCCATCCAGGATGGGGGAGTTTTGCCAGGTTCAGGTTTTGGGTGATTTTGGCCCATGGCTGAAGGGGATTCACCGGCGAATTTCCCTTTAAATGCGATTATCTAATTTTCTTCCGCTTTTATCAGTAATGTATAATACCCTTATTATTACATGTGATCTTCTGTAAAATGGGTTACTCAAATTGAATCAAGTACGGTACACCACTCTCACAGGATAACCAGTTTTCTTCAACTTCCTATCACAAATGTGTGATCTTCTGTAGAATGGTTAACTCGAATTTAATCAAGTACAGGACACCACTCTCACAGGATAACAAATTGATCTAATTTTCTAATAATCTACAATGCTTTTAATTAATAACGAGATTTATCTGAGCAGGCTATTGGGATCTAATAAATTGTTAAATGACTTCAATTCAGATTTTGTTGATGTGGTTGAGATAATTATATTTTCAAATATCGACCTGAAATAACTGCTTAAAATAATAGCAGCATCAAAATCAATGACTTGTTCCCTCGATCTTGTACTAAAAATTACTGAAAGAATTGCTAAAAATAGCTCAAGAACCATTTCTGAATATCACAAACTCATCTAAATAGATCAAAAAAGCAGAATATAAACCACTATTCAAGAAAACGCACCTGTATCCTACAGACTTATCCAACTATAGGCCAATCTCTAACCTTCCATTCTTGTCAAAAATATTGTAGGGAAAGTTGTAATAGCACAGCTCAGCTCCTTCTTACAGAAGAGCAACTTTTTTATGAAGATCTTCAATCTGGATTCAGAGCATATCACAGCACAGACACTGCACTGGTTAAATTATCAAACAAGACAAGATCACAAGAACCAGGACTACTGATTATTGAGAAGAATTGTAAATCCACCAGAGGGGGAAGAGCGTTTTCATATAGAGCTCCAAAGCTCTGGAACAAACTCCCGGATGAGCTCAGCTATGCTCACAGAATTCAAAACTAAATTAAAAACATATCTGTTTATTGTAGCATATAATTGACTCCTAAGATTTGTCCAAATGGATATGGTGTCTGAGCGCTATAAACATACAAATTGTTGAAAAAACAATGTGGTTTAATGTGCCTTTCTATCATTTAGCCCTCATCCTGCAACTGATGCTGACCACCTGTTTGTTGTCTGTTACATTTTTCTAAACATTGTTTTTTTTTATTCTGTGTTTTGTCTGTTTGTTTTTTGTTTTGTTTTTTTCAGGTGCTGTCCGGCGAACTTTTCGTAGATGGATATGAAGTTTGTATGTTCTTTATGCTGGGGAGGTGATTAGCACCTGCCTCAGTCAGCGAGGCTCCCAGGGACCTCACAGAGGGAATTCCTATTTACCCTACCTGATCCACACTTGAACTTTGTGTAGCTGCTTTGAAAGCAACTGCTAAAAAAGCGAAATATAAAAACTTGATTAATACACTTGGCCATTAAGTAGTTTTGTGCGCACATGAAGGTTTAAGATATCAACCCTTTCTTTAACCAACTGTCCCAAATGGTTCAACACTTTATCTCAACACAGCTATGTCTCATTGCAGATTCTGGATCCTACGGATGGCGCATTTCAAGGCCGCTTTTGTCACAACGCTGCATGAAGTCCATCCAATTTTTCCAAAAATCAAAGGGTTCTTAAAATGTATCCTTCATATGCGTCCTTCTTTACCCAGAATTTCAAGGATGCATTGATACCATCCTTCATAGCCCCCTTATCCCAAGATGCTTTGCGAATCCGCATTCCGGAAGTGATCTGCCATCCCTTTTACCAATTATTGATGCGGTCTTTGGTGGATCCTCAGATGCTGTAGCCCAGAGTTGTCCAAAGTCAGTCCTGGAAGGCCAGAGCCCTGCACATTATTGGTTCAACAATCATGAAACACAACTGTGACACTAATTATGGTCTTCTGATTGGCTGAAGTAGAGTAGTATAAATACTACAGCAGGGTTGCAACTAAAATGTGCAGGACAGTGGCCCTCCAGGACCAACCTTGGACACCCCTGCTGCAGCCTTTGCTGGCTGTCCTCTGAAGGATGCAGAACATGAATTGAGACATACCTCATCTATACTTCAACTTCCTTTTTTTATGGTGTTTTATCAATGGTTGGCAACTGGGTAAACAAGCATAATTGTGAATTACTGCCACCTGCTGGACTTAGGGAGGAGGGGAACAGAAGTGCAGCCTCTTCTGTTATCAAATAATATCACCATAGAGTCTTCCTTGTCTCTGATTCTTTGATTTTACTTGAGTTGTATTATAATACTTAAACTACATTTAATTGAAATAAAGGCAGTAGTATTTATTGTAATAAAAAGCTTTAAACCATTTATATCTGGATGGAGATTCTATATTGGTGACACGTCATTAAAAACTAGAGTCCTAGAAACACGTTACTGGAATACTTTTCCAACACTGCAGTACGTCAACCAGCCGCAATGTTAAAATGTTAAAACATGAAAAAAAAAACATGTTTACACCCCTAGTGCTGTAAGGTTTTTGTTTATTTAGATCGATTGTTTAGGCCTTCATGAACACACTGAGGGAGTCAATTATTTTTTAATTTGTTTAAGATGTTAACATTCAGCCAATCAGACATCGATCCAATGCCAATGTCCTGCCTCTCTTGACCCCCTGCTTCACCGTTTGTACGAAACGTTGCACATGTTACGGCTAAGTTACATAAGGTCAATGGTGACGTCATGGACACTACGTCTGTTATTTAGTCAATGGTGTATATAAAACCACTCCGACCTCACTCTGTCACTGTGTAATCTGGTACACACAAACATCCAAGGCTGTTTAAAATGTATTGTTTTATTTGTTGCAGTATTTTGTGAACAATAAAGCTACCTTTCTTCTTAAACACTTTATAATTTAGTATTTTGAGTTCTCTAATTTATCTTTATTCCTTAACATAACATCTGTTTTCATTTAATGTATCTATGTTACCTTAACTTGAAAAAGAAAACATATATATAAAAAAGTTTTGCTTTGGCATTCTGTAGATGTAGAACACAAACCCTGCCAATACTTCCATTGTAGTTTACTCAAACAAAATTAATTAAAAAACTAATTTGTGAGATTATTGCCCTCTTCTAAGGTTAAAGTTTTTTTTCAAAGAGGATAAGAACGTGCTGATGTGCAAAACAAATCAGTAATGTAGTGAAAGAAAAACATTTCTGATTACTTGCATTTTAATTAATTTACAAGTCACCTAAGTTTGATTTGAAGATGCTCAATGGAAATTCTTAATCATAAATCAAGACCATGTCTCTGGAATAACCAACAATAAAACCCTCTGGCATTAGGATGACTTCAGAAGCTGCGTACATAAGCTCACTGGCTGACAGTTATTGTTTAAGAGCAACAGAGCCACGGCTGACTAACAACACCCACACAAATGGAAAATTATCAAATATCTAAAATACAACAGTCAATACTAGTTCAAAATTAAAGACCAATTTAAGACAAATTATTTAAGGAACCATAGCATATTCCCTAGAGTAAGATTATATGCCTGATTAAATGTCTACCTGAGGAAAAAAATGCATTAGTGTTATTAATAGTAGCGCTCTCCCCAATCAAGCATGTGAAGGTGAAATGTCCCAAGGAGTTGCAGTCGCTCAACATGTGTCAGAGTACAGCAGGAGAGTGTGATGGCTGAGCATCGAGCCTGCACCAACAGTGCCCTGTTTTCAGGGCAGGCCTTCATTGTTCCACAGTCCACAATCCAGCTGTCCCAAGACATCACTTTGGAGACCTGCAGAGGGACAAGAGGAATGTTGAACCTAGATGCATGCTCACATCTTCACTTTCATCTGGAATTTAGTATGGTCACAGTTGCTTTGTAACAAACTGATTTACTGATTACTGTTAGATAGATGTCCAAAAGTATTTGTCTTTATTTAATTAATACAAAGCTATAATTGGGCATGATAGATTTATATTGTTATTGGGCAAATAATTTGTACAGGTCCCACAATCGATATCCAAGCTACTAATATATGGCACACCCAACCAATAAGCAGGATATCAGCATCCTGACATCACCCACACACAATGATTTTATTTTGGTAAACTGTAGGTCCCAAGTTTTCTTGCTGGAACATGATCTGATCTGTTTCACCACTAATATCCCCATAAAACACAAGACGAAAAACTATTCTAAGAATATCTGCTGTGTAAACACAAGCAAGTTAAAATAAAGGGCTAAGCCATTTCCCAACTTCTACACCCGTAAAGCCTGCTTTTTTCTAACGTTGGCAAAACCAAATAACGTCCAGTAAATCTGCAGTTTAAAAAAACGAAATTTTTTAAACTACAAGAGCACTAAAAATCCTTTAGAAAAGTTCACTCCAGAAGATTTTTGTCACATGAAGAGTTTAACAGAGAACCAATTAAAGAGAACCAATTTAAGATTTTAAAGTTTGGCAAGCAAACTTTCTGTTGGTTTGAGAAAGCCGATCTTTAAAAGTTTGAAAAGGCTTTGCAAAGTTGTGAAAAATTCAAAGCTTAAAGATGTTTAATCTTTTAAAAAACAAATGTACACTAACTAAAACTTCAAACCGTTTGATTGTTTTTGTTTCATGCAGTTAACAAGTATGAAGGTGTTTTCGTTCAAATAAGTTTATAGTTTGAAACTGTGCCAGGGTCTGAGACTGAACAGTTAGATTTTGGTAGTCCAGTGGTTGTAGGTTTAATAATTTATGTATGAAGTTCCACTCTATACTAGAGTTAAGATAAAACAACCGCCACACCTGTAGGTCAATTTGTTTTGAAGACATCCGACTTAGAAGGTTCAGTGAAGAGTGATCGTGGTCTGATTAAATTTAGCATCAAGTTATATTTCACTCTCCATTAGGTTAAGATAAAACAACCGCTGCAACTGTAGGTTGCTTCATTTTCAAGATATTTTAGTTTTTGTGAAAAGTGGGCATGGCCTATTTAGTTTAGGCAAATTTGGTATAAAGTTACAATATACTCTACTAAGATCAAGTTGAAACAACCTTCGAACCTGTATGTTGCTTTATTTTTTAGATATTTTACAAAAAATGTGGAAAACTGGGTGTGGCCTAAATTATTTATGCAAATTAGGTATCAGGTTATATTTCACTCTTTATTAGGGTAAAGACAAAACAAGGACTACATTTGTAGGTTGACTACATAATTTGAGTAAAAAGTGTGTGTGGCCTGTTAATTTTATGCAAAATTGGCATCAAGTTACATTCCACTCTTCACTAGAGTTAAGATGAAGCACCTATATTTTATATGTTACCTTATTTGAGATATTTGAAATATTTGAGAGTTTTAGTTTAAAAAGGGTGTGGTCTAACTAATTTATGCAAATTTGGTATCTGTTTACATTACACTCTACACTAAGATTAAGACAAAGTAACTGCTGCACCTGTATGTCGCTTCATTTTTGAGATATTTCCATTCGAAGTTTTAGTGAAAAGTGGGAAAGGCCTACTAAACTTTAGCAAATTTGGTATCTTGTAAAAATTATACTATGCCACTATGAATAACATAACCCAACCCCTGTGACTTTAACTTGTTTAGTGTTTGAGATGGTGTTGGAGACATTTTCATTTAATTGTTGTGAACTTCAACCCCTCCTAGAGCCTAGGGGTCAGATACTTTTTCACCTTGCTCAGCACAGTATTGCTTAGACTTATAAGTTCCTTAAGTGTTGCAAGTTTGAAGTTTCTATGACATTCTCAGTCTGAGCTACAGCTTGACAAATTTGGCCTCATGTTAAGTCAATGTGAAAATATCAAAGCATTCTTAGTGATCACCCAGAATCCTTTAGTGGTACCAGTACAGGGAGATGTAGCAAAAATTCTACATTGCCACTATAAGTAGCATAACCTACTCCCTGTGTCTCTAGCTTGTTTAGTGTTTGAGAGTGAGGGATCAATTTCCAGTTCATGCTTAATGGCAATGTTAAGTCAATGGGGACAATTGACCTCCTCTAGAGCATAGGAATCAAATACTTTTGCATCTGACTCAATGGTATTATACAAACTGGTAAGGTCCTTAAGTGTGTTGAGTTTTAAGTTTCTACAAGATTCTGAGTTTGAGCTACACCTCAACAAATGTTGATCCCATGTTAAATCAATGGGAAAAAATCCCAAAAATTCTTAGCGATTACCCAGAATCCTTAAGTGGTACCATTATGAGGAGACAAAGCAACCAGAGTCAGATAATAACTAGATTTTAAAGTTTGGTACCCAAACTTTGAGGTTGGCTTGAGCAAGTTCAGTGAAACAGTATTTTGAAAAAGCTGGTAAGTTTTAAGTGTAGGTTATGTTACAATCCCTTCTGGTTATGTTCATGGAAACAACAACCTCTGCACTTGTATGTCGCTTTGTTTCCAAAATTTTTGACTTTGAAATTTATATAGAAATGTGAACGTGGCTTAACTAATTTATGCATCTGCATGACATGTTTAACCCAACCCTTCACTAGGGTCAAGACTAAAAAAAAACTCCACACCTGTAGGACACTTCGTTTCTGAGATACTCGACTTTGATGTTAAATTATTTTGGCCATTCGCACTTTTTCAATTATACAAATTAGACATGTTAAAATCCACTCTCCTCTAAAACTTTGGGATTTTTTTTTTTGGGAAAGTGGGTGTGGGCTAAACCCTTATGCAAATTAGACATATGTTAAAATCTGCTCTCTACTAGGGTGAAGATAAAGCAACCCCCACATCTGTAAGTCACAGATATTGAAGTTTATGTGGAAAGTGAGTGTGGCATAATTATGCAATCAATTTTGGCATCATGTTACATGATTCACTAAGAAAGCTGTTAATGGCAGAGAGTCCTGGAAACAATGAGTCTAAAGAGACCACAAACTAACAATCACCAAAGAAGAGAAGCAAAAAGTTCATTTGGAGGATATTGATGGTTTCTTGCATGTTGTTAACATGACAAAATCTGTGTTACAATTTAAAAAAAATCCAATAAACAATAATATTTTGAATTGAAATAGTTTCTTGGTCTTCAGTTTAAATAAATTATTTACATTTTCCATTTACAGATTTAAAAGTTTCAGTCTTGTTATTGCGATTAATCATGATCAATTACCAAAAATTCTGCAATTAATTAGTTAATTTTTTTTATCAATCGACAGCACTAATTTAGCGAGCATCTAAAGATAACATAAAAGAAAGCATCTTTCGTCTTTATCCTCTATCTTGATATGTCCAAATGGATATGGTGTCTGAGCACTATAAACATACAAATTGTTGAAAAAACAATGTGGTTCAATGTGCCTTTCTAACCGATCCCCATCATTTATCTCTCATCCTGCAACTGATGCTGATCACCTGTTTGTTGTCTGTTACATTTTCTAACCATTGTTTTTCATTAGATAATTTAGGTTTGTCTTTGTTTTTTTCTTGTTTTGTTTTGTTTATTCAGGTGCTGTCCAGCGAACTTTTCGTCGATGGATCTTAAGTTTGTATGCTCTTTATGCTGGGGAGGTGACTAGCACCTGCCTCAGTCAGCGAGGCCCCTAGGGACCTCACATAAGGAATTCCTATTTACTCTACCTGATCCACACTTCACTAGATGTGAAGCTGCTTTGAAACTGTTGTTAAGAGGGCACTGGGTTCACGTTCATTATTATGATTAGAAAATACCACAATTTACATACAGGTTGCATTACATTATTCTGTTGTATTTATCCGTTACATCTCAAAGACCGGTCCGTGATAACATTGGTAGACATTAAAACGGTCCATGGCATAAAAAAAGTGTGGGGACCGATGATCTAAATGATCAAAATTACTCAATATTTTGTGAAATTAATTATTAATTCTAGCCAGTGTTTTTACGGCTTCTCCACCAGTTTCTAACTTCAGGATATTTCTTTATATGGTTGTCAAGAGCCAGCAGTCATGGTGGATATAGGTATTTTATACACCTACACCAACAGCTTTCACCACTCACTTTTACTCTAGGCAAAAACAAGCAGCTCTACACCAAAGGAAGGCTCATCTTATCAGCTTGATTCATCTTCAGGTGGTTATCCAAGATCTGTAAAAGCTCTTGAATGTTGGGCACATATCCAGACTGGAGCTTGGACCAGACTGGTATATCTGCAAAAGAAAGACAATGTTACATTTATCTTAAATTAACACTTGAAATTTTGAAAATAAGATTTCTTCCACATATAAATTACCATTCAATGTAATCTCAAAGGCTCCTGTTGAGAGAAAATGTGTCTCCAACATGTTACTAAGAAAGAAAGCCATGAGACACAAGAAAATCTGCAAAATAAAGCAAGAATTGATGAGAAAAACTTCACTACATATACAGAAAAGAATTCAAAAGATATTTAATCATACTGTGGTTTCAAATTTAGTTGTGTAAAATTATGTCCCTTGTGAGTGTTTTCATCTTAAATAAAACTGTTCAGACCTTCTGCTGTTTGTTTTTCTGAAATGAGACCGAGTCGACTGATGAGCATTCTACAGAAAAAAAAAACATGTTGCAAACTGAGCCATAACTAAAACTCAACAGTTTGCACCTTTCAACCACAACCTGTTTATATTCTTGATCTAACCTGAATGTTTAAATGTTTTGAGCATTGTTGGGCAGTAACATGTTAACAGTAACGCATTAGTGCAAAAGTGTTACTATTGGTAGTAACTATTACGCTATTGCAGTACTTTTTAAATAAACTAACTCAGTTAGCGTTACTATATGCTGCGTCAGTACATTACATGTTACATTGGCCCTGTCCCAAATGGCGCACTTGTGGACTTGACTCGTGCGTGCCTGCTAAGTGTATGAGTCTGTAGGGTGTCTCTCCTGTCATTTTTAGGTTCATTACAAGTCTGCTCGTTAGAGCACCATGCGCACTTTATGCAGTTTTTGGCAAAATGCAGAATTCTTTGTGAATGACCAAACAGACGATTGTTGGAATATGCAGATCGGTGATAAGACTGGAATAAAGCACTGAAGTGACTTGTAAACATTAGAGAATTAGAGATTAGAGAAATAACCTACTGATATATTATTTAACTATTTATACAGTCATGTTGACAATATATGACTAAAGTCATAAACAAATTGTGTACTAAAACAGAAACGTTGAAAGGTTTTGCTGAGATACAGAGCTGTGTGTTGTCTGCAGAGCAACGGAAACTAACCCCCTGTCTTCTGATAATTTTGTCAAGGTGCAGCATGTAGATTGAGGATAGGATGGGTCCAAGAAAAGATCCTTGAGGAAATCCATACCTACTGCTATTGTGTCTGGTGTGTCTACATTTACAGGAATAAACTGACTCCGATCAGATAGGTAAGAGTTAAACCAACTTAGAGCCTGGCCCTGGATGCCTGCATCACTCTCTAGTCTCTGGAGGAGAATCCTGTGATCCATCATATCGAAGGTGTGATCTAGCAGAACTAGAAGAGATATATTCCCTTGATCCTATTCAAGTAACAGATCATTTGGAATTTTTTACCAGCATAGTCTCTGTGCTGTTTTTTTCAACAATTTGCATGTTTATAGTGCTCAGACACCATATACGTTTGGATAAATAAAGATAAGGGGATAAACAGGAAAGACACTTTCCTTTAAATTATCGTTAGATGCTCGCTCTCTCTCTCTCGCTCCAGAAAGCAGAGAGGCTTGCACGTTTACTCGCGCAAGTTCAAGTGATCCGCTCACTCAGGTTCAATGCGCTTTATTTAATGCTTTGCTCGTCACACATCCCTCAATCTCTTCTTCCTCTGCTGTAATAAATACTTTCATGCCATTATATTCTAAATGCGAGAGAGTCCTAGAGATCCATAGATCTGCAGCAGTGGTCCTTTTATGGCGGCCAGCAAGGCCATTGAACGTCAGGCTGATTGAACGTCACGTTTAAGTCTGATATGGTTCACACAGAATCTTCCGGCTGTTCAAAGCAGTGATGCAAAGGTCAATGTATAAAGACCCAAACCCGACCGCCGTTTTCAATAAACAGTGTTGTACTCGACCTCCTTCCTGATCCACATGCATTTTTTTTTTCAAATGCTGATGCGGAGAGCAGGCAGGTCTTGAGGGGACCCATCATTTTCCATTTCAGCTGTCTAGATGCATAATAATATTGATGAATGCAATTGATGAAGAATTCATCAACAGGTTAACTGAGAGCTATATAACTATACGAGACTGACACATGTGAACTTGCCATTCTTTGTGGTGCCTGATAATGTGGTGCCACACAGGTTGATGTCGAACCAATTACAGAAATTTCTGAATAAAACTTCATTTTACTAACACACCGTTTGCTGACGTCGTGTCTCAACACGTCAGGGGAAACTTGCATCTTGAGTGCGCACAATCAGTAGTGAAAATGAACCCTTTCCTGAACAAACCACTCATCATTTTATTTGAAGCGGGTAGTTGCACAGCCAAGCTTGATTGTGGTGTAATAAAGTGTAGGCCTATGTATTTCATTCAAAAATGTGTCTAGTACTGTATAAATGACAACGGTTTAATTGACATCTTTATATCAAACGACCCGATCAACTGCGACCCAAATATCATTACAAATATTTTTGGATGACTCGTGACATTTATATATATATACACACATAAATATATACACACGCACACATATATATATATATATATATATATATATATATATATATATATATATATATATATATATATATATATATATATATATATATATATATATATATATATATATATTAAAGCATGCGATTAATTTGAAATGTAACACGTTAAAAAGATTAACGCAATAAATGTGGCTGCTGTTTTTTCTGTTTCCTGTGTGTTAAACAAAAGTATGAATAACTGTGTCTAAAACTGGCATATGCGGATTATTGTCTTGATGTGATAAGAGAATTTAAAATGTGTGTGTATGTCACGTATGCAGGCGTGTACCCACTGTCAAGGTATGCAGCATAAAATAAAAACAAGTTTAACTTTTAACATTGTTTTAAACTAACCTAAAGAAACAAATATGGTGTTAAACAATGTAATGTAAATAAAAACAATTCTCCTGCTAAGTGGTATTGCCAGCCTTGTGCCACTTACAAAATTCTAGAGTCAACATAGGTTGATCCAGCCTATAGTTAAATTCAAACATGATTTTACCTCAGACCTACCTAAAAGGAAGGAAAGGACATTTTACATTTACAGATTTAAAAAAAGTTTCAGTCTAGTAATTGCGATTAATTACAATGAATTAAAAAAAATTGTGTGATTAATTAGTTAATTTTTAAATTGATCGACATCACCAATACATAAATACATAATAATAATAAGAATGAATAAATAAGTGAATTTGAACACCTGGATTAACTAAAAAAGACGCTTCACAACACCAATTACATATTTCATCCCATAACGTAGGCCAGGTTTCACATGACAAATTATTCTTTGCTGTTATTTCCATCACCATCAAAACACTAGCACTATTGGTCTATGTCAGTGATGTGGTTTTCTTACAGGGCGTTAAGACCAAGCGATAAACATGCGGACGAACACATCTGACCGCTTTCAAATCCGGGGTGCACTCGCGTGAGGACGTCCGCTCTGAGAACGTCGCGGAACTAAGCGCGAGCTCACCGGAAGAGGCATGGCGATGATGAGACCGGAGCATACCTGCTGCTGACCCCATCTTTCTCTCCCATTCCTTTCTCCTCTCCTTCAAAAAGTGTCCCTCAACCCTCTCAACTTCTTTCTGCACAATCCCACTGATACCTAGCATGCTTAGCTTTAGCTAACATCAGCACAATATCAATTTATATCAGGTTGATTAATTAAAAATGTGTAACTTACCAGATTCAGCCACCTCAGCACCCACTTAATTCCAAGCAAGGTCATTTTGCTTCCACATGGACAATAAAACAAGTTATTAATTCTGGCTGGCCACAAACTGTGATATTTGTCTACTCTATTATTGCTGCGATATTTCCCACTCACAGAACAAACATGTAACTACAAGAGCAAGCCCCGGATTGGTTGGCGCTCAAACAAACTTTTGGTTGAGTAGAACATATTACTACTGCCGTGATAAGTCCGGTTTGCCGCACCTGGTCTCTCGCGGCATTCGGGTCCCCAGCGCCGCGCTGTCCGGACCCTTCGCGCCGTGGGGTGCCTTATCGCGTCTTTACATCGACTTTACATTGAAATCAGTCGCTCTTTCCGGATCACGCGAGCTTGGTGTGTAGGCAGCATTATGCTTGACGGCACCCATGGGCCATTTTGTGTGTATCTGTATGTATGTAATCGCTACAACAGATACATGTCACGCTGTGACAGGTTGCATGCTATTAAGAGATCAGATGAGTTTGGCAGAATCGTTTAAATGCTGGATTAAGATCACGAGGGGGTGGAAACTTTTCATGCACGAACATACATGGGACATCAGCAGAAAGATCTTCTGCAATAATCCATATCCACAAAACAAAAATTAAGCAGATAATAGGCACAGGATCTACCTTCCTACGGTTCACATGTTGTCTTTGTTGTTTGATAAATGCATTTGCTTAAAAACATTTAATCTGTAATTCTCATTAAGCTACAAAACTGTCATGAAAATAATACTTCTACTCTGCTGAAACATTTCCAAAAAATAAATCAATGGAGTAAAATTAGAGCTAAATATAGCAATAAAGTATGTTCCTTAAAAGTTGTGAATTTTTTTTTATGGTGATTAAAATAAAATCACATACATCACATCTGTTTCTTCTGTTAGTGTTAGTGACCCCTAATACAGATAGCAAGGTTGATAAAGAGTCTGAAACGTGCCATCTACTAACAGTGTAGTGTTTTTCTACACAAAACTATATATTCTGTCAACCTCTCATTCTTTTGCATTTCCGCTATAAAGAATTTCTGTTGATGTTATTGGTGTGATGTGAACTACTGAAAGAAAAATCAGCTGTTGAACTGCCTGTCGCTCTTGCTGCTGATTGGTTAAGGTCATCATCAGTCCATGGAAAACACCGCTCCATATTTACAGCTATTTATAATCAATATGTTTGCTGTCATTTTTGTATATAATTTTTCTACACCTCCAGCAAATCAAGGTTTAATGATTCTTGATTATGACTGATACAGATTGATTGGAAAAATGGTCAAGAAATACATTTTATCACACAGCTAGACCTTTACCTTATTCTCCTGTCCCCAAGTCCATAATCTTGGAGTGTTCATTCCAAACATTTGGAAAGGATTCTGTCCAGTCACAATCAAAGCAATGGCGAGCAATTTGAAATAAGAGATAAAACTTCCAATATATCTGCAGAGAAAGACAACCAAGTCATTGAAACCACGTTGAGGCAGAAAGCAACATCCATAACTAGTTGAGCATACACTCACTTGTTGATGGGTTTGGGGGGGTGATTTTCTCCTTCGATTCGGATGTCCGGGTAGAGCTGTCCGATGGACCGGGAGTACTCCTGGAACACTTTACTGTACCCTCAGGATATACTGGAAAAACAGTCATGCATTACCAATCTCTGTGACCCTTTAAAATGTCTACACAAACACATAAGTAGCTGATTGAGCATCATGTGATCCATTTCCCATGTCAAACTAGTATTTGTGAATTCTTCTGTTGAAAAATACTTTATTTGAAATTGAAACTGCTGATTAGATTTAATATTATTGAAATCATTTGCTACTAAAAATAGTTACTAAGACTTCAACAAATACTGTATTTTGAAAAACTAACATAAATAAATATTAAAGAGCCAGTATTATGACACCTTTAAAATTACCTTTCAGGCTGTGAAAATTATTTGTGCGTTAAATTGTCAACTGTAAAAAATAATAATCGACATTACACTCGGCGTAAAATCAAGAGTAAAGATAAAAATGAACACTGACTTTAAATATAAGTAACCGTATTAATAACGTTAGCTCTTAAGTAAATGTTATGTTGTGCTTGAAACGTTAACGGTAATGCAACAGCCAATGCCTTTAAAATCAAGTTACAACACATAGTCAGATGGAATATAATACTATGTTAAGTATTTCACGTGAGCTTTACATTAAGAAATCTCACCAATATTGGAACTTGAGGATGGGACCAGTATAGAACGCCTGTTTATTCTGTTTCTGAGGATTTAATTCCGGTCCGGGGCTATCCTGTTGAGTCACGCTGTTGCGGCCTACGTAAATATCTTTTACCGTTACCGCTGTGAATAGTAGCAGGGCCGTTAATATCCCCGTCTGGCTGTACTCCGCCATTTCCAGTACCGTCACCAAAAAAGTGACAAAAACCGAACTCGAACGAATCTCAATTCAGGATGAGACTATGACTCCACAATCATCGTCTTTTTCTTCTCCTTCTTCTTCGGCTTTGTTTATTGGCAGTTTGCAACCCTGACTATTGGTGCATTACCGCCACCTACTAGAGATGTATTTAGATCAGGGTATGAGGAAAAGAAAATTTGTGTTTTTTATTAATTACTTTTATATTCTGAAAATATTTTTGGTTCTATGAAGGAAGATTAGTATTCTCTTATACATTCTGACATCTCTTAATAGGTTTGTTGCTGTGAACTGTTTTATCTTATTGTTTAGTGAAATTTCCTTCAGATCTTTTCTTTTCTCTTCATAACCTTTCATTTTGTTAGTACATGATCCACTGTCTCATCTTCATCACATATCACACATTTCCCTGTTGGATGGTTTCCTATTTTATATTGATGGTGATTAAGTCCTGTGTGTCCTATTTTTAATCTTGCTATTGTGGTTTCTTCTATTCTATGTCTCGGAGGATGTTGTTGTTTTCCTACCTTTTTTGTATACCATACAAATGCCTCCCTGTCTCTCCCTCATCCCATTGCTCTTGCCATATTTCTCAGATCTTTTTGTGTGTTATACTTTTAGCCTCACTTTTTCCTATAGATGTTTCCATTAAAGCGTCACAGTGGCGCAGTGGGTAGCATGATCGTCTCACAGCAAGAAGGTCGCTGATTCGAGCCTCGGCTGGGTCGGTTGGCATTTCTGTGTGGAGTTTGCATGTTCTCACCGTGATCGCGTGGGTTTACTCCGGGTGCTCCGGTTTCCCCACAAGTCCAAAGACATTAGCTATAAGTGAATTGAGTAAGATTGTCCATAGTGTTAAAGTGTGATTGAGTGTGTGTGAATGTTTCCCAGCGATGGGTTGCGGCTGGAAGGGCATCCGCTGTGTAAAACATATGCCAGAGAGTTGGCGGTTCATTCCTCTGTGGCGACCCCAAAAGGGAAGGAAGCCAACATGAAGATGAATGAATGAATTGAATAAGCCCGTTATTGGTCACTACACTGTTATATGCAGCAAAATTGGACCCCTCCGACCAAGATAAAGAGATCACATTACAGGTCGGTGAGGTAGTACATGAAATAAGGAAATATACAACAGGAAAGGTGGCTGAAAAAAATGCCCCTATTTGTACTTCAGTTAGAATATTGTGAGATCAGGGGGAAAAACAAGCACATTCAACACATTTACATAGACATAACATCGCATCAGGATGGGAACAGGGGAGGTGAGATAGATTCAGTCACAAGCAGGCAGCTTCCGGATTCGAACCCCACCCACTCAGACTGAAGGTTAAAGTGCAGAAGTGTCCTTAAGGAGAAGTTCAGAACCTCTCATTATCTTATTCTCCTAGAGAAGTTTTCTGGCTCCAGCAACAGCCTTGGCCAAGGCCGTCCGGAGGGGGGTTCCCTCGAACCCCGAGCTTCTCGTTGAGAAGATGGTGTCTATTGCATTTAGAGACCAGCTAATCAGATCCATACTTCCTTCGTTTAGAGTTTAGAGAGCAGGGCAAGGAGAGTCTCAGACACTAGACAGAGGGAGCCAGCAGGAGAGATACAGGGAAAGAGAGAGATAAATACAACCGCCTTCGTTGAGAGAAAAGTCAAATTTCCTTCTTTTATTTCCCAAAAACTTGTAAATTTTTTAATTAGATTTTATTAGATGAGTGCAGTTTAAAAATTATCTAAACTGCAAAAAATTTTGTTTTTGTTATTTGTGCAGTTCCAGACACACATATACAGTAAAGCATTTTGGTTGTGCTCTCCAGCTGGGTTACTAATCATCATAACGCATAAAATAACATAAACACACAGCCCCAGACACATGCAGGAATAAACATTTGTATTGTTTGCTTTTTAAGTTTCTTTTAAAGACTCTTTTTGGACGGGACCACCACATCGCGTTTGGACCAAATTTGGACTAATTTAGATTCTCGTGGACCAAATTAGTGCTCTCTACGTCGATGTCTGACCAGTGTTTGCTGGGTAATTTTACTGTAAGAAATGCTTTATCAGCAAGAATATTTTAGAAAAGTAATTTATGTACAAACAAAAGAATGACTAATTAGTCTTTTTCTTGTAATCTTTATTAATCAATATACAGAATATAACTAATATTACATATTCTGGTGTGTTTTAACTGATGTTAAACAGTAGATATTTAAAGTCTCTATTAAATGAGGAATGTGTACAGTACAAAGAAGTACCTTGACACTTTAAATATGGAATACACTGTAGATGTTGACATATGTTCATTCTTTGCCCTCCCAACACCTGCACTGTTCGCTCAAATCAGGAAACTCAACTACTCCCTAAAACAGTGGAAGAGTCTATGGTAATAGAGAAATGTATTTCAAATTCTTTTGGATGCCCTTGATGTTCTCTCAGGACAATTGAAAGGTCCCAGGAGGGAACTAAGGATGGTCTAGAGGGAAACCCTTTTACAAGTTTAAGGCAACCTATTTTTGGAGACTCATAAAACCAAACAAGGATCCTTTCAAAAGCATGACAGGAACATTTTAATTCTGCTCAGCCAATAGGACGTTAGAATCCTGCTTAATTCACCTGAAGGTATGTTGCTTTGAAGTCTGTTCCCAAGGCATTTCTAGCATTACATTTATAAATCCCTGAGTTCAAAATACTTGGGTACTGAATAACCAAACTTCCATCCTCTGTCACGTAAATTCCACTCTGTGTGATGAAGTGATTGTTATGTATAAGTGTGGTACGCCCAGGCAGAGTCCAAGAAACATCTGGGTTGGGTGTCCCTTCAGCAACACAGCTCAAAATGACAGGAGATCCTTTACTAACTCTTGTCATTGAAGGTGGAGCATTTGTTATTTGAGGAGGAGACCCTAAAACACTTACTGGGTGTGATAAAGTGGATGTCCCAAATGTATTTTTGGCAATGCAGGTATAGATCCCTCTATCTAATTTAGAAGCCTCCTTGATCTGAAGTGTGCCATTAGATAAAAACTTGACTCTACCAATAACCTGAGGCTTGTCTAAGACCAGTCCATTTGCAAGAGTCCATGATATTGTTGCCTGAGGCCATCCATCAGCATTGCAGGGCAAATTTAGAGTCTGCCCAAATGAAATTTTAGGTGTATCAGATCGGCTGGTAATATAAGGCTTTAGCCCAAGTTCTAATGCGTAGCGCTTTTCAGCTTGGCCTGCAACATTTTTGGCTAGACATCGATACACACCTTTGTCCTTTGAACCTGCTTGCAATATCTGCAGGCTGCCATTTTCTATGTGGTGTGCAAACCTTTGAAGTTTCAAACCTGGATTCAGTGCTGTTTCATTTGGTAAAATCCACAGCAGTTCTGGCTTTGGTCTTCCTGTCGCATGACATTCTAAATAAATGTCATCACCATCTGGCTTGACTGGACGAACTTCAATGTTCGGCACGGTGAAGCTTGGCTTCTCAGCATGTGCTGCAACTTCTAGTTCATACACTATACTTGCTTCCCCTAAGAAATTTTTGGCTTTACATAAGAATTGACCTTCATCAGTCTTCCGAACACTCCTCAGTTCTAGAGTACTATTTCTATGCACTTGGAATCTGCCACCTAAATATGGGGATGGTAGCATGCCGTAAGGTGTAGTCCAGGTGATCTGAGGGTCAGGTATTCCCTCTGGTTTGCAATTCAGTGTTATGGTCTGGTAATACACAGCTAATACTTTAGTCTTTGTTTTCCCACTCTGTCTGTTAATTTGTGGCATTTTTACATTAACTAGGAGCTTCAAATTCCTGACTCTATCACCAGAAGGATGCAGGGTTACACAAGAATACTTCCCCTGGTCTGCCAAAGTGAGTTTTTTAATTATTAGAGTTCCATCACTCAGAATTTGGTGTTTACCGGACAATGGGGTAATCATCTCATTATTGGGTGAGATCCAGATAACTGAATGTGTTACCTCATGTGTTTCATCACATTTTATTTGGACTGATTGCCCAAAAGAACCCAACATTGTTTCATCCTCTCCAGAAGATAGTTGTGGTGAGATAGTCACAACCTGGACACTTATTGTCATTGCATCCTCCCCCTGTGTATTTTTAGCATAGCACGTATAATTTCCTTCATCTGTCTTTCTCATTTGTTGCAACAACAATGTGCCATTGCCAAAAAATACATATTGGGATTTTGGAGTTCCACTGTTATCTGACTGAAGGGTATTTTTGATCATGGTGCCATCTGGAAGTCTCCATGAAACTATAGGATCTGGAAGGCCAGAAACTATACAGTCTAACAAAAAGTTGTCTCCTTTAGCAACACTAATGTGTTTTGCTCCAGTGTTCTCAATCTTTGGCGGTCTCATTAGAACCTCTACTTGGAACAGCTCCATGTCTTCACCATTTGGTCTTTGGTACAGGCAGAAATAATTGCCTCCATCTTTCTCAGTCAGTCTCAGAATTCTCAAAGTGCCATTGGCATATGCAGTGATATGTCTTTGAGTGCTATGAACAAAAGGAGAGAAACTAGTTTAATCATTTGTACTGACAATTCATCACTTTCAAAGTAAATAAAATCATAAGAGCACACATATCAATCAACTTTACCTTGAAATTAACTTTATGTTAAAATCCACATTTGTCAATTTTCTTATTACGAAATAATCTGGATTTGTCAAAAACTACGCTCTGTCAGGTGAGGAAAGCGCCCTACGTATTGCTAGCTTTTTAACTGTAGTAATGATAAATGTACCGTTTTGCTCTATTGTTTAGTCAGAGGTTGAATACTTTTAATTTCCAAATAGAGCATTATTTCTGTTGGGTTTATGTGTGCCAACACGCAAAAACCAGCAGGGACATGGTGCAGGCATGACACTGGGAAAAACAGGGCGTACATAGTGCATTTGGCGGAGCATAACCATTCGAATTATTCAAATACATTGCTCATTACTCATTTCTAGAGTAGTATTTCTATGCACTTGGAATCTGCCACCTAAATATGGGGATGGTAGCATGCCGTAAGGTGTAGTCCAGGTGATCTGAGGGTCAGGTATTCCCTCTGGTTTGCAATTCAGTGTTATGGTCTGGTAATACACAGCTAATACTTTAGTCTTTGTTTTCCCACTCTGTCTGTTAATTTGTGGCATTTTACATTAACTAGGAGCTTCAAATTCCTGACTCTATCACCAGAAGGATGCAGGGTTACACAAGAAATAGCATATATAAATAAGAGACGTCGACGTAAATCTGGTGTGATGCACATTTTAGCCTTGTCTCGTTCAGCATTTGGCAAGGCTCCAAAAGCCATAATCACGCTGCTTCTGATTTCCACAGAAGTACTCTTGTCTGAGTGTAGGGGGTTAGATCAAGGTGTTAATCAAGGGGTTAAACTCTGGGGTGATGGACTCTAGACAAAGCCCAGAATGGTTTTTGGCGTCTGAGGAGTTCACAGTAAAATGTTTCATTTATTTGGACGCAATTTTAAAAAGCTCCGAAGAGACAACACAGCCCAGGTAAATGGTACGAAGCAGTCAACATCATCAGGACTTCTAGACCAGTGCTGACACCAACCTAGCTAATGAAATCAGGAGATTAATAAGTCAGTAAATTAATCATATAGCAATCATTGAACAATCGGGTAAGCTATAATGCACATTAAAAGACAACAAAGTGTTTTTTGACCTTGGAGCTCTGACAACCATGTTGTTGCAGACTCCCTTAACCAAGTTTTTAACCTTTCGAAATCACAATAGGAGATCTTTAAAATTCCACTGTGAGCACCCACTTTGAAGGGACAGGAGCTGCCACTGCTTTCAGGGTAGGAAAGGAAATTGTTTTCCTTTTTTGGCAGTACAGACTGCCTGCGATGCGCTATGTATTTACCTTGTTAGCTAACCAGAAGGCAGAGAGAGGCAAATATAAGGGCTCTTATTTTTGAATGCTGGTATGCCCTCACTTTCTCAGTTGAGACCACAGACAAACTGTGTTTCTGGAGTTGCCTTCACATTTTTGGGGGCAGACTAACACCTTTTTAATCTTAGTTGTTGGCTGGTGGAATATGCCTTTGATCAAAAAGACATGAGTATTGTTTGGCTGCTCTCAGTTGTGCACCCCTTATCTTATTAATATTATGTAATAGAAGAGATAATGGAATTATAGTTAAAATTTGGTGAGTCCTGGGGGTCCGTGATTTGTCTCCTTATTTTTAGATCTAGCGCAACTCATTTTTATGTTGTACACAGAACTCCTGCTATATACTGACTGTAAAGATACAGCTGAGGACATACCTGGAGGGACTCTGTCAGTTTGGTTGTGTGTATGAAGTGTGCATAGCACTAGTACCCATACGTGCAGGTGAGGAGGGATGTTAATTTATGCAATTTATATCTGTGGTTGTTTGTGCTCCTACGATGCTGGAGTATGGTCTCGGCTTGTATTAGGGTAAAGCGTGGTGACAACTGGTGTAGTGAGCCTTGCTGCGCGTGCAGTGTGTGTGTTCACCAAAGCTGGGTCTGTCTCCGTTTGCTCTCACTGCCCCTGATGGGGATGAATTTTAGACCTTAATATTTCAAACAGAATATTTATTGTTTCTACGCAAGCCCACATCTCCTCTGTTCTTGCTCTCCACGTGTGGAACGAATCTTATGTTGCCTTCCTTTTCAGAATGTACTTCTCCTTTTCAGAATGTACAATTGTAATGCACCTTACAATTGCCTCTTTAGGACTCCCTAGTTTACACACCTTGAATGGATCATCAATTTGAAGAGGTAAAGGTTTGCCTAGTGAAAGGAGTAAAATAATCCAGAGAAAACTTTGAATTTGCATGACGAAAGTGCTAAATTCAAAGAGGGTAAACTAAAACATTGTGTTTGGGCTGGAGCCTATATTTAAAATTTATTTGTGATGTAAGACTGCTTACCAGTGTTGGGCAGTAGGTTCGCTACTTTTGACACTACTAGTTTAACTACATTTCTCAGTAGCATGGTGGTCACTTCTTTTTAAATTAAGTACCTTTTTGGATAGCGAAGGTGTTTTATTGATCAAGAAGTGTGGTAGTGTTACATTTCCCCATGGATTTTTGAAGCTAAAGAAAAAAATGCTAATTCTAGAGAAGTAATTTCTTACTGCAGTTAGCACTGATCTTTTTGGTGTTAGCGCCACCTGCTGCGTCATTGGGTGGACATTCGATAAATGAACAACGTTATCTCACCATGGCCATATCTCGACAAATACGCTCTTTTTACTGAGATCACAGAGAAAACAATGTCTTCAGAAACACAAATTTGAGAACACACATGCAGGTGAATCCCAACATAAACACTATTCGGTACATTCTGCAAACACGAGCTACTTTGTAAACAGCTAAGGTTAATACTGAGGTACTCAAGCAGCCACGACATGCTAAAAATGATGTTTAATTTATATAGGCATTTATATAGGCAGAGTTGCTTTATAAAAAAGTAGCTTTGATGTAGTGAACTACTTTTACCATGTTTCTGTAGCTTAGCTTGCTACATTTCTCAGGGTAGTAGCTTTAGTGTAGTGAAGGTAGATTTAATGAAGAGTAATTATTAGCTTAACTTACTTCATTTTGCAAGTAGCTTTCCCAAGACTGCTGATTACTTAGGTGCCTGCTGGCAGAAGAAGACTCTGTAGTTAATTATTTTAGAATGTGATATTAAGATTAAATTATATTTTCAAGTCTGGATAGCTAATTTTTTGTTGGCTTGAGAAAGCCGGTCTTTAAAAGTTTGATAAAGCTTTACAAATTTGCTAAATGTTCAAAGCTTAAAGATGTTTCGAGCTTTAATCAGTATAACAAATATTTTAAAAGATTAAACAGTTTGAGGCTTTTGGTGCAGTTTGTTTTAAGCCTAAAGGGTTTTTTTCTGAATAAGCTTTTTTTTTAAAACTATTTACTAAGGTTAAGATGAAATAACTGCTGCACCTGCATGTTGTTTTGTTTTTGAGATATTTAACTTAAAAGTTTTAGTGAAAGTGGGCATGGCCTGATTAATTCATGCAAATTTTGTGTAAAGTTACATTCCACTATCTACTAAGGTTAAGACAAAACAACCGCTGCACATGTATGTCACTTCGTTGTCGAGATATTTTACTTCAACGTTTCAGTGAAAGTGGGCGTGACCTAATTAATTAATGTAAATTTGGTATGATGGTAAAATTCAACCATCTCACTATGAGTAACCCCTGTGTCACTAGCTTTTCATGTTTGAGATAGCGTGGGACCCATTTCCACTGTTAAGTCAAGTGTGACCTTTGACTCCTTCTAACGCCTAGGGGTCAAATACTTTTTCACCTTGTTCAGCATTATATTGCTCAGACTCAATCCCTTAAGTGTTGTGAGTTTGAAGATTCTATGACATTCTTAGTCTGAGATACAGCTCGACAAAGTTTGATCACATGTTAAGTCAATGGGAAAATGTCCCAGCATTCCCAGCGATTACCCAGAATCCTTTAGTGGTACCAATATGAGGGGATATAGCAAACATTGTATAGTAACATTACCCAACCCCTGTTTATCTAGCTTGTTTAGTGTTTGCGATAAGGTTAAACCTTAAAGGCAATGTTAAGTCAATGTGACCTTTGACCCTATCATCCTCAGACAAGGATTGTCGTACCACTGCTACACTGATAACACTCAACTCTGTCGTTTCCCCCTGATGACCAATCAGTAACTACCCGCATAAATCTTTACTTGGATGAAGAACCATCACCTACAGCTCAACATGGCCAAGACAGAACTTCTGGTAATCCTGGCCAATCACGACCTAACCATCCAGTTGGAATCCTCTGCAATCACCTCTTCTCCTTCAGTCAGGAATCTTGGAGTGATTTTGGATGAACAGCTGTCCTTCAAAGACCACATCACCATGACAACTCGAGTGTAGTTTTGCACTGCACAACATTTGAAAGATCAGGCCCTTCTTAACTGAGCTGTAATAGAATATTTAATCATTGTAAGTAATTCTCAAAGAAGATTGTATTTGTATGTATATTTGGGAGGAAACAGGAAGTGACGTAGAGAGGCGGGATTTATACTGAAAGGGATCTCAAGGGAGGCCCTGTGTTCAGCCTCTTGCTCTCGAGTCGGCCCAGAGAAGGGTTGCTCTTTTCTCTCTCTTTCTCTCCTTTCCTTCCTTCTCTCTCTTCTCTTTTTTCCTTACTCTCCCTTTCTCCCTCCATGGTGCTTGCAATGTGATCACATGCTTCGTTGATATCAAGGTATGAGTTTAATTCATGTTTTGGAAAAACTAATAAATTGCTGTTTGCGATTTTGTTCATAAATCATGTCTCATGAGTATAAAAAATCTATTACACTGAGCATACAACTCAACTCCTGGTTCAGGCTCTGGTCCTCTCAACGCTCTCCTAGCAAGACTTCCAGCACTCAAACCTCTACAGATGATCCAGAACTCTGCAGCTTGTCTTATCTTTAAGGAACCAAAGCAGGATTGTGTTACTCCCCTCTTCAACACTCTTCACTGGCTCCCCATTGCAGCTTGTGTTAAATTCAAATCACTGATGCTGGTGTACAAAACTATCTCCAAATCACCCCCTGACTACCTCCACAAGCTCATACACTCCTACATACCCTCCAGAAGCCTGCGCTCAGAAAACTAACAGCGACTCGTGGTCGCACAAAGGCAGAAAATCTTTTAGCAGAACCTTCTCTCTCACTGTCCCTGGCTGGTGGAACAAATCCCCTGATTCAGTCAGGAAAGCAACAACACTAACAGCTTTCAAAAAAGCAACTGAAAACTCTTATCTTTAGGGAACGCCCAGAATAATAATAATAAAAAACATTTTTCCTTCTCCGTCTTTATTTTCTTCCTGCTATGGTTTATTAATCAGCTGATACAACTTCTATTATGAGCAATCTGAGATAGACTTTGACTGTGTAACAAATTATGTATTTTCTCTCTCATTCTGTAAGTCGCTTTGGACAAAAGCATCTGCCTAATGCATAAATGTAAATGTGACCCTTTTTTAGAGCAAAGGGGTCGAATAGTTTTTCACTTTGCTCAGCATGATGTTGCTCAGACTGGTAAGTTCTCTAAGTGTTGTGAGTTTTAAGTTTCTACGACATTCTTAGTCCAAGCTACAGCTTGACAAAGTATGACCCCATGTTAAGTCAATGGGAAAATGTGTCAGCATTCCCAGCAATTACCCAGAATCCTTTAATGGTAGCAGTACTAGGAGACATAGCAATCTAAGTAAAACCAGTTGGAACAGTTTGAAAAATGTTTGAAGTCTGTGTCAGAAATTTGGGCAGAAGATAAGATAATAATAATAACTAGATTAAAGGCACTTCCTGTGGAAAATGCATGTGAATGCAGAGGGGCTGAAAGGTATTTGCTAAAATTATAAAATTGCTGAAAAAGGTAGCAACACAGTTAAAAAGTTAAAAATATCTAAGAGAACATTGAAAAAGTTAAAATTTGAAAAATGGCTGTAAAAAATTTAAACATACACTGAAATAGTAAGCAAACAAATCTAAAAAAATAAACCAAAAATGCTAAACTTAAAAGCATAAAAAGGTGAATGCTTAAATTGCAAAAAAGAAAGGAAAAAGGCTTCAGGCTGAAGCTTCACTGAAAAGAGGGTTTGGCCTAATACATTTTTGCAAGTTTGGTATCAAGTTACATTCAACACTTGACTGTGGTTAAGATAAAACCACACCAGTAGGTTGCTTCGTTTTTGAGATATTTGACTATTTTAGTTAAAAAGTGGACATGTCCTAATTAAATTATGCATATTAGATATCATGTTACATTCCAAACTACTCAATGGTCAAAAAAACCACTGCACCTGTTGGAAGCTTCCTTTTCACGACATTTAACTCCAAAGTTTCAGTGAAAAGTGGGCGTGACCTAAGTTTTTGCATATTGGGCACCATGTTACCTTCTACTCTGCACTTGAGTTAAGATACAACAACCACCACATGTGTAGGTTGCTTTGTTTGAGATATTGGCCTTCAAAGTTTCAGTAAAAAGTAGGCGTGGTCCAATTAATTAATGCAAAGTAGGTATCATGCTACATTCCACTCTCCACTAGTCAAGATAAAACAACCACTGTACCTGTAGGCTGCTTCGTTTTTGAGATATCTGACTTCAAAGTTTAATTGAAAAGTGGGCATAGCCTAATTAATTAATGCATATTAGATATCATGTTACATTCCACTCTAAACAAGGGACAGGATAAAACAATCACCACACCCTGTAGGATGCTTCGTTTTCAAGCTATTTGACTTCTAAATTTCGGCGAAAAGTGGGCATGGCCTATTTTTTTGCATTTTGGTAACCATGTTAGCTTCTATTCTGCACTTGAGTTAATATAAAACAACCGCAGCATCTGCAAGTTGCTTTGTTTTCAAGATAAAGGACTTCAAAGTTTCAGTTAAAAGTGGGTGTGACATACTTTATTTATGCAAATTAGGAATCATGTTACATTCCACTCTACACAATGGTCATAATAAAAGAACCACACCTGTAGATCACTTCTTTAAATTACCTAAAAGTTTTCGTGAAAAGTGGGCATGACCTAATTATTTATGCATATATGTATTATGTTACATTCCACTCTACACAGGAGTCAAGATAAAACAAAAACTTCACCTATGCGTTGCTTCCTTTTCTAGATTAATAACTTCAAAGTGTCACGTGACCTAATTAATGTATGTATATTAGGTATCACGTTACATTCCACTCAAAGTTTTAATGGTGTTTCTAGCTGAAAGTATGCTGAAGGAATTGAAGTTGAACGAGGTTGAAGTTTAAAGAAAAGTTGCAAAAGCCCTCCATTTATTTCAGTGGAAAACTTAAGTTAAACAAAGTAAAATATTTTTAAAAGTATAGAAGTTTAAAATAAAAAATACAAGTCAAGGGTGTCCTTTAAAAGCTGAATATTTTGGTGTTTGAATTGAGTTTCTAGCTGCACCTGTATATCATTTACTTTCCAAGATATTTGACTTTACATGTAAATTTTAAATTTACATATAAAAGTGGGCGTGGCTCAACTAATTTATGCAACTGCATGACATCATGTTCAAATCAACTCTCTGCTAGGGTCAAGAAAAAATAGCCACCACACATTTAGGTTGCTTTGTTTGAGAAATACTCAACTTTGAATTTTCTGTGGAAAAATGAATGTGGCTTAATTGATTTATGCACATTTGCAATCATGTAACATACCACTCTCTACTAGGGTCAAAATAAAACAACAGCCACAACTCTAGGTTGCTCTGTTTTTAGAGATATTTAATTTTGACATTTCTATAGTAAAGTGGGTGTGGCCTAATTCTTTACGCAAATTAGATATAATGTTAAAATCCACTCTCCATTAGAGTCAAGTTAAAATAAACCCCACACCAGTACGGTACTTCCTTTCAGAGATAACTGACTTTAAAGTTTCTGTAAGTGAAACTGCAGAGCTGCTAATTCTCACATTGAATTGAATTTTGTGATCTCTCATGCCACAGCTCCGATTTCTCACGCTAAAATAAATTTCAAGATTTGAAATGGGCAAAGCTAATAGTTTATCTGTGATTAGTTTCTTGAGCCTGATGATAAAAGATGATGATCGATATGCTATGTCTTCAGTCTGTGAGGTTTTTTTTTCGCTAAACAAATTACACCAATGAGCTCAGATAAATGCCATCTGCTGGCCTGCTGCCGTACTGCGAGATGGTGCCTTAGCCACAGCGTTGCCGGTGTCGCATCCAACAACAGAGATCGTGCGGAGTTGCTAAGCTACCGTACGTACTTTTAGTTTGTGAATCGCTTAGAATCCGTCAAAATCACAGCTGTATGTACGGAAAGTCAGAATACTCAAAAAGGTTCACGCTGTTAATAAAAACGCCAAACCTTGAAAGTGTGTTTCATTTTCTATTCACCTTGGTTTATATACAGATACTTTTATTAAAATGTCTATATTAAAATATTTATTTTTTAACTTGTATTTTAAATATTCATTTTTTTAATGTTTAAATGTTGATTTTAAAATAATCAAAACGAGTTCAAGTGTTTCAGAGCAGGTTTGTAAGTATTGGTTTACTTTATAATTTATAGCATATTGTATGTTAGCCTTACTTATTTTATCATACTTATCGCACACGTTATGTGTTTGTTCAAACTTTTTGGGTTTAGCATCGATGCCACTCAAACATTATATATTATTATTATTATTGTGTACTTCATTAAGTTATAAATAGTAAGTTATTTAACATTAAGGAGTACTTACGTTTATTTTACATTATATTCGATTACATTGTTTTACATTTATAAGTTACATCTGGCCCTTTGAGGACAGCCATTATGCTAATGTGGCCCTCGGTGAAAATGAGTTTGACACCCCTGCCTTACATAAACCATAAACAAGGTGATTACAGAAAAAAACTACACTTATCCAAATAATTCTTTCACCATTAGAACCAGAAGGCTTCAATGAATAAAATACGTCAAATTTATGAAGGTACTGAAAAAATGTAAGGATTGGTGGCAGGTTAAAAAATACCTTTGTTTAGGTTTTCACAAAAAAAAAGTTTTTTCCAAACCATTTCTTGCAACAAAAAAGATTATAAAAAACTAAAACCCCACATCTGTAGGGTACTTTGTTTCAGAGAGATTTGTTTTAAAGTTTTTAAGGGGAAGTGGGCGTGGCCTTATTAATGAAGAAAATTCAACATCATAATAAAATCCACTCTCCAAGATAAAATAAGCACTGCACATTTAGGTTGCTTTGTTTTAGAAATATTCGACTTTGAAGTTTCTGAAAACAAGTGAATGTGGTTTCATTGAAAATAAAACAACTTCCACATCTCTAGGCGGATATTTAATTTTGACGTTTCTGTGGGAAAGTGGGCGTAGCCCACAAATTTTACATCCTATATAAATCCCTTCTCCACTAGGGTCAAGATAAAACAACCCCCACACCTATAGGGCGCTTCATTTCTGAGATATTTAATGTTGACATTTTTGTGGGTGAAGTGAGCGTGGCCTAATTGATTTAAGCAAATATGTAATAACCACTCTACTGTAGAGTCAAAATAAAACAACCGCCACACCTATAGGTTGCTTAGTTTCCGAGATATTATACATTAAATGTATGTGGAAATGGCCGAATTATGTATGCACACGTGGATATCAGGTTACATTCCCCTCTTTACTAGGGCTAAGATAAAACAACTAAGATATTCTATTTGACATTGAAGTTACTGTGGGGAAATTGGACATGGCCTAATTGATTTATGCAAATTTAATATCATGTAACAATCCACATATATTTAATATTAATATCATGCAACAATGGTTTAGATCTATCACATCTGTATGTTGCTTTATGTCTGAGATATTCAACTTTGAAGTTTTTGCAGGAAAAAAGTGACCGTGGCTTAACATAACTATGCTAGTCCACGAGCATTGAGAGGCTGGTGAGTTTAATTAAGCTTGCTAGAACATCTGCATGTCTCTCTATGGTAAACCAATGGCACTAGTTCTGTGTAATGGGATTCCTAGTGACTAATGATCAGTGAGGCTTCCTCATTCATGTTAATTAGCTAATTTAAGTAAAATATATTTCATTATAAACCAAATTTGGGTTTTCAGGGGAGCTAATGGGAGTAACTGAACTATAATATGAGCATATATTCAATTCTTCCAACTGCATCAATTTCTATCACCTAGCATTTAACGATTAAAGATTAGGATTATTAGAACCCTGTGTAAGACAGAGAGAGAGCAGGAGGCTGATCTCCATAGCAACAGCTCCTGCAGCTGTTAAGAAGTAGTGGCTTAATTGACAGGCTGATAGTTAAATTTTGAATCAAAGGCTTTTGGCATGAATTTGACAAGAAACCATCATAAACAGTAGGATTACAAACAAACGATGCAAGATGTCAAAATAATTCTTTCACCATCAGAAAGAGAAGGCTTCAACGATCAAAATACATCAAATTTATAAAGGTAGGCAAAAAAATTGGCGGCATGATACACATTGGCCTTGTTTGTGTTTTTCTCAAGAAAATCTGTAAAGCGTACAATGGCAGTTAACGGATTATTGTAATGCACTGTTAGCTGGCTGCTCAGCCACCATGCTACAAAAATTACAGTTAGTCCAGAACATAGAAGCTATAGTTCTCACAAGAACACAGAAATATGATCACATTACACCGGTTCTGTGTTTTCTTCATTGACTTCCTGTACAATATCGCATTGACTATAAGATACTGCTCCTTGCCTTTAAGGCGCTGAATGGCTTGGCTCCGGCCTCCCTAAGCAGTCTCCTATCATGATATATTCCAGCTTGCTCTCTTCGATCTCAAGAAGCAGGACTACTAATTATTCAGAAGATTAGCAAATCCACCAGAGGGGGAAGAGTGTATATAGAGCCCTGAAGCTCTGGAACAAACTCCCGGATGTTGTCCAAAGCTCAGCTACGCTCACAGAGTTCAAAACCAGATTAAAAACATATCTGTTTATTCTAGCATTCGAATATTTGGCTTCTGGTATTTATCAAAACGGATATGGTGTCTGAGCACTATAAACATACAAACTGTTGAAAAAACTATGTGGTTCAATGTTCCTCTCTAAGCTATCTTCATCATTTATCACTCATCCTGCAGCTGATGCTGTTTGTTAATCACCTGTTTGTTGTCTGTTACATTTTTCTAACCATTGTTTTTCGTTAGTTAGTTTCTGTTTTGTCTTTGTTTGTTTTTCATTTTGTTTTTGTTGTGCAGTCTGGTAAACATTTCATCGATGGATATTAAGTTTGTATATTCTTTATGCTGGGGAGGTGATTAGCACCTGCCTCAGTCAGCGAGGCTCCCAGGGGCTTCATAGAGGGAACTCCTATTTACTCTACCTGATCCTCACTAGGACTTTGTGAAGCTGCTTTGAAAGCAACAGAAAAAATGCTATATAAAAAGTTGATTGATTGATTAAAGAGAGATTTACTGACTTTTTCATGGTTTTAATCGTCTAGTTTGAACTCCTTGAACTCCTTGAACTCCTCCGTCTTCCTTTTTCAACTTCCACCACTTGGTCTTCTTTTCCATCTTTCCTCCCCTCGTCTTCCTGACCACCAGAAACATCCTACACATCACCATCCGATGCTGTCTGGCTACACTCTCTCCTACCACTACTTTGCAGTCAGTGATCTCTCTCAGATTGGCTCGTCTACTTAGGATGTAATCCACCTGCGTACTCCTACCACCACTCTTGTAGGTAACTCTATGTTCCTCCCTCTTCTGGAAATAAGTGTTAACTACAGCCATTTCCATCCTCTTGGCAAAGTCCACCACCATCTGTCCTTCTGGGTTCCTTTCCTTAACACCAAACCTGCCCATCACTTCCTCATCACCTCTGTTGCCCTGGCCCACATGACCGTTGAAGTCTGCTCCCACCACTACTCTCTCCCCTCTGTGAATACTCTCCATCACCTCATCTAACTCACTCCAGAATCTCTCCTTTTCTTCCAGCTTACAGCCTACTTGTGGAGCATAACCACTCACTACATTCAACATCACCCCTTCAATCTCTAACTTCAAACTGATCACCCTGTCAGACACTCTTTTCACCTCTAGAACATTCCTCACAAACTCCTCCTTCAGGATCACTCCTACCCCATTTCTCTTCCTATCCTCACCATAGTAAAATAGTTTGTATCCCCCTCCAATACTGTAGGCCTGAACATAATGAAAAGTCCCAGATTTTTCCACACGCCTCAGACATGGTGAACACTTTTGTACAATTTAGGTCTGAAAATAATTTTTTTTTAAAAAGCTCTATAGCGCCAACTAACTTGTTTTAGTAGCTGTTGCGCAACTAGTTTGTCGTAGGCAAATGAAATTTGGTACACGTATAAAGTACCAAGGTGCACTTTTTACTTGTATATAAGCTCTGTTTCCAAAATTGACAGGAACTGATCATTTTGCAAAAAACCTCTAAAAATGAGTTTTTGCTTGTCTATGCTTTGACAAACTCCTCCCACAGATTTATTCCAAACATCTCCAAGCTTCTTCAGTATTATCATAAGGCATATGGTTAAATTGCGAAGCTGTTTTGGCGATCAGAGTATGTGGTCGTGACGACCAGTGAATGTCCAATTTTAAACAGGAAGTTATTATAACTTGGGCATAGATTATCCAATCGGGCTCAAACTTCTCATTCTCATCATAGGCCAAGCCTGAACACCTTGATATGATAACGAAAATTATTAATGAAAGCGCCACCTAGTGGCAAACATTTATGTGATTTTTTTTGTTTTACACCTCGATTTTAGGCCGTGTAAAAGGTACACGAAAAAATGTGTGCTAGCAAGCACACCAAGGCCTACAAAAAACTGTTTGGTTGAGTTTTGAAACTGGATATTTTACACTTTTATAAAAAAATGAATGTCATCATATTTTAACAAGATACTCCTAGAGATTTTGCCCTTTCATTTTTAAACTCAACCAGAATAATCTTAAAGTATGTCCAATGGTATTTTGCGAAGCTTTTTTGGATACAGCAAAGGGCATGTCCATATGGGCCAGGAAGTTTCAAAATATGGATTTGAAACAGGGAGTTGTTATAGCTCAGCCATACAATGTCTGATCAGTCCTAAATTGTCCACGTCTCAACACATTCATATTACAATGCACAAAATCAGTGAAAACACCCCCTAGTTTTCTTTTTCCAACATTTCAAATATTCTAGGATAAATTTTTTTAACAACTAGCGTCGTGGTGCATAGTAATATGAATTGGCCACTAGGGTGAGAGTGCCAAATTTTCGAGAGACCTTCCATCGCTGCTTGCAGCTATAATTGAGTCTCATATGAATTGCAGCAGTAATGAATCACAGATTTCTTCAGAATACTTGTTTTATGGGGATAATAAATCTAATGCTTATTCCATGTTATTCCTATTGTCTCCATGATTGTTTCAATATATTCTCATAACCTCAATTCTGTAAGTACTTTTTTCATGGTTAGACTTACAAATGTTCTAAGTTTTATATTCCTGACACTAACTCATCTCATCATGTCTACTCCTTAGTTTGCTTCTCATCTGTTCCAATGCTATTTGTGCTTTTTTTTCTTCAATAAATGTGTCAAGTTTCCCCGACTCCTGCACCCTCCTGATATTACTTTTGAATTTTTTACACATTAATATAACATGTATTAGAATAATGTCATTAGTGGTACAGTCTACTTGTAATAAAATAGTTTATATAAGACAAACAAAATAATGATAATAACACATGAAATCTATTTAAAACAATCAAAAACATATGCATTACTAACATAAAACACATTATTTGATAGGCAGCACAGTATGGATAAGGTCAAAAGATTGATAAAAATAAATTGTAAAGGAGTTACACATTTAGTAACATAGATACTAGACATTAGCAAAAAGAAACTAATTATTTGGGGAGGAAAATCTACTTTACCTGTGCTGATGTTCCAATATGTCTTTAGATGGTAGTCTCCACAATGTATTTCTTTTGGATGCTCTGGATTCTGGGCAGTGCAAGAAAAGTGTGGCCCCATATTCTGCTTTAACATCATGCTGTTGATAAAGGCCTTTCCAGGGGCCAGGTGATACTTGTCTAACATCCATATTAACTGTTCTTTTGGCAATACCCACTGGGTTGTTTGCTGTGCATTCATACGTGCCTGAATCATTGAGAGTGACATTATTTATATAGAGTGTTCCATTTGGGAAAATAAATATACGGCTTTTTATAAACTGTGTGGGCTTCATGTGTGAACCATCAGGGATGACCCACTTAAGACGGGGGAAGGGCTCTCCTTTTGCAGTGCAATCCATGTAAACCTTCCCTCCAACATTCATGAATACAGTCTCATAGGAAACCTCAACAATTGTTGGAAGAAGAGCAGAAACATGAATGGTATATGTAAGGGTGTCTGCTCCTGCTGCATTGCTGGCAATGCACTTATAATCCCCTTTATCTGAAAAATTTGCTGAATAAATGCTTAGTGTCCCATTTGGAAAAAGAAAAACCTGTTGATACATGTTGCTAATATTTCGCACAAACGTCCTGTCAGGAAGAATCCATGAAATGTGTGCTTCTGGTTTTCCCACTGCAATGCAATCTAAGTTTATTGGATTTCCCAAGAAAACTGTAACATGTTGGGCTCTTGATGCCATGATTTGTGGAGGCTGAAGCTGAACGATAAGGTTTAGAGCAATGTGATCAGAGCCAAATTTGTTCTGAGCTGTGCAAATGTATTGGCCTCTGTCTTGTAGCTGGATATTCTTAATCACAAAAGTTCCATTTGAAAGGACTTCAAATCTTTGCCCATGTTTTGTGTTGGTCTGAATTGTTGCACCTAAAACAGAGATAAGGATATTGGAGTTAAACAAAACCTAAGAACAGATACTTTCGTAACCCCCATTGCCCGAAAATGCCCAACTCCCTCACCCTTTTTTTAAAATACCAATCAGCGGCCATGCTGATGGTCACCTGTTGTGAAGCTGGAGCCATACTCAACCCCTAGGCAGCCAGACTTACTCATGACCTTACAATTGTGGCTGGAAGACATAAGTCTCCGTTCCCTATTCGGGTTACCAGCTAAATGTCGAAAGATATCAATGTCAAATACCATTACGTGATACATTACAAATAAAATACTTCATCTCAGTAACCATTACTTTCCCCATTAGTCGGTTACTATGACTTATGTCAGTACCAACTATGGAAACACCCAGCAAAACATCACAATCGAAGTCCTTCTGCATCGGCCGGCGGCCAGGCAAGCCCGGCAAATTAGTAATCAGGCACCGAGTGGGCCCTCGTCCGCCCTAGCCTTATGTAATAGACTAAATTTTTAATGGGCAGCCAGTAATTAAACTTAATATATACGACTAATACCAGAGGAGAGAGCATCAATCCCAGAGCTGAAGGGAGATGTGCGGAAGCCATACTTGCCATCTCGCAGGCTGGACTAAAAACTTTCAACAATTAATACACCTACAGTTTCAGTGATGGATTGATGAAAAATGCAACGTCATTAGAGGGAAGATAGCATAGATGAAACTATCTAGAAAAATAGTTTATTAAAGTTAGCCTTTCTGGGAACTACTAGGCCATCCCGTGCTCGTGGTCATGCAACCATGAGATGCAAACAGCGGAGTACCTCTTGGCAGCGCCCATGAGGCCACAACACCCCTAATAGAATGTGCTCTCTCTTCAGGGTGGAAGGGATGTCGGACGCTGTGTTTGCTGTAGAGATGGCCTCTACTAGCCAGTGGGTCAACCTCTGTTTGGAGACAGCCTTTCTTACCGTCTGCTGTTTTCCAAAGCACACAAAAGGAGGTTCACTACCAGAGTTTTTAAGGGGATGGTAGGAAACTTGGGCACATATCCAGACCAGGGGTTAAGAATAACATGAGTATCACCATGCCCAAACTGTAGCAGGTCTCGCTGAGGACAGTGTCTGCAGATCCCCCATGCTCTGAATCGAGGCAGAAAATTAAGCTCTACTGAGTCAAGTGGCTCAAATGGAGGACCTTAAAGACCTCTCAGGACAATGGAAAGGTCCCAGGAGGGAACTAAGAATGGCCTAGAGGGTCTAACCCTCCTGATCCCTCTGAGGAATCTGACTGTTAACTCGTGTCGTCCCATTGTGTTGCTTTCAACTGGAAGGTGGTGCAGAAATCGCACCAATGTAAATCTTCAGTTTGGATGAAGACCGCTGCTCAGGTCTACTTGGCGAGAGTAACACCAGTCGACAAGCTCAGACAAGACACAGCGTTTGGACCACAGAACATGGCATACATGTTGTGCTCAAATCCCTAGGTCAGGAGGTCTGAACGCAGAGGAATGGTCACGAGGACTGTCACGAGGCAGCAGAGTTCTATGAAACAATGTAAGTTGGGCCAATAAAGTGCCACCACTAGGACCTCTGCCTCGTCCTCCCTGATCTTGTAGAGAGGGATGCAAGGAGGCTACTGGGGGAAACACTGGCCCAATTTCTTTCTAGCCCAGAAATGCACCAGCACGTCTACTGGAGTCTGGACTATACACGCCTGGCAGGTCCTCCAGGGGGATACCGGCACAGAGGAACCGAATATCCTTCCAAAGGTGGAGATTACAATGGGGTGTCATGTTCACCTTCAGTTGCCCTAATGCCATGCTTGCAACGGAACACGAAACTTGAACTAAGCTGGAGTGGTCTTCTATGTAGTAACCCTAGCAGAGCAGAAGATGCAGGTTGAGGATGGGATGCTACCCGCCTGTGCGTTAGGGAACTAGAAAGTATGGCCTTTCCATGTCTGCAGGAAGGACCGGCTCGATTGCACCCTTTGTAAAGGAAATCAATCTCCTCATGCATGTCTGGGGCCTCTGTGGATAAGAAGGTCATTAAAACCAATAGTCGTGCAGGGAAGTGTGTGTGAGCCAAGAGAACTTAACGGGAAGCTTTCCAAACTTCAATAATGATGCCATATGGACTTCGCAGATATTTCCTAACCGGGTGTGGATTAGCTGACTTAGCGGTGGGGTCCGAAGGGAGCCTAGGTGGAGACCTACCTGGACGTCAAGGCTTGACCTCTGAGCAGCATCCGGTTCCAGCCGTGGAGGTCTCTCTCAAGGGGAGGCGGGCTTGTGGCGAAGCACTCACGGCAGTTGGACTCCCTGAGTTGCCTGTCCTAGGGCCACTTAAGATGAGACCACTTCCCCCGATGATGTGTGGGGGGCTCCTGGACAGGACTGTTCCTCCATCTTGTAGCCGCTCTCGGTCACAGTTTCTGACATAGGGCTGATGCTCTAAGGAGGAATAAGGTTTCTCCGGAGTCAAGCAGGTGGTGGGGAGCTGACTTAGAAGAGGACCTGTCACGTCTATACCTATGCTGCGTCATAAGTTTACCAGACCCTCCACCTGCTTCCTGATCATAGAGATTCACAACATAGGACCACAAGTGCGCTGAAGAAATGTTTCCAATCTTGTGACAACCTCTTAGCCTAGGTCAACCTAGATTCCGGGCATCGGACTACCAGCGTAGACATCATGTAGCCAAGCTTGCTTCAAAGTGCAAAGTCAGCAGCAGCTCTTAGGTCATCCATAAGACCTGGGCGACAACTCCCCTCTGCATTTCTTTCAGGGCATAGGCTTGGAATACACGAAAGGTTGCCATGGCATGCAGGGCAACAGCAGCTTGACCTGCAGCAGCGTAAACTCTCGAAATCAGGTTCAACGACAAGCTTAGCTGGCTAGATGAGCGTAGTTACCAATCACACTTTCAAGGGGAGCGAGAGAGAGGAGACTGACCAACCTTGCAGTAAGAGGTGCCCTTCAAGTTCTGGTCAGCTCCCGATGCACTTCCAGGGAGAACGGGATTGGGGTGCCTGAGGTTTATCATCCCAGCACGAAACCCTTAACCATGTGTCCAGCCTGGAGATTTCAGGTGCGAGGGCCAGAACAATGTGTAACCCAATCTCTCCAGTAGCCCGGCTGAGCAACTCGGCCACCTAGGCAGCAGCACCTAATCCCTTACTTAAGCACTTACAGTAGCATCACCAGATCGCTTGTAATCCACAAAATGGAATAATAATCCAACACTGATGTGAAATCTTTCACCAGTCACTTGTGTGTCTGAGAATATTGCTGCCAATGAGCAGACAGGGTGAAGTGCTGCCTGGAGTGCCCCTAACAGAGCTTCTCATAGTTGGTACTGACTGTAGGGACTGACTGATGGGGAACTGCTGTTCAATGTGGGTTGCTGAAACATGTATGTAGTAAAAATCAAAACAATATGGTGTGGGGGCAAAATCAAGGATGTTTTTTTAAAGCTGTAATTTTAGTTAGGAATGTTTGTTCAGGTGTAAAGATTAGTTCAGGTGTATGTCTTGCTTTGTTACCCGGTGTTCACACTGGGTGTGGAACTTGCATGTTTGTTTTGTGATTCATGTGTTCAGTCAATGGCCAGCTGTGGCAAAGGATTTCTGGAGCAATTGTGACGCATTACAATGAAATTGGCGTTGCATGAAGTGCGCTGAGACGTCAATGTGAAAAGCAGAACAGGCTTAAACACCTTACAAAAGTTCAAATATCGGAACTTTTGATGCCTGTCACGGCGGATATTCATATCGGGATTTGCACCAGCCAACCAGGAGCTTTTTGGGCTGATGACATACTTTTTGGCAAAACTCAAAAGTTTGTTAAATATGGCGGAAAACTTTCTTGGCGAAGCAAAGAGTTTTGAGAATAACATTTACTTCTTCCCAAATTAATCAATGAAGGTTTTGCTTTGACGAAAGCAGGCAAGCAAACATCACAGTCTGGTTTAAAGTTTTCTACCCAGCAGTTTTCTACCCGTTAGCGATTAGCCAGCAAGCTAACGCTGTTTTCGTGTTGACAAAATGTAATTGCATTCTTATTATATTTTTAATGATGCATATGTTCTGTAGATGTTAAATCCTTATTTGCTTTTGCGTTTTACAAATGTGTTATTTTACAGTGATTTAAAAATACTATAATATTCAACAGTGATTGTACCCGAAGTGGTCGAGGAACTAAGCGGGAGCTCTCTGCTGCCCGGCACCCCGTCATGCTTCCCCGGTGAGCGTTAGGGAACTAGAATGGTAACCCTCTTTCCATGTCGGAAGGAGGAAAGGCTTTTAGTAGGTTATAAATACCAATATCCATGAATTCACGCTCAACACACTTTTTATTGTCTGTGTTTACAATCATTGCCCATATGTAACGAAAAAAGCACTGGATGCTATGTGAAGGTAAATTAAGCTACTTGATATGAACCTGAATTAGCAGCTAGGCAAATGGCATTAGATTTTAGACATTAGAGCTAGAATATATTTAAAGAATTTTGAAAAACATACTTTTAAGCTGAACAATGTCAACTTTTGCCAAATGCACACTCAAATTGTGCATTACAGTTATGGAACATTAACAAATGACGCCATGTGCAGCGAGTGTTGGAAATAAAATATGTCACTGAGTGAAGAGAAACATAAACAGTCAAGCTGTGTACTCAACCTCAACAAACAACTTTCCCCCTTCCAACATATTGTCTGTTTTATGTCCATTTTACACATCCATGTTTTGTGTCAAACAGTTGGAAATAGAAAATATTTATTTCTGCATTGTTACTACAATTACTTAATTCTATTTTATTTTGACTGAGTCGTTTGATCTTTCTCCCTGCCATTTTTAAATATTGAGCTTTTTAATATACAAACAAGAAGAAAAATAACTCCAAGACTAGAGTCTTTTGGAATTGGTGTCGTATCTTGTAGTGAAGACATTTTCTTAATCTGTACTTTTAGTCAAGTTTTAGGCACTATTTACACCTCTGCTTAAAGCAAGACTACATATTTAAGTTGATTAATACAAGCTTTATTAAGTCCTATTTCATTCTCTAGTAATGAGTTGCCTACAAAGAAATGGCTGATCTTGCCATATGTGACTGTTAATAGAATGGATGATACATACACTAGTTTTTTCAATCAGAGATTCAATTGGTCTGGGTCTGTTATAACTTGTTTTAGCTGTTTCAAAGCCACTACAAACAATGTTATAACTACAGATTGATTTACTGTTTGCCTGTGTTGTGTAGCCAAATGTCTGTGTCATATGAACATCATTATAAATAGGGCTGGGAATCAGTGGATACCTCATGATACAATATGATGCAAGTTACATCTCGCGAGCGAGTTACAGCTCACGATACTGATAATATTGTGATATGGCGATACTGCGATAATCGATATATTGAATACAATAACTCGCGATATAGCTGTCATCTTTTAAGAAAGAAAATGGCATGTTTCAAGGAAAATTAGTCTCTGTTTGTTTTATATATAAAACACAAAGACAGTCTTTGACAAACAGTGACACCATTGGGTTCAATATGGCTGTGAAACTGAGAGTAAACAATTCTAGTGTTGTCCTTTATGAACATGGACAAAACCTAACACCGTTTGGTACAAGATTATTGTAAACAACAAAAACTTCTCAGGCAAAATATACTATGGCTATGGTAAGTTGCAGCCATGCATCTCAGTTTATCTCAGTTTAACTTATGTAAAACAAAACCCCTGAGCTAGCTACCACTGAGCTACTGCTTTAAATGTCTATTTGAGATATGGTATGTGTAAACAATTTTAAAATGTCTTTGACAAAGAAGATTAAAGAAAATTCCACTTTTAGCGCAAAATATGGTGCAAAATTGCAGTAAACAATAAAAAAATTGTCCTAAAGAAGCTGGAACTGAAATAGAACCAAGCTGCACCATGCACATCCCTTTTTTAGGAACATAAACCATCAAATAAATTAAATATATCAGGTAAAGTAAATAAAAATGTTCCTTACATAAAGTACATCATCCATAATGGTTCAAAACAGAGAAGAAAACAGCGACATATGTGTGTTTTATAATTTCATATTTTTCTTGAGAAGGAGAAGTTGGTCAGCATGATCAGGTGTGAGTTAGTTTAATTGAGCACTGATGATATCCCCTGCAGTGGAGATGACCTTCTCAGCTGCTGCACTAGTCCCAGGAACACACAAACGCCTCTGAGCCAGCTTTAAGAGGGAACTGACATTTCCACCACAGCAGTGGTTCTTCAGAGAAGCAGAGGAGAAGTAGCTTGATACTGTTTGATCTCTTCCTCTACATTTGCGATGTGTTCTCCGGTGTGAGATTCGTGCATTGCACGGGCTTGCAAAACATATGATTTAATCTCCCACTCTTTGTTTATAAAATGTGCAGTAAATGTCACGTAAGAGTCTGTAGACCTTGATGTCACATGTTATGTCCACTCTTTCTGCCGATTGGAGTGCAGACTCAACCTCAGCTCTGGTTTGGGCGTAAAGTTCAGGAATTACTTGTTTCAGCGAAGTATTCCCAACATGGAATTTTGATCAAAAATTTTCATCAAAAGCAGAAGCCCTCATTTTCCACCTTGCTGTAGGGAAGGAGTCCTTTACACATGTAAACAGCAATATAATTTGTAATTGCCTTTGCCTTTGCAGAAGACGGAGAACACTTTGCTTGGAAAAACGCCGGGCTGTGTCGACTTCGGGTCAACAACCACCAATGCCTTCTCACATAGCTCCGGGTGATGCCGCGACCTGTGGCTGTGCATATTGTGCATATCGTGTTTCCGGTGTACCAAAGTTTTGAAAAACAGTTCTTGCATATTGCATAATTCTTATCTAGCTTTGTTCCATCAGCACTGCTGTAAAATCCAAAGTGAGCCCATACTTTGGATTTAAATGTTGCTGGCGCGTCTATTAACTTTACTTCACTTTGCTCCATAATTTGCGTGTACTTCTTCCGTAGCTCTACAGCCAATCTCGCAAAGCGTGCAGCCCCTATCTACCTCTAAAGAAGCATCTCACCAAGGGATGATGATTGCAGACACAATACTAACATGAAAGAGTGATACTTGTCGAGAGCGCACCGAGAATCGATTGCAATAGTGAGTAATAGGAGGTATCGCCATATTGATATTTCAGCACACACCGAATTATAAATAGAAAACACGGAAATAGTAAACCATCTTTCTTACAGGTTTTCATATCACTACTTTTGTATTTAAAGGCACTGTTTGGCTTGCTTACTGCATTTCACATACTGATCAAAATGCAAGGGCATGGTTTCAAGCCCAGTCAAGCACTACGAACTTTGGTGCTAATAGTGCTTTTAGTTTTGATGCTAAAGCCTGATTTTATTGTTTGTTTGGGTGAATTTAGTTTTTTTTAATGTGTGTTTGAATTACAATTAATATGCAGTTGCTTTCGGGACTTCTGTGCAAATGAAATGCGGCTTTGATTTTACATGCATGTGCAAAATAGGAAACTATATTACCAAATACAAATTTAATGTAAATAAACATTAGACCAAATTCTCCCTGATACTTTTGGGCTTTGTTGTTGTACTAAGTATTAGAGAAAAAATTTAGAAGAAGAAAGTAGTATTACAAAAATTTGGTAAAAGAGGAGTTGGAAGTGTTGGGATAACATCAATAGCTTCATTCAAAGCTTTCGTTATCATTAAAGCGAGCGACTTGTATTTAAGAGATATTTTTATTTATTTGAAAAATGACACAAGAGAATTCAGACTGTGGGTTGTAAAAAAATTGGATTCTTATCAGATTAAGAACAACATATGAAAGCAGCATGGGTCAGATTAAAAAAAAACAGAATTAAGCTGTTCAGATGGTCTTTAAAATAGTCGATATATGTCATATATGGACAAAAAATTGATTTGTGTCACTTTGGGCTGTAGTCGGAACATTGAAAAAAGACTGTAAACTATTTCTAAGAAAATGTTACTAATTTGTTACTGTTTAGAAATTATTTTATTGTGTGGTCCTTTTTAAGCTGATATGCCTTAAGTTCAAAACATCAAATTAGTAAATTATGCAGATATATGGACATAGGGTTAAATAGAAAATTTTGTTTGCTTTTGTTGTAACTTTTATGTAAATTATTGAGTAATACGCTTACTTCACGCGGCAGCCATTTTAAGAACGAATGCCCAGTGGGAAAAAACATAGAAGTAACAGTAAACAACCATGGTATGGGCAACCAACTTGGTTCCCTGCTTTGTTGAATGATATAGCCAATATGTATCATCAATAGGAAAGGTAATGTTAAATATATTACATTGATGGTAGGACTGTAACTACAAAGCTTACATTGACCAAAATATTTCTGTCAGCATTGCTTTTGCTTTTCCTTTTTTCCCCACACTATTTCAGGGTTTTTCTCACCCGAACCTCACTTTCCTTCTCAAAATGGATAGCTTTTTTTAAGTAATGACTTCAAAGACTGACCATAGCACCGAGAATTTTTTGTCAAATCAAGATTTCAACAAATAAATTCAAGAAATTGCAACATTGTTTCAATTAATTCTTAAATTAAAACTTTAAAATCTGTAAATTATGAACAGTAATTATACAATACAACCAGTGGCAGGATATGCCCCTTCAAGGCGGAAGCTTGTGGTCGAGAGTGGCCCTTTTGTGATTTTGATCGTTTGATTTTTTTATTTGGTTTTAAAAGTCAAAACCAAACTCAACCGATTGGAACGACTCTATATTTCCCTAAATATACTTAAAGTTATATATTGACATTTTTTTGTCTTAAAATAGATTTTTAAAATGCAAATGAAGAATCACAATGGAAAGTTGGTAAACTCAATAGTCATTTGCTCAAATTAATTAACAAAGACTTTACCTGTTGACACTTTGGTCCATGAAATAACAGGTTTTGGTTCTCCAGATGATCTACATGACAATGAGATGTCTTCCTCGGCCAGCAAAGACACAGTGGAAGATTCAGGTGCTGTTATTCTTGGTTTGATTCCACTGCCCATTAGGTTTAGAAAAGATATGTCTGAGTCTAGTTTCTTTTCCCTAAAAGAGTTGTAGTACCAGCGGTCACTATTGGGTGCGCTGGAAGTTTGTATGTCTGCATCGATGATAGATGGAGTCATTTGTTTGAAGAAACTTGGTACAATTGTTGCATGCTGAGGTGGTAGAGTGACAGTGTATATCCATGGCTCAGCAGTGACAAACTTTCCTAGTTGAGCTTGTTTGTATGCATTAAGTTTGGATTGTCTCAATCTGTTTCTGAGCTTGTTGAAAAGTCGCTGGTCATTTAAACGAGAGGAGCTGCCTTGTGGAGCTATTGTTCTCATATACGATGCTGTCACTGTATCAGATATGTGTTGAGTGAGATTTACTGGTTGAGCTTCGATTTGAGACTGATTGGTGAGCTTTACCCTCCAACCTATTGTATGTTTAGAATTTGAAGAATTTTCTTGAGACTGAGGATACGTAAAGGCTGGGAAAGGAATCCAATGATTTTCGGCCCAGGAAGATGGATGTGTGTAGGGAGACACTGTCACTGGGAATTGTTTCTTAGGTGTTATTTTTTCTAATAGTCTTGGTGGTAAGGTTTCAGGATGATTTCCATTGTTGTATGTCCTTTGTTCATATTTTCTACTTACTGTGGGATTTTTCATCTGTGAAGTTCTTAAAACGATTTCTGTTGTTGAAGTTTGACTTCTTATATGGTCATTTGTTTTACTATTTGCAATTCTATTTCTCAATGGAAAAAGCATAGCATTCATTACCTCAGGTTCCTCCAGGGTTGTGTCAATGGAACTAACTAAATCCATCTGCTTTGTTGTAACGTCATACTCATCAAGGGTTTCTGTTTTCTTAAAGGTAGATTTAAATTCTTCAAGAGGATGCTTTGTGATTGCCATGTTTTCAGTTTCAGAGTAATATGAAGGAAGACCTTCAGCAACTTTTCTGCTTTCACTTAAGGAATAAGTATTATTGGTCAGTGCTTTACTACTGTATGAGACAGACGGAGTGGGTTTAATGTTAGAACTTGGTCTTTTTGGTTTTGGTTTATTTGCCAAAGGCCTATGTTGCCTTAAAGGAAATCTTCTTTGGTTCAAAATTAAATTATTGTTAATTCTAACTTTTTCTTCCAATGTGGATTTATTTACTTCTTGTTCCACATTTATTTCATGTTCAGTTTTTGTTGATGTTTCCGTCTGCTCTGAAGTAAAATCTGAACTATTGGACTCACTTACTCTGAATTTAGTTTTTTGTTTTATATGTTCAGTATTGAAAGGGAGTGTCCGCTGTTTAACACTGAAATCTACTTCACTTAAATGCTTTCGAGCTGGAGTGCTTCTAACATCCAATGTAGGGATTGTGATTGTATTTGACAAGGACTCTGTGACCGTGTTAGTTGGTTTTGTCATGATCAGAGATGCTGTAACTGATAACACAGTTGAAAGTTTAGCATTAGCTGTTGCAAAACTTTCCTCCGTGTGTCTGGAGTCCAAATCTTTTAAGTTGGGGTTTTTCGCATTGGCCTTCCTTTTCTGTCCTTTTCCATTTTGTCGGCTATTGCCACTTCTTGGATTTCCATCAATCATTTGAGGTGTAAGTTTAGCAGTTGGATGATTGATTTTCTCATATCCAGATCCTTCACTTTCAAATAGGGGCACTTCACCCACGGATACTTTAATACCTCTTTGTATTTCTTCCTTTTGACCTGTAACAACCAAAATATGCGACAGGATATTTGCTCCATAAAGGTTAGCTGCAGAACAGCTATATTCTCCAGCATCATTGTGGGTCACTGATTTGATTATCAATGTGTTATTCTGCAACACATGTACATTTTCTGTAAGATCTGAGGCTTTGATCATTAAGCGGTTTGGTAGGAACCAGCTTATCTCAACTGGTTGAGATGATGTTACAAAACAAGGGAGACTAACAGTTTCCCCTTTGTCCACCAATAGCTCTTTCCGGTTGAAATCACTGGGACTTGAGAGATGTGTTCTGACTGCAAGTCTAAAGGAGACAATTTCCACATTTGTATTAGTCCTCACGAAGCAATAATAAACTCCAGAGTCTGTTAAACTTGCATTTTTGACCACCAGGTTGTGATTTTCCAACCTTAATTTATCTGTATCTGTTTGATCCATAACTGATAAGTTTGGGAGCATCCACTCCACAATGTTATGTCCTGAGCTGAGAACATTACAACCCAGACTAACCTCAGAGTATTCCAGGACAGACTGTATTCTTCCTGAGCCTTCTCTTTGGATCAAAGCCCATGAGGGGATCGCATCTTCTTTGTCACCTCTTCCAATGATTTTCTTTGATATCACAGTGGAGAAATTTAAAACAAGTTTTTTAGTTGTTGTTTTATACCTATTTAACTGTAGAGTGACCCTTTTTTGCAAAAGCCAGACTGGTTCAGCCATAATGTGTCCTTTGAGCTGGGTAAAATATGGGGAGTCTTCACTTGTTGTCTGAGAGTACTGAAAAGGCATCTTTGAAAAATTCCCATAATTGCTTTCCCGTTCTAAAATGGCTGGGCTCTCGTAGTAGTAGGCGACCAACCTCCACATATTCTGAAGAGCATCTCTATCAATCTCACACTGCAGTAATGTGTGTAAAGTAACATTTACAGATATCTCTTCAGTTTTCCTCACTGGTTCCCAGACAATAGAGGTACCTTCAACTGGACGTGTCACATTACATGCGACGTGTGCTCGATTTCCATGGCTGTCAGAAAGAAAGAAGGTCAGGTGGCCGAGAGGAATTTCCAAGTCTGTGGTGTAAGGTACATCTGGCTCTTGATCCTCTTCAATAGCATTGTCCACAACTTTTAGTGGAGACTGGAGATAGGGTCTGTTACATTTGAGCTGATTTTTCAAAAGCTGAAAGATCTGGCTGTTGTTCAAAGGCTGGGGTGAGAAACAAGCAGCACAGTTACCAGCATTGCCAGCTTTATCATCCTTTTTGCACTTGATAACTCCTAGAATGAGAAAAGGAAATTAATTTGGTACAAAAAGTGAAGAATTGAAGACAAAAACATGAATTAATTCTAAATATTATACTAAAATATCAACTGTGTGTATTCGCAGGAATTAAATGTACATTGTGTACTAACAGGTAACAATGGACATCAACTTAATTCATTGTTAAATATTTCTAAAGCATTGTTGATTTGTTTGTTTTTTTAAGTTGTACATCTTTGACAAATTCGAAGTGTGAGTGGTAAACGTTAAAAATAAAAATAGTTTCACCTTCATGATTTTTGTTCCACTCCAAAAGCCAGAGAAGTTGGCAATCACAAGCCCAGAAATTTCCATGAAGGGTGAGGACTTCTAGCTTTATGAAGTGCTGCAGCGTCCCAGGCAGTAAGTATTGAAGTTGATTGTCTGCTAGGTAGAGGTGTCGTAGTCCTGAGCTCCAAAATGTTCCCAGAATTGAAAGTGTAATAAATGTGAGAGGGTGGAGGTCCTTCAGTCGGTTTCCTTCCAGTTGCAACAATTTTAATGATGTAAGTCCATTAAATGTAAAGGGTTCAATGAAGTGAATGAGATTGTGGTCTAAATGAAGCCGGACGAGGCTTGTTAAGCCTTCAAACAAGCTGGGTTCAATTCTTTTGAGTTTGTTGTAGCTCAGCTTGAGCATCTATTTAAAAAAAACAACAACACATAGATATGCAAATAATTAGATGCATAATATATGAATACCAATTAGGTCACCAATTAATTAAATTTACCTGGAGGGAATTGAGGTGATAAAAGGTTCCAGATGAAACTGAGGAAATTTCATTTCCATGAAGCATGATCATTTCAAGTCGATGTAGATTCTTGAAATCTGACGGTCCAACTGCATCAATGCTATTAAAGCTTTAAAGTAGACAGAATGTTTTTGTGATAAATGCAAAAATACATACAACAAATAAAGGTCTCTGGGCTTGTTTACGAAGCAGGTTCTGATTTGACGGTAACATTTTGCAATTCTTTCCATATGTCTAATATATTTACACATTAGAGTCTCGAAAAATGTGAACAAATGCACACATTTCACTTTCAGTATAAACACAGTCTATTAATCATGTTCCATTTTCAAATAGATAAGAACACAAGCATCAGTATATCTTTTCAGTAAATCTAAATAACCATAGACTGTTTGTAATTAATGTATTTCCACAAGTCAAAAGTAATGACTTGTAAATGTCTACAACGCATCAACAAAATAAAATTCTACTTCAAGCACTAGACAAAAATAAAATGATGTTTCTGAGTGGAGATGGGGGCGTGGTGCAGGCTAATCAGGAGAGCAAGTGACACCTGCCTTTCTCCCTTTATAAGTGGCACCTCACCTTCGGGCTGGTTCTCTCTGCTCACCTGTCCTGTTTGGCTTTGCCCTATGTCTCTTATTGTTTTGTTATCTTTGTTTGAGTGCCTATCTTGGGTAGTTTAAGTTTCTTGTGAGTTTAATTCTAGTTCTGCTGGATAGATTTACCACCTTTTATCCAACAGAAATTGTGCTGGGTTTTCTGTATTTTATTAATATTTCTTTAGCTTAATTTATTGTTAATAAACTTATTTACTTAATTGTGTTCTTCCCAAACCATGCTGTCCTCCATTTATTTGTCAGGACTTGAGCCAGTGATGACACTGATTAATGAAGCGATGATCCAAATTGACTAAAAAATTGCTTGTTCGTGCTTCTGACTCTAGATGGATATCAAACATTTTTGTGAGACCCAGACGCAGCAAAAATTAAAGAAATGAGTCTAAATCTAAAGACTTGCACACAAAAAACTGTTACAGAACCAAATCTTTGTTACCATCAAGATGCAGTTCTTATTCTGGGCTTAGAAGCCTTCCTATATCCTATTTTCCCACATTACACTTACGACAACAATGCAGAACAAAAAAATTATCTATTTCTGTAGTTTTTTTTGTTATTTTTTTCCCATGTAGCTCATTAATTTTGGTTACAATTTATGGCAAAGTAATTTGATGGTCCTGTTATTCTGGCAAGAATAAAAATGTCACTGTTTAAATGTTGTTAAATTGTTATTCATTTATTGCGTTACCTTTCTATCTTCTTTATAATTAGCTTTATAATGCGCATTTACATGATTTAAATTCATTCATCTTCATGTCGGCTTTATTCCCTTTCGGGGTCGCCACAGCGGAATGAACCGCTAACTATCTGGCATATGTTTTACGCAGCGGATGGGAAACATGATTTAAATATCATTGTTAATATCTTTGTTGTTGTTAGCATAGCTCTTGTGTTAAAATCAGTTTAGATAGTTTTTATTTTATTATATTTGTTGGATAACCTACTTGCTTGAACTATAAATATATATAATAATGTTTTTTTCATTTATAACAGTTTACTTAAGTGGTGCACACAATTTTATATCTAAAGTTAGATAGCACAGGTATTTAAAATTCAACTCCTGAACAAATTCAGACTATGAAGAGGTTTTCTAAAAAATAATTAGTTCCCTATCAGTCGATCACTATGACTTAAGACAGTGACGACTATGGGAAGCTCCACTAGGGGTGCCTAACTCTCTCCACACTCCTTTTAAAGGCCAATTCCTGGCAAAAGCAGACACGAGCGGAATACTCTGACGCACAAGCAACTGGTGCATCCAAGAAGCAAGCACGAAGACAAGTTATTTACTGGTATTCAAACTCGCAAAAGCCAGCAAGACTTTCTTAAAGAGTTTTTTAAACAGTGCATGGAGAGCCTCGAGAGCAAGAACAAATGTGAATAAATAAGCTCATCATGCAGGTCAGTGACTCACCGTATTGAAGTTATTGTCGAACACTTAACTAGCAAAAGAGTGCAGTCATTTACATTATATTCTTTTTAATACATTTCTGTATCTACATTATATGTATCGTATCTTGTGCTGACCCGACCCATCTGTCAAATTTTAAAAGTCAATTTTGCCCCTGAGCCGAAAAGTTGCCCATCCCTAGCTAGATTATGCCAAACCCAAAGAATTCGATAGAAAAAAAGACAAAACTTCTGAAATAAGCAGGCATCTTCTGAACCATGGGGGCCATGGTTTAACGATGGAATGGGGAAGGGATTTCTCAAATTTCAAGAACTTCTCGATGGCCATCCGAGTAAGTTTTCAGAGGCCTTAGAAACAATGGAATGCGAATTACAATCAATAAACATGAAAATAGTAGCAACAAGCAGGCAGAGATGAAAGACGCTGCAACGGGCCTTCATAAAGATGAAATAAAGTAAAACATGCGGTGGATGACAAAGTCAAACTGCTCCAATAGAAAATCAACAAGCTGAAAAACCAGTCTCGTCAACAGAATCTATATCTCATCAGGTTCCCAGAAGGAATTGAAGGGAAAATTGCCACTGTCTTCTTAGAGGAATGGCTTCCTAAGATTTTGGGGCAGGATGAATGGAATTAATTAAGAAACAGTAATATGAAAGCAGGTTTAGGTAAAACAAACAAAAATTTGTCTTTCTGGTACAAATCTGACGTGGAAGCGGGGCTTAAGTGCATTTATTGGCTAGTGAGATTTTGATTGGCAGCCCATTGAATCGTAAGTACAAGGTTCCCAGACCTGTTTGTTTACCTGCGCTTCCTTAGAAAAGACTGGAGCAGAAAGAAAGTATTCAAAACATATTTAATAGAACTTTGCTTCATAAAATTAATACCACACCCTTTTTTATATTATTACTTTAGAGAAGCAAATCAGGATGGACAACATTAACCAGTGATGATCGGTTACTCGTGAAGAATTGCCACACTGGCTAATGAACGAGCACACTAATGCTGTTCCAATAAAGCTTTTCATAATGTGCTTAGAGTATTTGAAAATGAAAAAATCGTTTTTCTTTTTCAAAAAAACATTTCAGTAATGATTTTGAACAGTTTTTATATCAGTAACCATACTTTTATGATAATTAATAAAAAAAAAAAAACAATTACACAAACCTTTTTGTCTGTTTTTGGTTTTTCTACAATCCCAACAACTTTATCAAAATAAAAACTATTTAATAAATAAAAGAAGGCATTTGGCAGCCATGACAAATAAAATCAAAGTTTGTTTGTAGCATTTTCGCACACTTCCAGGGATAACATCCATATTAGTGGTGACATTGTGTCTGAAAACAATAGGTAACATGCCATACTCTCAGCAGTCAACTGTGTGAGGATTCTGCTCAACACATGATAGACAACTCAGCCTTGGTGAACTAAAAACAACACTTAAGGCACTTAATCTTTTTCTTGAATTAAGAGATAATTGTCTAAAAGAAGGAAAGTATAATCAGGCAGGCAATTCAATTATTCAGGAGGGTAAAATTGTTGGTCCCCTGGTCTGTGAGAAGTCTTTTACTTTTGCACCTTTTTAGTGTGAAAGCCTCACAGCACTTTATAACATACAAATGTATTTGTAATGGTAGCCTTCTTCATTTGGTGTCTAAATTTGGGACTAAATTTGGAGAGTAATTAAGAAAATGAGAGGGATAAATATAAAAAAATTATGGCAACTTTAAAATGGAAAGATAAAAGAGGATCAAGAAAAAACAGAGGTGTTTTAAAAGAAGAAAGGAAGAAAAATTTGAGAGAATGAACAATAGAAAAAATAATTAGTTAGAGATAAAAAAAATGTTTTAAAAGAAAATAAGGACTTTAATCAACCATTAACAAAATATGAATTAGAAAAAGCCCTTCTGAATAAAAAAAAATCTTCACCAGGTCGGGATGGAATATATAAAATAATGCTAAACAATCTAAAGGGGGAAATGCATTAGATAAAAAAAATCTATTATTTAATAAAATATAGCAGAAATGAGAGATATCAAATGAATTGACACACTCAATAAAAATACCTATTAAAAAGCTGGAAAGGATGAAGAAGATCCAAACAGTTACAGACCTATTGCTCCAACTTGGGAAAATTATGGAAGCGTTGTTACAGAAAGATTATTATGTAGAGAAAATAAAATAATTAAAACGTTTTTTTTAAAGGAAAAGAGACTCAATTATATGTCTAGAAAATGAAATTAGAAAAGCTCAAACTAATAAGGAAGTAGTGATAGCGGGGTTTTTTCGATGTAGAAAAAGGCATATGATATGTTATGGAAAGATGGACTTATCGTTCAATAAAAAATGTTTTAAATAGAATTATTCTAGGAGATAAACTTTTAAAGAAATACACAGTAGACAATGGTACTCAACAGCGTAGTGTTTTTAGTCCAATAATATTGGACTATTGGTGAAGCCCGCATGCCAGTTGGACTCTCTGAGTGGCCTGTCCTTGCTTAAGATGGACCTGTTCCCTGATGATGTTGGGGGGGCCCATACAGGATTGCTCTTCCGTCAACTCCTTGTAGCCCCTCTAGGTCACTATCTCTGGTTAATTATCTAAGAATGATTTTGGTGGTTTCTCTGGCATCGAGCAGGTGGTGGGGGAACCGACTTAGAAGAGGGCCTGCCACATCTCCACCTATGCAGCGTCATGAGTTCTCACAAACCCTCCACCTGCTTCCTGATCGTGAACACCCGTGACATGAGGTCCTCTACGGCGATGTCAAAGGGGGCATCTGAGACCACAGGTACGTTGAGGAAATGTTTCCGATCGTGTAACAACAGATCAGCCTGGGTCAACCAAGATGGCAGCTGTGGACTACCAATGTAGACATCGTATGGTCAATGAGCTTGTCTAAATTTTTACAGCAGTAAGCGCTAAAGGAATCTGAGACAGGAAGATCTGTGATGAAGTCCACTCCTAAATTGGACCATGGCCACGGAGGGGCACGAGTTTACCCTTGGGGAACTTTCTGGGAGATCTTGACAAACTGTTTCGTGTCCTGAACCATACTGGGCATTCAATAGCGTTGTTTGGCAAGTTTGTAGGCTACCCCTAAAGAAGAGTGAATGGAATCTAGAAGGGGTGCGTAAGGGGGTAGTACAAACAGCTTTCTTTCAGGAACACCCTGTGTCGTCAGAAGGTTATGGGATGTCTTCTGTAACTGGGTGTCAAGGAACTGTTGGATGGGACTAATTAAGATGGTGGGAGGGTCCTTATTTAGAACATCACATTGATGAATACGAGAGAGAGCATCTGCCCGAACATTTTTCGACCCTGGACAGTATGTAATTGAAAAGCTAAACCTGGTGAAGAATAGAGCCCACCAGGCCTGGCGAGTGTTCAGTCGTCTAGTAGTGATGGGAAGTTCGGATCATTTCTCTGACTTGGAGTCCCGTTCAGCAAAATGAACGAATCTTTTTTCGAGACATTTAGTTCATTTCATTCATTTTAGTTAAATACCGATAAAATGTTGTGTGTTTCTTCCCTAACACATTTAGTATATACACAAACCCGAATCACACTACAAATAAGACAAGACTATAATGCTTGAAGACAAAAAAAAACATATTTTAATTAAGCCTAACTGGTTAAAGTCTCATTGTTACTCACATTTCATCTCACTGATGGTAACGAGTGCAGTCCAGCCCCGGAGCCTTCTGTCATCCGATGCTCCCTAATATTTACCAACACAATATGAGCCGGAAAACCTACAAGGATAACAGATATACTCGACCCTTAGGTAACGAGGCTCCTGGTACATTGCACAATCCGAAGGATGATGGGGAAGTAATTATGTGGCTGCATGTTTACAAAAATCATCTCGGTACTCCCGATATTCTGGCAGTATGTCAGAGGAAACCAGGGGTTCTGGACTTTCAACGCTGGTGGAATTATTTATAATAGTGATTTAGGCCATTTCAGTCCACAAAAAGGAGTGTGGTTTCATTCCAGCCTCTAGGAGCCATAAGCATGCAGAAATTAAGTGTGCTATCCGCCACAGAAGAAGTACCTTGTTTATGTTTTAGGAGTTGCTTGTTTAAAGAAAGTGCATCCTCAGTCTGCCCAAAAACTGGCATGCTCGTTCATCTCAAAGTACAAGTTACACTGCAACGTGAAGCTTCTGGAAAAAGGAAAGGTTTTGAAATGTGACTTGCGTGTGAAAATCTCTCTTGAAAGAGGGGTTAAAGCATCTCAACTGAGGGATTAATATAGCCAGCCGATGGTAATGACATCTTGTCTCGAATCTTTGGTCTTAAGGGAGCCACAAGTGGTGAGATGATATTCTGACTTATACAGTGGTGTCAGAAAACATGCAAAACAAAATATATATCTAAGATCAGAATAGATGGAATTATGAGTCATTGTAATGACAAGACCAAATGAGGAGTGCTTGGTGTAGTGGTGAATATCAAGGTCCTTTTCAAAAAATTAACATGTTGTGATAAAGCTCATTATTTTCTGTAATGTACTGATAAACATTTGACTCTCATATATTTCAGATTCATTACACACAACAAGAAATGAGCATATTTCAGTCGATCAATAAAAGAAGTGTTTTTAATACAAAAATAGTTGGTCGGGAATCCTTTTGCAGAAATGACTGCTTCAATGCGGCGTGGCATGGAGGCAATCAGCCTGTGGCACTGCTGAGGTGTTATGGGGGCCCAGGATGCTCCAATAGCAGCCTTAAGCTCATCCAGAGTGTTTGCTCTTGCGTCTCTCAACTTTCTCTTGACAACATCCCACAAATTCTCTGTGGAGTTCAGGTCAGGAGAGCACAGTAATAACATGGTCAGTAAACCATTTACCAGTGGTTTTGGCACTGTGAGCAGGAGCCAGGTCGTGCTGAATAATGAAATCTTCATCAATATAAAGCGTTACATTAGATGGAAGCAGGAAGTGCTCCAAAATCTCCTGATAGCTAGCTGCATTGACCCTGCCTTTGATAAAGCACAGTGGACCAACACCAGCAGCTGACATGGCACCCCAGACCATCAATAACTGTGGGTACTTGACATTGGACTTCGGGCATTTTGGCATTTCCCTCGCTTCAGTTTTCCTCCAGACTCTGGCACCTTGATTTACAAATGAACCAAAATGTGCCTTCATCTGAAAAAAAGTACTATGGATCACTGAGCAACAGTCCAGTGCTGCTTCTCTGTAGGCAAGGTCAGACGCTTCTGCCGTTGTTTCTGGTTCAAAAGCGGCTTGACCTGAGGAATGCGGCACCTGTAGCCAATTTCCTGCGCACGCCTATACACGGTGGCTCTGGATGTTTCTACTCTAGACTCAGTCCACTGCTTCTGCAGGTCCCCTAATGTCTGGAATCGGTCCTTCTCCACAATCTTCCTCAGGGTCAAGTAACCTCTTGTCATTGTGCAGCATTTTCTGCCATCCTTTTTCCTTCCCAATGAAGTGCCTTGATACAGCACTCTGGGAACTGCCTATTTGTTCAGAAATTTCAGTGTCTTACTCTCTTGTTTGAGGGTGTCAGTGATTGCCTTCTGGACAGCTGTCAGGCCAGCAGTCTAACCCATGATTGCAGTTTTGAGTAATGACTCAGGCTGCGAGTTTTTAAAAGCCTCAGGAATCTTTTGCAGGTTTTTAGAGTTAATTAGTTGATTCAGATGATTAGGTAAATAGCTGGTTCAGAGAACCTTTTCCTGATGTGCTAATATTTTGAGCAAGGAATTTTGGGTTTTTCATGAGCTGTATGCAAAAATCATCACTATTAAAACAATAAAAGGCTACAACTACTTCAGTTGTGTGTAAAGAAAGTCTAATGTTTATCAGTACATTACAGAAAGTAATGAACTTTATCATATGCTATTTATTTTGAGAAGGACCTGTATATAGTCCATGTAGTGATGGTCTATAGCTGTCTCATGGTTCAATTAGCCGGTGATTGGTATCGTTGATTATTAATGATTGGATCTAGCATAATGAAGGGGCTTGTGACAGAAACTTACTTGAACACACTGATCTTTATTTTTTAACTTAATCTGCAACATCCAGTTACTCTGATCAGATAATTCCTTCCCATTGTAGGTAAGCTCTGTTTATATCCACTACAACCAGGGGTTTTCCCATTTAAGCCACTCATATTTAATGTGAAAATATACATGAACAAGAGTGTTGGTCACATTATTCCATGCTCTCCATTTTCTTAAAGACGTCCTTGAGCAAGTAGCTGACACGATCAATGTCTCGGTTCCAATCCAGCAGAACTTCACAAATGATAGCTGGTGTAAAAAAGAATGTGATCCCTAAAAGTATCCAAGTTGAGGAACTTGAACTATTATTGGAACAGTGGTATCATGCTCGTATTGAGTGATAAGCTAATATTTGTTCCTATGGGTACTAATAATAAACAAAAGACTATATGTGCAGTTATAATCAGAACATACCTATATTTTCATAATAACTCAACACCTGCCAGCCAATCAGAGTCGAGTATTCAGACACACCAAGGCATAAAGGTATGTCCTTTTATTAAGCAATACATGCTTGTTTTGTAACGCCATATGTGTTAATTTGATGACATGAAACACTTACACTTGCAATACTTTTATGCTTGCATTGATAAAAACCCATTGGGGGGTTGGGAATGTCAACTGGAATTTATGTAAATCATGCGTTGACATCATCTAGCGACATTTGGGCCAGCCCATAGCGACTTTTCTTACTGAGGAGTTGGTAACCGTGCCAGCAGGTAACAAATGCAGTTATTTTGGAGATAGCTGAACTTGTGAGTGGATGTCATCATCAAATGTAATTCAGTTTACATTAAGCATTATGTTTAACCATATTCAGAAAAGAAACTTTAATATAATTGACCAAAATGTTAAGTAAATTGACTATTTAATAAATATTGCTTTTCATCTTCTTCATGCTTTGGTTGATTGATCAGTTGATACAACTTCTATTATGAGAAGCTGAGATAGACTTTGACTGTGCAACAGATTTCACATTGGCTCTCCCCTACTGTAAATTGCTTTGGACAAAAGTGTCTGCCAAATGCATAAATGTAAATGTAATTATTTCCATCCTTTCAAATACAGCAAAACAATCTGACATCATTCTTTTATTAAATAAGTTTTTTTGTTTTACATTTTTTCCCAGCCATGGGTTGCGGCTGGTAGGGCATCCGCCGCTTAAAACATATGACAGAGTTGGTGGTTCATTCCGCTGTGGCGACCCCGAAAGGGAAGAAAGCCGACATGAAGATGAATGAATGAATGAATGAATGTTTTACATTTAAAAAAAATCTTTATTACATAGAAAAAGGCTCAAAATTCTATATCCATCCATCGTCCATGTATTTAATGCTGTATGTTTTCAAGTACTGTTTGGTGTATCCTTTATTTTACCAACATTGTTTGTGTTATAGGTTAAATCTGACTTGCCTTCAGCTGTACCATTTCCACCAACTGCATGTATTTCAGATGTCAAAACTGAAAGGTGTCAAGATGAAGTGAGCCTGTATTTCTTAATTTATACCCATTTAAGGAGTATCTGCTATGATATTCCAATGTCCTGTATTTGTCGTAAGGATAATTCAGAATTGCCTGTCTCTTTAACTTTTCTGACTACATCAGTTAATGCAGAAGTTAAAAGTGAAGGGTCATCCAAAAGAGGTAAGCCAAAGTTTGAGGTAAGACGGTCAGATCTGTCTACACCTGTGCCACCTCCTGTGATGTCAGCGCATTCAAAAGACAAAACTGAACGATCTACAGATGAGGCAAGCCAAATGTTTCTCTTTTTACAAGTTTCAAACATGACTACTCTTTGCACTGTCAATGCAATACATATGATTCACAATCATCTGTAGTATTTATTCTTCTTATCTCAAGTTGTTTATATTTTTAATTGACTTGTTTTGATGATGAATCAGTTACACCAGGGGTTCCGGAGTCAAACTTCTAATGCTAATGGGAAATCCAAAAAGAAGATTGGGAAATTCTGGAGAGCAAGTTTTTTAGGGCTCTCGTGGACCGATGTAATTTCCAAGGGGTTAAGGACACTGCACCCCTACTGCTCTTTTGCTTTCAAAAGGTATTAGCTAAAGGTATTAGTGTCCACTGCAACAGACCCCCACTTGTTTTGGGTATTACCATGTTACCGATTGTCCAATCTCTGTGATGATGACCATAGAAAGCAACAAAGATCTCAAAGCCCAAGTAAACTTTCAAGGCAAAAAATGCTGTCATGATCCCACATTAGTAATAAAAAGACCAGTCAGGGGACAACAGAGATCTATGCTGGGTCAGCAGTTGCAACACCAACTCCCTCAGAGTTAGATGTGGGGAAATCTCTTTACATTACGAACCACTACACAGCATGGGTGATCCTTTTTGGTAAGAGGCCATAAATTTCTAGGCACAGTTTGTCAAATGTTAGTACAACTGTAGCTCTGATTTGTGTTTTTATTATTATTATTATTATTAATACAAATTACTACCAAATCCCCTCCAACTAATCATTTCACCACTTAAAATCTGCTTTAGTGCTTGACAATGTTGCTGTTGTTGATGAATTTTTAGGTTGACTTTGACAACTACAAAGGCATTGTGCCATTTGCGAACACTGATCAATGTCACTGGAAGTTATTGGTAATTAAAATTATTCAAGAGACTTCAAACTGTAAACTGTATCTGAAATAGTTTTCTGTCTATAGTTCATAAATGCTGATATCCACGCAGTTAATTTGGTAGATCAATTAGAAACTGATAGAGAGGAGACTGAGTCACAAGGCTGCCAAAAAAAAGCTTTGACTTAGCTTGTTTTCTTATTAGGTTGCATTTTTTTACTTTCTTGGAGCCAACAAAAGTTTCAATAATTTGTTCTTATTTGAAATATACATCTTAAGAGTTTTAGTGGTAATTTGCATGAACCATTAAAAAATTTATACATATGTTCTAAGTACAGAAATTAAATGTGACTAAACAATTGTCAGTCTATTTTTAGGCAAAACTCAGCTAGCTGTCTGTTGAACAAGGCTCTTGAAATCCATTATATTGACTGCCTTTTGCCACCCAAAAGAAGATCATGCATATTATTGGAAAGGGTTCTCCTTTAGCTTTGATTAAGGCACACATTTTTTCAATAAGCTTCTGCAATGTAACAACAAGGTTGTTTTCCAACCAAGATCTTTCATTTATACCTTCTCCAGCACATCCCAAAGATCTTTTGGGGTTAAGACCTGGCCTCTGTGGTGGACAATACTTGCAGTAAAATTATATATAAATGGTATATCTTGCTCCCAGAACCAGTCTTTTACAATTTGAGCATGATGAATCTTGGCAATGCTATCTTGGAATATACTGGTGCCATAAAAGAAGAGAAAACATCAACTGATAGAATAAACTGTGGATTGTATATTTGCGTAGTCAGCTTACCTCATTGTTTAAGAACATGCTGTTGCAGAACTCAGATGACCAACTCCAATCATGCTTACTTAAAGAAAGGTGGCATTTTTGTTTTCCCTTAGGCTGTGTATTTATAAAATTTCGGAAAACCCATATTTTAAATTGTATTAACATGACTGCATTTTCCATGTGGTAGATAAAAAAAAATAGTTATAACATTTTTGATTCCAAGATGTAGTTAACATTTTGTCAGTTTCCTAAATTACACTTATTGGGCATGGTGTCATTATTATTTGCATTACACAGTGAATTCTTTACAATGAGAAGAACATTCCATGGTAAAACAGACTGGGTTACCATCCATTGAAAAGGGGGTGTTCTTTCTCATCCTTTCCAGAAGGCCTTACATAGCTGTGGAGTCATTGTTATTTTGGTAAGAAGTGTTGGCTTTATAACTTATCCTAGTTATTTGTTTGTCATTCATTTATTTATATGAAGTGTCTTATTTTTCATTATTGTTCACTACATTGTACTTTCACCAATTTGATGGCAAGAAGGCTAATGGAGGCATTTCCAGGTGTTCCTGTTTTAAATTTTGAAACATCAACCAAGTAAATGGAAATAGAACGAAAAACCATGGCACTCAAAATACTTCTAGCGTAAAGGTTTGTGCTAACGAACGCCTACTTTACATGCTGTTTGATGGATGCGTTTAACTAATCAGTTTTATACTCTAGAAGTCTTTAAAATTATATGATCTGTAAAATACATTAATCAGTGTTGGAGGTAGAAGCTCTGCACATTGTTTTTCCAACATTAGCAAATATCGGTCAAGTTAAAGCAAGGCAAAAAATATGTTGTTTCTTCAAATTTGTTTTATTCCTTTAATGGGCAACAAATTTGTGTTTCCATACAAACTGTTTGAAAAAACAATGTGGTTCAATGTTCCTCTCTAACCTATCCTCATTATTTATCTCTCCTCCTGCAGCTGATGCTGATCACTTGTTTGTTGTCTGTGTTACAGTTTACTAACAGTTGGTTCTCCATTTGTTAGTCCCCGTTTTGTCTTTGTTTGTTTTGTTTTGTTTGTTTTTTTTCAGGTCCTGTCCGGCGAACCGTTCATCGATGGATTTTAAGTTTGTATATTCTTTATGCTGGGGAGGTGATTAGCGCCTGCCTCAGTCAGCGAGAGTCCCCTCACAGAGGGAACTCCTATCTACTCTACCTGATCCCCACGAGGACTTTGTGAAGCTGCTTTGAAAGCAATTGCTAAAGAAGCGCTATATAAAAACTGATTGATTGATTGATTGATTTTCCAGTGTTTGATGAGACAAATGACCGTGCCTTGTGTGCAGCTAATCAGGAAACAAGGTCGACTAATCCTGTGATTAACTGGGTGAGTTTGTATTTTACTGTATATAATTTTTGTTACGGTCAAACCAGATTGATCAAATCTAGATGCACACCAACTGATGATTAATCGGTTAATTTTGTAGATACAATGTGATGGGTGCAAAAGATGGTTTCATGAAGCATGTCTAGGCATGACAGAGGAAGAATTGTAAAGAGCAAGTATGACCAATTGGAAGTGCCTTTTGTGTTGCTCACTGCCTTTGTAAACACATTGCTGTACAATTGGACAATGTCCCTGTTGTAAGTTCTCAATTTTAGCTGTCAACTAAAACTTAATTACTAAAACCCAGTACACACGCTGGGTGAACATTTTAGTTTGATCTATTGAACTCTTGAAGTTGCATCTATTTATTTGGGTGTACTGGGTGGGTGTGTTGAGTTGGGTATAAGTGGAAAGGACGATTTCTTTGGGTTAATTATTGTTGGAAAAGTCTTTAGTGACTTGGAACTGAATATGCAGAAAGATGCAAACTTTAGCTAGGGCGCAATAACCCAGGCATTAAACCACTGGCTGGAAAATTGTTTCCTTCCAAAAACTTTTTTTTTTGTGTTTAGATCTCTTACACTAATGCAACTGATGCTGAATTGCTATACTTAGTGTAAGGTGCCTTTAATCCTTTTATGGTGTTCGGGTCTTTGGGACCAGTTTTTATCTAAAGAAAAATTATAGAATAAATTATTATTATTGTATGCCATACACATTTCAATTACATACAAAGTGTTCAGGTCTGGCATGTAAAAGTGTGAAAATTGTAGATTCTGTACCTTTATTCGGTCTACCAATACAAACATAAATCACAAATAAAAGTTGACAATTTAGTATAATATTGTATGATTGTGTGAATTAAAAGCCCCAAAACGCAATGGGTCTAGCAGAACTGCCAACCCTGTTAAAGTAACAGTAATAATAATCACAACAAATTATTTATTTTCTTAATGTGAAGAAATAGGATTTTTTAAGAATAAATAAAGTATATTTGCTATTTATATCGGTTGTTTGGCGAAAAGTAAATAAAGTAAGTCATTTATTTTATTTTTACCATACATTTTGATTGGGTGACTTAAAAGGTCCAATAGACAATGGATTTACCAGACGCACAAACACTGCCTGAGTAACAATACCATGAAAAATTACACAAAGGTTAATTAAAATGTAAAAAATGTTAATGACACTGTGTTGTGTGATGTTTGTGAAAGTAATGACAGTATGCTGTTGAAACTGTAACAATGTGATAGTTAATTGAATGTTTATTATTTATGCCCTGTTGACGATGTGTTTTTCTAGTGCCATAATTTCATGCAAAAAGTGGAAACTTGATCTTACTGAATGTTTACTTTTAAACATGTTTTGGGAAAATAGAATTGATTTTTAAAAATTGAAAAAAACTTTCATCATCTTTCGTTCAAATTGTTCTAGAGGGAACGCTAGCAATGTGTACATTAAGTCTGAACTTACCATTTTGTCATCACTAGATATTTTACTTTTGGACTATTATAAAAGCAGTTACACCACATTAGGGAGTGAAGTGACTTTTATTCTGTAACTGTACATCACATTGGTCTGAAATGTGTCCTCATATGACTCACTAGGATTGTGTACTTTCTGAAGTGAAACTGTTTTGTGATAACTAGGAATTTTGGAGTTATAAAATTATGAAGGTATTACCATGCCAGTATAAGTTGACGTGACTTTTATTCTGTAACTGTACATTAGATTGGTCTGAAATTTCTCAAATCGTTCTTTGGGAGTGTGCACTTTCCATCTGAAGTGAAACGATTTTGGGATAACTAGGATTTTTGGAATGATACACAGATTATTTCAATTAAAGTAGAAGTTTAAATTACTCATGTTGTAGCTGTACATCAGATTGGTTTGAAATCTTTTTTTAATGTTGAAGAAAATAATAATGAACAATATATGCACTGTTATAGAAAAAGACCTGTAAATCTGTAAAGACCTGTAAAGTCATGACTTTTATTTTGAAATGTAAGGAAATAAAATGCAGTTGTTTTAGATTCATTTTCAAACAAGCCACTTGTTCAGTAAAAGGCTATTTACATGACAGTGTGGGTTGCAAAAGTTGTTTTTAAAATTTCAGGGGCAGATGTTTGGTCAAATATTCAGGCGTAATTGCAGATATTCACATGAGGAAAAACACAATCAGCCGTTTCGTCAGAGCTGGCGGCTGGCCTGACTGCGGTTTTTAGCTGAGAGGGTGTCACAGACTGGAGGTGTCCTATGATCCCATACCACTGCAGTTAAGAGGATCCCACTTATCCATCCAGCCGCTGCCCTGGGAAGTCTGGAGTGATAGCGTAAATAGGCCATTTTAAGTGAAGTTCTATGAATACAATTTCGGGAGTAGCAATCATATAAATAGCGAACAATCTACAGGTGTTTTCAATCCTCTTATCCACTCCCAAAGACAGAAAACCATAAGCACCTCACTTCCAATTTGACGATTAAATGCAAAACTGCTACAGCTTGATCTCGTCTTCTTTGAATACAATCAAGGTTAGAAAAAATAATAATTTTTGAGACAGCAGAAAAAACGGACCAGCCTGGAACCCCTTTGGGAACAGAGGCTTCTTTTTGGTCAGGATCAAGCGCTGCTGATCTCCAGGCTTCTCCTGGCAACAGGCCCCGAACACGGGCCTCAGCGGCAGCGATACGTCAGTCCCACCTTTTACCGCAGGCCAACTCAGTCTTTTCTCCAGCTTCTTCCTTCCGGGCCTACTCACAGTATCCTCCCACCCATCGAGCATTTTACAGTGAACAGACTCTGTCAAGCGCTAATACAAGCAGCCAAGCTTGGCCCTCTTCCAGCCTTGGGACACTTGCAAGCCCAGGCCCCGCCCCCTAGGCAAGCTCCTTTTGGCGCCGTTTACCCTTAAAGCTCAGAACTTTAGAAGTCTCTCCTACCTCTCCATTTTGCACCTTCTACCGGCCAGCTAAACACTGGAGCCGCCGCTCCTGCTAGCTACTGGCTCATGTTTACCCCGCTCCACCAGCAGTCATCCTTTCCTGGCTGCTTACTCCAATCGAATTCCCCTTATTCATGGCTCACAGCCACACCTCCACCCATCAAAGCCATGACAGCCGAGCCCCCGCAAGTAGGCCAGGCTTTAGGAGCCCAAATTCTTTCAGGTACTGATATTGACATGACTCTACTTTCTCTCTTCCACTCATCAGAACCAGACCACCACATTAACTGCTGGGAGTTCTCTGTCAGTCTCAAAGGCACTACTACCTTTTACTCCTTTTATGTGCTCCTTCTTTCACAGAGTTATCTCTCGATTTTTCCCACTACACAGAAAGCATCTGCTCAGTGTTCCCTCAGAATCATACAGGAAAACAAACTTCTACCTATATCATAAAATGTTCTCTGCCAATTGTGCAGTAAGGGTCACACAGTGGAATTAAATCCCGTACTGAGAAGCACTCAACGTCAACCTACACAACAAAGTGTTCTTGGGGTGATGTAATATCTCCTGTGTCATCTGTCGCTCTCACACAGTGCCTGCCCTCAATACAACCCCACAGCCAGCCACAATGGCTATGCTTTCGCAATCATCTTCAAGCTACACACCCAAGCCTTCACCAGTCACAAACCAAACCCCTCCTTCACTACTGGGCCGGAATCCACCCTGCTTTGCCTTTAATGCTGTAAAATCCAGCGTGCCTGGCTCCGGCTTCAACGTACCTGAGCAGATTCCTCAATTTGCTCTGCAGGCCATTGCCAGTTTGGGCAAAAGGAGATCTTTCCATAAGCTTGCCCTCCCACTCCACCCAGCTTGTTTTGTTTCGGGTTGCCTTTCAGCGTACATGATCCCAACCCTCATTTTGTCTGTCAAGCTGTCTCCAGCTTGGGTCAAATTTACTCTTCCAACTCAAGCTCACTCACCCAGCGTGCCTGTCTCCGGTTTGCATTTCAGCATACCTGAACTTGTCCCTCATATCTGATCCGCAGGCTGTTTTCTAGCTTGAGTCAATGGTTCATAATTCTTCATAACCCAGCGTACTTTCTTTTGGCTGAACTTTTTGCATTTATGAGCCTAACCCTCATTTCACTTGGGAAAAAGGAAGCCATCTATAAAATCACTCCCTTAACCCCGGCTCTATCACCCAGCATGTCCGGATGCGGCTTGCTTTTCAGCACACTTGAGAATTTTCTCTCTTGATCTGCAAACCGTTTCCGGATTGTTTTAAAGGAAATCTTAGTCTTCTTTAACCTTCTCCCTTATGATCCCTTAACCAGAGCAGCTGGCCTTGTATCGCTGCCTTTCGGCGTGAACAAACTCGTTCTCATAAAGTCAAGGTGCGGGTTGAGTCAAACGGAAACCAGATGTCCCCTCCACTCCTCAAACCAGTGGACCCGGGTCAAGTTTCGCATTCAGTGCGCCCAAGAGCAACCCCACTCTTTGCCTCAGCAAGCCCAGGATTTCCAGCTCTGGCCTTCCCAGGGAAGTACAAGCCCTAATCAGCAAGGTACCACACCACCATTACTTGTATTCCTGTCCTTCCTTATTATTTTGAAAACTTTTAATACAAGGCTTAACTGTGGTATTAAGCCAGGACTCTTGCAAACATTATATCTGGTCCTTTTTCCAAATAATATATGTATTTTTTTTATTCTTGTCCGTTAGCTACTAGGCTTCTTGGGTTCCACTGCAGTATTGTAAACACCATTATGTACCATCACATGCTGATTGACTGTTGCGTGCATCTTCAGTTGCCCATCAGTCGGTTACTCCGACTTATGTTGGTGACGACTATGGGAACTCCATTAGGAGTGGTCTACTCTCTCCACACTCTTTTTAAAACACCAATTAGCGAATGTGCTGGTGGTCACATGACCACACCCCACACATCAAGTAGTTGCTGACTGTTCCTGTCTGCTCATTGGAGCCATACTCTAAGACACAAGCAACTGGTGAAAGATTTCACATAGGTGTTGGATTATATTCCCCTTTTGTGGATCAAGAGATCTGGCGTTTACGGCAACCAGCGTAATGCTAATAAATGTTTAAAACATTTTCAGTAATTCTTCTTTTACTGAAACACTTTTAAGGGTTAATAAGAATATTAACATTACGTGTGAGTAAAATTAAAGGTCATTGAGTGGATTAACTTAATATTATCATTAATAATTAACATGCTAATTTATTTGGCTGTGACAAAGAATAATGGTAAAGATAAACCCTTTTTAAATCAATTATGGAGTCAGATTCACGAATTTATGTGAATTATTAAAATTCCTTTAGCACTGTTCAAGACAGAACACATGAATCTTCAGTCCCAACTGGTATCCGTCTTTGGGCCAAGCACCAGGACCCCTACACACCTTTCCAGGCATCATTTCCTCATCAAATTGAATCATTACTGAAAGGCTATCTCCTCATTCATTGTTTCTGTTGAAATTTTAGCCTCTTCAAATCAATTACTTTTCCTCAAGTCAGATCTTTCTTTATTTTTTCAACTGTTGTATTTGTTGGAATTCCTGTTATTACTCCTTTCAGCCATTTCTGTTCAACTGGTATTTCAGTTTCCACTCTTTGTCCCATTTGTGTTTGTACAATTTATGTTGATATGACCGGGCGAGGTCTTGGCTTATTAAAAAGGCTTCCATGTTGCTGCTTCCATGCTGACAAATCAAGCAAGCTCTTATGTGTGGACCACTCTGTTATGTAGCCACATTGCTGCTGTTTTTGTTATATTTTGCACAGTTTCTATATATTTTTGTTATGCTCTAAATTTTTGGCACCTTCAAATAAGCATGTTTTCGCACTCACTTCAAGTTTCATTACATCATTCCTTGCCTGACCATCGGCCTTCTTAACGGTAAAATCCACGTTGAATTTATTATTTTGAACAATAAAGGCACAAAATGGTAATTTGCGAGATGGAAAAGCTGAAAGAGCTAACTCTTCATTGGGAGTCGATCTTTTTTAGTGTATAACTAAGCCTTTTCATTAAACCTCCAATTTTCTCATCAACGTTTCTAGAGGAGCTAGACTGCTGATGACAGTCTTATGAGCAGTCTGTCAACTGCTGATGACAGAAGCAGAATTATGAGGCTGTTGGTCACTTTCAGCCAATAAAGAGCAAACACAGAGCCACAGAAATCTCTGAACATCTGATTTGCTCCCCTAGAACTCTTCTAATCATTATCTGCTTGTTTGACCCATAGGAAACTAGATTTTACAAGCTCATGAAGTGTCCAAGATTTAAAGGTGACCTCAAATGAAAACCAAAATTGTTCAGCTGTTTAGACAGAAATGTGGCTCATTGATATGCAAATAAAAAACACATCCAAGAGTTTTATTTTAATCACAACAAATGCTATAAACCCTCTGTGAATGAGCCAGTGCCAAACTCACTGTAAACGTCAACATCTCTGAGGCCCTCCCATTAACTGCCATAAACCCTGACAATCTCTGTTTGGTTGTAACACAATCAAGGAGCAAACTGGTTTCCCTCCTGATGCATGATAGGTAGTGACTGAACTGCAGTATCCCGAGCGGCCACTTGAGGCTGACTCCAAAAGGGACCAATTTCTCATTCACTCCAATGTTCAAACGTTGAAGCTGAAAAAAAACATGTCTACACCCTGGCTCCATTAGGATTGTTGATTCAGATGGCTAGTTTTGATTTTAAATATTTTTGCATTTATTTAAGATATATACAATTTAAACCTACAGCCAATCAGACGTCTTTACTATGGTCATGTCCCGCCTCTGAGGATATTTTTTTGCTTCATTTGACTTTGCCAAAAACCTATGGGTGACATCAGAAACACTCCGTCCATGTTATATATACAATCAATTAGCACAATTGTCCTCCATTTTGATCATAAGAAACCTGGCTTTAAAACATCTGAGGTGTAAAGAAGCACACAACTCTGCTCATTTACTGCATTCAAAGGAACCTTGAGTGGCTAGCTTTTATCTATTGAAAAAATGCATTTGTTTGATCAAGCCATTTTGCTGCAGGCTGATTTTAAATGTGAGTCAGTACAAAACAGGATTTGCAATGAAATGGAGACTGAATTTTGGATTTGTACCAGCTATATATGATCCAGCTCAGTTGAAGTAAATAAAAAAATATCTAACTAAATAATCTCACAATAGAAATCCAATTAACTTTGTGAACTTTGATCCAATAAAATGCAAAACTCTAACAAGAGATCATGCATTCATCATACGCATTCCTCATGAAGAAAAATATATATAACATTATGACATTATTGTTATATCGCTATTGTTAAATCATGCCTCTACCGTAAAAGCATTTTATCAAAACTAAACACAACTCTGTCATTTGGTACAGCATCTAAAATAGCTAATTTTTGCTTGAGGCTGTTTTGTTGTGGTACAAATTTTGTTACCGACATATACCTTTGATTGACTTTGGGAGGCTTCGCCCAGTGCAACCATTAACTCCACACACTTAGAAAAGGCAAATAGCTTAACGATGCTGATTGGTTATGTAATTGCATGCGTAGGCTACAAAATTGGAGCAAATGCAGCGTAACATGCCAGCACATCCGAATTGATTTAAAAAAAATATGTAGACAGATTTTGAAGAGAAATCTTACCCTAGATTAAGTCTCACTGTGTCATTGGGTATGTTTTGAGGGGCTGAAGTGAAATGGCGGAAGGTACAATGCACCTCCTTTGGACTGGGGCAGCTGCAGGACCTTGGACATGCATTGAGGCATGAGGGCAAGGTGAGCAGCATGGACAGAACTGCCAACATCAGAAGAGCAGGTACACCCTGAAGCCATGTCCCACTCATGACATTATCTGATTTGGAGAGAAATTGACCAAAGTTAAATTCTAGAAAAGGCTAATCTGTCATTTGTTGCATAAATTCTTTCATAATGTAAACACATTTAGAAATAGATGCATCAAATGAATAAACAAGAAAGTATTCAATCATTCGATCAATATTTTAAAGAAAACCATTGTAAATATCTAATTTGAGACTATAAAAAGAAGTTTTTACTTCTTTACTTGCAATTTATTTTCCATTCAGATTTACTTCCTTAACTTCCAAGTCTTCCTTGACTTATATCTATTCTTGTTAGACTCCTGTTATTTAGACATACTAATTCTCTCCAGTCAAGCATCACTGTTCTATTATTATGTGTTTTACCGCTTCCTTTTAGTCTGTTGTGTGCAAATCACTACATCATACTGTTTTCTGATTAATGTGACTTCACGCTGTTTCTATTACTTTCTTATTTGGTTTTTCACATGGATTATGGTAGGTAATTACTTAGATTCCAGCCCAGATTTCTATTATCACCACCTCTTGCTCTACTTCTAGTTCTACTTTTCTGAAGAAAGCAATTTAATAACTTGACTTAAAAAGTTTACGAAGCTATGTCAAAGTAACACAATGAGACAATTAAAAACTATTCATTGTGCCAATTTTGAGGTGACAATCAAACATAATATTTAAATGATGTGTGAAATATTTCACTTAACAATTATATATTGTATAATTTGTAGCGTGCACCTAAATTCAAGATTGTTTGGTTTTCAAGAACAGGACAGCATTGAGGATCATGAGCTGCATTTTTATTACTTGCTGCCATTAAAGTTATTAAAAAAATTTTCCTCGAATGACTAAGTATGATTTATCAGAAGCCATATCATTCATTCGTCTTCATGTCGGCTTTCTTCCCTTTCGGGGTCGCCACAGCCGAATGAACCACTAACTCTCTGGCATATGTTTTACGCGGCAGATGCCCTTCCAGCCGCAACATTCACACACACATTCACACGTTAACACTATGGGCAAGCGTTATTACTCAATTACTTATACCGCGTGTCTTTGGACTTGTGGGGAAACCGGAGCACCCGGAGAAAACCCACATGATCACGGGGAGAACATGCAAACTCCACACAGAAATGCCAACAGACCCAGCTGAGCCTAGAACCAGCGACCTTCTTGCTGTGAGACTACCGTGCTACCCACTGCACCACTGTGACGCTACCAGAAGCCATATAATGACCCGTAATGCCATTCCAGTTTCTTCCATGATGCCTGCAACTGTTGGTGTTGCTGTTCTCTATCAGGGCACATACCTAATGAATTGACATGGCTCTTATCGCAGCACTTTGCTGACCACTATTTTCTAGCTTGGTAATTTTATATTCAGGTGGTGGTCTTTTAATCAGAATGTTATGGAATTTTGTCAATTCTTTTTGCATTTGGATGTAGACTGTTACATAAGTTCAGTAAATCTCTCAGTAGTCAAGCTGTAAACAAATACTTTTGCTCACTGATATATTAAATAGAACATATTGTACCGCTAGTACAAATTGTTGTGATTATATTCCCAGCATATATTGCTCTGATTACAAACAAATGTGGCTAGTACAAATTGTTGTACAAAAAAACAGACTACCTAAACACACGCACGCACACACACACGCACACACACAATATCTCACTCATAGTTTCAGCCAAAACGAGAGAAACCTTTATTCTATTTATAGGATCAACAACTGTATTGCTACATTCCTCCCTGGTATTTTACACACTTTATGTACATATTTTGGTTTCATTTAGTTTATTTGGCAATATGCAAAGCATTGTGTATTTAAAAAATGGTCTAAAAAATTTTATAACTTAAAAAATAAGAAAATATTTAATTTTTACTTTTGAAATATAGTTTAATTTAATTCAAAAGGTTCTAAAGTGACTAATAGTTCTGTTGCAAACGTTCTTTTTTTAATGTAGAATTTATTTGGTTTATAATATTTAATATAATAATATTATATAAAAAATATTTTAAGATAATTAATCCTCAAGATATGATTTTTGAAAGGCTTCTGCTTAATAACTGAAGTCATCTTTCAATTTTTGTGACTTCCTTTACATAGCATAAAACTAAAATGTCTGGGGAAATGTAAGTTCACAAATAATTCAGTGCGATTTTAAAATATTCACTTCATTTCCACTCAATCATACTGTTCAGAATATTAGTATCCAAAACAAATATGAACATGAACACTTTAAACAAATGTTTTCTTACCTTGAGATTCCTGTTGAGAGTGTAACTTTTCAGAGAAGACTTGTCCCTGATGCCTAGTCCCATAAATATGTGAATTCTTGTACTTGGCTAAGCAAAATGTCTGACACTGATGGAATGGACACTTATCTGGAGGAAGTCTGGTACATCTGGTGAAGTGCTTAACTACCACTTCCTCTCCTCCTCCAACATAGCATTGAAAAAGGGAGCAAGGGTATTTGGCCTTAATCCATCCCCTTTCTTTTTTACCAATACCTTAGCTGAAGCTTTTCTTCATGATGTTTCTCCTTTCTTTCTGCAGCTTGCATCTACATTTACTTTTGTAATTTCCACTCCTTTCACACACTGCACCTTTTATTGACTTTAAGCATTTAAAGTAGAAAATAAATATATTTTTACTTAACAACTTTTACTGTTTTTATAATTTTTTGACTTCACAAGTTTTTAATTTGAAAGGTCCTCTGGTATGTTATAGAAAATTGAATCGTTGTAATTAATTATCCAATAAGATTGAGTTTGTACGTTTGTATTGTGAGTTTACTTGGGATGGAACAGGAAGTGACATAGAGGGGCGGGATTTATAGTGAAAGGAATCTCAATCCCCGTTTCAAGTCTCTTGCTCCCGAGTCTGCTCAGAGAAGGGCTGCTCATTCTCTCTCCTTTCTTCTTTCCCTCTCTCTTCTCTCTTTCTTTTTTCCTCTCCCTTTTTCTCTCCATGATGCTTGCAATGTGATCACATGCTTCATTGATATCAAGGTATGAGCTTGATTCATGTATAGAAAAAGTAATAAATTTGCAATTTTGTTTGCGATTGTGTTCATAAATCATGTCTCATGAGTATCAATATTTCCATAAAAATTTTGGCGACGAGGATGTGCCTAACATTCAGATTAAGTAAATGGACGAATGCGTGTAAATGTATTTTATTGTTAACCATAAATTTGAGATGTGTTGACTTGAGTAAAATGGCGAATCCGTCTGTGGCTACGACACGTGGTTCCTGTGTTTTAAAATGACTAAGATAACGGGCAGTCCAGTGGTGATAGTGAAACTATCTGACTGGAAAGATTTAGTCAGTCAGCTGTAGCGAGCGTGTTTTGGCGTCTTTAAAATAGCGGATGATCTAGGTGTTAGCATGACCTGTTAAGACAAAGCGTAGCATGACTGCTAACAATAACAAAGGAACTAGCGAGTTTTACCATTTAAATACTTTTAGAGATGGCATACGACAGAACAGACAAGTGAACATTAACAGTTAAAATATTTTTTTGTTTTGTATGTGTGTAACACTCGCTGGAACATGTTAGGGTTCGGCCCGAAAATGGCTTTAAGCGAAGTGTGCCCTTTGTGTTCCGTTGAAAATACTGTGCAAGTTTTCTGGTACAAACTTGTTTGTGTCTAAGAACAAGTGGGAGATGCATGGTATTTTCATCCGATGAGGGAACATAATTCTGGGGGGTAATTTGTGTTTGTTTTCTGGTACACACCTGGGAGGTTCTAAAGGAAGCCGGGTGGGAAACGCATGAATTAGTTTTTTGGGGCGTATGCAAATACAATTCTTTCCTTGTGCATGGGGCCGGGCGTGCGTTGGTCGCATTGCCCGAGAGGACTCCAGAGATTCTGGATATCCCGGAATAATTTTCAGAGGCTTGCAGAGTGGGAAGGCAACTGGAGTCTCGTAATTTTTCAAATTTTTGCGTATGTGCGGCTGGGAGATTAACTATAGCTATAGATGATCTTCCAGAGTGTTGGTGTACATATGAGTCGTTTTTGTTCAATGCGGGAAAGGCCTTTATGGTTTATTCTGATTGAAACTTTATACGTGATGCAAGTTGATTTGACAAAATTGGCTTGTGAACCGGCATAAGTAAATTAACTTGTTAAAAATTGCGGTGAATGTTCTCTGTTGGATTTCTGTGTATAATGTTATTTCTTATATAATGGAATTAGGCCACTTACTGTGAGCATGAGATGAATGCATTTGTAAACAATTTTTTCAAGAAACAGCTGATAAGAGTGGAAATTAAATTGGCTAACAAATTCCTAAATCGAGATACTTGGTTGAAACAACACATATTGATATAAATGTTAAAGTGATGCGAACAAGAGAAAGCCCAGATTTTTATTGCATATAGCACATATGTGCGATAAAATCTGTGAATGTGTTTGACTGGGAAGTCTGAGTGGGACATCTGTGGTTGAATGCAGTGAGAAGTGCTTTCCTGATAACACTGGGGAATATTATTATTTATAGGCAGTCTTCTCAGAGAAGGGCTGCTCATTCTCTCTCCTTTCGTCTTTCACTCTCCTCTCTTTCTGATGCTTGCAATGTTATCACATGCTTAATTAATATCAAGGTATGTGCTTAATTCATGTATGGAAAAAGTAGTAAATTGCTGTTTGCGATTGTGTTCATAAATCATGTCTCATGAGTATCAATATTTACATAACAGCTACAAGCTTCCCCACTTCTTCAATATCTGCATTGCTGATTAACTTTAAATATTTTTGTTGAAAGTAAATTATTTCCTTGTATGCTTTTATTTGGGCTAAAACGCTGTCTTCAAAGGCTGGATGCAAATGGATAACATTATCAAGCCTATTCTATATTATGTTCCAGACATCTTTTTCTGTTTATTATCCTCCTCTTAACTCCTAATTCTGTTTTCAGCTGTTGTTCCATGCACTTTTAAAAGGGCATAATAACTTCTTTAGGTTATCATAATTAATGCAAGAGAGACTAAATGCTAGCAACAAATATATTGTTATGAAATAATCAAACTGTTAATGAAAAAATAAATAAAACAAACGATAAAAGGTCACAGTAAACAATGACCTCGTTCAAAAATCTTGGTCATGCTTTCTCTGTCACAAACTTATGTCACCAGGCCATATCTTATCACCTTTTTTTTCTTTTGTTTTATTTACTACATGTGTGTGAGTTATGACTTTACTATGTATACAACCAAAATTGTTCATTATGAAATGAAGCACAGTGCCCGATCGACGTCTTTTCTTTACATGCAAAAGATTTGTCCCCTTGAACGAAGGCAATAGTAGCTGTCTCAGATAAGTGATGTATGAGGGATCAAAATATGTGGATGGCTGTCTGAAGAGTGTGTCCTCTGAAGAAGCAGCCATCACATTGGTACAAGACTTTTTTGCAAGGTAGATGGATTCTGTTTAACAAAATGGATCAGTAATAGTCATAAGGTGTTGCAGTCTATTCCTGAAGAATTAAGAAACTAAGATAGTGCAGGTGGAATTAAGTACTTTAATTTGGATAGAAAGGACATTGGGTCTGCAGTTGTGTACTGAAGATGACACAATCCAGTTCAAAATACAGATGAAGCCACATCAACTTATGAGGCATCTTGTCTACAGTAAGTTCTGTTTATGACCCCATGGGATTTCTTGCTCCGGTATTACTACCCGCCAAACTTCTTCTTCGGGAGCTACATAAGTAGAATCTTAACAGGGATGAAGATATGCCTCCAGCCCTTCAACAACAATGGAAAAAGTGGACATCTGACTGGAGTTCAATTTCAACGATGCTTGAGACCAAAGGACTTTGGAAGCACCACTCAAGTTTGCCTTCATCACTTCTCAGATGCCTCTGAAAAGGGATATGGTATGGTAACATATCTCAGGATGAAAGACGAGAACAGCAATGTTCATGTTACCTGTTTACTAGGCAAAGCCAGAGTGGTTCCTCTTAAACCGACAACAATCATTTATTTTACATTTACATTTATGCATTTGGCAGACGCTTTTGTCCAAAGCGACTTACATTCCCACGGTTGGAATTAACAGCAGCAATTCTTGCTGTTAAAGTGGACGTGATGTTGAATAAGGAACTCCAGATACAAGTGGAATCCTCATCATGCTGGACTGAAAGGCAAACTGTTCTCAAGTTCTGCAACGAAGACAAGCACTTCAAAACCTTTGTTACAAACAGGATTTCCTTCATAAGAGAAAACACATCCCCTCAGCAGTGGAAATATGTTGCTTCCAAGGAGAATTCAGCAGATGATTCTTCATATGGTGTGCCCATCAAAGCAGTCATAGCGGGTAGGAAATGGATTAATGGTCCAAGGTTCTGTGGAGCAGTGAAGACATCCAGTCTTTGCACAACAACGATGTAGAGGGAGGTGATGATCCTTGCAAGGAAAAGGGAAAAACATGAAGGTCTATGTGAAAACCAAATTGAAGCAGTTCAAATCTACTATGAACATATGTTGACAGACAATGTTATTTGAAGACCTAATCAATTCCAAAAAAGCAATCATTTGTTAGTCAACTTCAGGACTTTCAGTCAGAAATTGCACAGCTGAAGCTCAAATCTCAATCGGTCATAAAAGACAGGAGGATATACAGATTAGACCTGTGCTGGATGAAGAACTTTAGTGAATTGTTCTCAGGAGGGCAGCCATACCTTTGTAAACCAAGCACGCCATCATACTGTCTAAGAACGATCATAATACTTCAGCACATTCATGAAACACTAGGTCACTCTGGTAGGAACATCATGTTGTCTAGATTAAGAAAAAAATTTTGAATCACTAGTGCGAACGCTACTGTTCGAAAATTCATTTCCAGCTCTATTATTGTGGAATTTTTATTATTGTTTAATCAATGCTTATTGATGTTCTGTCTTATAATCAACTGCTAACAGAACTTCTTTACAGCTTAATCAAACGAAACATTCCTTTTCACTCTTTCTCTACTCAGTATGGGATTGTTGATTTGATGCGTGGGGGTTTATGGGATTCTTGTTAGTATGCTAGTAAATGGTAATTGTATATGGGATCGTTGATTTTGTGGGTGGGGGTTAAGAGTTTTTACATTAGTAGGCCAGTAATGACAATTATATTGTATTAGAAAGAATAGGTGTTTTAATGTGTGTATTATAATAGTCAGGAGTGGTTAGAGAGGATCAAGCCAAAATCTAAAGGCCCCAGTGAAACAGACGGCCTGCGTGCTGATCTCACTGTTAGTCTTCAAGGACAGTCATTCAGATAACATTCATTTTGTATCAAGGTGTGGGTAATTGCTCGTTAAAAGAGAGCTGGAAAGGTCAGTGTAAAATTTTAAATAAGCCTAAAATTGCACTGTCCATGTGATCCTCTCTCTCTCTGTCTCTCTCTCTCTCTCTCGGAAGGACGATCAGATGAGAAAGGAGGAGCTATCAAGTATCAACAATAAATGTTTGTGATATCTGTGCAAAAGACTGTCTTCTCTTTGCTTACCGCAGAGAACACCCAGCTGTATGATCTTATTGTATCAGAATATTAAACCTCTGTTATTTGATTCTCAAACTGAATTCCTGATCATTTGAACATGTAAGGATCTCCCAGATCCACATTATCTGTAAATGCATCACACTGGATTTACCACCCTTTACAAACACCCGGATTGAATATTTGGTCCTACTGAGGTAAAAAAATAAGCTGTAATACTTTCAAGCGTTACGATGTGATCTTCACATGGCATCAAGGGCAGTACATCTTGAAATTGCCTAATCACTTGACATTGATGGATGTTTAAATGCAATAAGAAGATTCATATCAAGAAGAGGACAGGTGACACACGTCAGATCTGATAATGGAACCTCATTAGTCCCAAAAAGGAGCTTGAAGATGACATTTCAAAGTGGAACCAAAGCAAAATACTCAAATATTTGCATCAATAAGAGATTCATTGGAGTTTTAATCCACCAACCGGATCTCTCTTTGGATATGTATGGGAACACATTTTTCGTATGGTGAGGAGCATTCTCACTTCCGTACTACAGCAAAAAGATGAAATTTTGAAAAGATGAATAAGAGAGTAGTTGCCGTTATCGCAAAGCCGGGCAAAGTGGGCCAAAGAAAGGGCTCAAAGTAGGAGACATAGTTCTAATATTAGATTAGTTCTATTAGTTCTAATTCTCCACATGGTACTTGGCCACTTGGTAGAGGTAAAACTAAAGATTTAGTTTGAATGGTTAGGGTCCGAACCAAATCTACCATACTTAAATGACCTGTAGGAAAACTTTGTCTTTTACTGGAGGTAAATTATTAAAGTGTATTATTACTTAGTTTTGTTCAGTGGCAATTTCTTTTGTCCCTGACATCAATTAAGGGGGCGGTGTATACTCATGAAAATACTACGGATGCACCGAATATTCGGCCACCGAAAACATTCGGCCAAAAATGGGCCAAAACGGCATTTTCGGTGTTCGTCCAAAAGAGTTTTTCAACCGAAACAACACGGCTGAAACAGTGATGACGCAATCGCTGCCTGCACGTTACAAAGCCTCTTTGACCAAAAGCGAGTCTTGGCTGTATATAGTGCAGATCACAAGCTCCCCGCGACATTCAGTGCACACCTCTTAATAGAGAACATTCTCTCTTATTGTCCCCTTTAAGCAGACGACTAAAGAGATCAGCTCCCCTGATCCATTTAGTTAGGAAGTTATTTAATCGCAGCACTAAACCGTCTCTTAAGCAAAGAGGTTGAGACAGACCACAGAGTGAAAGCAATGAAAAGTACACTCTTAGAGTCTGTCAGCACACGTTTCACTGAGATCTATTCGGATCCTCTGCACTTCATCACGACTATACATAAACCGTGTTATAAAGATCATTACTTGTATGCGAAAATCAGCTGCCCGCAAGAGAAATAATCCAGAACGCAGTGGATGCGGAGAACCTGCAGGGAGACTGAGAAGGCCTGCACATTATTATTGAACGTACACGAGTGCGGTAAAATTAAACATTTAAGTTTGAATTTTATTTTATTTTTCAAATTTAGAAATATTTTTATAATTTGTAATTGAATTATGCAATTGCGTTGCCTTGATTTTGAGTAAGGTTAGTACACAGTCATAGCTATAAATGCAATGGTACTAATATTTATTTCAGTTTTTGGCCTTGGTTTTCTCTTTTTCGGTTTTGGCCAAGAATTTTCGCTAGAAAATACATTTACAATCTCCAACAAACATGTACTAAACTAACCATTCACACATACATACTAGCATCTAGCTCACTTCACGGGTCAAATAACCCCTAAACTGCCCTAAACAACTCTCACCCTGCTAAATAACTTGCCAATACACGGTAATCCAAGTAAGTAAAAACTTTTAACTTACAGATCATTCTTTATGAAGCGCAGAATACCAGAATTAATGGAGACATATGCAGCAGAACTTTTGAACACAAAGTTTGTACAGAGTTGAACTTTCTGGACTTTTTAAAAACTTGCTATTAACACACCATGCCCACTAGGTGACTGTGATTCCAAATAAATCCAAAAACACACTTTGAACAATTTTCCTTTGAAACAGTTCAGAGCTAGGAGCAGTACAATGTGAGCTGAAGGTGTTCATGGAGGTGTGTGCTGGAGGTGTTAAAGGCTGCTCAGGGAGACAATTGGAGAGTGTCTCAAATCTACAGTAAAACTCCTTGAGCTCATTTACCAGGACTTTGAGTACTAAATAGTTTTAATACTTTATACAACCTCTTACCTGAATGTAGTCTAACAATTTCATTTTCCTAATAATAAAAAACATGGCTCAGTTGTTAAGACGAAGCCTTCTAATTCCATAGGTCATGGGATCAATCCTCAGCCAAGGAGGATATTTAACTATTTGTTTTGTCTTGTTTTCAATGTTGGTGTTTTGTGACAAGATAGCTAAAAAAACAACACTAAAATTACAATAAATGTTCCATTTTTATTGTGTAAGTTCAGGGAGCTAGTGGCTTTTTTGGTAACACATTGCTCTCTAAATCCTAAAGTTAACAGTATGTTTGATGTTTTTCATAATATTCTTGTCCCAAGATAAGACCAAAAGTTATTGAAAGCATTTTTATTAGCATAGCCGTTTTGGAACAACTCGCAAAATATTTTAATCCACCAACAATAATCTCGATTTATTATTTATTATATTATATTATTACCTTGGAATTAATTCCACCAATCACAACCCTCTGAGACGACCTCATTTGAATATCTCTTTACTCACCATCCTCGAGTAAAGCTGATCAAGACACCAGTCAGTTCTGTTCTGAATTTTTTGTTAAAGGTGGTAGTGTATTGAAATTTCTTGAGGCTGTTAATTGACAGAAAATTGTATTATATTCAAACAAAATACATAGAGGTAAAGATATAACTATATAGGTAGTCTATTATATACATATACACCACAATACATTAAAAACATTGTACCTTTTTGTATTGATAAAGTGAGATCAGTGAGCTCATAGCTCAGTTGGTAAGGCATTGGTATCATAAGCCAAAAGTTATGGATTCGAAACTCATCTAAGGTGAATGTTTGTTAAACAATTTTTTTAAGTCTTTTTTAAGAATGATGCCCCTATCAAACAATAACTTTTTTTTTTGTAACTCAGAAAAGCAGTCTAACCCCTGGCCAGGACATATCTTTTTCGAGCTAAACTCGTTGAACATGCAAGCTTTCTTCTCTCAAGAGTCCCTCTGAAAACTTTGCAGAAGCTCCTGGGACATATGGCAGCAGCGGTTATTTCACTCAGGTTATGACCAATGAGACCACTTCAGCATTGGCTTAAGTTCTGAGTGCCGTCACGAGCATGGCATTTAGGGCAACTAAGGGTGAATGTGACACACTGTTTCCATCTCCATTTTTGGAAGGACATTCAGTTTCTCCTTGCCGGCCTCCCCATGGAAGGACCCGCTACGGTCACTACTATGCGTCAAACACCGGTTAAGTGCTGTATGCCGGAAGCACAAAATCTCAGGATTTTGGACCGAAAAGCACGCTACCTGGAGCGTAAATCACCTAGAGCTATATGCAGTGTTTCGAGCGGTAATTCACTTCAAAAGTATGCTGCTGCTTGTTATGGCATATGTCAATCGACAAGGAGGGATATGTTCACCCTGTTGTCGACCCTTGCTCGCAGACTGCTCCTCTGAAGCGACAGTTCCTCCCTGGCCAGTTCCCCTGCGATCGGACCTACTGACTTCTGACCAAGCTATGTGGGCACAAGCACCTACGCCCAGACCTCTGGAATCTAGATACTGCAGTGGTCTCCAGCTTCTTGGCTCTAGTCCTATATGCACTATCCATGTTAGTGCTCTCAATGATGGACTACTGGTTGCATCTGTTATGACCCCGAGCATGGGAGGGCTGAGCAGTTCCCAGAAAAGCTCTTGTAAACTTTTGTTCTAGCTAGATCCGTCTATGCTATTTTTCCTCTAACTAGCTTGCCCCAATTGGTTAAAGGTGTATTGTCCATCAGTCATTCACTGCAACCATATGTGTATTAAATTACCAGAAGTTCTAACTCAAGCTTTTGAGGTAGTAAGTACAGCCTCCGCGCAACTCTCTTCAAGCTCAGGTATCAATGTACTCCCTCCTCTGGTACGAGTTGATAAAGAAGACTTTATTTGACTGACTGCCCAATAAAGTCTATGACTTGAGGCCTGGGCGGAGTAGGACCCACTCTGTGCTGGATTGTTGATGCGTCCGACTTTCCTGGCCGTCGGCTGATTAGTAAGGACCTAGGTTATTCACATAGTCATCACCGACATAAGTGGTACTAACCCATTGATGGGGAACATAATAGTTACTTTCGTAACCCCCATTCCCCGAATAGGAAACAGACACTTATGTCCCCCAGCCACAACCGTCAGGTAATGAGCAAGTCTGGTTGCCTAGGGGGTGAGTATGGTTCCAGCTTCAAGACAGAAAGAGCATCACGTTCGCATCCACTTTTGTCAGCGATGATGCAATCACTAGCGAAGCTTCGTACAGTCATCACTAACATAAGTCTCCATTCCCTATTCGGGGAACAGGGCTACAAAAGTAACCATCATGTTAATGTTGAATCAAATGAAAGGATATCTTTAAACTCGCAGAGCTTTCTCTCCAGATGCCTGGTGAACAAAGACATTGTTCAAGAGAGTATCCGACAAGGTAGTTTTGCAAAATTTGCACAGAGTAGAACTTTGCTTTTTTATGAAATTTGCGGAGATTCCTTGTCCTCCATAAAGCCAAAGATAATGAGTGCCGATTTTATTTAATTGTTCTCTATTTAATTGTTCTCTGAATCTCTAAAGGAGTGACTAATGTTAAAGAGCGCTCGTGTTGTCGTTGAGAAATAAAAAGCATTAGGCTGTTTTTTTGCTTTACAACACTTTCCAAGTGGATTACGAGATCGGGTGTTATGACGGCCATAGAGGTTCTCCTACTGCACCACAGTGTCAGAGCCGTTGACCACCCCAGGCTTCTGTGGACTTTGCTGTTTTCCAACATTTAACAATTAAGTCTATTTAATTATGAATGTGATCAGTAGGTTACCTCACACCATAAGTCTCTACAATCACTAAGCAGACGGAGGGTCTGGCAGAGATATACCAGGGAAATTTTGATAGGCACTCTACTGGTTAAATAGAAGCCTTTAGTTAGTAAAACGCTGACATATAGCATCTGTATAGCAAATTGTCTCAACTCTGCCATGTTGCCTCGGCAAAAAGCCTACTGGAAGCTCCTTCCATCACAACACTGTTTCAGCGGAGTATGTGGCCTTATGTCAATGCGCATTTGAATTCATATTTTTATAGTGTTGATTCTGCAACAATTTGCTCATTTACCAGTTCCCGGTGTGAATGCGACAGTAGACTTTTTATGAATCAGAATGTCATTCTGTACTTAAAAGTGCCATGTGATGATAATGTGAATTTTCTGACATTCCTGGCATCTTGAAGTGTTGTTCCCTCATCAAAAACATGCCTCAAGAAGTATTCAGATTAGCGCATGCATGTTTGAGCAATTCTTTATTTGCCTTTTGTGTCATGAAGTTTATGTTTGCTTTTTGTGTTGGCTTTATCCAAAATTGTTTTGCCATGGACACACTTGAAAGTTTGTAAACAACTAGGGTTGTTGACAGGGCTTAACAAAACTAATACTGACAATGTTTCAGTCAAATGCTAGATTTGGTGACGAATGAGGCCAAAAATTGGGAAGGGTTGGGGGTGCTAGACACACACATTCAGAGAATCTGACAGCAACAAATCTTGAAATAAATCCCTTGTGCGATGGAATGTTCATTCTAAAAACTCTAAAGTTTTTATCACTATAAAAACAAATCTCAATTTAAAAGTTTCTTTATATATATATATATATATATATATATATATATATATATATATATATATATATATATATATATATATATAATTATAATATTTAAGGTACATTCAAATATATAACAACCTATTTGGGGTGGGAGGAATGATTTAAGAGAGTTTGATAAAAATTTTTGTGGGTTAAGATATAAGCCTGATTCATATAAATAATATAATTTGATAAATATAAATTCAACAAAAATCTTACTTAAGCATAATTTTTAAAACAAAAAAAATACAGATTGATTGATTATTTGATTAAACCTATAAACAACATAAACAGATGACTACATACAGTTTGTTATAGGCGTTATGCTGGATCTATCAGGTGCTAACAGTGTATTTCTATCCCTAAGTTTATGTCACTTTTAATACAAGGGCTCTTTAAACTATTATTAAAATAACTGTGAAGCTAGTGGAAAGAATGCAGTTTTTACTTTCTATTGAGTTGTGTTTATGCGGATAGATAACCACTAGATGGCAGTCCAGTATAGCCATGATTGGACTCTGATTCATATAAATAATATAATATGGAGCGTCACGGTGGCGCAGTGGGTAGCACGGTCGTCTCACAGCAAGAAGGTCACTGGTTCTAGGCTCGGCTAGGGCCGAGCATTTCTGTGTGGAGTTTGCATGTTCTCCCCGTGATCGAGTGGGTTTTCTCCGGGTGCTCCGGTTTCCCCACAAGTCCAAAGACATGCGGAATAAGTGAATTGAATAAGAACGATTGTCCATAGTGTTAAAGTGTGAATGTGTGTGTGAATGTTTCCCAGCGATGGGTTGCGGCTGGAAGGGCATCCGCTGCGTAAAACATATGCCAGAGAGTTGGCGGTTCATTCCGCTGTGGCAACCCCGAAAGGGAGTGAATGAATGAATGAATATAATATGGTTAATATAAATACAACAACAATCTTTCTTAAACATAATTTTAAAATAAAAAATACAGATTGGTTATTTTATTAAACCTATAAATAACATAAACAGCTGACTACGTACAGTATGTTATAGGAATCATGCAACTTTTCCTTATTATGATTGGACTTTCATGCTTTCAGTTACTCCTTTGTTTAAATGTAAGCTCTTAAGTTTTCTCAGCTTTATTTTACTGATCACACAAATATAATTTTTGGAATTAACACAAAGGAATCTTACGGCTTCATTTCAACTTATTACAAGAGTGTTTCTCTGACAACATAACCTTAAAATACCATGGATACTTTTAACCCAGACACCTGTAGAAATGAATTTTTGCATTAAATTGCATTTTTTAAGTTTTAATGGTCCCTCCAGGACTGTTTCTGGATGTGAGCTCCACGTTGTGTTAAGAGTTTGCTCGAGCTGAACATCCGATTCCAGTCAGATTTGGCCGTGCTCTCCACATTTTCTCAACAGCAACCTTCCCCACAACATCTAGAAGTGAAGAGTCAACTGGTGTTATTTGAAGCAATTCTACTGACAGACAAAAATGACAGTTGATGTCAGAACATGATAAGTTGTTAAATTTCCAATACATTTTTTCAGCATGCAGAGAATTTTTTTTAATTAAGTAGCAATGTTGGAGTTCAAGGCGTCACGGTGGCGCAGTGGGTAGCACGGTCGTCTCACAGCAAGAAGGTCGCTGGTTCGAGGCTCGGCGGGGTCTGTTGGCATTTCTGTGTGGAGTTTGCATGTTCTCTTCGTGATCGCGTGGGTTTTCTCCGGGTGCTCCGGTTTCCCCACAAGTCCAAAGACATGCGGAATAAGTGAATTGAGTAAGAACAATTGCCCATAGTGTTAAAGTGTGAATGTGTGTGTGAATGTTTCCCAGCGATGGGTTGCGGCAGGGAAGGGCATCCGCTGCGTAAAACATATGCCAGAGAGTTGGCGGTTCATTCCGCTGTGGCGACCCCGAAAGGGAATAAAGCCGACATGAAGATGAATGAATGAATGTTGGAGTTCATCATGAGGCTTCAGACCCCAAACCTGTACTCTTAAAATACTCTAAATATAGTATTTTAAAGTGATTTTTTAGTGGAAACCTGTTGCTTCAGCCCCTCTTAAAATCCTGAAGACTAAGATAAGCTTGGTAATAGTTGTCCACCATTAACTAATTAGACCTTTCAGGTTTTTAAGCAAATTAAAATAGTTTTATTTAAATTGTTTACAAGTTTAAATACAAGCTTGTACACTGTAAGGATTTGAACCCCATCCAGTTTTTAAACCTGGAGTACCATTACCAGTGTTTTTTTACTTTTTGTGTTGTCACTGAACTTTTTGGAAAAGCAAAAACTTGCATCAGCAACAGTGTTTTTAATTGCTGTTGCTAGACAAGAAAGACAAACCCTTTTTGTGATGTTTTTTAAAATTAAATGAAAATTGAAATTGTAATATTTAACAAGGCCAAATGTCAATGTTAATATTGATTTACCATGAATGCCCTAAATCAAGATAAACATGGTTTTTAATTTTTTTCATGCTAAACTGAGTAATCAGAAATGTATCCAGGGAAATTAAAACTCGTTTTATTATCAAAGACTTTCTCAAAATTAGGTATGCACCGATACAATTTTTTTGGCAAAAGAGTACGACCACAAATACTTGCATTTCAGTACTCGCCGATACTGATACATAATAAAAACATGATTTAAATTTACAAGTAACAAGTCATATAATTAAAAAACAAACAAGGGACTAGTTTGGAATTAAGACCATTTATTTACCAGAATAAACCATTGCCAAAAATTCTTAAATCTTAATTCTTATAAATTAAGCCTGGCTGGTGTTCGAGCTGCATAATTGTTTCGCGTGTATTATGGCTTGTTGTGGCGTAAAACTCTAGAAGGTTAGGCTAATTCGCGACACAGGACTAACATTTCTTGTCCAAATATCCATGGTGAAACTAAACCAAAAGAGGCTTGCAGCAAGGTGTGATTGATTGTTTTTTTCATTTTCACAGATTCCTTTGAACGGTTTATTTGTATTGTTCATATTGGGGGAAAAAATCTGATTTAATTGCAAAACTTTGACAGTGAACCAAATCTAGAGCAAAATACACCAATCTGATTAAATAAACATCCATATAACTTAGCTTTAATACAAGATTTCAGTAAACACATGCTCTGACCTCTCCAATCTGTGCTCAGCAGTCACCTCAAGTGATACGCTAATGCAGGTTAAAGTTAAAATAAAATGAACTTTCGTAGGAGCTGAATGCGAAATTTCACTGCATAGACTGATTTCATACTCTGTCCACGACAATCAGAGCAGGCTCGTTCCCAATTGACGCCTCGATGGTGGGAATGTTTATTAAACAAGTTACAAGGAGTAGCGGTCAGCCGAACTCTGCCAGGCTGAGTTTCTTTTGAGTTTAGTGTTGTGTTGTACACTGTATGTGGAGAATTAATCTGATCATGCAAATGACCTCTGAAGACCTGGAAGTTTACCTACACCTTGACACTTTCAAACTTGCAGGAGCTGGTCTGCGTTTTGCTGAAGAGATAAGCATATTGCTTTGTTGGTTTGTGCTGCATGAGATAGTTTGCACGTTGTAGATGTTAGCTCTTTAGTCGTGTTTTATATATGGGAGATGATATTGGGTGGGTGGGACTATATGGTTAGTCAATTATCAGCTAAACTCTTCTCTAACTTATATTAATCAGATGATTAACCTCATTTAGTGTGGAGGGGGCCCTGGGACAAGCCATGTCTTCTTAAAGGGTTGTTTCTGTAATATGGGTAATTGTCACATGAATGGGAAGGTACAGAAGTATTTATAGAGGGCTTCATAATATCCTTCTATAACATAACATTTTTTAATCATGTGTACACATGTGTAAAGTACCAAGCTGCAACTTTTGCTTATATAAACCATGTTTCCAAAAAATCGAGTGGAAGACGAGGCTGAATCCAGCTTCTTATTTACAGCTTCTTATTCGGATTTTTCAGTCCACCTTAAATGATGAATTCCAGTTTCTTATTTGCGTGCATGTTAGGGACCGAGGAAAAGTTACCCACTCGCGCTCGCTCATCCAAGTTAATGAGTTCAAGCATGATAGCAAGTTATGTGTGTCGTTTGTTTACTCATTTTAATCTTACTCATTTTAATCTTTGTGTGTTTTTGTCCAGCTGACATTGATCAAACTCATCTTCATCTGGAGGAAATTGTGTTTGTACCGCCAAGACAATGTTTAAAGAGCAAAAATGCAGCATTCATCATGACTAAACCGCTATACACATGTTGACTATTTGTTTTTGTTTTGTTAAAATACAAATGTTTTAAGTATGTATTTATTTTATAATAAAACTGTGAAAAAAAATACAATTTGTATATTGTAAAAAATGAAATTCATATTTCATTCAGAAAAAATATATATATATATATATATATATATATATATATATATATATATATATATATATATATATATATATATAATCTTTAATGTAAAAAAAAACATTTTTCAAATTTTCAAAAAATATTTTAATATAATTTCTTATGGGTGCGTTAGGTTTCTCTATTCAGGCTTTCAGAGGACCCTCTGGGCTATATCCTCACCAAGTTTCAGAAGATTTTACTGTAGCGTTTTTGAGAAATTTATAATTTAATATCAATTTCAATTAAAAAAATTTTTTTCAACACTTCAAATATTATTAATAAAAAAATTCTTATGGGTGCGTTAGGTTTCTCTATTCAGGCTTTCAGAGGACCCTCTGGGCTATATCCTCACCAAGTTTCAGAAGATTTTACTGTAGCATTTTTATTTGCTGATACAAATAAAGCTATTGGAAAATAAATTTGAACGCTATGACACCTTTTGAAACAGGACTACAGTTATGCACAAAGCCTAAAAACAGTACAAAATGGTTTGACGTAGAAAAACTGTCTATGATGAACACATTTGGCCTACATTTAGCTCTTACTTCTGTACCAGTGGCCACGTGGAAACGATTTCATGTCCAATATTAAGGTGCTGACTACGCCACCCTGATTAAACAGGGACAGAAATTGAGGGAGCAATTAATAACTCTTAATAATACAGAACAGTTAAAAAGACATTGCAAAAATCGCAGGCAACCAATCATTAATGGCGCGGTATTCACCCGAATGGGACGCAGAGGTAGAGAGGGTTGAAATATCCAGGCATTTACTCCAGCGGTGAGTAACCACACCTCAGAGCGCATTAGAACCACACCTTATTAGCTTTGGTGGCACTGCAAGGCACCGCCCACTAACCAATCAGATAAACAGCTAGTGCAGCTCATCTCGTACGCGCTGACTGATCCAAAAGTGTAAGAGTAGCAGAACCGCTTTGATAAATGAAAGACAGTGTATTTATGGATGTACAGAAACAAAAGGGTTTTAGCTTACCAAATGACGGATGTATTTGTTAGAAATGGGTGGATTTTCTGTGTGCACAATCCAGCAGGGGGCGTGGCGGATACACAGCACCATTTGAGGAGATTCGAAGGCATTGTTTTAGATAAATACTGCCTTTTGAAGGGTGCCGCGATAGTCTAGAAGGGTCAAATATTTATCGTAAATGATTTAAAAGGGACGTGACAAGGCATCTTTAACATTTCAACAGTAAACCCAAGCACAGTTCCTCTACTGCTGTATGGAATTTTGACTCATCGTTTATATCAGCTGTGATCGATTTTCTTATCAGGAGTAGTGCGTTCTCATGTTGTCTTAACTCCACCTATGCCTACGCCCCATTACCTCGCCGTTCAATAACAGTTGTTTTCTGAAGCAATTTTTTTAGTAGCTAACCAAACACAGCTTTTTCCATCTCAGACATCTCTTGAGAGAGCCAGTCAATCAGAAATCGAAGGCTGACATGTTTTGGGTCTGAGAAGGAAGTGGAGAACTTTTAAGACCAGATGAAAAACCCTGACGCTTCAGTAGAGCGGCGGTGAATGGCTAAAGCTACAGGAAACCACTTGCTCTCGTCTCTTCAGAGATGTTCCAACCCCTGCGTCTGCTTTTATTCCTTATTCTCATGGAAGGTAAGATCTAATGATTCCTATTTTTTGTACGTTCTGTTCCTGTTAAACAAATCAGTTTGAACGATTTGTGCCAAAATCTTATTTTTTTCTTGGTAACTTTGCCAAAAGTTGCACCAAAAAAAGCATTGAATGATAAACTAGTGAGGAAGTGGAAACCCAGCGGATACCTCAACATCAAACATCTTGATGATCACTTTGTTTTAAATTAAGTTTGATTGCTTTGTAAATGGTACATTTTTTGTATAACTGGGTCAATCAATTTGACACCAAATCAATCTCACATTTTTGTGTTAAACTGACATCAATTTGATGGTTTTTAAAAATTGATGATTTTTTGATGATTTTTAAAAAACATCTTCACAAACTAATGTTTTTTTTTCTGAAATGGTTCAATGATACGCAATGTGAATTTAATATTTCAGATCGTGTATAACAGACTTGTTCTAACATTTATTTATTATTTGTTCATGATGTTTCTTGCTTCTCTCTCGAAGTTTGCGTTCTGATGAATTTCTAGATGTGCTACACAAGTCTGAACGAGGATCATAAGAGGCACACGTAATAAATTCCATCAAACTCATTCTCAGAGATGATCCAGACAGAGACGAGGGACTGGAACAGAGACCAGACTTCTCTTGATCTGTGTTTTTTCTCCAAATCTAAATTCATAGAAAATCGAAATGGTTTTCTGAAATAATTTTTTATGGGGCCTTTTAGGGGTGTTGTTTCACGGTCAAATATTTTGCACTTTTTGACCAATCTTAAATGCCAAACAGACGTCTAGTTGATGTTAATTTTACATTGATTAATCAGAGGTGGAAAGCGTAAAAAAATATTATACTCGAGTAAAAGTGCTGCTTCTTTAGAGAAAATGTACTCAAGCTCAAGTAAAGTTACCCCTCTAAAAATCTGCTCCAGTAAACGTGACGAGTAGCTCATGAAAAATGTACTCTTGTTATATAATCTCTAAATATAATTTACATCTGTTTCAGTCCACCCCCCTTTAACAAGTACAAAATGAATCAATAAATTAATGAACAAAAGAACAATTTCCAATTTGTTTAAAACCCAAAGCTTAGGTTTATTGAAAACTTATTTAACTACATAATTTGAAATTAATAATGTAACTTAGATCACAAACATCGTTTTACTCAAACTCGTTAAATATTATTTTGTCTGAGCAGTTTGATTTTAAAGGGCAGCGTCAGGTCTTCTGGGAATGGAAAGAACAAGCTCCCGGTTCTTGGTTCCAGGAGGTCAGGGAGAGCGGTGCTGAGAGGGACGATGTCAGTGACGACGAGACCCCCGACGTGTGAGTGGGGGCATCTTTTATTGGGAAGGTCGCAGCGTGAGGGATCGGCCCCGGAGCACCTGATGGACCCGGCTCTGGGACCCGACATGATGCAGAAAAATAACCCGATCGGATCAGATTTAATCTTTTTTTGAGTGCAACGCTAATAAACAAATCTAATAAACACAGTATTCACTCTCAAAAGATACAAAATGTTTTTATGATTAATAAAAATGATTAATAATAATAATAATAAGCATTATTTTTAACTCTTAATAAGTACAACAATTTGACTTTAAAAAAAGTTCCAGATAAGACCTTTTTTAATGTGTTTCAGGAGCATCTGGTGAAGATAGAGCGGAGGAGAAAGTAGCAACTGAAGGAGATTCGGTCTCTTTAAACTCTGATCAGACTGAAATAGCCAAAGATGATCAGGTTCTGTGGATGTTTGGAGTGAAAGAGCTTCGGATCGCTGAAATCTATAAGGAGAAAGTAGATTTGTACTACAAGAACGAAGCTTTTAGAGGCAGACTGCAGCTGGATGGAGAAACGGGTTCTCTGATCATCACAACCCTCAGAACTGATGACTCTGGAGTTTATAAAGTACAGATCATCAAAGACTCAGGAACATCAACCAAGAGATTCAGTCTGACCGTCTACGGTGAGTTCAGTAACAGATTCAGTTCCTCATGAACTGCAGGAGACCTCCCTCCTGAAAAAAGGGACTAGTTTTAGGATATGATTTCATTTATAGAAGCATCTAATATTTTGCATAATTATTTTTCATGTTGTGCATCAGTTTAGAAAAAGTATTGTATAAAAAGACAAAAATTAGAATCTAGCAACATGAAGGCAAAATGTTGAACCGCTCTTCTGAACATCAGTGCGCTCTGTCAGGAGTCTTCAGGTTCATCAGCATTAGTTCATGCTTACATTAACCATTAATTAATGATGAGTTAACATGTGTATTACTCATTTCTGATTGTTAATTAACACATTAATTACCACTTGGAGTTAAGCTCTAACAAAATATGTTGTTTTGGAAGTATAAAAATGTATAATTAAATAGTAATAATGTGCCATTATAGTAGTCGCCAGCTAATAATAACGAACTAATTATGAACATGGATTTTTTTTTACTGCAGAGGGGTACACATCATTATGAACTCATCATTAATGAATGAATAGTTGTAAAGTATCACAGAGTGTGTGCATCCTGTATAAAATCATGTTTGTGTTTGTCTTCCACAGATGCTGCTCAGATTGAATGTATAATTCCTCCACTTATTTACGCAATAGTGGGAATGTTTGTTGTTGCTCTGCTCGTTTATTATGTCAAATCTATCCGAAAATTTTGATCTAACTCTTGCAGCTTAAAGAGACGGTACAATGATATTTAGTTATTTACTCTGTTAAAAGTGTGATATTCTCGCGATCAAACACAGTATGAAGCAAAAATTTAAACCTAAAATAAATCCACAAATGTAAAACAAAGTGGATTTGAGTGTAAACAGAACGCAACCTGAAAACAAACATAAACCACTTTGCAGCTTTAACTGTGTGAGGTAAATTCACAAACTGTCACTCATGATAAAATGATTATTTTTATCAAACTTTTTTATTTTTTACATTAGTTTTATTTTAAGGACAAAAGGTATTTAAAAAAAATAACTAACAAGATTTAATAAATTCAAATTTAAATTCCTGTTGCACCAGACATCGTGTTTGTTTGAAGAATGTTTATATTTGTTTGTGAATTAGGCACAAAATTTGCTTAATAGTACAGCCCCAGTAAAAAAAAATATTTGGACTTGTGAAGAAGCATCTCTGTCTGAAAAACTTGACTTCCTTTTGCAACAAATTTTTTATTTTTTTTTCTTCCAAACTTGGGTCTCTGTTATGCAATAGAAGATAAAATAGTGAAAAGAGTGTAATTCCTTGTATGGGCAGCTGCGTGTGGTGGGCACGAGGAGGAGACTGAACCTCGTCTCCCAGCTCATCTCAACGAGCTTCTTTTATCACGCTCAAATACAGAAAATCAAGAACACACTTTAAGCTGCCGTATCAGACATTTCTAGCATGTTTTTGTATTAATCCCTCATCAAAAACGATGAATCGTGTTCAGACTCGTGTTCAGATGTTGAGAAAAAGACAAAGACCAACATTATTTCTGAGGTGGTAGAAAGCAGTCGTAGGGAGTGAAGTGATAAGAAGGAGGAAAAAAGAGAAGAGTTGAAGATGATACCCGGGGTTTCAACTGAAGGAGAGACAGACTGAAGCAGAGATCATCAACAGTGACAGAGCGATGTGTTTAGGAGGCGAACCAAGTGTGAGAATGTGTGTTTTATCTGTGTCGAGTTTTAGAAAGTTGCTGTTCATCCAGGAGTTTGTTTCTGAGATGAGTTCAGAAGTAACGGAGCAATGAAAACTGACTTGATTTTTGACTGATGGTGTTCATGTTTGTATTTACATTTGGAGAAACCATTAAAACAAAGCCGGACAATGAAAAAGAGTTGATAAGTATATAATTGGGAATTATTACAGTTTTAAATGTGCTTTTTTTTATGTAAACTCAACTTTTCTTGCATGTTTTAGTGTTGTTCCTTCATCAAAAACATGCCTCGAGTCGTATTCTGATTGGTTCATGCATGCTTGTGTAATTCTATTTTCTTTTTATGGAAGTTCAAAATGAATCGATAACCAAAAGCAAGCCCCATTGCCCACAGCACCGATCACCGGCCACTAACCAATCAGACGAACAGCTAGCGCAGCTCATCTTGTACGTGCTGACTGATCCAAAAGAGTAAGAGTAGCAGAACCACGTTGACAATGTTACACAGTGTTTTTATGGATGTACAGAACCAAAAGTGTTTTAGCTAACCAAATGACGGATGTATTTGTTAGAAATGGCTGGATTTTCTTTGTGCACTTTTCCACTCGACACTTATCCACAAAGACACGAGTTCCAGCCCCCCTAAGGCTTAGAGGCCCCAAACACATTAATTTATCCTTGAACACAACATGGAACAAAACTGATGTAATGATCGTAATAACAAGCGATCAACTCAAACTCGTTCATATTTTGGTTCCTTGCTCGTAATATACTTTTCTGGTTTGAGTTTACTATAGCCGTTTTTTTTTTTCAAAACTGTACGTTTATAGAAAATTCAAACATCCTTTTCACAAAGTGTTATTTTCATAGAAGAACAGGGATTCCGTAGAGTCTTAAAAAGTAAAAAATGTAATTACATTCACTGTTTTAGGTCTAAAATAGTTTTTCACAAGTTGTAATTTTCTGATGTCCAGTTCATCTGAAGTGTTTTTGTTGCTGCCAAAGTTTTTCACATAAGTCATGTGTAAATAAATAAAATAACATAAATAAAAAACAATGTTGTAATGATTTTAAGTGTTGCCAGACAAAAGACAAGAAATCATCAAAGTGATTGTTAGGGTTGCCAGAGATTCAGAAAAATGCTCATAAATGCTAAAAAAAAACATTTAGTGACATTTAGAGGTGTCATACTGTAGTTTGGGAAAATGTGCATAAATGCTCAAAATCTTAAAAGTGATTGTTAGGGTTGCCAGATATTAACATCCATCCACCCATCTTCATGTCGGCTTTTTCCCTTTCGGGGTCGCCACAGCGGAATGAACCGCCAACTCCTCTGGCATATGTTTTACGCGGCGGATGTCAAGTTTCATTAGTTTGTTAACTTGTCTTGTTTGTTGAGTGATGGTGTGAAATCAACAAACAAACAATAAAACCAAAATGAACTACAATTCTTCATCTGTGTGGAGTGGGGGGAATGAGTAATATAAAAGGGAATCATGAAAAGATACACGGAAACATTTTTCAAAAAGTGCTGCTGTGTAATATTCCATGTTGTTTCTACCATGACCACAAGGTGGCAGAAACACATAATATACTCCAGTAAAGCATTCACTTCCAACCTGTACAATTCAGAGTATTTTGTTGGCAGTAGTTACAGTGAACCAAACGTTCAAAAATCAATGGAGGCACGTTTATTAGTACAGCGCATTCCAACATACGTCACAGAAAAAAAGCCAGAAGTAAGAGACGCAAACATGTTCATAATCTTGCATGCCAGCTTACAAACTCAGCAGGTCATTCTTAACTGAAGAATTCATTAAGCAAACACCTCACATTAGCCAAACTCTTTCTATATTATAAGAGCATAAGCTTGACTGGACACTAAAACGGAAGCTGAAAGTTAAAACACGAGGTGAAGTTCTTTGATGAAGTGCCCCTGTTTGTGTCATGAAGGGCTTGGTGGACGTGTCAGGACTTGCAGTGCTGTTCAGGATGAGCAGGATTTACTGCAGGATGAAACAACAAAGCACCTGAAGGGATCAGAAGTCTGGAGCGTGTTACGACTCATTTTAAGGGGAGGAGAGTGTGGAGAATAGGAATAAATAAACCACGGCCAACAAAACACCACACAGAACGAATTCAAGTATGAAAGTGTTACAATTGTATTAATGTAACAGTAAAATAACATTCGAAATTAAGGAATCGAAGTGACTGGGATGAGATAGGCCAAAATAACAAACAAAACCCCCTATAAAAGAAAAAAAAAGTACTAAATTCCCTAACAGACAACAAAGGTAGAAATACAATGCAACTTCCCTAAACTTCCTAACAAAAATATAACAATCTTTCAACAAAAATAAAAATAGGCCACCCACCATGAAGAGAAAGAATCAAATTACAAAACAACAACACAAAGCCTACTTAAACCAATGTCAAAACTAAACATGAAGGTGTTTGCTGACGGAGCTGGAACCCGGAGCTCTTCACCGAGCGCGGTGACAAACGGAATGAGCTCGCTGAATTGAAGAACTCCGCCTCTTTTGAATTCCCGCCACTCTGCCACGCACCAACCAGGATTGACGCAGACCCAATCACCAAAGCTCCATCTGGTCCCTATCACAAACACAAAAACATAATTTCAATGTAACACAAAACAATTTTAATCAAACTAAAGTGACTTAGAGGCACGTAACAAGCGCACAACAAAATCTACCTGCAGCTAAAGAGTCCTCTTACACGCACAGGGGAAAAACTAACCAGTTCTAAGTGAAGTGATTAAGTGTTTTTTCTATAGTCCATTGCTGTTCTAAAGTCCAAAAGCTTTCACTCCAGATATCGATGCAAATGCGATGCAAATTTAGTTGCAATGATAGTTGAATATTCAAAAGAAGTCAAATTAAAAGTTAAAGTTTAGATCTTTCTCTTCCACAGTGGAGTAAGGAAACGCTTCCTAATAAGAGAAGAGATCCACATACTTACTAAAGTCTTGATGAGGTGGCCCCTGTCCCAAATCCCAGATGCAGGGTTGCTGCAGTTTACACAATCTGAAATTTAATACCATTTAAGACCTTTCTAAGATCTTTAAAAATCAAATGTAAGACCTAGGAAAGTCAAAATTGGTTGATGGAGACCTTTCGAAGCAGTCTGATGTTTCTGTCGCCAGCGCTCGTACACCTAACGTTTCCAGTTTAATCTCTTTTTTGAATATTTTCTTTTCTTTTTTTGAAAGATAGGAAAATGGTTGCTGGTTTTTACACTACAGCTGAGATTCTATTTGAATAAAGATATAAAGTTATATGATGTTTTTTTCCTCAAAACTAGCTTTAATTGCAGAGCGATCGCTGTCATCTGCTGCTTTGTACATGAGGTAACTTTTGAGGGGTCAAGATTTAAGAAGAGAGTACAGTCCTCCGTGTTTTACATCCAGCCCTTGCTAGAATTAACACCAATCTGGATATTTACAGAGTTTTCTGATTCTTGTTGCAGACTTTGTTGCTTTTCAGACCACTCCAGAAGCATCAACAGGGATCAGGTGACCACGGTGGAGTATATTATCTCATCTCCTCCATTAGCGTCATGCGCAAAGAAGACAAACCAGCACTAAAAATAAATACAGCATTTATTTTTAATTGCACATATACAACAGAGGGGCATTTTAGACTGAAGTCTGAGCTTCAGTTGAAGTCAGGGAAGTTAAATAATAATGAAAGCGGGTCAACTCATTCAGACCAAGGACAGCACATTTTAGCACTTGTCTGATATTTGGAATAAAATCGCTTGTTTTTCAAGGTTTTTTTTTAACAGCAAACTCTCAGGAAATGTATTTATGTTCATAACTAATAGGAAAATAACTACAGTAGTAACTCAAAAAATCCAAGATATGAAAGGCCACTCAAAGAATTTTTTGTTCCAAGATGTGAAAAAATTCCAGGATTCGAAAAACACACGAGAAATACAGACTCGACGTTTGAAATTCAGGCGGAATGCAACACTAGGTATCATGTGACTACATTCCACTCACCACCAACAGTTCTGCTCTCCTATTGGTCGGTTCCAGCCCCGATGCTGTGTGTTGAGGATTAGCATCCTGCTCTCCTATTGGTCAGTTCTATCTGGGGTTATTTTTGTAGCAATAATATTTACAAATGCGTGACTCGATCTGCAAAATGTGTATCGAGTCATGCATTTGCAAATAATATTGCTAAAATAATATCCTCATAGATCTCGCCCTGACGCTGTGCGTTAAAGTGTAGCATCCAGCTCTTCTATTGGTCACATTAAACCAGTGTTTCGCAATCATTTTCTGTCGCGCCCCCCTAGGAAGCAAAACACATCGGTGCGTTTTTGCTGAAAAAACTGAAGTGGCTTTTCAGCATGATTGGGGTGTAATGTCTTAAAGAGATGCCTTAATGTATTTCTCTTCATGCTGTCCACTGCCAACATTTTTAGACTCAGTAAGCACACCTGTCTCTCCTCGTCTCCCACCGTAGCCACAGTGAAGCCAAGCGCTACAAACGCATCATATTTCTTTCTTATTACTTTCGGGAGAGTTTCGTTTGTCTCTTTATCTCCTTCTCTCTCCATCTGTCTTCTACACTTTGTGTCTACACTTCATACTCTAATGTAGTGGAGTGGCATTGCACTTTATTCTAGAACAGTGAAAAAAAATAGAAAAATCAAAAAAGCATGTTCCCCGAAGTCAAACGCTCCCAAACATTTGAAGAAAAAAACGATGCAATTCAATCAATTCATTTCAAACCTGATCAAAAAAAGATCATTTTAATTAGGTTTTATTATCCGACTGTACAAATCTTTGTGGGAAAATGTTCTCTCTGACAGTAAGAAACTATTCAGGGCTGAAAGGGTTAAAAATATCATCAAGCTGTAAATGGCTCAGTAAATAAGAAATAGCTCAAATAACTTTAAGAGTGTGCTGAGTTATTTTAATCATACTAGAGAATAAATATGCATTTGTTTTTAGTTTGGTAAGCCAGAGGTGAAGTTATTTTATTTAACCTGAGAGATAAATTTGTACCTGCTTTTCTGGATTATTCTGAAGAAAAGTTGCATCTGCATAGAGATTCTTTTCTCCTTCCGTTACTATTGTTTGAGCGGACTCACAACTCTTTCCTGTTCAGTCAGTAAACAAAAAGATTAGTAATTTAAGATGAATTTGTTGTTTTTTTTTAACATTTGAAGCAGAACGTAAGCTCACCATTCTTTCTCTTGTGCTTCTTGTAAACCCAAACACCCCCCAAGAGCACAACGAGAAGAGCCAGAACAATATGTACAACAATCCCAAAGATGCAAATCTTTTCTTTGTAATCCCCTGAAAAAGACACAAAGCAAGCCATCGGTGAGATTTTGGTTGAATTTATACTTGTATAATGGTAAGGGACACAAATCACTGCTGACGAACCTGAAGACTCCTGACAGAGCGCACTGATGTTCAGAAGAGCGGTTCGGTTTCTGAGGGGATTGCTCACCACACAACTGTAAGAGCTGGTGTCTTCTCTGTCTGTGAGTAACGTGATGCTGCGGTTGAGCTCCGAGACTCTGACGCTGGAGATGAAGTGGTCTCCTCTGAACCAGGAGAGAGTCCCAGCGCTCACGTGCACTGAGCACAGCAGACGACAGCTGCTGGACTCTGAAGATCTCCCGGAGGAAGCAGCTCTGGTGATTCCAGGAGCAGGGAGAGGAGCTGAAGAGAAGGAAGAACGTACTTCTGAGTGTTTCTTTGCAGAACCATGATTTGAAAATACCATTCTCCAATGTAAGAATTAAAACTTTATGAAACAGCTCTGAATTTGGCTCAATGTGATCAAAAACAGTTGTAAAAGAAATGGAAAACTAATTCACTACGAAAGCCATACAAAAGTACAGTTCAGAATAATTTTATAATTCAAGAATGAAAGTTTGGTGTTTCTCTTTATTCAAAGTTGAACAAAATTGATTTCTCTGGTTATATTGTTCTGCACAATACTAAACATCACCATCGGGGGAGCCGCTACTCAAATAGCTGTAATCTTAATCAAGTGAAATTGACAATATGTTTATTTTTCATATAAAGTGGGATTTCTTCACATTTTTTGTTCTTTAAATTTGGAGTCTTCTTAGTTTGCAATAATTAAACAAACAGCCATTCATTTTCATAGAAACTTGATTTCATAAAATAGAAGAAAATAAGGCACTGAAGCATGTTTTATAGCATTAAAAGATTCAATGTACCACAGTAACCGAAATAAAAACATTTTTAATGACCTACACTGTTATTTTCCCAAAACATTTCTAGAACTGGCTTTTCCTTGCCACAGAAACCCTGAATGGAACAGATTTCTATTAAAAATGTTTTCATGTTTTCAAGTCAACACAAATTCTGCAACTAGATTTGCTACATTCTAATTAATTTTTTTATTTAACATTTTTTTCAAAACTGATGCACAGCATGAAAAACAATTATGCAAAATATTAGATGCTTCTATAAATGAAATCATATCCTAAAACTAGTCCCTTTTTTCAGGAGGGAGGTCACCTGCAGTTCATGAGGAACTGAATCTGTTACTGAACTCACCGTAGACGGTCAGACTGAATCTCTTGGTTGATGTTCCTGAGTCTTTGATGATCTGTACTTTATAAACTCCAGAGTCATCAGTTCTGAGGGTTGTGATGATCAGAGAACCCGTTTCTCCATCCAGCTGCAGTCTGCCTCTAAAAGCTTCGTTCTTATAGTACAAATCTACTTTCTCCTTATAGATTTCAGCGATCCGAAGCTCTTTCACTCCAAACATCCACAGAACCTGATCATCTTTGGCTATTTCAGTCTGATCAGAGTTTAAAGAGACCGAATCTCCTTCAGTTGCTACTTTCTCCTCCGCTCTATCTTCACCAGACGCTCCTGAAACATATTTATCAATCAGTCTTCATCTATGGCACCTTAGAAAATGTACAGACCGACAAGTGGAATAAAATCTTATTTCTAACAAATAAATTAAACAGAGTAAACACTTAAAAACAGAATCATCAAAGACTTTAAAGCTACTTCATTTAAATGTAAAAAAGACAAACAAATTGAAAAGATGCATAAAAAGTTACTAAAACAGCAGGATTCTTTTAGTGCATAGCAAAGACAAGAGAAAATATGAGATTTTGATATCTACAGACCTCCTGATACTCATAATTAAATATCCTCCTGATAATTCTGAATTAAAATAACCATGCAATCCTAATGTAATGTAAAATACATTCATGTATACACCAAAAAGAGCAACATTTAAATACAAAGTCATTAAAATTTACATTTCCTCACAATATTATTAGGGCTAGGAAACTAAGTGAACTAAACTGATAATGTTTAACAGCCATCTTCAAACTACAACATAAAAAACCCAACTAATAAAATCTTGAATCAGTGTAAAAAAAAAGTAGCATTTTTTTTTTTACCAAAAGTTTCAGTAAATTCAATATTTTTAGTTGACTCAATTTTTGTTGAAGAGTTGTTGACTGAATTAATATTTTCGATAAAAGGTTTTGACTGGATTAAAAAAAATCCATTCCATAAATGATTAAACTGGTGCCATTATCTACAGAACACTTGTCGGTCTTCATTTTATTTTTCAGTTGGTCAGTGGAGAAAGTAAAGCTAGTACGTATTTCCTAAAATACCTGGTTAAATAACATGTTTCCATATAAATAGCATCTGTGTTGATATAGTAAACTTGCTATTATGAGTTTGAGGCATTATATATAGGTCTTTAATAACTTCAGGTCAGAATACAATTCAAATAACTGTTAAATTCCGATAATTTCAGATTATAGCTCGTGGTATTGGGGGCAGTGAGCAGAACTTGAAAGTTCAGGTGTTCTTCGGTTCAGAGTTGGAATTCCAAACATATCGATGTGTGAATAAACCAATTGTGTGAATTAAAAATTGTTGAACTGTGTCCAAGTATAAACTCATTACGGTTTTGGGAAGATGTAATTAAGTTATTGTCTTATTTCTGACTGTGTACCTTTTTACTTAATTCTATATTGAGTCAACTTTTTTAAGACTGCAGAGGCAAGTTGAAATGTATCATATTAATAAAATAAACATAAATTTAAACTAATGTCTTAATAAAGTTATTTTACATTATATTACATGAAGTGCATTAAAATCACAACGCGTCTTATGTACATTAAACAATGAGTTGGTTAAACTATGAGTAGCATGAATGACTCCTAGTCTCCTTCACCCAAAAAAATGAAAGCAAATTTTCCAAACATGAGACAAGTGAAAAGTATATTTTTCATACTCTTAATGTAAACCTAGAGCACATTTTCAAACTAATTTCATACATGCATCGCTAACAACCAAAGATTAAAAAGTACTTTATTGTACTTACAAAAAAGATATATTTCAGATAGTATGTTTAAAATATTACTGCACAAAAGTATAATTGTGCAAGTAATTGTTTAATGTTTGCCTACTTGCGCCATAATTTCACACTTTAAACACTTTTAACATACCTTGAAATAATGGTACTACATCACATCTTATATAAATATAATAGACTAGATTTTTCCACATATTTGTTTCTATATTTGAAATTGTATGCTCAAAATTGTCTGAAGGTAAATTTAATAAGTACACATTTTAAAATAAACGCTGTAATATTAAGTTTGAATGTTTTTCAAGCTGCATTTGAGTATAATTATGAGGTTATCATTCATAGGTCATAAAAAGCCATACTTTGCTTTTTTTTTTTAATTGTTTAAATTTACTTTAACTTGTTCCATACACTTAAAATGAAGCTTTTATACAGTTTATTTACAACTAGAATATATTTTGCAGAATTTAGAATGCTTCACGCTAACTATTCATGAATACATAAAGAAGATTCATTTAACGTCAAGTACACAAAATATGTTTAGACTTAATTAAATTTAGTACATTTATTTTTCACCAAGTAAGCAGACGTCACCGTAGGAAAAGTCATATTTGGTGCGGAATTGTCAACAAACAAGGTAAGACATTTTACATTTAAATGAAATGCTTCTCGCAGCTTTCCACAAATTTAAATGCGTCCAACAAACAAGTAAACATGTTTTACATCGAGCAAATTGTTCCTAGAAAAGATAACGTTTTAATATTAACTTTTGTTGTAATGAACGCAAGGTCTGAACAGGGTTAAACAGATAAACAGTACATTTAACAACAACGCAGCGAAAATCACCTCAGAAACACACAACACAGGCTAACACAAAACACATGCTAACACACATCGGTTACAGATGCTGTACTCACCACGGAGGGCTAAAAGAAAGAAACATAGCGGTAAATAGCGAGTAGTCCTTAACATTTTCCCAGAGATGTGACTGAACTCCGCATGATGAAGTAGGTCCGTTTATCTGTCACCACACTCGGAACGCTGTTTAAAATACAATACAAGAAAATGTCATTTTAATCCACTTTTAGACTGATGCTAACACATCTTTCTTGCTGGCTTTCGACACCAAAGCCTCGAGATTGAAACTGAAGAGGTTCTGGTCAGGGCTGAGGGCACTGCCCTGCTAACAGACTACTTCTTCTTCTTTTGGTGTTTTATGGCAGTTTGCATCCTTTCTTTTACAGAGTTTCTACTAACTCTGTTGTAAAAACACTAAGATTGTCCGTTGTTCTTTCTTTCATTATAATTTTATCTTTTGGAATTACCACCGCTACTACTGTTTTTCCAGTTTTGGGGTCTTTTGATCCATCTGTAAATATTTGTATTTTGTTTTTATATTGTTCATCAATGTAGTTTAGTGTGTGGGATGCTTTCTAACTTGTATGTTCAAAACTCTTTAGTTGTTCAATTAGGTTTAAATTAATTCTAATTATTTGTGTATGCCATGGTGGTTTTTTATCTTTTACGTATATGCCACTATGCTCATATTTATCTAACCCCATTTTGTTTGCTATTTTGTTTCCTAGCCAACCTAAATTATAGAAATTAGTTTGATTATATTCCCAACAGTTTTTGAGGATCCTTTTTAAAGCTTGATCTTCATCTTGACCTTGTATGTTTATCCAGTAGTTCATCATTATTTTTATTCTTCTTAACCTTAAAGGCATCTCTCCTGTTTCTATTTGTATTGCTGTTATTGGGGATGACATAATGGCTCCACAGCTTAATCTGAGAGCTTTTGTTTGCTCTACTTCTAGTTTTTTTTAAATGGGTTTCTGCAGCAGACATATATGCTAAACAACCATAATCCAATTGGGGTTTCATTATGCTTTTATAAATTTTAATAATTCCATTTTTGCTTCCTCCCCAGTCTTTTCCCGCTAAGTTTCTCAATATGTTATTTATCTGTTTACATTTATTTTTGACATATTCTATATATTTTTGCCAGGTTAATTTCTCGTCGAATATTATTCCCAAGAATTTTATTTCTGTGACTTGTTTTAATGCTTCTCCATATAATTGCAAATGAATCGTCTTGTGTCTTCTTGCAAAACATATATGTTGTGTTTTACTTATTGATAGTTTAAACCCCCATTTCTTTGTCCATTTTTCAATTTTGCTTATTGCTTGTTGCATTTTATTTTCAATAAATTTTATATTTCTTCCTCTAATCCATATTGCTCCATCATCAGCGTACAAAGACATCCCTATGTTTGCTTGTTCTATATCCTCAAATATTTCATTTATCATTATATTAAATTAAATTGGGCTACATACACTTCCCTGGGGGACTCCATTCTCAACTATATGTTTTTTGGAGAGTGCTTGACCTACTTTCACCTGTATTGTTCTATTTGTTCGGGAAACTTTCAACCCAGTTTAAGATTTTTCCTTCTAATCCTACTTTTTTCAGTTTTATTATTAAACCTTCTCTCCATAGCATATCGTAGGCTTTTTCCACATCGAAACAAACAGCTACCACTACTTCCTTATTAGTTTGAGCTTTCCTAATTTTGTTTTCAAGACATATAAATGAATCTCTAGTGCTTTTCCCCTTTCTAAATCCATTTTGGTAAGACTTTATTTTCCTGTTTGTTTCCACATAGTATTCTATTCTTTTTGTAACCATTTTTTCCATGACTTTCCCTAGTTGTGAAGTTAATGCTATTGGCCTGTAACTATTTGGGTCTGCTTCATCTTTTCCTGATTTTTTGATGGGTATAATAATTGCCTGTTTCCATTCCATTGGTATTTTTCCTGTATCCCATATTTTATTGAATAACTTTAATATCATGCTTAATGCATTATCACCTAATTTAGCTATCATGGCCTTATAAATTCCATCAACCCCTGGAGTGGTATTTTTATTTTTTTCTAGTGCAGTGTCTAATTCATGTCTTGTAAATGGCACGTTTATATTAATATTTTCATTATTCTTTTGTCCTAAATTTCTATTTTCCTCTTTAATTTTCCCTCTTTCCTTTTTTTCTTCCTCTGTTAGATTTTTTGTACTATGAATATCTTTATATATTTCCACTAATATTTCTGCTTTTTCTAGATCTTCTTTTAGTATTCTATCTTTCCATTTTAGTGCTGCCATTTTATTTGTTTTATCTATTCCTTTCATTTTCCTGATTACCTTCCAAATTTGATCTATATTTGTTTCTCTACCAATTTTATTACAGAACTCTCTCCAATAGCTTCTTTTTGCCCATCTTATTATTTTTCTTACTTTTGCTTGACTTCTTTTGTAGTTAATTAGTAGTTCAATTGTGTGATTTGTTTTTAATTTTTTAAAATCTTTATTTCTTTGTTTTATAGCCTCACTACAATCATTGTTCCACCATGGCACACTTTTTTTCCCCTCCCTGTTTTTGGTTCTTGGTATTACTTCTTCTGCTACTCTAATTATTGTGTTTGTTATTTTTGAACTTAATTTCACCACGTCGTCTTCTTCTACTATTTCTGTTATGAATTCTCTTTCCATAATATAACTATATAGATTCCAATTCGTTTTCTCAAAATTCCACCTATATTTATTTTCCCTCTTTCTATTTTCTTTTATTCCTAATTTAATTATAATTGGGAAATGATCGCTACCCATACCACATTCTTCTACATCCCAGCTTTGAATTTCTTCTATATTATTAGTTACTAATGTTAAATCTATAGCTGAGGTTTTATTTCTGTTACAATCATATATAGTTCCTCTACCATCATTTAAGCATACTAATTGTTTTTCTTCTAGGAATTCTTCAACTGTGTCTCCACATTTATAAGTTTTCTCACTTCCCCACAATGTATTATGTGCATTAAAATCTCCACACCAGATTGATTTCCCTTTTGCCTGCTTACTTATTTCATTTAATATCCTTTTATCCATTGTTTTCCCTGGGTTATAGTAGTTTATGATATTTAATTCTTTGTCTCCTATCCATACTTTTACTATCATTGATTCATGATTTTCATTTATTTCTACTACAATATATGAGCACGATCCCTCTATGCATGTTGCTATACCTCCACCATTCCCTTCTTTCCTATCCCGTCTAATAATATCATATCCTTTTAGTACAAATTTCAAATGAGATTTTAACCATGTTTCTTGAATACAAATTATTTTTGGCTTATTTTTCTGTTTTTCTATGTATTGTTTTAGTTCCAACCCATTAGCTATTAAGCTTCTTGCATTCCACTGTAAGATTTTTGTTGTCATTTTTTACCTCCTCCTTCACCTAGCACTTCATTTTCTCCTCCCAGTAGTTCCCTTACTTCCTCCCAGTTTATGTCTTTGATTCCCAAGAATTTTTCACCTGCTTTCACAATGATTTAGATTTTTTCTGTTCTACTTTTGGTTTGTGCTGCACAATTGATTGATTCAACCATGAACAGGATAAAGTCTTTTTTCTTTACGTTCAGTGTATCTTCACTGTCAGCTTGTTGTAGCTGGTTTGGGGTTCTCTTTTCCTTTCCAGATGTTTTATCCACCTGTTGTACTGCCTCTGCATATGTGATTCCCTGACTGATTTTTACTTGCTGTACTTTTTCAGCTCTTTTACTCACTTCACACCCTCTGTAGGCTGCGCTGTGGTTTCCACCGCAATTGCAACATTTGATTTCTGCATTTTCCCTGCATTTACCATACTCATGGTTTCCACTACATCTTGCACATTTGATTTTCCCATTACATATTGCAGCTGTGTGCCCAAACTTTTGACATTTGTAACACCTAAGAGGTGGTGGAATGTAGGGTTTAACTTTGTAGCTAAAATACCCCATAAAAACTTTGTCTGGTAGTGACTCTTCCTCAAACAGCAGCATAACTGACAGACTATCGCACCTTTCCCCATTTCTGTTGGTTTTTAGCCGTTTTGCTTCACTTATTTTTCCTCCTTTTATGTTGTTTTTGATTTCATCTGTTGTTACTGCTGTTGGGATTCCTGAAATTACACCTCTTGCATATCTCTTGTCTCTTGGTGATGAACACGTTACTTTGTTTCCTTCAATTTTTTTAATTTTGATTGCCTTTTCTTGTTGTTTTTTGTCCTTACAGAGTATAATCAACTGTCCGTCTCTCAATATTCTCATTTCTTTGACTTCCCCAGCTAGTTTGTTGATGCACTTTGTTAATTTGATTGGGTTCCATTTTGAAAAACTTCCTCCCTCGTCTTGTAGTTTTATGAAAACTTTATATTTAACCTCATCTGCTGGTTTTTGTTTTTTTGTTGTCTCATTGTCTGAGTTCTCAATTAATGTGGACTGTGACCGTGTCCTTTTTTTCCACGTGTTGTCAGTTACGTTTGATTTGTATTGTCTCGTCAAAAAAACTTTCTCTTCTACTATTTCCTTCCTCCATTTCCTGTCCACTTTCATCCCAGTCGCTAACATATTGCCTTTCCATGTATTTTCCATCTTGGCTTCTTTCTCCATTTTGATCCGATGTTCGTCCATCTTCATCTCTTTCCATGCCATCACTACTATCCGCCATTATCTCGTTCACCAGATCATAACTCTTTGACGAATTTCCTCCACGTTGTTCATAGCCCAGCCAATACTTCAAATCATAAACTTCAAGCTCATAAAAACATCACCCCTAGTTTTGAGTTTGTTTATCAATAATGTTTTAACGGAGCGCCCGGTAGACCGTTTGAAACTTCCGCTGTTCTTTTCCTGCTAACAGACTTCATTGTTCTGAAGAGATAAAGGGAAGTTTATGAATTGTGTTCTTAAAAAGTATGTAATTTGGAGTTAATATCTTACACGAACCCTACAAAAGCTTTTTACACAACATTTTTTAAATCAGTCTTTTTCAGTTATTAAGGGTTTTGTTAGTGTTCATCTCAAGCTCACTTTGGCCAAAATCCAAACTTGCTTGAATCATTCTCTTCAAGTACATCTCACTCTTTATTGAAAATTGTGCCTTTAACAAACAGGTCCAGTTCAAACTTTATAAAAATAAAAAGTGTCGCTTTTTCTGGTGCAAGTCACATATTTGACTTTCTTTGCATTTTCTGCTGTAGCCTGCTGTTGGACAAATGGCCAGAGATCAGCTATCCTACCTTAAAAACATGAAATTCAAGTATTTTTCAAACATGTTCAAGATCTTTTTTGGAGCTTTTTTCCACCAACGCACTGATAAATCGCATTGATGACAAACTTTCTTGATAAGGATGTAATAGTCTCAGCCTCAGACCTCACACCAGCGGAATTCTAGCTAAAGTCTGAGAGTTTGCTACAGAGAGTTGGAAACAAGTAAAGATCGGTTAAACTTGTCTGAATTTCTTGTTGTAGGGAGTGTCTGGGGTTGCACATCTTTCAGGGATAAATTATTTGATTTGCATCTACATTTTAAATTACAGTTCGACTAAAAAAAACAATTATTAGTTTATAGACGAATCAATAAAATAGATTTGATTCAAAAGTGATTTGATTCAGAGGAATTAATATTCATTAGATAATTTACTTCCATTTAATATTTGCTCTTATAAATGCATGTTGTGGTTTGCTTTGAGTCTCGCAAGTCCCTGATGCGCATGCATGCGCAAGAGATATGTGGCACTGCAAACCCAGAAGAAAGTCTGGCTATATACGATCAACGACTCCACAACCGGTTAATACAAAAAAAGTAATGGCTAATTCATATCCATTCAAGAGGCTGAAACCGGTGAAACCGTATCTCTCGCACATTCATCCGGATATCTGGGTTATCGTTTTCAACTGTACGAGTGTCGCGTTTATTTTCATTCTGCCCGGAAACAACGGGAACGCGAACAATCGAGAACATCAAATATCCATCAATGGTTTCTATTGAAAATGTGTGATTTTAAAGAACGAATCGGATTCGGTCTACTTATTTTTTGTGACTTTTTTTATATGACTAACTTGTTGCATGTTGGTCAGTTGATGTGGTAACATGTCCACGCCCCGAAACATGATGCTATATGAAATCGCATGGGATTGATTGATTGTTACATAAGTCAAACAGACTCTTGACCAAAAATAGCTGCCAAAACCCACGAGGCTACCAAAAATGTGTGACTAACAATATGGTTATCAATAAATAGTATCACGTCACACCAGATCTAAGGAGTTTTTATTTTCTTAAGTTCTTAAGGTGCATCTGCAAACGCAAAAGGACTAGCAGAAATACTATCGAAAACTGGGCAAAATTGTATGTGTAATGTAAGTTTTTGGGGTAATTTCAGACCAACACCAGTCACTAATGTAATCACCAACAAACCTTTACAGGACTCATGGTCACAGACTCTTCAATTCTGAAAACTGGAACTATTTTTTGACTTAACAGGTGTCTAGAGGGCCAACTGTGCGATGTTTAAACTTATATCTCTCAGATAATTGTTGTTCTTTCATCAATTAAAAAATCTCTTTAAGTTTTGGTAAAAAATTAGGCATTATTATGTATTGCAACTACCTATATAAAAACGTCTACATCAAGTGAACCTTATGATTTGAGAAGGTTCCAGTTGCAGAAATGCATTCTTGAAAGGAGTCTCACTGCAATGTGAAATAGATGTTTGACTCGTCCCTTTTAATGTGTGAATAGTTTTAAATACCAATTTCAATGGAAACCAAAGATAAGGGCTTCCAATCACATTGTTCTTTACTTGAGCAATCTTTTATAATACATTGGACAGAATTCTGATGAATCGTTCCACCTCTGCAATTGTCTCTTCCCATCTCCCATCTTCCCAAGGACTTTACTTCCAAATGAAATCTACTCAAGTAAAAAGTAAATGTTTTAAAAACTACTATAAAATTAAATACTTTAAAAGTAAAGTTATAGACACAAGGTAATGTAATTCTCTACCCTCCACCAGAATCATGCTATCTGACACATCACTGCGGTTTCTAGTTCTTCTCTGAACAGAAAACCCCTTCCTCTCTACCACGGTCCTGAAGAAGACCTCATAAAACTATCACAGATCTCTGAGATGTTCTTGCAGATGAAGATGAACAAGATCTCAAAAGTGATTTATTAAGTTTGCCTCTGTTATGCTCTAACACTGATGATTTATCATCAGACAGGACAATATTACCGAAGAGGAGTAGACCATCGTGTTAAGGCTGATCGCCGCTTCCTGTATAAAAGCAATGCTCATCAAAGTGGTCTAACCCAAAATGCAGAGTGAGCTCTTGCTTAAACTAAGTATTTTATTAGTTCTCCTGCATTAACTGCAATAGAATTAGCTGCAGAAAAGCATCAGGCTTTTTTTTTATCAACCGGAACTTCTCAAAGTAGCGCAATGATTTGGTGCAAAGGCTCATGTGATCACTTTGCTTGTCGTGCTAAAATATAAAATATGTGGATTTTTTATATTTAAATCATATCATACTCTTGAGAGGGCTGTAAAACACCATTAACGTGATAAAATAAAAAAAATAAAAAACTTTAGTCAGTAAGTTGAAATTTTGAGATTACAAAAAGAAGATTTAGAAATGTGCATTTTTAGATAAAAAGTCAAGACAAAACTTTGATTCATAAACTATTCGTTAACTACGTGAACACAACGTCTATCTCAAAAACTTAACTTTTTAATCTCATTTAACTTTTTAAAGCGGTTATATATATTTTAACTTGGCTAAATTGGCTCACATAGGACAGCTTTTGGTTTTTACATTCACAGGACTTTATTAGCAGCTTGTTCACGTTTAAATGAAATAAACTACATCATAGAAATTTCCAGTAGTTTTCTTGAAATGCAGTTTTATTGCAGAGGTTGTTTATTTTATCAAATATCCTTTTAGTGTTTATATTATTTTTTAAAAATATATTTCTTACATAATTTATAGTTCATAATATCTGTCCGAGCAACAGTTTGGCCTACATAAACGGCGAAATATTTTGTGTCCCTCTTTATATCTCAGCACCTGCCTCTCAGAAGGTCTCCCTCTGGCTCTGCTCAAAACCTTACACAAATGTCCTGAATGCTAGAAAATAACATTATAACTCATCATGAGAGGGTTCTCGCTCTTTGAGGGATCATGTCTGAGACTCTGAAGAGTGCTTTGTGTAAGAACACTAACTAAACCTTTGACATCACTACAAATAGTATCTTTTTTTTGTTGCATAGACAGTTCCTTGCTTTGTTCGTTGCTTTCATTGGTCCATAACAAACACATTCATTTGGACTCCATGAAACTACTGAGTCGATAGAGACTCTGTTTACCAGCCTGTCTCCAGGACACCACTCCCAGGTGGGCTCCAGAGTCAGGTTACCGAGTCAACCATTTGTTTGCATAAAGTAGGCTATATCAAGATCGCAGATGATGTCAACGGGAAGTTTTCCATGTTCCCTAACATTCCCTGCTTTCCTACAGTGTCAGCAGCATTGCTTCTAATGAGAAGTGCTATCTGTAAGAGAGTGCCTCTCTCACACTCAGCCCTGCTCTAACACAACCGCCTCGAGCTAATGCTGTAACTTGATCTGTTTTCGCTGTAAAAGGATGGAATCTTTCCAGCTGTTGGTTTCTTTCCTCTTGTCAGCGTTTAAGGCTTGGTGTTAGGGGCTTTATCTTGCAAATCTTGTGATTCCCAAACTATCAACCTATACTTCATGTTATCAGTTCCTCATTTTAAAAAAGACACTTCCTCTTCTTAACGGATCCACATTGTTGAGATAACAAACTTTCTGCTGAACAAAAACGGTGAACGAGTGAAATTTGGGAACGCATGTTCTCAATCTGCAGAGCTGTGCTTGAGCATCACTTGAAGATTTTTTTTCTGTCTTGGTCTGTCTCCAAACCAAACCGCATTCTGCATCAGAGACATCAAGTCAAGTTCTTGATAAACCCAACTTCCTGTCAGAATGAGTTGCAGTCTGTAAGTCTGTCCTTTCCTCTACAAATATTTACTTTTTTTTTAGAAAGCTCTCTCCTACAGTTGTGGGAGCAGCACAGTCAGCAAAACCATTCGGCTCAAGCTTGGCATTTATCTGGCAATGTGGGCCAGAGATCTTATAGTGCTAGACCCAGACATAACCTATTGATACGCGGCCTAAGCTAATAATAGAGATGTTAAATAGCAGCTAATAATCAAAGCCATTTAGCTATTTCTGTTAACCAACATGCAAAGGATCCAAAAAATCATTCACAACATTATGACAAAGTAAAATTTTATGTATTTAGCAGGATGTCTAACCTAAGCTAGGGCCAAGTATTGGTGATTAGCTTCCCCCTAAAAAATATTATGTGATATCTACATAAAAAGGTATGGTAAAAATATTAAACAAATAATTGTTGAGGCAATTTTAAGGTTTGATCTTTTTTTTTATTTTTTATTTTTTTTTGCAAAATCTTCTTGAATTTATAATGTACTTAAGCAGTTTATAAGCAGCTTGTTTTTTAGCAGAAGTTACACACATAAGTCATGCAAGAAATTCTAAATTATTCAGCCAGGCTCATAATTTTTATAACATTATTAGTAAAAATAAAACAAAAATTGTTTAAGCATTCTTTATGTATTAAGGCAATTTACTTTAAAATTCGTTTTAGTGTTCAACATTTTATGCATGTTATACAGTACACGTATCAAAAAGCAAGCGCTATAAATAGATCCAAATCAGAAAGGAAACATTTATGAGGTTAAATTCTTGAACCAGCCATGAGTTGCAATTCGTGCAGAAGGACGATAAAGTCTTTCAGGTGAAGAATATTTGCAGACGGTAATTTTGATTTCATGCACTTTTAATGACCTGTAACACAACAATAGTAACTTAAATTGAGTTCACACAAAATTACCTAATAAACTTTACTATATTTTAACTGTTCTTTAACAAATGTATAACACTAAACCACACTTAACAACACAAGCATAACAACATAATCCCATACTCCCACAATGCACCTGGTCTGATTATGAAGCTGACTCAATCCAAACTGGAGAATTGAACCGATTTTCTTAAAATAAATACGGAGTATTTTTTCCTCAATCTTTTAGCCTAATTGGTTCCTCAGATTAAGCCTGAGAATTACACAAATTTGCTTAAAAGAATAGGTCATTTGTTTTTCCTTATTTTACTGGTGAAATAATCTCAATATTTTAAGAGAAACCCAGAAAGCTTTTTTTTAATAAAACATGAACATTATTTTTAATCATGATGTCAATTTTTAACAATGAAAATTACAAGCCTCATGACTCGTTTTTTTTTTACAGTGTTGGTCGAGTGATGGTTGTAAGAAGGACCCAGAAACGGTACCCAGAGTCTTTAATGACTTGCAGGAGGCAAAACAAAACAGATGTTCAACAGAACAGGAGGCACAGGTCACAGTCCAAAATAGAACAAAGGATAGGCTATGGAGCACAAAAGCTAACAAAGGGTGGCTGGTTCTCCGCTCCTTCAAGGGGAGTGTAGGTAGAGTGAGTCCTAGCGGTCAGCCCATCACGATCCGCGGTACCTCGGGTGAGGGTAGAGTCCAGTTCTTCACACTGGCTAGGTAAACGAGACAAGACAGGCAACGAGAGGAAGAGCTAGAGATGTGCCTGAAACTTGGCCCAGACACAGCTCATCTGAAGCCCTTGTCTGGCATTAAGAATTAGTTCATACATGTACCAAAATTCATTGCGGTTTTGGGCCACCCAAGCAAACGCGAAAAGTATGTGGCAGAGGGCCAAGGAATATTTGCTGTGTGGGAGTATGTTTCCCTGTGTTATGCTCACACAAAGGGAGAAGACGAGGGAGATGCAGGTAAGTGTAGTTTATTTACAGGTGGTGATCAAACACAGTTCGATAGTATTCCGCAGACAGGCAGACATGCGACTCCGTAAGCACGGGTCAGTTCAGACACAAGAGTTCAGTAAACAGTTCAATCACTTCCCTTTACGATGCTCTCTCTCTCTCTCTCTCTCTCTCTTTCTTTCTTTCTTTCTTTCTGCCAGGAATGGACAGGCAGGCTCAGACAGACTATACAGGTGAAGGTTCAGGAGTGGTGAGTCTCAAGTAACCTTGATCCGGGACCAGGACGGAGTGAACAGGGTGAGTATTTATAGTGGTGGTGCAGATTGATCATGAGGGATGTCGGTGCAGGTGCTGGGTGTGATACCCTGCAGGAGACATGAATCACCCAGGATGCATGTCTCCTCCTCCTCCTCCTCCTCCTCCTCCTCCTCCTCCACTGCAGGATGTTTTTGGGGGATTCCAGGACATCAAAGGCAAGGGCTGAAATTAGAGTAGCTGAAGTAACTAGTTTATAAAATATGGGAGGAACTTTTTCTCTCTGCAAAAAATAAATTCTGTTAGTAAAGTACTGGCAAGCAATGACAGAAACTTTTAACTTATTTTTCTTTTTTAAAATGAGTGTTGGCATAAAAGTAATAGAATGAAGAAGAAAAAAACCGTAAACTGTAATTTTGCAGAATTTTCTTGTGTAATTTAACAGAAATTTCTGTATTGTATAATTTGACAGTAGTAATCAGAAGAAAGACTAGACCTTTTCATGTGTAGCACCTGGGCTTTGTGCCTGTTAAAATTCTGTTTTTAACTTTATTATAATACGTGATTAAACTGCATAAGACTCATGTGATTAAGTGTATTAACTCAACGCAGACACTATTTAGATTAAATTATGTTATTTAACCATGTATTTATGTAAAGAATCACAAGCTTTTCCAACTGTAATAGAAGATAACGATATCCGGCAGGTGTTCTGGACAAACTTTTAAATCAGTAGGATATCCCAGAATGCAAAGTTTTTGACCTGAAATGAGTTTCCAACTACAGATAAAATCCTGTAAATCATGAAAACAGACCGACTCCACAAATTTTTTTAATTCATCCCCTTTTTCTTTTCACACCCTCTCTGTACATTTTTGAGAAGCTCATCAAAACTACAAAACCATCTCTGGATCAGTCCCTGTTTACCTCCACGAGCTCATACATGTTCTCCAGAAGCCTGTGCTCAGAGAAGAAACAGCGACTTGTGGTTCCGTCCCACAAAGGCAGAAGATCTCTCAGCAGAACCTTCTCTCTCACTGTCCCTGGATGGTGGAACAAACTCCTGATCCAGTCAGGAGAGCAGCAACACTAACAGCCACTGAAAACTCTTCTCTTCAGGGAACACCTACAATATATATATAAAAAAACGTTTTTTTTTCTTTATTTTCTTCCTGCTATGGTTTATTGATCAGTTGATACAATTTCTATTATGAGCGAGCTGAGATAGACTTTGACTGTGTAACAAATTGCAGATTGTCTCTCCCCTAATGTAAGTCACTTTGGACAAAAGTGTCTGCCAAATGCATAAATGCAAAATGTAATTTAAATGTTCAGCTAGACAAGACTTTAAAAAGTATGTACATTTTCTTCTGAAAATTAGTATAATGGTGTAGCGTTAGATTGGAACATGACACATGTGAATAGTTGTGAGTGGTTCATAAAATAAATCCTTTTTAAATGTAATCATTTGTAAAGTTTTAATAATTATTTTTACCAATTTTCCACATCATTTTAGGATTAAATGTTTAAATAAACTAATAATTGTTGTCAATTTACAAGAACATTATTTTTACAGATATTCCCCTTAATTATACAAAAATGTATCTTAAAATTAAAGAATAGGGGAAAAAAGAAAATGAACTTTTATAATATGTGTAGCCTGTTTATTTGCTTGCTGACTGGAAAATCACCGACTTTATATTGCTTTATATTAATTTAGACCCTTGGGTTTTCCTTTAAAACATATAAAAAAAAGAAACACAATTTTTAAGCTTTTTAAACACAAATTTACAGAGATTTTCGATGCAAGCAATGTTCTTTTAGAAACCTTTTGTGTAGATTCGTTTATAGATTTATTAGATATAAAGTGGCTCAATGTCTTAGTGCTTCTATTATTTGTCTCCCCCTGACTTTACATTCTGTTTTTAAGGATCTGTTGTCACAGCAACAGTAGAAAACTCACTTCTCTTTTTATGGAGGTAGAAAGCTCTGCTGACCTCTTGTGGTTGATGGAATTGTGTGCACCACTACCAATGAACAGGACAAGGTTAAGATATAATTTAATTTAGTTTTAAAAACAGACATAATTTTTCTTTGTCTGGCTTTGTTTGTTATGGGATGAATGCATACAAACACTTGTGATTTTTTTTCTTATTGGACGTCATATTATTTCATATTATTTAGTTTTAAATGCTAAAGAGTTCTTTTAAGGTTTTAAAATCTGGAATGCTCATTTTATAAAAAAAAATAAGTGTTACTTTAAAAAAAGGCTAGTTTTGGGATTACTGTTTTAAACAGAGTGGTGCATTTGATTTTATGTAACTGCATTTTATGTTGCTTCAATGTCATTTTCCCTTTTTCACCACACAGTTTAACTTACAGATGATTTTTCTTAAAATAAACGAAAATAGCAACAGGGTCTAAACAATGATTTAAAGGTCTAACATTAATGGATGATATCAGGCATTGTGTTTTATTTTAACTTAGTATCTTTAATTTAGTTTAATTTAGTGTTAAAAATAATTTGAACTTGACATTTTAAGGAAAATTTAGGGAGTAGCTGAAAGTTGAAAGTAATGACCTACTAAAACTTGCTGTTTTAAAACTTATTTAATGACTAATTTATTATGTATACATTTCGTATCTGTGCCTATAAAGTTATTAAAAGCCTCAGAAACAAAACCAAACTCTAATGCATTTAAATAAACATTTGCTGAATAAATGAGTCAAAAATATTCAAAAAGCACTAAATTAAAAATGTGAAAAAATCATAATTAAACGTGTTAGAACTAAATTTTAATTGACCTCAAAACACCAAATTCTCGATATTTTTTAAAGTTAGGATAACGTCTCGTTGAAGGCTAATTCTTTTGCTTATTAAAAATCTCAAAATGTGGTGACTATAATTTGTTTTTTTAATTACTTTGTTCATTTGGCTGCCACGCCCTCGTCACCACACTAAATTATTAATAAGAGAGGTTATTAATAATTGAAGCAGTTTGGTTGCTGTAGCATGGTTAGCTTTAATTAGCGCTAGCCACAGAGCCTCGTGTTGGTCGGTTTGATTGGATCGGTGTCTATGGCAACACACTTTTACCAGCGGATTTCAACTCACACGCTTTCTGTTTCAGCTGAATGAGTTTAGATATTTTTAGTGTGTTAGTGTGGTTTCTGAGGTGAAACAGTGCCCCGAGGGTGTTAGTACGGTGGCAAAAATGTCGGTTAAGTGCAGCCCGGTTCCTCCTGACGGGGCGAAACGTGAGAGTCGCGGGAGCAAGAGGTCCTCGACTAGTCATAGTGAGTTTAACTCTTACTTTAACTCTTTACTTCGGTCCTTCCTTAGCTCCGAACATCTCCACTGCTAGCATTTGCAACTTTCTCTTACTGTGAATATTTTCATACTGTGGTGAAGTTGGGTGACATTAAATTTCGTTTAAAAGCTGTTGAGCTTTACAATGTAGTATAAGAGCAATTTTGATTTATTTGTTGGTGCAAAAAGCACTGTTTGCCTATAATTTTAAAGTTTTGGACAATATTAATAAAAAAATAAAATGGTTGAGCCTGAAAGAGGACTCATAGATGAACACAAAACAGTAAGATACTATTTTTATTTACTTTGTAAAAAAAAAAAAAAGTAATAATAAAATTAATAATAAAAAGTTTGAGCACGAGCAATTTGAGTACACTCTGTGGTAAAAACAAAACAAAAAAAACACTATTTGCTTATAATTTGACATCCATCCATCCATAGGTTGTGCCCTAAATGGGATTCATTGATGAACATCAAAAGCTTGTTCAAAAAAACAAATTTCTGACCAAAAAAGTATGTAACTTTTGAAGACGATCCCTAAATATGCCAATATTAAACATCTAACTAAGCGCCAAAGGTCCCAAATCGTAACAAACGTTACATCTCAATAATTTTAACTTAACTTTACTGTTTTGGTTTTCATATTTTTTCTTCTTTAAAAATGACTTGAGATAATGAAACATCTTATTTTGTGTACAGACATTGTATTTTTTTTTATTGTCATATAGGAAACACTAAATGTGTATAAAAGTTGTAATTTAATTTTAATAAAAATTTTATTGTACATTTTACATTGTACATTTTTTTCAAAATTACTCACTGTACAATAATGATTTAACAGTTTATTGTTCATCTATAACCCCCTTTATATGAGGCACAAGCTTTGGATTTTCTCTAAAATGTATCAAATCAAAAACAAAACTACTAATTAATCTAACTAAATTGAAAAACAATTGTTTATTGTGTATTCCATTTTATTAATGGATCTATGTTCCTTTGTTTAAAGGGTCACTGTGTAATATTTTCTAATTGTCACAGGTCACATTTAAAAGGAGAAAAAAATACATTATTGTGAAAATGTTTGTGCGTGCGTGTGTGTGTGTGTGTGTGGGCGTGTGTGCGCGTGTGTGTGTGTGTGTCATCAGCCAATAATAGTTCATTTGATGCTTACTAGGAATGTGACCCTAGCTGGGATATTGTGTTTTCTAGTTTTAAAAATCACTTGAAACTTGAAAAGTATTGTTTTGTTATTGCGGATTAAAATAAATCAATGCTTTCAGCATATGTTAAATTAACAGTGTTTATTTCACTGCCAAAATAAAAGAAATATTTGACCAATCTTGATTTGAAATGTCACAATTAATTTTTGCATGTTAACAACTTCAAAATTAATTGGAATTCCAGTGCTGGAGTTTCCAGACTCAAGGGAGCAGATGAAGCATTCCAAAGACCAAAATTACTTCATTCCTGGTGATCTTCTTGCAACGTTAACTTCCACCGCATGTCCTCAAGACCGGCTTGCTCCCGTCAGATTAACCAAAACCCCCAAAGACTTCAAGGTTTGTGCAATTTAGTTCTGACTTTTTTTTAATCTAGGAACTAAATCCACCTCCCTCCTCTCTGCCACCAGGGTTGTTTTATTCATCGTCCGGATGCTGTTTGGCACCATCCCAGCAGACGTACCAAATACCAGTACTTTCTCAACCACCCAACCTCGGTGACTGGAGCTGGACGGTGTGACTTATTACATTAAGTCTTGGTGTACCTAATAAAGCGGCCACTTTGCATTTAATGTCTTTGTTTGCTTATTTTTATATCAACAGAGACATTTCCTTTCTGTGTGATGCTCTGGGCTCTCAGAAATCTGCTCTGCCTCTCAATCCTGTGCTCAAACAAAGCCTGGAGGAAGGAGATCACCATGCAAGTCAATCAGAAACAAGTCGAATGTCCAAGTTTTTATGCTAATGTCACATTTTTGGATTTGTTATTGTTATAAGGACCCACGGTCTCTGGAAACTTTAATTCCGGAAGAGTATCACATCATTCAAAATAAAGGTGTAAAGGGACTGCAGTGCTATGATGAGTGAGTTCACTTCGGACAGAAACAAACACTCAGCTGAGTTTCGGAATGGTCATTTTTATTTAATTTCCTATACAGCAAATTCACGGTTCTACTTAAGGATGACAAGAAGAAGCTGAGAGTCTTTCCGTCATTGTGAGTCACTCTAAAATGTCCTTCAAGTTTGCTTTAACTTGTGAAATGTCTGATAATAACTTCTCAAACAATTCACTAGGAAGCCTAGCGGTCGTCTTGAAGTGTTGCACCTTATGAACGTAATGGACACAATGTTGGAAAAAGCAGGTGTCAACAAAGATGCTGAGGAACTAACTGAGCAATCGCAGGTTTGTGTTTTTTTTGCAGTATTTGGAATGTAATCTTGTGAATTTCACCTGCATGAAGATAAATGTGAAGTAAAAGCTTTCAGGGAGCCAGTGTTGGCATCTAAATCCCCAGATCAAACACGCCTCTAGATCAATTGTGACTCACCCCTTTTTTTGATCGCTCCTGCTTGATCGGCTACAACAAGCATCACCAAACCTGGCCCAAAGTCCTGCACATTTTTAATTCAACTATCACGAAACACAACTGTGGTACTAATTGAGGTCCTCTTTGTCTGAAACTTAATTCACGAGTTCGCGCTTACTCATAATTGTCTAGTATTGTAAGCAATGGTTGAAGTGTACTAGACGAGCTGTCTGTGTGATGGTCCGGGACCGTTGACCATTCCCCACCCCCCCTTTTGATTCCCAACTATTACCGCAGTTTTAAGACATCTTATGCAAAGTGAGAAGTTAAACATGCATGTTGAGTGGAGAAGGACAGCTTGCACGATGTGGATGTTAGCTTTTTGGTCATGTCTTATATACTGGAGATGATATGGGTAGGTGGGACCATATGAAATTGATTATCGATCATCAGTCAAGCTTCTCCTGAAAATTATGATGATTAGATGATTAACCTCATTTGGTGTGCATGCTAGAACAGGGTTTCAACTAAAATACGCAGGGCACTGGTCCTCCAGGGCTGCATGAGGGGAAGGCTTGGACCAGAAAGATCAGAAAAAACTGCTCTTTCGCAAACACTGAACTTTTTGATAAGCCCCACCCCAATAAAAGAAGTAAGCCAATCACAGTCTCCATTATTGACAATGCTAAATTCTATCATTGAAAATCATTATTGATTTCTCAAAACGTGTCTGCAACAGCTCCAACCTGCTTTTAGTTTCTAGCATAAATTTTGCATATTGATGAGAGTTGAAAAGGGTTGAGAAAAAAGGGTTTTCCCGCAGAAAATGGTATTGACTCCTTTGAGAAAAGCACATATTCAGATTCAGAGTCAAATAAAATTGTATAAAATGTGGAAATTATCTTTGAGCCTTTTTACCACTTAAACAAACACAAAAATATGTTTTAGAAATTTTACACTTATACCCAATTAATCAGCTTTTTATTTTCAAAAGTGTCTTTTTGCAAGGGATGCTTTAGTTGGCACCTCCAGAGAGCATTTTTAACTGTATTTGATTACATTTTTAACAGTAGATTTTGGAAGTTTGTGTTTCTTCACATGTTAAACTCTGTGCTAGGAGGGCCAGAGCTCTGCACAGTTTAGCTGCAACCTGATTGACTCCTAATGCAGCGAATTAACTCTTTAATGGTTGGAGCTGAGATTTTGAGTTTGTCGGCTCTGATTAGGACATTTCGTATTTGAGTTGCATTTTTTTTTACAGATTGAGAATTTAATGGAGCTGATTCAAACTGAGCAAAATATCTACAACATCGTCTTCCATGAGGTTATCCGGCAGGTCAGCGTTGAATGCGCTGAAAGAGGAGAACTCCTCGCCAAGCTCAGGTGATTATTACTAACAGCTCTTTTGAGTTTTTACAAGGCTGTGACTTCACTTCCTACTCCTTTCGTCTAGGCAGAGGTACGTGGCTCTGCTTGACAAGATCCCACGTCAGGTAAAAGGTCTCCACACTCAAACCTTAGCTCAGATGGCTTTAGACCGGCGGCTAACCGAAGAAATCATCCACTTCAAAAATTCCATCGCCAAACTGAACATGTAAGTTTGAGCAACCAATGTGTATATTTTTTTGTGACATCTGTAAAGTTTTCATTTGTGTGTTTATCATTTGCAAAAGAGAGCTGAATGCCATGAAAGAACATGATGAGATTGTTTCCAAAGAGGCAGAGGAATCCAAGGAGGAGCTAGTTAAAGCCTTGGACGAGTCTCAATGTAACGCAAAGTGAGTGCATTTGTTTGTAAATCTGTTTATTGATGTAGTGTTTCACTGTTAGTCTGGTTGGCTTTTCCTCAGTATTGTAGCACAATACCACGATCTTTATGAGCTGCAGCGCAAGAGACTAGAAGAACAGTTGTTCCACCTGAATGAAGAAAGGAACCTCTGGAGAAACGCAAGCTATAGCCTTGCAATCAAGGTAACAGAGCTTTCAAGAAAATGTATTCCAGAGTACTCCTGCTCTAAGACTAAATCTCAAACTTCTTTCAGACGATCAAGATAAATAAACTTCATCTGGTCAAGCGGCTTAATGTTAGTGAGCAGACATGGACTAAGAATGCTGATCGGTTCTTGGTATTTCTTGCCGCAAAGGTATGACCACTCACCACTATCCCTCGTACCATAAGATGGACTTCTCTGCAGTGGTCCAAATCACATCACTTCTGCATAAAATAATTATGCAGAATAATAATGCATCATAATAATAATAATAATAGTAATGCCTTCAATTCAAAGATGCTTTACAATTATCAGAGCATTATTCATTCACCCCACATTCACACTCTGGTGGTGATAAGCTACCTTGGTCTGACAGGACGTGGCTGCCATCCTGACCCTACAGCCGCCTGCCCACCACCAAAAAACACCCCCACCAGTCACTCACATACATACAGGGCCATGTGGGTGAAGTGGCTTGCCCAGGGCCACAATGGCAGAATGACGCTAGCAGGGATCGAACCACCAACCTTCTGACCACCACTGCGCCATCTTTCCGCCGCTGCCTATGTCTTAACAGCAATCCTAAAGCTCTATTATTCATTGTGGATACTATAGATCAAATAATGTTTTAATTAAAAATTACAAATGCTGACCATACATTATCACGTTTGTTCACTTGTTTATTGTTATTGTGCTTTGCCAAAACAGTAGACTGTAAATTACACATTAAAACAACTATTTTAACAACAATTTTCTTATGCCATACCGAATTAATATTTTAACCTCAAAATTGACGTATTCAGGAGAACCAGAAGGACAATCCAACACTCATCGACTGATTCCCAATCAGTTCAAATAACTGACATTTCCTCTAGATCGGTCCATGTGTACATTCACAAGCTCATACAGCCCTACACGCCTTCCAGAAGCTTCCTCAGAGAAGGAACAGCAGTTTTGATTTCATCACAAAAAGGCAGACAATCTCTCACCAGAACTTTCTCACTGTTCCTGGATAGTAGAACAAGCTCCCTGATCCAGTCAGAGAAGCAGAAACACTAACCGCTTTCAAAATGCAACTAAACACTCTTCTCTTTCCGGGGCATTTCAAACCTTGAATTCCTCACAAAAAATCCTTTCCTTTTTTCCTGTTTTATTTCCCTGCTTTTTGTTCAGTCGGTCAGCTGAGTCAACCTCTGTTGGCCAAAAGAAGATTTATAACTATTAAACTTTTTAAAACACTCAAGTGTTGTTTTTTTATATTTACAGAGACTAACGTATATTTACATGTGGTGACATATTTCAGATTTTCAAGGTTATGAATTTCAACACCTGGAGAGGAGTTTCAGTCCTTTTCACATAATAAAGTTATGCCTTTTTTGTGGAGTGAATTTAATGCAGGAAATGTCAGATTTGTAAATCAGTTTCTAGTAAAATTAATGTGTACATGTGTCTTAGTGTTTGGGCAACAAAAAAAACTGATTTCACACAAGTCATGAATTTCTCACAAACTTCCTGTATTCCAGATTTGTAATAGCCAATAGGATTGCTGTAAAGATTGTGACTGATGGAAGAGGACAGCCAATCAGTAAACAAAAGTATGACACCTTTACTTTTAACATCCATGATTTCCATTTTAGGACTCTGAGGATCTTTCCCATGTTATGGAATTGATCACTCGATGGAAAGATAAAGTAGCTGACCTCATAGAGAACCTCAGACAGGCTGAGAGCAGTCAACGTGAGACAATCAAGTCCATCCATTCAAATATCATCAAGTGGCAGAGGTTATACGAAGATAAATCAGGGTCTCTATAATTAACATTCTATGTCTTTATTTGTTTAAGATGCTTTTATCGACTGTGATCTCTTGTGGTTGATCAGGTACCCTGCTGTTAAAGTTGACAGATCATCAGAAGAAGAGTTTGCTCAAGATCTGAAATGCTGGTCAAAGGTCAATGATCCCTTTTTGATTTCTAATTTGGTTAGAAACTTGGTTGTCTTTGGTAAAGTCAACTTTTTTTTTGTAAAAATATTATTAAACTTCAGGAGTTGATGGAGCAGTGTGAGCGGTTTGGGGGAAAGGATCTAGTGTCTGCTCAGGAAACACTTCAAATGTTAAGAACCCTCCAGGAGTCTTGGACTGAGGTTTGCCTACAACTGTTTAGGCGGCACCCTTCTCCTAGTGGCGGGTCACCAAAAGGTCAAGAGGACATGAGGGAGGTGGTGTTGAAGATCACAGAGTTCCTAAACCAGCTGGGAGTCCGTGCAAGTGGCGAAAGTGGTTAGAATGTTGATCTCCTTCTCTTTCTTCACCAGATGGTTGTTACAACTGTAGGCCTCATTGTCTTTGTTTCTTTGTTTATGCAGGGATCCATGCAACGTTGATTGTTATCATCGAAACAATGGAGTCCTGGTCGAGGAGGCTAAGAGACGTTCCAGATGACGATGACCGTTTTAAGTTGCATGATGATCTCAGGAGACTGACTGTTATATCAAAGGAAGCTCTTCTTCTGGTGGACAGCACACTGTCTGAAGCAGAAAGGGCAAAAAAAAAATCTCACACCACGTAATAGATATTTATTATACACTTGCTTGCTACTATGATTTTTTTTGTGTGCTCTTTCTTACTAAACCAAAGTCCATTGTTTTGTCTGTGATAGCATTGAAATAGAAGACGTCTTTAAGACATTGAAGGAATACCAGTTTTCTCTTGAAAAGTTCTTTGACTGCGAGAATATGAGACTCCGGGACGAGGTATGCATCAGTCGTGGATAATGTTACTTGCTCACTCTTGTTGTAGCTGCACGTGTCCATATTAATTAGAGCTGCTCGGTTGTGAGAAAAGTTATGATTTTCAAGTACAGTGGTACCTTAAGATACGATTGCTTCATGTTATGAAAAATCCAAGATACGAAAGGACATTCAAACAATATTTGTTCCATGATGAGTTAAAAATTCCAAGAGACAAAAACACACAATGCTCAACATTTCAACACAAATATTCAACATTTGAAATCCGTTAAGTCACTTGTTCTGGCAGGTAACTTCCTTCCACACTAAACTGATTCGCTGGATGGTGGAACTCTTGCTATTTATCGTACCAGCCCCTCCAAGTGACACGGAACCATTTCTCCCTGCACCCGAGTTGAACATCATAGAAGATGTTTCTGTTGAGAAGCTGGAGGAAGATGCCAGGAAGCTCTCAAGAAAACTGGACCTCTTTTCCAATTACATAACTAGGTACTCTCCTCAAAAGTGTCACTCTACAATCTGTTTAAGCACTCATTGCGCAAACCTTTCCACAGTTCTTGTCAAACTATCGTTCAGGAGGAGATCCAGAAGAACTCCACTCAGAATGATCCCGAAAATGAACTGTACCATCTTGCAAAACTTCTGGTGCTTAGAAATTTCTTCTATCTTCATAAATAAGCTCTCTTTCCAAATTGTCATGTTGTCTTTGCATTCAGAAAGAGTTTACGGAGTGGACGGAGGTTAGCCGGTTGCTTCTCCTGCATGCAAAAGGACATTCTACAGAGCTGCCGAGAAGCCTGCCACACACTGTGAGTGAGTTTATGATAGCCGTTTATTTTGACCATGAGACTTGATTTGGATTTAACCACTTTTAAATCTTCTCAGCTCAGACAGGAAGTGGAGGATCAGGAAGACGATATGGAGAACGCTTTTGAAGAAAGGCGACATTCATTCCAAAGATTGGAGGATTTTGTAACTAACGATTCTCAGTTGAAACCGTTAGCTTGTGGGATCGCCAAATAACCACAACATCTCCTTTGCAGGTGGAAGATGAGTCCAGAGGACATGCTAGAGAAGACTCGGTGATCAAACTTTTAGGGCATGATGGCAACATCGCCGAGAAGAATTTAGCAGAGGACACTGTTCAGCTTACAGAAGTGAGTGTTCCTTTCTTTCACCTTTTTCTCAAGTAAAAGCTTTTCTCATCCAAACCAAACATTATCCAGGCTCAAGAACTTGTGATGTCTCCACACACTGAAAGTGCTCAGGAAGCTTTCACTGCTTTAAAAACTATGAGAACTCTTCAGCAAGAGTTGCTGTAAGTGATCAAATTTAGATGTGTTGTTAGTTTTATTCACGAGTTTCTCATTAAGTGTCTTTTCAGGGAGGTTGAGACACGAGCTGCGAGTGCAGAAATAAGAGCACTCAAGGCAGAGGAAGATCTGCTGTGGGCTCTGGATAAGATACAAGATCTAGAGAGACAATTACAAGCGCAGCCTGTGTGTAAGTTTTATAAATACTGACTCTACACCTTTGTTTGTTGTGTAGTAACATCCATTCAACCCATCCCTGTCAAACCGAAGGCACAGGGCTGAAAATATACACAGGACTGGACTTAGTATTATGCTTTTTAGTGGCCCCATACCTCTGGTTGCCACCTGTCTCAAGAAATGTGGCATTGTTTAAAGATAAAAAAACTGTCACATCAATATCAAGCTTTATTTATAAATTCTGCTACATGTTCAGGACTTAAAGACAGTCTAAATCTCTAAATCAGCATTTCACTTTACTACATTTTAAGTACGTAATGCAGTCAAATCATTTATTATAACATTTTAAGTATATCAAGAGACCACACATCAGATAACACAATATTAAGATAATATAGTTTATTTTACAGACTGTGTTTCTTCATTTTAGGTAGTCTCCTATGTTCCCCAGGTATATTGAGACAGAGGAACAGTCAATATGGCCATTAAAAGACACATTATTTATCTCCTCCCAAATATGCCTGGACCTTTGGCCAACCCCAAAATATATTTTCACCCGGGGTGTCCAACATCCACATTTTAGTTGCAACTCTACACTGATATAAATACAGATTTGGCTTCGGAAAAGCTGAGAGGGCCTTAACTGGTGTGATCAGGTATGTTTCATGTTGGTTTAGACAAATCTGTGCAGGGCTCTGGCGCTTTAGAACTGAGTTCGAACACACTTACTTTGCATGACCTTTTTAATCAAAGGGGAATTATAATTCCTCTTACAATTGCTCAGGAAATTGAGGGGAGGGGTTAAGTGGTAGTGCTAGAGTGGCCAAACCAGACTAAACTGTATGTACAGCTATGTTTTATGATGCCTCCACTCCACTAGGTGTCAGTATAAATTATAGGATGATTAAATTCTCTATTTGTGTCTAGTATTTAAAACAGACATTACTGTGTTCCAAAGCATAGTGTGAATAAAAGAGAGTTTTAAAAATAAATTTTGGTTCAATTTAAAAAAAAAAAGCTGATACGAGTTCAATTAACTGACAGTTCTTAAAGTGACAGTTACAGGTAGGCCAAATTTAATATAATATATCATTTTTAAGATTACAAGCAACATATAATGTCTATGCCATAATACTTTATAAATGTTTAACTAACAGTAACTTAATGTGGAAGTACCATAGGTAAAAATATTTCAGGTGTTAAGTTTGTGTTCATCATGACACAAGAATTTTTTTCTGATGATTTGATTCCCAGCAATTATGTAAAAGTTTGAGGAGTAATTGAACTTGGCTACTGTATTTCTAATAACTAACTACACTTCCTGTTTACCCAGCGAGCAAGGACGTTGCCACCAAACCAAGCACTCCTGTTGTGACTTCTGAAGGTAAAACAAGAAAAAAGAAATCTGAAGCCAGCCTAAAGGCATCCAAAGGAGTAAAGAAACATCAAAAACAAAAGGAAATGCAGTGAACAATAAAGTGTTTTGTGGACTTTACTTGGTTTCAATTCAGTGCTCCAAAATTGATGCGATAATTTAAATAGCAGAAGACATGTTACATTTTGAGCATATGTTAATCAGTATAATGTCAGCAATCACTGGAGGAAACATTAGACAAGAAGACGCTGTTCGTAAGTAATCATTGATGGTAACTAGTTCTTTACATCATTGGTGAGTCTTTGGTACCATCGTCAGACCCATCACCTGAAGTTAGGCTCTGATTCGTGGTTCTAGTCAAACTAGTAATGTCTATGGATTGCGTCAGAACATCTGGTGGTATGTTGAGGACCACCGCTGGCTGTTCCGAGCGTAGGCTATGGAGGAGCTGCAGCAGTCTAAGATGCATGATCAACGGAGAACCAGAGATGGTCTCTACAGAAGCTTTCAGAGCCTCACAAGCTGCCTTTTCTCCTTCTGCCGCAATCACCTGAGACAACAAAAGAACGTTTATGAGTATAACACGACAAGGTTAAATCACAATCTCAAGTGGACTTACTTTAACCCGTGCTTGACGTCTTGCTTCAGCCTCAAAAGCAACGTTCTTTTGCAGCTCGAGAGGAAGATTAATCTCTTCTCTAGGAATGTGGAGATGTTTGTAACCTAATGGGACAACCTTGAGAATAAACCGTTCTTTCGATACTTACATTTCCGCCCTTTCTACTTTGATACCCCATCTGCAGGTCATCGAATCTAAATTAACCTGCACAACAAATGAGAAAATGTTACAACAAAAACAAGCATGCTTGCAAGCAAGCAAACAATTATGCATCAGGAGACTGTTACCTGAATCTCTTGACCCATGCATTTCCTGTCCATCAAAATATCAGTGAAGGCATGATGGGCCAGAACATCCCTAATGGAGATTTGAGTCAGCGCCTGCACCATGTCTGGGACATTGGCAAGGGATGCATGACACACAGATACATTCTCAATGCGATAGTAGCACACCGCAGTCACTTCAGTACACACAAGATCTTTGGTCACCACCTGTTGACAAATAAAGATATTCACAATAACTTGCAAATTATATAATTTGTTTGTTTATTTATCAGTAAGCTTTGGTTTGAGACCATTGCAATCAATACTATTTGTATGATGATTGTGGCCAAGGTATTGGAAGTGCCATCACAAAATTAGTCCAGGAGATAATGATCTCGAAAAAAATTATTTTTCAAAACTTGCCCAAGTAGCCATGACACCGCCCACATCTAGAACCTTGAGTTGAGACACATACAGCAAAAGCTTAGGAAGACCAGAGTGGATGGGTTCACTCTGTGAACCAAAGCTCAGCTATGACCGTGATAATTCTAACATCCTCTTGTCATCAGAAATGAAATTGCGTAAGCGCCAACTTTAAAGAAACCCGGGTTGTGGTTGATGTTAGGCTCCCTGTCAATGTGTGATGCACCAAAGAAAATATTTTTAATATAGTTATCTTCAATTTCAACTTATACAATTCCAAATTAATTTGACCTTCCTTTAACAGCCAGGTCAGTCTACCTCAGTCTAATGTCCTATTCAGTTGCAGGAGAATATTGTTGTAAATTCATGTGATGTGAATTCACGAATGCATCTTTAAGCAGTTCACCAACTGCCTTGTAACACCATGAAGAGGAAAACATTCTACTTAATTTTTCATAGTGGCACTTGAAATCACCACTTTAATTGATGTCTTAGTTTCGAGGAATAGCAGGCAAACTGGTTTGGAACTGCTTGACAGAATAATGAACAAATACCTCTCAGCATCCTTAAAACTTGTTTTCCAACTTGACCTTTTTTTGGAGAGCCATGCTGTTCGTCACCCTCTTCTCCTCCTGCTCCCAATGTGCACTGGATAAACATACAATTTGATTGGCTCAACTAAGGTAAGCTATTGATGTATTATCCGGAGTAGCGGAGCTCATTGTCTGTCCATGTGACCAAACAAAATGTCCTGTTTGAAAGAAACGGTCCCGGGTGCGGACCGCAGTTTGCCATTTGATAATGGCTGGTCTATAAAGTTGCGCATTAGGGGAGGATCTATCCAGTTGCCTGTTAGAAGAGAGTATCAAGCTGCGTATTAGAGGAAAGTTTATAGTGTTACTTATTAGGAGAGACCATCAAGTTGTCTTTTTGGAGGAAGGTCTAGCGAGTTGTTTTAGGGGAGGGTCTATCGAGTTGTGTTTTAGGGGAGGGTCTATCGAGTTGTGTTTTAGGGCAGGGTCTGTCGAGTTGTGTTTTAGGGAAGGGTCTATCGAGTTGCGGATTAGGGGAGGGTCTATCGAGTTGCGGATTAGGGGCGGGTCCATCGAGGTGTGTTTTAGGGGAGAGTATCGAGTTGCGGATTAGGGGAGGGTCCATCGAGGTGTGTTTTAGGGGAGGGTGTATAGAGTTGTGTTTTAGGGGAGGGACTATCGAGTTGCGCAGTAGGGGAGGGTCTATCGAGTTGTGTTTTAGGGCAGGGTCTGTCGAGTTGTGTTTTAGGGAAGGGTCTATCGAGTTGCGGATTAGGGGAGGGTCTATCGAGTTGCGGATTAGGGGCGGGTCCATCGAGGTGTGTTTTAGGGGAGTCTATCGAGTTGCGGATTAGGGGAGGGTCCATCGAGGTGTGTTTTAGGGGAGGGTGTATAGAGTTGTGTTTTAGGGGAGGGACTATCGAGTTGCGCAGTAGGGGAGGGTCTACCGAGTTGTGTTTTAGGGGAGGATCCATCGAGGTGTATTTTAGGGGAGGGTCTATCGAGTTGCATTTTAGGGGAGGGTCCATCGAGGTGTGTTTTAGGGCAGGGTCCATCGAATTACGCATTAGAGAAGGGTCTAATGAGTTGGGTATTAGGAAGGGGTTAGAAAGACAATTGTTTCTAGTCACTAAAATATGTTGTGCATCACACATCATAAAACGATAGAGAGAAGTTAGACGACCATCGCATATTGAGGGAGCTCTTTAGCTCCTTCCATTTCGATTTGCAGTTAATTGCCTTTTGTTCTGACACTGATGGCTAGAGCTCTATGCTATATAAAAGACCAGCCCTTTAAATAATAAAAGATACTCAATTCCTCTTGTTCACATGCAAATTTACTGCTTGATGGTATTTATCGTAGTTAGTGTTATAGTTGATATAAAACACCAATGAGTTGAATTTCTTTTACAGTAAGGAAGTTACCAAATGTTGAAGGATCTTCAGGATTTTCAGACGAATGTCAACTTTATGACACACATCCAAAAATGGGAGGTAAAACATCAGCCCTGCAGTGTAAATAAACATGTAGCTTAAAGTCTTAGACATGGCACAATTTCAATGTATAAATTTGATGCAGTTTGTACCAGGGCCCTTGGGTCTTTTCTGCAAAAGATGCCCCAGTCGAAAAATAACCACTCTCTCGTGTTCTCTCACAACCTAAAAGAAAACCATTTTAGGTTAGGAATAGAATCAATGCTTTAATGTTAAATATTGATTCTCCGTAACATACCTTTACACAGAACCATATTGAAATTGGAAAGAAGATGATCACAAGAAAAAGAACCAGAGCGACCAGAAGCAGCTCAAAAATACCAAGATATTTCTTCTTCAAGCCTTAAGAGAAAGAACAGAAATAATCACTAAAATTTTGGGGGATTTATTCCTCCAACTTACCATCTCCAGGTCCTTCTGCCTCCAATAACCCCAGTAGCTCCTCTCGCTCTTCTTTAATCTGTTCCCTAACACTATCCACATTCACTACCGTGCTGCCGGTGACAATCTGAGCCTCTCTAACTTCTGCTGTGGTTTCTGGTTTCTCTTTCCTTCTGTGGGGCTCTTGAAGCTTCACAGATTTTGAGGGTTTGGTTTTTTTCTCTTTCGCAAAAGGTGATGACTCTTTCTTAAGTCGCTCAGATCTTGAAGAACGAGATGTTTCTGGTCTTTTTTCCATCTCAGCAGGGAGCAGGAGGATCAGGTGCTGAGTGGAGATTCCTGGAGTGTTGGTGTAAATGAGGAGTATTTTTGCAGGCGTCTGCACAGTGCAGTTGATAGAGGGAGTGTTTTTACTCCGCTAATGAGTTTCACAGCGGTAACCGCCTACGCACGCTTCTTGAGAAGCGCAGAAAGATCTATTCACCATTGTGTTACTGTACACGCAAGAATAAACCAATAAAAATACAATTTAGATGGCAATAAAAAAACTAATACAAACATTAACTATCAAATACAACATGTATAGGATTTCTGATTAAAAAATATTATAATTAAAATGGGGGTAAATTATTACAAAAGCAAATACCATTCAAAACAAATTATTTCGTTTTTTTGTTGCATTTTTAAAACAATTTATTTAAAATAATATTTGTTAAAGGTTTATATTTACTGTAGATTGTCTTTGGAAAAAATATAATTTTTGGCTTAAAATCATGTGTAAAATGTCTAGATATATTATTATGTTATTTTTATTTTGATCTACATGAAAATACAAATGCATAAAATATAGAATTGTAATACAAATTTATTACAAATCATGTTAAATTATAAAATCTTTAAACTTAGTGTGGCATCTTTTATTAAAAGCAAAAAAAGGAGCATTTGATTTAAATTTGTATTTAAAATGTCTAGATGTATTACTACACGTTTACTCTGATGAGCAAAAAATTGTGTATACAATATATAATAAAATGTTAAGTGTCATATATTTTATTAAAATAAAAAAAACAATATAACGCATGACATAAATTAATATTTAAAACTTATAGATGTGTTAATAAATAATGTTAGTTTTGATTTGCCTGATAAAAACGTGGCTTACATTTTCATTTAAATTGTTTAGATGTTATGTTTATTTTGAATGCCTGGTCTTAATGCTGAGAGTTATTTAAATACAGATTACTATATAACTAGTTTGAGCTGGTCTACCTACTTAAACCAGAACATTCCTAAACCAAGTTTGTGCTGGGTTATTATCGTAAAGAGGAAAAATTATAACCAAAAACTCATCATTTCTGTAAACACAAAAACATAAATGTTTATTTTAAAATAAATTACATTTCGTTAAAAAAAAACACTATTTTTAGTACTTTATTTACTCCACAACATAAAATTATCCTTACATAAATATAACCAGGGTTGCTAATATATTCACACTCTCAAAAGAATATCAAGCAAAAAATATTGTCAAAATGTTTTAATTAATCTGAAATCATTTGCAAGACATTTCTTTTTTTTATTATCTTTTTTATTTAGAAAGGCTTATTTTCATTTACACGCATTGTATACAACATTTTCATTCAAGGGTTAGGGGTAGTATATCTTTACAATACGTATTTTATATTAGACAAATATTTTGCACTTTGCAAGACATTTCTAACAAATCTACAGTGATAAAGAATTCAAAAAGGAAATATTGTATCAGTATATACAAATTATATGAAGTTTGAAGATTTTAATGTCGGGCCTGTCTTCAGACATTTCTTGTTCTGGGTTTGGTTCAACACATTAAAATAATTTATAAAATTTGTAAAATTAGGTTTATTTTGGGATCATTTATTTTTGTGTGTGGTACTTTTCCAACAGCATGAATACATTTATAACATGCTTTAATTTTTTCTCCAAAATGTTTATGTAACAATAAATAAAACAGAATTTGCCATTCCGTGACGTCATCGAGATGGACGCTCGCCTGTGATTCGGGACACGTGGTCTGTGATCGACACTGAAAGAAAAGAGCACTATTAAACCTCACAAAAGGTAATACCCAGTTTATAAAACAATATCATTTACTTTAAATCGTTGTTTTTACACCATGTTCACGTTAAACCTGATCATTCTGTTTGCGTTGACGATATCGACTCAAAAATGGCCCCTCACGTGTAACGTTAGCCGTCAAACCTCCTGTTATTAAGGCTAGCTGCAGGATGAACCAGGACCAGCTGCTGGCGGGTTTGAAGAAGGATGTCCGCTCTCTGCTGGTGTCTTCCAAGCAAGGTTTGACCCCTGAGCAGCTCAAGAAGGACTATCAGTCCACGCTGGGCTACCCCATCCCCCTCAGGGTGCTGGGCTTCAGAAATGTTTTGGATATGGTGAAAGAAATGCCAGATGTAGTGCGCTTGGAATTTCAACATGATGGTGACACCATTTTAAAAGGTAATGCCTTGATGTAATCTCAAATATTTGCTTCTTTAGCTGTGGTAATGGACTAACGTGCTTTCAAACGTGTCTTTCGCATTTAAAAGTATAAACGTCATCTAAAATTTTTTTAACTGTGTTCTAAATTGTTTATTTTACATGTAACTGTGAAATTTGGTAATTTTCTGCTGAATTATTTTTGTTATAACTCTCTTTAAATGTGCCATTTCATGGCCATTTTAAATAATTTGTAATAAGTATTTGGCCCCTCTAGACTATCACAGCACCCTTAGTAACCTTCAAATGGCAGTATTTATCATAAACAACGTCTTTGAATTTCATTAAATAGATGTGCTCCACTAAATGAGACATGCACTTCCTGTTCCTCGCACGGATTCTTACACGCCCCCTGCTGGGGTTGGCACATAAAAAAGCCATTCTTTTCTGACGACTCATATTTTAGTGAGCCAAAATCACTTTTGCGTCGGGACACACTTTCATTTAATTGTTCATCGTTGCAGTTCTACTACAGTTCACTTCCGGGTCTGTACATTCTTCATTGAGATGAGCTGCATTAGCTGTTCATCTGATTAGTTAGCGGCCGGTGCTATAGCCATCGAACCGTTTTGAGCTCCCAGAAAAAGAAAATAGGATTACACAAACATCTATGAACCTGAATTTGATTTGAGGCATGTTTTTGATAGTGAAAACACTACACTAATAGTGTTACTACTAAACACTAAAACTGTTAAATGTCTGTTAAGTCTTGTTTACATGATATGGCACCTTTACAGGCTCACTTTACATAGCTGAAATACAATTTAGTGACATTCTGAACGGCTTAATTCCGATTTTTTTTAAATCTAACCCAAGTCACTTTAATATCTGTTTCTGAATCTGATGTACACCCTTTTGAGCTTAGGGGACGTTTTAAAGAAAAATGTTGATTAATCAAGCAGGTAGTCTTTCTTGTTATCAAATCCTAGTTTTCATAGTACGTTTACTAGGTTAACGAGGATTTATTGTGATTCATTTGCAGCCATTGGAGATGAGACCACAAGAGGCATTGAAGAGCTGGTGTCCAAACAGCGCTGCCAAAAAATCCGCTCTGGCATTTCTAAATTCAAACCAAGATACTTCCACTTTTCTCGGCCACCGAACCAGCCAGTTATTCTCCCTCGCTGGGGCCAGGTTAAGCCGGCCCTACCTGCTCAGCTGCGGAGTCAACTCAAACAGCTTCTTTCCTTCGGGCCGGTCAGATTATCTGAGCTTGAGTACAGGTACTTGTCACAATTTGGAAAGCCACTGCAAATCACTCAGTATGGCTTCTACTCGATTACTGAGATGTTGACGGCTGCCATGGATTTTATCGTCATGATCCAAAGTCGCACTGGCACGCAGTTGCTTCTGAAGCGCCCAGTTAAATCACAATTTACCCCAACCATGAGGCTTTCTAACCAATGTAAGTTTAAAGATGTAAACCGTTGTTTGATGGGGAAGAATAATGGGAATGAGCACCATGTATCTTCTGATTTATTCCATAGTTCGGCCTCCAAAAGAGAAACTGCCTGGATTCTTTCCTAAAGCTCAGAAGCTTGACGTTACCTCTGAGCCTCCTTTGATGCCAAAATCGGAGTCCGTGAAGGACAAGCAGACTTTTGAGGAAACCGTGATTAAGGTCTGGGATGTTGACGCAGATATAAATTTAGTCACCCTATAAAGGATAATCTTGGGTAAATCTTCCCACAGCTCGAGAAGGAGCTCAGACAGCAGATCCTTGAGAAGGCCGCCGCTGGCACCGTCAGTGACGAGCTGAAAAATAAGCTACGAAAGGTCTTAAGAGCTTTAAAATAAGTAGTTTTTCGTCCTATTCTCTATTTGCCCTTCAGAAATGGTTCTTGTTTCAGGTTGTGTCTGAAGATGTCAATGGTATCTCCATTTACAACCTTCCTGATGCTTACAAGGTATTGTCACGAAACTTGTTATGGAGATGTTTTTCATTGTCTGAGATTAAAAGAATCTGTTTCGCTGTTAGAAAATGTTCAGTGAAGAGCTTCCAGTGAGCCAGTGTGGTTTTCTAAGTGTGATCGAGATGGTTGGCGCATTGAGTGACACACTTTCAATACAGAGACCTCTCGAAGAGAATAAAAATCAGTGGATTGTCACGGCGATCATGCCAAATGGCACACTTTCAACTGGTACTGTGCATTCATTTATGTATCACATATATCCTGAAATGTTTTATTTAATTCAATTTTTTATGTTAGATTCATCCCCGGCTCACGACACCACTTCCAGTCTAAGCACGGAACATTCACCTAAAGGTCATTATTTCAGGTGTCCCGAGTCTGCCTGGGATCCTGAAAAAACTGAGCAATGCAAAGACTCTCAAGAGGCAGAGTCTAAACTCAGAGTCACCAATAAAACCATCCATGAGGTTACGAGTCCTTATTATGGTCTATTTGTTTCAGGGATGCTTTATTAGGGTTGACCCGCCTTTTATTACTTGTAAAAAAAATATACTCGTAACTCTGTTGTAGATGGTGAATCTGTTACCTGAGCTGAGGGTGAGTAGTGCTACATCGATTCCTCTAGACGCGGTCCGGAGTCAGAGTCTGAAGCCGCCTGCTCGCAGGATGGAGAGAGAACTTCTGCCAGTTCTAGTGGAGAAGGCGGAGTCTCCCAGTTATTTCTTCATTCGTTTCAGCAAGAATAAGGAAGCTAGAGCTTTGGAGAACATGATGATTGAAATGAGGTATCGCCTACTTTGTGTACGGTACGTTTATGGACTGGTTTGTACCTCTAATTTTGGCTGACCTCTATTTTTTCAGGAGTTGTTACGCTTACCCTCAAATATCAGAGCGATACCGGTTACCTGATACCTACGTGCGGCCTGGTCAGGTGTGCTGCGTGGCCCCTAGAGACATGTGGTTCTACCGGGTGGTGGTTCACGAGGTGCTCGGTGCGACTGAAGTCAAGGTCTTCTACGTCGATTACGGCGATGTCTCAAAAGTGGAGCGACAAAGCCTCAGATTTCTCAAGTATACTTTTAGAACATTTAGAAATTCTTTATTGTTTGGGTGGCTTTTTTTATGTATTTAATGAACCATTTAAATGTTTTAGAGCTTGTTATGCAGATCTCCCAGCTCAGGCTGTGCCAGCCATGCTAGCTGGAATTCGTCCTGTCACAGTAAGAATTGTATTTATCGATGAACAATCTGGTTTAATTTAATGTATATTAAAATACAACAAGAGGGTTTTTTGACCTTGGATGTCGACCTGTTGTTGAAAACTCCCCAAAACAAATTATTAATATTTTAAAATCACAAAAGGGGAACTTTAAAACCTGAAACTTAATTACCAGTGAACTTTCTTCACTGAAAATGTTCTTTGTTTTTCTCAGAGCTCTTGGACTCAGTGTGCAATTAAGTCTTTCCAGAAGCTGTGTTGTGACCGCACTCTAGTGGGCGCTATCCACAGCTACCAAGATGACTTTCTCAAGCTCTTCCTTTGCGACACAAACACCGAAGATGATGTCTACATTCACCTTTTGCTCCAACAACAGGGTCACGCCGTTCCCTGCTCAACCTCTTATGTATTGGTCAGCATTTAGATCGATTTACCCTAAAATTTTTCTGCTCTGATTGCTGTTTTTTTACTCATCAGGTTTCAGATAAGTTCAATCCGGTGACGTCTTACTTCAGAAATGAGCGCCTCGAGGGGATAAAAGACTCTGTCGGATCCTCTTTTTCTTATCCAAAATCTCAAGAAAATCCTGCTCTGAGATGCTCTAAAATGGTACGTTTGTGGTCCAAATTGAAAGCAGTTTTATAAAGAAAAGAATGGTTGAGTATGTGCATTCCTGTCTAGGATTTCAACTCTGAAAGTGGAGAAAATTTGACCTCTTCCATCCACCTGGATTTGCCTCCCCTCACTCCAATAAACATCGATGGCGAGACGTCTGTTAATGTGAGTCGAATCTCATAGGTGTATGATAACAGATCAGATTATTATCTTCCAATCTCTGTTTTCTTTTCAGATTGAGGACATAAATCCATTTGAAGCCCCACAGACCAAAGACTCGTTATTTGACATTGAGTGGGATCAAGGATGGACAACTGCAGACAAAACAGATGGCATTACAGAAGAGTCAAAAGTAAGACCATCATCAATCAAGTCTTGCACATCAATGCAAATCCTGAGGTGAAATCTGCCTCTTGTGTTGAATAAATCTCCCAAACATTACTTTATGGTGTTAGAAAGCAGTCTGCTGTAGCTGTTTGTCGTGAGATTTAACCCCCTTGTGGTTATGTTCTCTCTTGCGGAGCTCAGTGGGAGGTGCTTGATTTGAGTTGTGTCTTAATTAGAGGAGAATGTTAATTAGCCTCTCTGCAGAGCTTCGCCTCCAGAAGTGCTCATCCCAAAACACAAGTTGCAACAAAGAGCTGAATTGAGCTGCATGATTAGATAATGACAAGGTTGTCTAATTTTAAATAAATGTAGTAATTATTTTATAATCAATCAAAGTATTTTGAAGCAACTGCTAAAAAAGCGCTATATAAAAACAGATTCATAAAGGCCTAGTGTAGATAAAGTTGGATCAAATAGGAATTGCTATTAGATAATTCTATGGGGTAGAAACAGAACTACCATATACTGCTACTTTAGGGATTGTACATTTTATAAGTGTGAGGAAATTGTTGATATAAGTTGATAAATAATCTCTAACTTTCTATAAAAGCCAGGTCGCAACTAATTTTGTGGTGAAATAAAGCACACACGTCAATGGGCTCATTTCTTTCCAAATAGCTGGAAAGTTTTGGTTTTCATCTGAAGTCTCTTTTAGTTTTTATGTGTCACATATAGAAAATCAGAAGTGAAGTAAAAGAGTAAAAAAAAAGTAAAAAGGCTAATGAGAGGATCAGCAGTTTGGTGAAAACAGGTGGTGAAGAAAAGAATGGCTACAATACAAAAAAAAACTTCAGTAATTTGGAACACATCTCGCATACATCAATGCCAGACTGGAAATGCAAGCTTTTGTAATCCTTTATTAGATATTTCTCCAGCAGATGTGCATGCTAAAGCGCATCACATGACACGAATCAAGGCACCAGATTAAAGAGGACAAAGCATGAGCTTATTGATAGCTTGGTTTAAAGCACACTTTCATTTTGTTCAGCTCTGTAGAGCTGTCGGGATAATAATGGTTGTGTGATTATTTACGACTGCATTTTTTGCGGGCAAGAATACATTTTTCAACTATGTATTTAAAAATTTCTATTCACAAATGCAAGCTCTTATTTACAGACCATTTAACCTGCTAATTCCCAATTTACAGAATCCATAACTTACTTTTATTTTCTCTATTTTTATTCTTTTACATAATCACTATTTTTTCTGTTGATTCATCAACTTGTGTAAAGACAGAAGTGACTGTATGGAACACCGATAATAATCGATCAGTTTAGCATGCAAATTAAAATCATGGCAGTCAGAAAGTTGGGAGTAGTTGGGGAAATTAGGCAGGTGGAGGTTTAAGTTTGTTTGTTATTTCAGATGTATGATTATTTTGCTCTCATAGCCAGAGACTGTGTGTACTCCACTGGATCAAAGAGTCGAGAGAGAGGAGCAGTCGAGCGAGTCTCCAGATCAAGCCATGACCTTCTCCAACAGGAACGGCAGCTCAAGCCCCTCGGATCTCATACAAGTCAACTGCAGCTTTCCAGGTAGAGAGACACTAGGAACAAAATAGAAAAAATGGTCTATTCTGAAAAATAGGTACTGTATTTTCCGCACTATAAGGCAAGCTTAAAATCCTTACATTTTCTCAAAAAGCATCAGTGCAACTTATGTATGAATGCTGGTCACTCAAAATGCAAAATCAGAATGTTTTATTACAGCTTTGGTACGCTACGAAGCTGTACAGTTGAATGGATCCTCATAGCATCTCTGCTACCGTAGTTGCACAGCTTGTGGAGGAATAGATAATGCAGTTCGTCACGCGCGGAGGAATATATACAGCGCCTCAACATGCAGCGAAACAGTTAACTTTATCTTTGAATGGCACCTGCAAAGTGACGAGAGTATGCTCTGAGTAGCAGTCAAGTGTTGTCTGAGCATTCACGAATATGAAGGCCGAAATGATCCTTGAAGGTTTAAGTTCCGGTGACCAGAAGACTCAAACGAGAGGGAATCAGATGCGCTTGATGCTGAAATCGATCAACTGTTTTATTCAAACAACAATGAAGGATTTGATGAATGAGGAATTAACTTGAATGAAATTGTATTCCTTTGCATTTCACGTCTTTAAACATTATTATTTGAATGTGATGAATGAAATAATTGAAAATGTGTTTATTGTTTTGTATTTTTCTTTGTATATTTAAGTCATTGAGATACTATTAAAATAAAGTTTCAATATTTATTTAGTTTCACTTAATGCACCTTTTTATCTGGTGCTCCTCATGTATGGATAAATACATATTCATGTGTTGACGGTGTGCCTTAAATCCAATGCGCTTTATAGTTTGTAAAATGGCTATTTGAGAACACCTGGGGGCTGGTGTTCCAGAAGGAATATAGGGTGGTATATAGGGTGGAGCGGGGCCATTTAGAGATTTAATGGTGGTGACTATAATTTTAAAATCCACACAATGTTTTACTGGCAGCCAGTGAAGAGATCGAAGGATTGGAGCGATGCTTCCAACAAAAACCTAGCTGCTGCGTACTGGACCAACTGCAACCTAGATAGAGCTAACTGACTTACCTAAGTATACATTGAATTAAAGTAGTTAAGTGGTAAAAAATGCAAGCACGAGTAACTCACTACAGATTAACAAAAGAAAGATAAAGCGTAATATTGGTCAGCAGGCGAAGTTAAAAGACTTTTTTTTTTTTTGAGAACAGCGTTTGTCTACAGATCCTGTTTGAGAGGACTGTTTAGTATTAAACCTAGGTTCCTTAAGCAGTCAGGGGAAAGTCCACTAGGTTTGGACTTGTGGACTAAGGGTCAAATAAAATGTTTTTTTTTTTTCATTAAATTGTAAAAATGTTTGTTAACCAGATTCTGGTGGGGAGCACAGAGAGACACTTAAACAGGGAAAACACGGAGTGGTTTTATTAGTCGTATATTTCAACTTCTGCTTAAACTGCGCAATTAAATCACAGGGGTTAAAAGTTTTACATTTACATTTATGCATTTGGCAGATGCTTTTGTCCAAAGCGACTTTACATAAACACAATTTCTGTTCTCACACTCTGAGCCGATGCTCGAATACGACCGGACTGCTCACGCTGTACTTTGTCTAAACACGATGCGTCACTCTCGGTTCTGGAACTGCAACGAGAAAAACCTGGAAGGGGAAGATGTGCGTTGTTCACTCGACAGTGCTCACCAAAAACAAAACAAGCAGCTTTGGCCATTTGTGAATTTCTCTGTGCAGAAACTATTAAAAATAAAGGGAAATACATATATGGACCAGGAAATGGCTAAGACGACTTGTTTTGCGCATGTGCAGAGTGAGAAGTGTTAAAGTAGCTCTCATCGCTGCTTCAACAGTGCAATGTCCTCAAGAGGAGCGTTCCAGACTTCAAATGAGACATACTCATATTTTTGCGAGTGTACAATTGTGGGTGTTAATCACTGCGCGTTACCCCGGGTACACTGCTCGAGCCACGACCCACCATTCCGCTGAAACTTGAGCCGATATGGAAAGTAGTCACACAACAAAAACATTGTTTTCTCTTAGTGAACGGATCAGTCTTTTTCTTTCACGATCACAGTTGCAGATGCAGAATGTTGGAATGTTTGTTATGAGAAAAACTAAATCATTATAATTAATCTCAGTAACAGAGTTTTTCATGATAAACATTTGATGATGATGTTAAATTGACCTGTAATACACTAAAAATAAGAATAAAAATAAAGAAAGGAGAATTGCAAATTCTTGAAGTTATAGAACAATGGAAATCAGAAGGTTACCGGTTCAATCCCTAAAGTTGAAGATGGTGTGAGGGAGGATACACTTGCTCTCCTACATTCAACGACCACAGCAGAGTAGTCCTTGAGCAAAGAACCAGTTTTCAACCATTGCAGACTGGCTGCCCACTCCTCCGGGTGTGTGTTAACAGGTTGTCTGTTCACTGTTCTGTGTGTGTGTACGCTGTTTTACATCCAGTGCACAAATTCCGGGTATGGGTCCCTCCATTCCTGGCATTTTACTCCATGTACATACTCATTGTTTTCACCTTTCCAGGTGTCCCAGTGTTTCCGGTTCAGCCTCCGCTGTCCAAGTTCATGAGACACCTGCAGGGGAGCCCAATCTATCTGGGAGCGGGCTCAGTCCCAGTGTTCCAGCACCTTAGCTCTCCGCTCGCTCTGAGACCCTCAGCACGCATGTCCGCTGGTGCCAGCCTCCAGCATTGGCCGGCCAATCAGTTTTCATGATCAACCAGCGGAGGTGTGTGAAACAATCTCACTTCTTCGTTCGCTTCGACCACAAATGCAGACCACATGATGTTCCACGAGGACACTCGACTCATGGTTTTATGTTTTAGACTGTTCGTTTGTTTGTTTGTTTGTTTGGATTGTATTATTATTATTATTACGTTCCGTGTTCAAGAGGGAAAATGTTTTATAACAAAGATCTTTGGGGGAAGAGATGTTCTTTCATCTGTGGTTAATATGTATTTTATTTGCAATTCCAACATAAGATAAATTTATTTTGTTTCGCCCATGTTGAGAAGTTTGCGTTTTTATTTAATCAGAATTTTAAAAGGTCACCTTTATGGCCTAGTGCATGTAATGTCAGGGGTCTGTATTTGTTTTTGTTTATTGTGTGAAACAAATTCTTTTGCTCTATCTCATTAGTGATTAAATCAATCTCTCAGTCGAATGTTTGGGACTGTTTAACCAGCACTAGCCTCAGACTAGAACACATCTAGCTGCAGTCCGCTCTGCTATCTTCCACTTCTTCAGTTTGACCTAAAATATCTCTGCTTGAAATATTTAATAACTGTGAGTAAAAATGTGCATCTGGAGTACAATGGAAAAAGCGGCTCTGATTCTTTCTCTGCAGCTTCAGCTCGTGTTGATGATCTCTGGATTAGCTTTCTGATAATGAAACCATTTTTTGACGAGGTCTATTTACTGAAAATTTGATGCAAAAAGCAAACATTTGCTGGTGTTTTATAGAGATTTGACAGTCAATTAAAAGTGTATATAATTCAGTAACCGATGTTTTTGAGGTTCCTGTACTATATTCAAACCTTACAGATTGATAAAAATTTTGGTAACGATATAGTCTAATAATAAAATATATGTTTATTATACACAAAAATATACTTAACCCAAGATTTAAAGGAAAAGTTTATATTTTTTGTGAAAATGCAATAGGAAATACAATGGGAAGGTTAAAGCATTGTGTGAATTGTAATAAAAAAGTATGCAATATAATTACACATATATATATATATATATATATATATATATATATATATATATATATATATATAGTACATATTATAAATTACAGGAGCCTAAATCCACCGTATTTAACTCAAATTAACCATTAAATGTGTTTTTTAATAGATTATAACTACCAGCATGATCCTGCTGTACTCTACAACATAATCGACACATTAACAATAAAAATGCTGAGAATCGACTGTAATATTAGAGTTTAGCAAAGAAAACTGGATAAACCGGGTTATTGGGTAAAAACCACCTCCGAACTGCTTTCTCAAAATGGTTTTTGCCAGTATCTCGGTTTTCCACGTTCACGTGATGGCAGAGAAAACTGCTTACGGAGCATAAACTGCTTATTGAAGTGCAAGTAAATGAACTCAATGTAGACTCCAAATCTCTCATTACTCTTTTATCCAATTATTCGATTATTAGGAAAAATATTCGTAGACTAATCGACAATTGGAATAGTTAGTTGCAGCCCTGCATTTATTGAAATGAAGTGTTAAATCAAATCTCTGTCATAAAGTAGTGGAGGCTTCCTCTTGTATCCACAAGTATTTAATGTGCTTCGCCACAGCTCAGTCCTGAGCTCTCTCTCTCTCTCTCTAACCTATGAACAATGGTGGATGAATTACAGGAGAACTGCGAGTTATTTGTCCCTGTTTGAGCATTCTTTGCAGTTTACTTTTTTAAGGACTACATTGCTCATCCTATGTTGCTGCTGCATCGCACCATAATATCCGTGCTTCTACCTTAACATCATCATTAAACATAAGTTTGTTGGAGACTTTTTAATGACTCGTGGCGTTGATAGCAGATTGCGAGTGAATGCTGGAGCTCTGATAGGGATCAAATGAAAGCACGCTGCTGCATGGCAAATCACATTACGCTGGTTAACTGCCCTGTGCAGACCTCATCCCTGCCAAGATGCCACTGGTTGCCATGGAGATTTGCTTCCCTCGAATGTGAGATCAGAAATCCAGATAAGCCGTTTGGATTTCGTAAGCTTTTGAGTGAGTACCTTCTTATCCTCCTCATTCACGTGAATGTGCTTCGAAATCATCGACTGAATGATCCACAAACTCTCTCCTGAGCTCGCTCACCACCTGCTTCTGCGGCAGAATCGATTTGAATATCGATTGATTCACTTATTTACACATTTTTTGATAATGTACTTTTTCAGCACTTTTAACCTTGTGTGCATTATCACTCGCATATAACTCTTCACTTTACAGTGAACAAGTCTCTTCCCCCCTTTCTCTTCTCTCTCCCCCCTCCCCCCCCCCCCTTTCTTTCTTTCACCTCCCCCTCTTTCTCTTTTTCTTTCACTCCCTCACCCCCTCTCTCTCTTCCCACTTTCTTTCTTTCACCTCCCCCCTTTTCCCTATTCCTCCTTTCTCTCTTTCTTTTACCCACCTCTTCACCTTCCTAACTCTCTTTCCCTGCTTTTCATCCTCTTTCTTTCTCTTTCCTTTTTCTCTCTCTCTCTCTTCCCTCCCTTTTCTCTCACTCTCTCTCCTCCCACTTTCTTTCTCACCCTCTTTCTCTCCCCACCTCTTTCGCTTTTCTCTCTCTCTCTTCCCCTTTCACTTTCTCTCGCACCTTCTTTCTCCTCTCTTTTTCTCTCACTCTCCTCCCACTTTCTTTCTCACCCTCTCTCTCTTCCCCCTTTCTCTTCCCCTTCCACTTTCTCACACCCTCTTTCTCCTCTCTTTTTCTCTCCCTCTTCTCGTTCACCTTCTTTTTATACCTCTCCACCCTCTTTCTCTTTGCCCCTCTCTCCCTCTCCAGCCTCTCCCTCCCCTATTTCTTCCCCTTCCTCTCTCTGTCTCTAGCCTCTTCCTCCCCTATCTCTTCCCCTTCTCTCTCTCTCTCTCTCTCTCCAGCCTCTTCCTCCTCTATCTCTTCCCCTTCCTCTCACCCTCTCTCTCCAGCCTCTTCCTCCTCTATCTCTTCCCCTTCCTCTCTCACCCTCTCTCTTCAGCCTCTATCTCTTCCCCTTCCTCTCTTTCTCCAGCCCCTTCCTCTCTCACCCGCTCTCTCCAGCCTCTTCCTCCTCTATCTCTTCCCCTTCCTCTCTCACCCTCTCTCTCCAGCCTCTTCCTCCTCTATCTCTTCCCCTTCCTCTCTCACCCCTCTCTCTCTTTCGCTCCAGCCTCTTCCTCCCCTATCTCTTCCCCTTCCTCTCACACTCTCTCTCTCTCTCTCTCTCTCTCTCTCTCCAGTCTCTTCCTCCCCTATCTATTCCCCTTCCTCTCTCTCTCTCTCTCACTCTTGCATGGTCAGTAAGCGTCGGACATTGAAAGACGCAGCAGACTGGTTTCTGAGCTGGAGAGCAAGGGATTTTAGCCGTTGTGTGGAAATAACCTGAAAGGAATGGTTTGAAAAAGCTACTCCTCGTACTCCCCAAACAAACAGGTGTTCGTTGAAGGTAAGATAAGGTTTTGTTCTCATGTCCTTTTATTTACATTTTTAATGAAAATAAATTTGGGTGTTTATTTTTAAATAGTTTCATGATAAGAATTTTTTAATAATAAAGTAAATGGAGCTTTTCGTTTATATTCGACACACTGATTATAAACTCACGATTTTGTAATGCAATGTTAAATCAAACCCTAAAATGTAGTTTTTTTTGTTGTTAAATTAAAGTAAACTTACCATGATTATAACGGTGAAATTCAAACAGGAAAGACAAATATTTTTTCAGGAATTTGGATTACAATTTGTTTTAACAGATGGAATAGTAATGATTGCTGTTTTCACTACTTAAATCTCACAGACATATTGTTCTCAGATCATCCCTCGCATCCAACATGTCGAGATTGATGAAAAAGCACTGAATTTTAATCTTTATTTTGATGTCACAGCTGTATTCCTCTATGATTACATCCCTTCGGTGGTCTAATCTGAGAGATTATAGTGGAGCTGAGCCAGAAAACACAAAAATAAGAGCCTTCTCAGACGTTTGTAGGTGAACTCCAGCAGCACATTTACAACTGTCCACTGATGGAAGAACTCTGTTGTGTTATTTTGAATTATTAAAACACTGAAAGCTCTCGCCGAATTCTCAAATGCATAGGAAGATGCATTTTTCATCAGAAAAACTCTCTGATTTTTGTCTTTCAAACTAGACAGTTTTTCAGTTAATTAACAACCAAACGGTTCATTGTCAGAGTTTGTATTAAGTAGTAATTAAAAGCATTTATTTTTACTTCATTTTGTTGGCTAATTGTTCCACAAGAGCTTTGAACTCAAGGGGAAATGTAGCAAACCAGAGATGATGTTTCAGGATTTCCAGTGCTGCTTGTGTTCTAAGCAGATTTGAGTCTTCTAAAGGTCACCATGTGGTCTCCGGAGTCTGGAAATTGGGTTAATGGTTTGTCTCTTTCAATAGTAAACTTCAATTAAATGCTTCCAAAACATTAACTAATATGACATTTTCATTATCAAATTTAATTTCAATTGCACATTGAAATAGTGTTGATTCTGTTCCCAGTGTGAACATGCCCTTACAGAGCTTAAAGCCTTAACAAAACAGAACTGATTAGCAGCTTTTCCATTAAACATTTGTACAAAATTTTGTTGAATTTCTATATATGTTGAATAACTCAATTTTGGCAATTGCACTTTTTCCATTAAATAATTTATATGTGGTTAAACATAAACCAATTCATGCAATCTTTAAAAACATGGTGACAGGTGTGAGCAATAATCTGATTTACAGCACACATACTCACTTTTCAGCCACAGCATCATCATGTGTCAAAGGAGGTATCAGCATCTTCCTCATGCCATTAAGCGTCAAGCTCCTTATATGCGAGAGCAAGTATCGATGGAGGGATTTCAGAAAAATAAGTTGGTGATTTTACAAAGGAGCTATGGATTCAACAATCCCGCATGACGCATATTTTTAGATGAGCTGTGGGACCTTTATGGCACCTGCTGTGCTTAAACCAACCACCTGACTCGTTTAATTAAAAAGTGTTTCCATTGCTATTTTGAGAAATATTTTTATTTCGGTATACCTCAAATACCATCTTCTCCATTCATCCATCCATCTATCTTCATTCACTTATCCGGGGGAAGCATTCTAAGCACGAATGCACAGACTTCCTTCACCGAGGAGACTGCCTTCAGCTCTACCAGGGGTCATGAGGCGTTGCAGGCAAATCTGGAGACATAATCTCCCCAGGTCTTCCCCGGGGCCTCCCACCAGCAGGACATGCCTGAAACACCTTCATGTTCAGGAAGCACCTGGAACAACAGATGCCTGAGCCACCTCAACTGGCTCCTCTCGATGTGGAGGAGCAGCGGCTCTACTCCACGCTCCTCCCGAGAGAAGCAGCTCCTCACCCTACCTCAAGGGAGCGACCCATCACCCTGTGGAGGAAGCTCATTTCGGCTGCTTGTATCGAGATCTTTCGGCCATGACCCAGAGCTCAGGTCAATAGGAGGAGGAACTACCTCCTCAAAGCACAAAAACTTTTTCTGATGAATGCAAGTTTTTTTTAAACGGTCATGTTTCCATCAGGTGCGTTTATTATTGCAAATCCGATTTTCTCAGTTTAATAGTCAATGGAAACGGCTCAAAAATCACTCCAAATGCAATCTCACATCAATTCACTTTGATTTGGTTTCAGTTCGATTGCCAAACTTGGTAAGAATTTTGTCTTTATTTTCAAATTAGTTCCTTTCATTTGAACATGCTCTGCATTTTTTCACATATGCAAAATCAATCATTTTCGTTCTACTCTTTTACAAGCACCACATCTATATCGGTTCACACACTTGTTACTTCCCACCTGTTCCCACTTCCCAATTTGTCTTCACTCATACATTACAGTTAATACAAGAACTCATCACCAAAACTCCACGTTTAGAACACATTGCTCATGTCCTTAATCCAAAATACCCATTCCACCTGTAATTTAAGTGTTCTGGAAAGTTGTTTTATATAGCTCTATTCTTAAAGGCCCTGAGTGACACCTGACCGTGTGACAGAGAATGTGAATGTTTCTGTTTCAGCTTCCAAGTTCCAAAATATAGCGTGAGTTAGTCAAGCTGTGTTTCTCTTAGCATGATTAAAGTGCTTAACATCTTTGTCTAAAATATAAACTCATTACAATGTGTTGTATGTCAGCAGTCTATCTTGTACGATTATGTCATGTGTTGACATCTAAGAAAATTTTAAATGTGTGCTCTGAAAAGTTTGTCATACATTTTTCAACGAAATGAAACAGAAATGTGGATGGTCGACAGGAAAGTTTTCATGAAATTTATTGACGGAAATACACCCATTGACACGTTTACAGCGAAACAGTACATTTGATATATTTGCCTTGCAATCATTTAATATTTTGGGTGCCCTTCAAAATAATTTCCTGGCTGAAGGTGAATACAACCCTGAACAAACACGAGACTTTCACTGGCAACAAACTTCCATGTAATACACAATTAGACACATGATGAGGTAAGAAAGAAGTATTGTAGAACAGGATAGGGTAAAGCTTTAATAAACGTTATTTCTGAACTAACGTTAACAGTTTAAGGCTCATAGTGTGCATAAGGGAAATTCATTGGAAATTAGCATGAGGTGTGCTTTTATTTTGAAAAAACTCAAAATTACACGATCATAAACGAGTCTAAGTGGTTGGACAATACATGTTTTATGTCCTAATAAAACATTTTTTGGAAATTGTTTTTAAAAGTACAAATTGAGCGTAGTGGTAGACTCGAGCTAGACTTTGCGCGCTGACACTCCTTTACTGTGGTTCTCCGGCGCCATCTTGTGTTCGGTTAGTTCGGTCTTAATTACCCAATCTTTGAGCGTGTGCCTAATGTTTATTGTCGTCTATTGTTATACCGTCATCATCTAAAGCTGTGTTTTTGGCCGTAGGGTTGGATGGAGATCGGCTCGGATGTCAGCTGGAACGGTGGTTATTACTGGAGGAATCCTCGCCGCCTTCATCCTGCTCTGCATCATCGTCGTGCTCTGCTACTGCCGCCTTCAGGTGTGCTTTTCACGGTTTTAAATAAGTATTTTTGTGATGTCTCAGCGACTTGTTAATTGCAAATAGTTTTCTTCCGAGCTGGTTAAAAATGTGATATCGTTATGTCCTGTTTGGTTAATCTATTGAGTTTTATGTGACTGGTTTAAGCTCGTTAACGTCATTTTCTCCCTATCGATACAGTTAATATTTGGGGAAGTATGCAATATCTGGAGACAGTTTTACATCAGAATTCACAGAAACAAAATCACGGCTCTATTGTTCGACCAATAACGCATCGTCCCTATTTTGGTAGCTTTTGCTGATTGGTACTTTGGTACTGTTTTGGATATAAAATATCCCAAACAACACTTTTAACGGTATTTTTCCTTGAACTTTTACACATTTTAACAAGTGTTTTATTGGCTATTAGTTATTTAATAAGTTTGTGTTTAGTTTTACTTTTTTATTTTATTTATTTAATAATTTTTGTCAACATGTTTAAGGTGAAAAGTGAAAAAAGCATTTCATATGTTTGTTTTTTTTTTTACTGTACAAATCTACCTGAACAGAGATTAAACATTGACCTTTCATATAAGAGGTCACCATATGTTAGAATAAGCAACAAGCAAACAATAAGACACGCAATTAAATTGGTTTTATTTAAAGTCATGACAATTATGTGGGTTTTATAAAACCACAATAAATGCTTCAGAGTTTTTCTATAAGGTTTTAACATCACTTCTAATTATAAAGATAAAAGGCATAAATGCAAACAGAAGAATAAACTGTTATTTGTTTGGTCAAGCATACCCCTCTTACTGTATATTTTTCTTTTTTCTAAACAGTACTACTGCTGTAAGAAGAATGAATCCGATCCAGACACACTCTGTGCAGAGCCCCATTGTTCCTGTAAGGCCTGCAGCTCACCCTGGGTGGACGGCGCAGTCTGTACCCCTCTGTCCCTGTCCACCCAGAGCATCTGTCCATCCTGCTCTCCTTACGCCTCTTCGTTTTTCATCCATAGCTTAGAGCAAACACGAAATGGGGGCGAGCGGGTGACATACCTGACGCCCCTGTCCCTTAGCCCGACCAATTCAGAGCTGCTCTGGAACACTCGAGCCATTAGCACTGACGTCTGATCAGTCAGCGGGGCACTGACTAATCTCTCACTCGTCGTGTGTAAATATAATACAAATAATAACACAAGAGTTACTCTCTATACACTGTGTGTTTCCCTGACTTGTTTTCAAGTAGAACCAGTATACAATTCATAAAGTTTGTATTTATTGTAACATTTTTATTGTAATTGTAAAGTCTTGATTTTACAGTATCTGTGTTCCACCTGTAAAAGTCGATTTATTATTATTATTTTTTTTTTTGTTTGTTTAGACGTGCTAGGGAATATTGGCATCAGCCAGTGACTGGTGTTTCAGACATTGTCATAAGAAGATCAAAGAATTTAGTGACAGTTTTTTTTTTTCATCATACAACAAAAACACATTTTACAATTTTTTTTTCATTAGTGGAGAGTGTAAGGGCTCATGGTTTTCCAAGGAACCTTCCTTTTAGGGCTTTAATATATTTGTTAATAAATGGGCTCCCTGTGATGATCTAAGTAAGAGGGCTATGTTCAGTAAATTTTCTAAAAATGAATCCATTTATGTTTTTTTGTTCAAATAGTGTTCCTATGTTCAGTGTCTCTCTTTTTTTACAGTTTTATTTATTTGGTTAGTCCATTAAAATACATTTAAAGACATTAATTTGTGGTGATATATTTAAATATGTGTTTCATTTTTTTTCTGCTGCTGATATTGTTTCCCATTTTGTTGTGTAGTTGATTAGCTGTAAAAAATAATTCTTTTTCGTTTTGTTTCTAGTTCATTCAATAGAAGATATACAGAGGAAGTAAATTCAATGTAAGATGATACATGTGATTTAATAAATTAACATGTAAATATCTGGCATCCACAATTACTAAACTTGACAGAGGCCAAACATAAAAAAAGTCGTTTTTCACTTATCCTTTTCCAGGGCCTTCTAGGTCTTAAAAAGGTCTTACGTTCACTGTTCTAGGTCTTAAAGAATTTCCACAAGTCTTATGTCCATTAAAAGCTAATTTGATATGTGTTTTTGTTGTTTTGGGTTGCCAGAGATTAAAAAAATGATCTTAAATCCCCCTCCAAAAAAACTTAAAAAGTGATTGTATAAAAAAAGTGTTAAAATTAACAGTAAGGGTTGCCAGAGTTTGATAAAATGCTACAAAATGCTCAACTTTGTAAAATTCATGGTTGAGGTTGCCAGAGTCTGAGAAAACCCTCATAAGTGCTCAAAAACATAAAAGTGGTGGTTAGGGTTTCACACACTGTATTTGAAGCATATTGTTTGTGCAAAAACTTTTGTATGTTTATTTGATGCTATGATATAGACAAGTGGTTCTCAAACTGTGGTACGCATAACCACTAGTGGTGCTTGAACAGGTCTTGAACACACAACACCTGTCGCTGCCAAAAAAAATGTTTTGAAGGACATTGGGCTTTTCCAATGAAATCACAGGCCCCTCCCTCCAGCTGGTTTTAACACAGAAATTCACAATTTATATGAGGTTTAAGCAATAATTACAGCTTGAGTTTATGCTACACTCAAATATAACACTGAATATGGCTCTGAGCTGAAGAAACCAAGCATCCGAGATGAATAGCTGTTGTTCAGAGTTCAAACACAGCCTCACATTCATCATCTCTTATAACAATATTAAAACTCTTGAAAGATCTCATGATTATATTGAAAGCAACTGAAAGCAGAGCTAGTAAAGTTTGCATGTCCCTAATTTACAGAAAGGGAGAGAGAAGAGGAGGGAGAGAGAATAGTAGAGAGAGAGAGAGAGAAGGTGGAGGGAGAAAGAGAGAGAATTAAAAAGCAGATGTTTTGCCATCAAACTTGACTCTTTTCACATTTATAATTGTTGCATTGTTACATTGTTAATGTCCAGGCTGTATACTGCTGCTAAATGAATACATAATTTTCTCATCAATAATATTGCCTCTTATTTGAACTGATCTTAACTATAGCTGAACAGGAAGGCCTACATGCTCTGACTATACTGTAATAGCATATTTCAATGTTGCTAATTATGGTGATACTTGGAGAAAAAAAGTTTTAAAACTATTGATATAATAGATCTTAAATGTGATTCTTAAAAAGTCTAAAATTTGACCTTATGAAACCTGCAGCAACCCTGTTCTCATTATGTTTTGCATCGCACAATGTAACTTATTAAAAAGAAACAATTATGTTTGGTATTGTTTTATGATGAATGATTTCACTTTCATTATATTGTATGATTAGAGACATACACAATCTGCCAAATTCTTGTGGCCACTTATGAGAAGATGGGTTGTAAGTACGCTCCAGATTCTCGCTAGTGTTTTATCAGAAGAATCTCTCCTTTATCTTTACCCAATGTATATTCAAAAACCTTTTACAAAATGTGAAAGTTTGTAGATAATCAGAAGAAACAGAGAGTTTGCTTTCAAGCTGTTTAGGTCGTTTTAAAAGTCGCTGTATGCAATATTGAGGATCCAATGTTGATCTTTGAACCAAAACAGCCACACCCCTTGTTCCAATGCACATCTCATAGTTTGACAGCTGCTGTTGATTGGATACATATTTGTTTTGGGACTGGCCTGATTAAGTGCTTTTCGAACATTTTTTTAATTGAAAAATGATATATATTATATCAAATTGCCTTTTTTAATTTTTTTACGTTTCTTGCATGTTTCAACATTGTTCTCCCATCAAAAACATGCCTCGAGTTCTATTCGGAATGAGTTATGCATGCTTGTGTAATCCTATCTTTTAGAAACTCAAATGACTTGATGGCCGTAGCCATGCCCATTGTTATAGTACCACCCACTGACCAATCAAATAAGTCACTAATGCAGCTCATCTCAATAAAGAAAGGCCCGTAAATAAAAGTATTGGGCACACCTGATTAAATTACACTGCACAAAATAGGGAAATGTAAACAAAATGAAAGAATATAGCCATATAATATTTAATGCCATGCATATGCAAAGTAAAGACAAAAACTGAATAAAGAAATAGATCTATTAAAGACAAACCCTAAAATATTATAAAATATAATAAGAAACGAAAGAACTTACACAGCTATCTTAAAATTTCTTAAGGAATTAAAAATCAAACATAAAATTTAAAAGAATTACTTAAAGGAGGCGATTAATATTATATATTCCTCTTTGTTCATTTTATGGTCCAAACTACGGATCAAATGCACTATAAATAAGGCTGCAAACGGTCAAAAATAAAAGAAGGATGCGTAGAGCTCTCTGACCTAGAGTGTAAGAGTAGCAGAGTAAAAAATGTATATACAGAATTTGTAACAATAAATTAATGCTTTTACGACTATCTCAATGATGAGTGAAAAGGGGAGGAGTAAACAATCTGAGGTAACATTGTTTACCATAAATACAACTTTTTGAAGGTTATTAAGGATGCAGTAAGAGTTTTTTTTATGACACATCATCAGATCGGAAGAGATACTTGCCTGAAAAATATCACTGAACAAAACATCGGTAACATTATCGGTAGGGCCGTTATAACATTTTAAATACTATAAACTGCCGAACGTTTTAGTAGATCAGGAAGAAGAGTGCAACAAATTGTCAGATAAAAAAAGGCACTTATTCTAAGCTAGGATTTCCACGTCAGGAATATTGAAAACAAGTAAAAGTAATGCGCCACGTAAGTGATCAAAATAACTACAAAACAAATGTTTAAGTGTTTAAATAGAGCAAGAATAGCAATATACTCAAGATGGCGCGCTTCCACACCGGTCAGTTAGAACCAGTGGGCGTGGCTAAGCCCAGTGGTGATGATGACGTCACCCGCGTCCTGTGGATGAGGTTTGCGGATGTTTGTGCCTGTGCACGCGCGGCGCTCAGCTGACAGACTCGCAGCAAGTAAGTTGATTTTTCTTTTTCAGGAACTTACAACAAACCCCAAAATGAGAGAAGACCCTCGCTTGCAGTCCACGGGCACGCCTGGGTTTGGTTGACATCCGGCGTGTGTGTGTTTACAGGCGTGTAGGGTCGTGAGCGCTCGTTTTAAAACGGGAAACTAGCAGAAAATTACATAATTACTTGTTAGCGGTGGCTAGCTGACTAGCCTCAGAGGAGTGTGGACGCTTCTCGGTGACAGCACACGCTCTGTTGAGGGCTGGAACCAGTTGTTGGGATGTCTTTGTGTATGTCTTAAAGCACTGTCTGTTGTGGGGATTGTAATGTCGATTTCTCGTGTCAGAAGGCGTTTCCTGTTTGGTCAGCTTTCTAATTTTGACAGTTTTTCCCTTTTTTTTTTAGAGCATTGAATTTGTCATCATGAATTCAATAGGGATAGTAGAGTGCGCATACGTATTGCACGTGGTTGTCTTTGGAATTTTTGATCGGTCTTTGTGTGCTTAAAAATAATTTAATTATGTGCTGATTACTGACTTAATTGTGTTTCATAAAAATAACACTATACATTGTAAAGCGCCACTGGCTAACATTAAGTTTGTATTGAGGTCATGTTTGCTAGTGCAAGGTTGGAATTTGTCAGTTTAAGGCCTTTTTTTTATTAATTGTTTGCATTTTCTATATGTAAATCCAACAACTAAAGGGCGTGCATTGGCTCAAACCTGTTCATCAAGTCATTGGAATAGAAAAGTTGCTAATGATCAAGATTTTCATATTACAAAAGAACTTTATTCCAGACTCCAGGTCATGGGCTAATGTTTGAAAGGGTAAGCAAACATGTTGTGGACAGGTCGACATTAATAGCTGCATGCGAATGGGCCTGCATGTCTTTCCAAATTGTAAAAGGGTTAGGGTTCCAAATTGTTGACCGGGATGTTGTGTCCGCCATTTTCTGCCACATGAGTTGATAGAGGAGTAGAAGGAATTCCCCAAAGAACCGACACCCTTTCTCTGCTTCAGGAGCACCGAAACATCTTGGCACTTTGGTTTTTATCATCTACCCACAGATGAGCAGCAGATGTTCCTACATGTATAAACTGTCGCTTGTGCAGGTGGCCGCATGAGACATGACATCACGACGAATTTACATATTCAGTAACACTCCCCTTAAACAGCATGAATCATTGATGCCTCCAAATTTGGAGGTTTTAACTCATAAATAAAATTTTCCAAAGACGTCATTATGATCATTTGGTGTTGAGTGTAAAGATGTTGCAAGTATAATGCCAGTCATTGGCTGATGACACAAACACATTTTTGGTTCCAAAGTGCTTTATAAATGTGACCTAAACCAAATTATGACACGAAGGCCTGCAATGCTCAGTATGCCCATTTTTAAGAGATTATCATGAGAAAAATGTCATGATGAATATCATAAATGGCATGAGAAAAAAAAGGTACTGAACTATTTGATGAACCAAAAAGAAAAAACTCAATTGCAATTGTTTTTTTTTTTTTGTTTTGTTAAAGCGGGTGTTGCAGGGGAGTCTGTTTTCACATCTCTGAGTGAGCTCCTCAGAGAACTATCCCAGAGAACTCTCCTGAGGTTGCATTACAAAAAATTGGATAAAAATAAAATTATTGCAATAAAATTATTGCATAATTGCACTTGAGTGCACTCTGAATAAACGATTAAGGAGAGCTATATAGCAGCTAACATTATGGACACAAACAGGCTGAAGAAAGCTGGCTATGCTTTGGATTTGAGAGGTCAAACATCGGTTAAGCGACAAAAATATATTTTTATATTATATACATAATATCTATTAAGAGAATGTTACTTTACTAATCATGTTGTCTGTATTATGTGTTAAATGTGTCTCTTTTCTATCATTACACCCCTAATAAGCTTTAAAAGGTAGTAGACCATAAACAATGTCTTTGAATCACCTTAAATGTTTGCTTCCACCATGCCGTCTGCTGGGTTTTATTTGTTGGCACACAGAAAATGCACCCATTTCTGATGAACATATTCATCTTTTAGAGTGCCTAAAACATTTTTGACCCGAAAAATCCAATAACACCTACTTTTCATTGTTTATCGACGCGGTTCTGCTACTCTTACACTTCCGGGTCAGTCAGCACATATGTTCTTCATTGAGCTGAGCTGCAATAGCGCTTCCACTGATAGGTTAGTGGATTTTGCTATTAGGCCAATGTGCGTTGCTATGGCCATCGAGTAAATTTGAGCTCCCAGAGAAAGGGAGTAGGATTACACAAACATGCATGAACCAATCTCAATGAGCGAACATGAATGAGTTTACATGATATGGCACCTTTAAACTGAATAGCTACTAAAAGAAAAAAGAAGCCAAATCGGGGATTGGTAAAACCTCATATAAAATGAGGTCTGTATGATAACATGCTTTAGGTCAAGCTGTTTTGGGTGTGAAAACCATGTTGGGTGGTGTGAATGATTGCTATGTAGCATCACAGCCTGCCCTCCACTAATACTATTTAACTTCTCGAGCACAGAGGATAAACGGCTGTTTAATCCGAGCCTGTTTCTCTTGCTACGCCCTGCTGTTAGTGAGCAAGTGGTTGGTTCCTGGGGCTCTGCACACCCAGCCTGATCAACTGCACCAGCTTTATCTGTGCTGAAACATCTTTTTCGGTTCCACCCTCCCCTCACTGCTTTTAGGGAATGTGCTTAATGCTCAGACCAGATCTCTCAAAAATGTAAAGTCTGAGTTGTTTTACTCCGTTTTAACATATTCAATGCACAGATGCTAATTAAAGCAAATCAATTCACATCAAATGTGGAGATTTTTCCTTTTGGTATTTTTTTTTTTTTGACCAGCAGCACACATACTCATATCAGTCGACAGCGATAATTATATTGATATTGTCAACTCTTTATTTTTGGTACAAATAAAAAACAAAAACATTCAAAAATGTGGGCAAAAGTGCAGCAGTTTTAGGCTACCCACTCACCCACCCTCCATCCATGGTTTCCTACTTAACAGGAAATGGCATCAGATAAATATCCACCTGATGACCCAAGTGACCCAATTCTAAATAACTTAAATTCATAAAGAAACACAATGAAACCAGGGGTCTGTACCCTGAACGTGGCTGAACAAACTCAGAATTACCGGATAGGTTTTGACTTGAGAAAACCTAACCGTTGCAATCAGGCTTAATCGGTAAAATGAAGCTCTCATCAACTCTCTTTGTCAAGTCAGACTCTGATCCTGAAGCTCTGATTGGTTCACGGTGCGTACACGTAAAAGACTGACGTTGGCACTGAATAATCAATCGCGATGAACATGATGGAGCCAAATAATTTTTTCTCACTGCAGAGGAGAAGCAAGAGATTACAGTTAGAAAATACGATACATGTTTTGTATTTTACATATATTTCTGTGTGGTAGTAATGCTGTGGCTGCTGCCAAAGCCAGATGAGATTGTTGGCAGAAAATTGTTGATTTTGCGAAAATGATGTCATTGAAGCACATTCTGTTTAATGTAAAATTGAGTATCTTGTGTGATATGTGTTTGAAAAAAACAGCATACTTTTTGTCGTGTTAATTCCAGTGCATTTAAATTTTTATGTCATGTTAACTTGTTTATGATTGTATTACAATATAAATCAAATGCTTATTTCGCGACAAGTGTATGCTTGAATTTAAAAGGTCTATATATCTGTTGTTCCTTTTTTTGGAAGATGTAAACCAACGCAAAATCTGGCAGCAGGTAAAAATTCGAGTCTGGAGGAGGCTAGCCGTATAACACACCATCTTCGGTACAGTAAGTGCGGGGCTTCTATGTGTCACAACTTGTATGTGCGAAGAAGCTCGCAAATGTAAACTATTCCTTCAGCAGATAATCTGTATCTTTCATCAAAATAAGTGTCAGGAAATGCTAAAGGATTTGGTCCGTCCCCAAATAGTTTTCTCAGATTAAGTGTGCGTTTAACAATTTGCGCATAAATATGCGCAGGATTGGGAAGAAAAGGTGGAGTTAATGTTAATGTCACTTAAAAGTTCATTTTATAACCTCTGATTGGAGAAACATAAGCTTGCGATCTCTAATCCTGAACATAGCCTTCTCTGGCGCAGCTGAGCAGTGTGGCATAAATAACCAGTGGTACAAAGACTGATTAAATCCTAGATCGTTTCATAGCACCCAAAAACCAGGACTGGTGCAAACTAATCCTAAACTTATCTGACTAACCAGTTAATCCGGCTTCATGGTGCAGGTTCCTGCTCTGCTCTTGCAATATCAGAGCATGACTAGTGATGATAAAGTATTGTTTTTAATAAAGAGACATTGTTGGTTTTCAATAGACTAATTCAATTTAGAAAAAAGCTAAGCAAACTTTAACTTTATAAATAGGATGGAGATGGTTGAAGCATTGAGATGGCTGCTTGTTTGAGTTTTATATCAAATGAAAATAAAGGACATAGAGCTTCTGTTAGGTGCGTTTTTCAATGGAGGTAATTGACAGAGCATGACAAGCACATGACTCCGTGTCAGACTGTGAAGACCCTTTCACCCATTATAACCCCCACTGGCATGACCTCAAGGAAAGCAGTGTTGTATCCACGCCCGAGGCTGCTAGACGTGCTCATCGCCACTCGGATGTTGGAGTTATTAGTGAAATTTGAGGTGTTGTAGTTTGTGACTGATGCAACCGGAAAAAGCCAGTGCTTGCTTGTACAGTCAGCAGAAGTCAGCGCTTGATTTCAGGTTCAGATAAGAGTCTCAAACTGAGCCTCGATTGTTTCTGATGTTGTTTGTCTGAAGAAGGAAAACATTGTGTTAAATTCACATTTATCCATTTTAAAAAAAAATTCCACTTTGCCTCTTAAAGGTATGTTAACAATTTTTGTGTGCCACTAGAGGTCTCATTCAGTGCTTAATATGTCCACTGGGAGTGCTGTTTTTTTAACAGGGTCAGAGGAAAAGAAAAAGTTCTGGTTCGGGATTTGTTTAACGCAGCAAACGACACTGTCTTTTAAAGGAGCTCTTCATCTAAAACTCTTGACCTAATTTGCTTAAAATCTTAAGGAGTCATTATGGGTCCGGTTTCAGTCTATCAATTTGAAATAATCAATCTGAATAACTCGAATAGTGAAAACATTTTCTGTATATTGTTAACAAAATTCTATAACATCATGCATGTGTGTTTATCATATAATTTTCTCTGTGTGTGTCAATGTCATCAAATCAGTAAAATTAATTGAACACAACACACAACTGATTATTTTGAGCATGTAGAGAGCCTCTGAAGCCTCTTCATTGTTGGCTGGGGGAGGCTGTTCAGATCCCTGTGAACTGTTCCCGCTGCTCGTGAAAAGAGCTCAAGAGGTGACATCAGAAGTTGCTAAAAGTTATCAAAAAATGTCCCTAGATTTGTTTTTTTGCTGGGGTTCGGTTGTGTCCTGTCATCATGCGACATCTGTTGAACACTCGCTTGATATAGAAATAAAACCAGACGAAAACCCAGATAAAATCTGATATTACAGAATTTTGAATGACAGGAAGTTCCCTGATCCAATCAAATGGTCCCAATTTACGAGGTACTGGCACAAATTAAACCCTGGTGTCTTTACAACAATGTTGTTTACCTGATGATATATATATATATATATATATAACAAAATCATGGTGATTACACAGAGAAACGTTCAAAAATGTATACGTCCCTCAGCTGTCCAGTCAGCGTCACATCAATCAATCATTTGTCAACAAAACATTGAATTGTATTGGTCACTTGTTTTAAACGCCAAAACTAAAATGCATTTGAATGCAATGTATATGAAAATATAGATATAATAGTTGCAAAAATAAAATGTTTAATTACATTTAGCATTTAAATGTATATATCGTAAAAATTACGTTTAAATATAAAGTGCAAGGAAGACATGTGTAGTATACTGTATGAGTGATAAATATATTTCCATGTATTTAAATATATTTATAAATACAATGTATATTTTAACTAGTAGTAATATAGAACAGACTTACAGTCTGAGTCCTAATGTATTTCTCTGTAGCCCAACGCATGCTTGTAGTTGAGATGACAAATTATTGCGATCAGCGAGCTCAAATGCATTGCTAAGATAGAATAAAAGAGGGAGCCACAGACTTTCCACTGCCTTTTGTCGTTCAAAACTGTTTAAGACTAGATTGAGAGATCTCATTATCACAGCATGTAATCAATCTTTAGTTAATGTTCAATTTTGTGTAGAACCAGCAATACAGTTAGTATTGTTAGCATTAATCATGAATTCAAGATTCGTTGCTCTCAATCAGCAAAAGGGCAGAGTGATTCTATTATTCAGTGTTTTTCTTAAAAAACACCAGTGTGTCCTGCTGTGAGTTTGTGCTGCTGTAGCATCTGTATCCTCTTGCGTTCAGGCTTGCAGCAGCAGTGGGCCGAGCGGCGCTCTGTCCCTGTGATCATGGATGACGGCTCCTCTCTGGCCAGAGTGAGCAGCTCCACCGAATCCGTCTCCACCGTCACCAGCGAGGAGTTTGTGCTTGTGCCGCCCGGCGCTGGCGGCTCTCCGTCCAGCTCCGAGGGAAGACCCCGACTCAGGGTGCTCTTTTACTGTCTAACCCTTGCTTTAAACCAGTGGTTGACTAGCAGCTGGCTTCATTTTCTCTGACCCTCTCAGATGTCGAGGAATGGGAGCGAACAGCTGGAGCGAGCCATGGAGGAGCTGTTGGATGACGCTGAAGAGACAGCAAGCTCTATGAGGCAGACGAGACCACCTAGTTTAGTTCTGAACAGCGCACCACATGGAACATCCAGCTCACGGACGCTCGGAGGTAACTCTTATATAACTCTTATAGCTTGTTGGACGATTGCTATAAGTAAAGCTTTTTGATCTGTTTTACATTGCCTGCAGTGATTCTTCTAACAACCGGAAAAAACAGGCTTAAAGTGTAATCTAAGTGTACTTTTATTTTAAAAGTAAATGAGAGTTTAAAAAAAATAAGGCTTATTTTAAGGACCTCTATGGGTGTGTACATCAAGAGAAACTGAATTACATTCACTGGAACCAGTTCACTGGCTCTTTGTCCTGTACTTGATCTACTAGAGGCATTTCATTTACTTGCCACCAAATATTTGGGACCTTTTTAGACGTTTTAGCAGTTTTCTCACGAGAATAAAAGTATATGCTGTTGAGCTTTCAACCTTGTCATAGACATAAAAAGTATGCCAAACATGAGTTCTCAAAATGAGTATTGAGAGAGTAGAGAAAGAAGATAGAGAGAGGAGAAAGAGAAGAAATAAGAGAGAGTGAGAGAGAAGAAAAAGAAAGGGCTAATAGAGGAGAGGTAGAGAACGGGGGAGGGGGAAAAGAGGAAAGAAAGAAAGATGAGGGAGGTAGAAAAGTGGTGGGTAGAAGAGGAGTGAGAAAAAGGTAAGCTGAAAAAGAGAGAGAGAAAAGAGGAGAGTGAGGAGAGGGATGGTAGAGGGAGAGAGAGGATAGTTGTAAAAGTTTTAAATGTGACGTTTATTTTATTGCTCTTTTTATTGATTATTTTGTGTGAAGCACTTTGAAGCAATTTCGCTGTTAAAATCAGAGTGATCTGTAGAAAACATATACTTATTTACTTGAGAGAAGAGGGGGAGAAAAGGAAGAGAAGACTTTTATTTTGTTAAATGGAAGTACGTTTCGTATCCTGAGAAAATGTTTTACATTAATTAAATTTGTTGTTATTGTACCACCATTTAGAATATAATAGAATACAATTGAAATAAAGGAACCCTTTTTTGTGTGCTCATAGGATGTAATTGATTTGATGAGAAAAATGCTGAGGTAAAATTGTTTTCTATTATAAAACCTTTCATTATAAACAGTTTATTTGAAGTACATTCTGTAGCACCCTCCTTCTTGTTCTCATGCTTTCTTTCTTTCTCTCTCTTTGCCTTTTTTCTCTCTCTCTCTCTCTCTCGCTCTCTCCCTCCCTCCCTCCCTCTCTCTCTCTATATATAATTGTGTAATAACATAAATATGTTATTGTTGTTTTATTAATCTTCAAGGATTAAGGAATATGAATAAAAATAGTTTTTGCTGTGTGTTTTAAATGTTTTTTTATGAACTTTCTTTGATGAAGGGGGTTGTTATTTACCCTCAGTGGGGTAAAACGGGACGGGGGTTGGATGGTAATGGTCTTCTGCCCTGTTTCTTCTTTGTCTGACAGTTTGGCCCTTGGGTAAAAACAATTAAAGACCCTAGATATTTCTTGAACGACCCATACAAAATAATTTTATTATATACAAATGCTGTTTAAAGTTTGATCATGTAACTTCTGTATATTCCAAATGCTAAAGCTGGGATGGTGTCATATCCCTAATAACAAAACTGCATAAAAAAAAATGCCACTGGACTTATTTATTTCACATGAACTTCCTGTCGACTACAGCTCTGAGCTTTGAAGCTTTACTTCCTTTCTAACTAACAACTTCCTCATTCAGTCGCTCTTATGAATTGATCCTGATGAAACAGGTCTGCAACGAATCAACCAGAGCTAACATCTGACTCAGATGAGAGTATATGAGACTCTTCTAAATGTTTTTCCACAGAAGGCTCTCCAGCGGTGTTAGAGAGCCCGACAGTCCTGGAGGAAGACAGTGTGCAGTTCAGTAAGCTGTCCTATCTGGGCTGCACCTCGGTGAAGACCCCCCGCAGTGAGAACGAAGCCCAGAAAGCCATGGCCACCCTGCGGGGAGAGAGCGTCATCCCCATCCCCGTCGTCCTCCATGTACCCAACTTCCCAGATGGATGCGTCCGGTCAGTCAATCACAAAATCACTCGTTTCACGATACAATACAGGGTTTCCGAAGGGTCTTAAAAAGTAAAAAATTTAAAGGCCAATTTTATACGCCTTAAATAGTAATTTAAGCCGTAATAATATATGCTGTATAGCATTAGATGTAGCATTAATTGGGCCTAAAAAAACTGAGTGAGAGAATTTAACCCGACCCCTTGTCTTATTTATAATGCCCTAGTCAGAGATGTCATCAAACAAATGTTTCACCTCCTCGGCATCCATTTTCATGTTATAACATGTTATTTAAATTAATCCTAAACAAAATTTGTCTGGTACCGACGGGCCCTGTCAAGTTCTAGCAAAGATGTTCAGATTGCATCAAAAGGTTTAGATACCAGCTGATGATGAACAACCAGAGAAAAGACCTAAAATTTGAGAACCAACAAACTTTATTCTACATTGGTTGAGTAATGTTTTACTCATGATTACTATTATGAAGAATTGTGTGTTGTTTTATATATACATATATAGGGTTCCAACTAACGATTATTTTGATAATCGATTAGTTGGTTGGTTTATTTTTACGATTAATCGGATAAAACTAAATGTATTTTTTTACTTGATGTTTTACTTATAACTATATAAAATGATAAATCAGGGTATTATTTATGTATAGAATAAACTTTTAAAAAATGCAAACACCACAAGTAGAGTTGAATATTAAATTCTGAAATTTTAAACATTAAATGAAAAACAAAGTGTATTCTTGAACTGTAAAACTTCTCAAAATATAAATAAATGAGTAAATAATCAAAGAGTAAAACACTTAATTGTTAAACAAGTAATTTTGAAAGCAGATTTGGTAGTTAACAAGTTAATTTTGTTATGGACTATAAATAAAATCTCTAGAAATGAAAAAAAGCCAATAGTCTTTATTAAAATGAAAGGAAATAATAATTTTCATTAGTGTACAAATGAACTGTTACTTGCATTCACTGAAAACCACAACAATTATTAAATGTAATATTCTACTATTATTCGCACCGCTTAATTTAAGCTAGTTTAAAGTAGCACCATTTATCTAATCACTGTTTCTTATGAGGTGATTGCGCAAAGTAATACTAGCGAGTTGCAAGTGAACTCTGAAGGGAATGAGCTGCTTGCACAACTACTTCTGCGTTCTGTCTAGAACAATGCTGGCTTTGTTTTACACTCGCTCTCTGTAGGAACGTCCAAAAATTGGTCCAACAGCTCTTCGTTATCTGTGTAAAATAGTCAATGAGCTACAAATCTGTTTGAGCAGAAGTATTCCTTTTTATAGCTCGCAGAAATGAATTGCTATCAATGTATGAGCAACTGAGAGGAGAGGGCCGAGGGAGCGCCTGCAAAGAGCCGACCCCAAAAACACATTTCTGTGATCTCTGAAGAAGGATTATTTCTGCTCAAATGGCTTTGTAGCTCGTTGACACATGTTACACAGATCACGAAGAGCTCTCATGTTTATTATCATTGCTTATACCTTGAGAAATTGAGCTGGGAATAGCAAATCTGTGGATCAGTGTACAACTTTACTGAAGTAAAAAAATACAGTTTTCTAGTTCACTGCTGAAAGTCACGCTAGCTTTTTTGCATGAACAACGTACATCGTTCACACTAATTTTTGGAAATTCCTGCAGAGAGTGATTGCAAAACAAAAACGTTGCCATTGTCTTTGCTATAACTGGAAATAACTGACAGAACGCATAAGTAGTTGTGCAAGTAGCTCATAGATCTAGACCAACGTGTTTTTGTTTAAAGTGCTTGTGCATCACCTTTGTGGTTCCAAGCCATGAAAGCTCGGCCAGCATAGCACGCAGCTCACCGTCTTCTAAGGACAAATTATTCCACACTTTAGAAAATTTTGGGCGCACACCTTTCCCTGAAGACTACTCTTCTTCCACTGCCCCCAGCATCTGTGTATCTATGTTTGATCTGTGCGTCTTGGTGTCACGCACCTCTGTGATGTCACATGATCAGGCCAACTAATCGATAACGGCAGCCGTTAACAACAAATTTCATTGTTGATTATAGTTGTTTCAGCCCTATACATATATAATATACGTACAACGTGAAATGCTTAGACCTTAGGACAGATTCAACTTACTTAACCAAACCTGAGAATAATAAATAAAATTTGTAAATGTAAAGAATAATGGGACATCATAAATCTGAATCAACGCCTCTGGTTTTAACTAGCAAAGGAACTAAACCGTGGAGGGTTATAAGAGTGTAACGGAATCTTGTGATCTGCAAGGTGTGTTTGTCTCTGGGGTTTCTCAGTGTGATGCGGCACTTTTTTCTCTCGTATAATTTCTCAGGAAATGGCAACCTCAGATTTAACATCTTACTGCATGTGTATGCAACCACAGACAGCTTTGCTCGCTGGAAGACCTCAATATGAAAAACACCTGAATGTTAATATTATGTAAACCCTTTGCTTAACAGTTTATTTTACAAGTGGTGCCAGATCCTTTTTTATAATTAAGTAGTCTTTTGTTTTGTTTTTTACCCGTTTTAATGGAGAACGTTTAGATGTAGGGTTACAGGGCTTACAAGTTACATACTTTGATTAATTTGTTTGTGTGTTTACGCACAAGTTACCACACACTGCTCTACTTACACTCTGCAACCAAAATGGTTTTCTCTTCCACGTACTGGTGTTTAATCATCTTATAGTTTTCTGTGATATTCACTTACTGGCAACATTTTAAAGCGTTTCAGCATTAAAGTTTAAAACACTGCTCTCCATTCAGTTCCTTTATTGTTGACTTCAATGATAAAAATGTGTGAAGATTCGAATAAAGAAGAAGCTAAGGGTTCTCAAGTTTTATGTGAAATCCCCAGCTTTGGTAAATGACAATAGCATTGGTTGGTATTCAATTTTTTGTAATACAACAGAAGAATGTATCTACAGTACAGTACAAGTTTATTTTAATAAACAATGCAAATGATGAAATACTGTAAAAATATAAATATAACAGAATAAAAACCTTAAGATGCTGACAAAGATCAAGCAATATCAAAAGCTACAGAAACAACATGTTTTAAAGCAGATTTATACTGCTGGGATTCTTATCCCAACAATTTGTGATATTGAATAATGGCAAAAGATAGATATTTAATATGTTTTTGAAATAAGGAAATGTATGATCAGGCTGTAAATTGAGATAATCAAGTATTTAATAATCTACCTAAAAGATATTAATTTCAACTTCACCTTTTCAGTAACATTCAAAATAGTTTTTTTCTTTTTGCAGTCACTTATTATTAGCTTACTCTGTGCTTATAAATATGCACCAGAATCTCTCGTATTCTCAATGGGTTTTTTTTAGAATGCTTGAGCAGCTCACGTTTGATTGGCTGCCAGTTTATGTCAATCACTTCCCTCACTTATTTTGCTGCCAAACGCAGTAGTTTATGCTCTATATCTGCAGAAACACAAGTTTATTTATATAACACGTTTAAAAACAACCAACGTTGACCAAAGTCCTTCACATTAAAAAGTAGAAAATATAACTGTTAAATAAAACAAACGATAAAATACAGTAAAAGAAAACACATTCAAAACTTTAAGAAACTCAATAAAACTACTAATATTAAGCGATATTAAAAGCTACAGAAAAAAACACATGTTTTTAAAGCAGATTTATTTATGATGGGAATCTAATCATGAAAATCAATGACGGCTAATAATGACAAAATATATAAAGTATGTTTTTGAAAGAAAGAAATGTATTATTAGACTGTAAATGTAGACATTTTAGTGTTTAAAATTGACAGTATTTAATAATCTACATAGCCTTATATATTCATATGAATGGCTATTTTTTATAAAAAAAAAAAAATTAATCATGTGTTCCGAATGATTTTTGGGTGTCCCTTGGTGCTCACGTGCTGATAAAACAGCGATACAGATCGGCCAGCATGGTCAGAGTTTAAGAGTGAGAAATTGGACGTTTATTGTGTGAGTGTTAAAGGCAGCAAAATGTGTGTCACTTTCAATCCATGAGACGTGAGAAACCGGAGGCTCCTAGAGATTGCAAATGGAGACTTTTGAACAAACCGAACAAAATGTAATTGCATAATATTGCCACTGGACTGATTTTCCCAGTGTACGCGGTAGATGTTGGGTAAAAGGTTGTGGAGATTAAAAATATTCTAGTCGACGAATAAATAGGCATATAAGTATTAAAAATCGAATCAATAGAAGCAATTGCAGTTACAATTTTTAGTTAAAAAATTTATTGAATCTCCCGCAAAGCAACAGACATGTCCAGTACAATGTCCACCATCTGTAATGTTTTTTTGTTGTTATGAAAAATACATTTTATTGATTCATCTCATCCAAAGTTTATATTGTTTAACATAAAAATTTAAACTGGTTTCATTTTAGTGTTAAAGTAAACTGGTCTTTTTCCCCTCAGTTATCAGCGTTCTCTCTTTGCTTAGATTACTGGAGCTCAGGAGAGCGTGTTTTTTTTTATTGCTTAAATTTGTTAACGGTGCAAATATGTCCCTTTTTAAATAGTTTTTAATAAATATTTGATCCATCGAGATCATCACTGCGCCCTTAATAACCTTCAAAAGGCAGTATTTATCGTAAACAATGTTCAACACCTCCAATGGCTTTGCTCTGACAAACAAAATGTGCATCCCCTGTTCCTCCCTTTGCCTTTTCTCCCTTTTTTCCTACTTGCTTGTTGGCACACAGAAAATCCACCATTTTCCGACAAATACATTCAGCTTTTGACAAGCCAAAAACACTTTTCCAGGTCAGTCAACACGTACGTTCTTTATTGAGATGAGCTGTTTTATTGGGTCATGGGTGGTTAGTGGGTGGTGCTTTGGCCATTGGGCGTGGCTACGGCCATCAAGATGTTTTGAGCTCCCAAAACGACAAAATAGGATTACACAAACAAGCATGAACCAATCTGAATATGGCTTTAGGCATGTTTTTGATGAGGGAACAACACTAAAACATGCGATAAAATGTAGTTTACATCATATGGAACTGTTATTACACGTTATAACATTATTGTTATATACACGTTATATACATATATGTTATTATTACTAACTTAAAGTTTTTGTTTTTTTAACCGAGTAGCTAAGCCATATTCTTTTTTTGAAACCCTCCAGAATTCTCGACCAGGCCACTGGAACCGAAATAGCCTCGTTTCCCATCTACAAGGTGCTGTTCTGTGCTCGAGGACCTGAGGGTTCTGTGGAGAGCGACTGCTTCTCCTTCATCGAGAGCTATCGCGACTTGGAGGACTTCCAGATCCACGTCTTCTCCTGCCATATCAAAGAAGCTGTGAGTTTTTTTTTCTCTCCCCAAGCTTTCAGAGAGACCTGCAGACAAACCCAAAGATCTCTCCCGCTGTAGGTTAGCCGCATCCTCTATAGTTTCACCGCGGTCCTCAGGCGTTCATCTAAAGCGGCTGCAGATGTGCGAGATTCGCCGCTGCCTCTCACTCCGGACAGCGATATCTTCTCTTTCAGTGTTTCAGTAGAGGTGAGGGAAGACGACGGCAAAGGAAACTTCAGGTCTGTGAGTAAAGTGAGCTTTGTTTTTGAGGCGAGTTGCAGCAGAGCAACGATAAAGCGTTTCCTCTTCTGTGTTTAGCCCTGTTCCTAAAGACCGAGAGAAATATTACTTCAAGCTGCGGCAGGGTGTTCCGAAGAAAGTGTCCGTGGTTGTCCAGCAGATCTCCAACAAGGAGCTGATCATTGAGAGGTGAGCTGTGCAAAAAAATGTTATTTTTTCTGTTATATTATTTTAATTGTAATTGGCTCATATAGATACATCCAAAAAAAAACTAAAACTAATGAAAGTATGGAGGAAATTATTTGAATAATTTGTTTTTAAAGGTGAAACGTCGATGTTTTATTAGTTTTCTACACACAGAAATATTTCAAGCCTTTATTTGCTTCATTAAAAAAACTATTAAAATAAATTAAAAAGTACTGTTTCACTTTCAACCACTAAAAAGGATCTTAAACACATATTGGTCATGTAAATGTGGGATAAGTTTTTTGTTGTTAAGACTTTTTGGGTCTTTTTTTCAGTGTTCTGGTAACGCAAGTTACTTTGATTTTGTGGTTCAGCTCTTCTGCATTTCAATCTCTCCGTTTACTAAACCTTTTCTTGATAATAGCTCAAAGATTTTCGTTGAGGTTTTAGTCTGATAAGTCATGATTAAGAATTGAATATGCTGCCTTTTTGGTGATTTCTGATGAGATTTATACAAAAACTGTGTTAAAATGGTTTTAAGTACATTTTACAGTGAATACATTAAAAACATTACAAATAACACAGAAAATATGAAGATCTGGGTGTGGATTGTGGTATTTTATTGAGCCAATGTTTGCATTTCAAATGAACAAAACAATGCCTCTACGTCGATATGTTTTGTCTCAATTAACCAACCTATAATTGAGCATCAAGTCTACAAATTGCCCTGTGAAAAGGCTGCCCATTTATAAAGCTTCACAGGGTGAATTGATGCTCACTTAGAGGTAGGGCGAGGAGCTCTGTCTTTCGGGAGGGGCGTGGAGTAGAGCTGCTGCTCCTCCACATTGAGAGGAGCCAGTTGAGGTGGCTCGGGCATCTGTTCGGATGCCTCCTGAACGCCTCTCTAGGAAGATGTTTCGCGCATGTCCTGCTTGGGAGACGCCCCGGGGTGACCCAGGACTTGATTTAGAGATTACGTCTCCAGATTGGCCTGGGAACGCCTCGGTATCCCCCCAGTAGAGCTCCTTGCTTAGAATGCTTGCCCTGTGACCCGACCCAGGATAAGCAGATGGAAGGATGGTTTGGAAGGAGTGGAGAGGTATTATTGTCAAGATTACAGTCAATCATCTGTGTCCACCATTTACCCTTTAGACAGGCCTGTGCAAAAAAGTGTCATTTATGGGTTTACCTGAAATATTTACGCCATATAAGTCTGTTGCTTTTAGATACTGAGAAGAATGGATGGTATATGTGGATATTACTTGTCTTTCCTCGATGGTGGTACTTGAGATGGTATTAGGGTCGTTCTATGCAATCTGACAATTTCAGCTGATTTCAGGGTCGTGGGTGAAATAGCACAGAGAACTCTTTCTTGTAACAAGAACAATATTAAAATGTCATAAAAATAAAAGTATCTTCTATTACTAAATGTTATAACAGTGTAGAATCATCACTCTGTGAAAACATTTGCGTTATATGACGTGAAATAAAGACTAAGACAAAGCTCTAAAAGTATTTACACTAAATGTGTGCGCTTGTTCAACATTAAATGGATATTTACAAAATAACATGATCAAAATTTATTTTAAAAAAGTCTGATAGCATTGGCAGCCACTAGAGGTCACTGTAGGCACACTAACTACCATCCTCTTTGGGTTTTGTTAGAAATGGAACAATTGGTATGATTCCATAAAAGCACAATGGAGAGAAAAAGGAGTTGTTGAAGGCTTGTCCTCACCTTCAGAACCTTGTGTTTTGTCCGCAGGTGCTTTGGGATGCTGCTCAGTCCGGGACAGAAAGTTCGGAACAGTGACATGCATCTCCTCGACATGGTCAGCAATATTTCTGAAAGTTCTGAATTCTCCGACTCTTACTCAGCATTAGATAGTAACTTATTAATGGACAAAAAAACCCGCTGCCACTTTTAGAAGCAGGAAGTTGGAAAAAGGCTTTTATTATTCATTCAAAAGCACAGTTTTACATCCGCCCTCGAGCGAGGCACATCACAACCAAACACAGCTAATTCGAGTTCGACTGGGTTTATTGTTCTTCGTTTTTTGCGGGGTTTCCTGATTGTTTGGGTGGCAGGAATTTGTGTCGACAGGATTCTGTGTTAAGTTTTGAATGTCTTGGAACCATGGGAGCAAATCTTATTTAGCAGTGGGGGACATTCAGTACAACATTTCTCATTCAATACAACATTTCTCATGACATGACATGGAAAAAGGCAGAATTTACCAATCCCACCATCGGATCTGAATATCTGGAATCAAATAACCTTATCTTAATGAAATGGCAAAAGAATGGGACAAAAAGTACAGAAACAAACTTTTTGAAGTACACCCACAAATAAATTCCACAAACTAGAAAATACAGAAAGAACAAATTATACTCACATGATGTCTGACAGGACACTCAAGAATAACTCAGTTTCCTTCTCAGAGAAGAAACAGCCCCTGAGTGTAGCTTATGCATGAGACGAATCACAATCGAACATCTATAGTAGAATATATGAAACCGTGAGAAGCCAATTCCTAAAAACTCGAAACTTCAAGGAAACTTTTGAAATGCCAAATTCATTCCTGAACTTGAGCTCCTGGACAAATCTGAAAAACAAGATATAATCAGTTGAACTAGATAATATAAGTATAATTCTCTAGCCATGAAATGGTCCCAGATGTCGTCTTGGTTATAAACAAATAAACAAACATAATTTTTTTTAAGGAGGACATTTACCTGAGTCAAATAGTTTTTATAAAGGAGTATCAATGGTGGCAAACTGCTTTGATCATTAGTACTGTAGCACTGTTCACTGTCATTGTCCTTTTTTCAATCTTTATTCAGCTTCAAAGAAAAAGCAGATTTTTCTTTAAAACTATTTGTTAAATTGTTAATTTGTTTACAGTTGAGCCATCAACATAGAAAACATTTTAAACATTACTGTTATTGTGAAATGTATATATATAAATTGTGTAATACTAATAATAGGGTAATAGTATAAAAAAAGTCCACTGAAAATAATTTACATTTTTGCTGCTATATGTAAAAAGTGTAATTCTGAGGATAGGTAACATTGATGATGAGCAAAATGTAATCGATCAAATTTGCTTATTTATTTCCCATTTATTACAAGATAACAGCAAAAACAACCATTAAACATACTGCTCAACAAAACAGAAGAGGAAATGAATTGAGTATTTATATCAGGATGTTGTGCTACATTTTTAAACTAGATTTTAAAGTTTGGCTAGCAAACTTCATGTTTTAATCTTTAAAAATTTGATAAAGCTTTTCCAATCCGTCCCAGGTCACTTTCATATGAGCTCCTGAATTCAATACATATCAAATTTTTTCAATGCGACCTCAGTCTGAACATCCAGCTCACATTTATCAGACTTTTACATCATCATATGGGGACAAACGTCATATTTCTAAGCGTGAGCTTGAAGTTTCACAACAATCATGACTGAAGAAGGTAGTGGAAGAAAAGTTATTGGAAGGAAAGTGAAGCAATAGAACTAATAAAGAGTTTTTTTTTTTTTTTTATCTATTTCTTGACATGATTTGGTCAAAATTTTCCTGCTTCAATTGGGAATGAACTGAAATAAAGCCACACAATTACCTCAAATCGCATTCTTGTCCATGTTTACTTTCGTTTTGATCAAAGTCAATATCTGCGCGTGTGCGCCTCACTGCAAACTGGATTGTGTTCACACTCAGAATGAAGTCACATATTGTGTGTAATGTGAACGAGCACACAAAAAATATCTGATTTCATGTCAAAACTCGGAATTTATCATTAATAGTTGCAGTCTGAACGTAGCCTTAGTTCTTCATAATGCCTTGTTAATTTGAGTTTCCGATCAGCACCAGCTCCTGCCCCGGTTTGCGAATGTCTGATCAGGCTTCTTTTATAATTTATCATTTCAATTCTCCTTTAATTGTGTTTATTGTTTCAGTCCAGTTGAGCATTTTTATATAACTCTCATCCTCATGCATTTCCTTTTTTTCTGTTAAAGCCATATTTTACTTTCAGAGTTTCTTAGTGAAGTTTTACATGTCACGGTTGGGGGCGTTCTGTTGTATTAAATTATTTAATTAATTCAGGTTTTCCTACCCTTTGCCATGTTTATGTTTAATTTCTTTAGATTTTGCTGGTTGCTCCTCTACGTACGTACCCTGACACACGTGTTGTGATTGCAGGAGTCTATGGCTAAAAGTGCGGATGGGAAGGCGTATGTGATCACGGGGAGCTGGGACCCCGCTACTCCCGCTTTCCAACCTCTGAACGAGGACACACCGAAGGGTAACGATAATCTTCTGAACACACAAACACCCAACTGGATGTTCTCTGCCATCTAGTTTATTTGTGTTTGTGTGCAAGTACGACTACAAAATGCACGACTCCGACTGCTCATACACTGTTTAGAAAACACGATCGCACTCACAGATCGATCGGTGACTTACAGAAATCAGTTTCAACTGCCGGCAGAGCATCAGATCAACTCAAACCGACAAGACTTCACCAGCTTTTCTCGTCTTCAGTAACTTATTTACTGTTAGGATTTATATTTAAAAACTTAGTTCAACTAATTTACTGCAAGAAATGTCTGCTTTTCCACTCCCGTTTTATTGATTTAGTTATAAAACTATAATAAGTCAGAATTTTCGTTTTGATGATGACAAAGTTCCCTCATTTAAATGTATACATGCTTAAAAAGGGTGATGATAATAATAATAATAATAATAGTAATAATAATAATTATACACTTTATTGGAGTCACTTTTCTTGTAACATCCTGCTATATATATATATATATATATATATATATATATATATATATATATATATATATACGCACACACACACACACACACACACACATCATCATCATCATTATTATAGTGTTTTTCATTATTCAAGTTTTACTTTACTTTGTCTTTGACAAGTAATGTTTCGATCAGATTGGTATGTATATATCATTATAAGTGTTTTCAGTATATGTATATGCATGGGTGAATTAAGTGGAAGCATTTGAGATAGAGCTTTACTTTCTTCAGCACCCTTCGGAATCCACTCCTCGCGTATAAAAGCCTTCCTTGTAACCACGAAGCTCTTGTGAAAGACTGATCAGGAGATATTTACACCAAATTTTAGCCACAACACACTTGTCTGAGCTGCATGTTGTTAAAACACCACGTTACTGAAAAAGCCTAAGAAAATCGACACAGTCTAGGTTAACAGTGTGACTGTAGGAGATTGATTTTTAAAAATCAGGAGAGTTTCTGCTTCATAATGGAGGCTCTTTCTGCTCCTCAGATAAGCAGGTGTACATGACTGTGGCGGTGGATCTGGTGGTGACGGAGGTTGTAGAGCCTGTTCGGTTCCTCATGGAGGTGCTGGTGAGAGTCTATCCGGCAAATGAGAGGTTCTGGTATTTCAGCAGGAAGGCCTTTAATGAAACTTTTCACCTCAAGCTGAAGCAGGTACTGCTTTATTATAGTTACAAGGAATTCATTTTTAAAGGGCTGAGTTTGTCTTTGAAACAAAATTACATGTTGAAAATTGCAGCTGGAACAATTATGAATTTGATTAAAAGCACTGCGTGGATTTGGATGCTTTGAATGGTCGGGTCTTTGAATACTTTCAGTGGATCACAGCCAATTATTTGAAGTAATTTTGTTAAATCTTTAAAACATTTTTTGCTCAAGTTGTGTGACTTTCTGATTATTCTGAATTTTCTTTTTGATGGTAATGCGTACATAAATATTTTTTTAATAAATGCATGCATAAGTCAATGTGATCAATACAGTTTATTCAGAATTTTTTTTTTGTAACTCAAACAATTGTTTGTAAGAAAAATCACTAAATGCTAAATAATTATCAAAAGAAAATGTGGACTTAAAAATTAAATGTAGAGAAAAAAAGCCTGATTAAATATGAAAAACTAAATGCTGAAACAAGAGAACACAGTTTTCAGATAAAATAATTGTAGAATAAATACAAACGTATACCAATAGCAATCACTTCATATATTAATTGAATAAAACATGAAAATACTTGAATAAAGAAATGACTAAGTGATTACTTAAATATTAAAATTATTAAATAAATTAGTGAGGTGAAAGACATTTTTAAATATAGTAATACATTAATTTATATTGTTAATAATAGTAATAATATTGAAAAAAAATATATATATCAAATGGAGAATTGATGACATGAAGGTATAAAGAAAGGAATTAAAATTGTTTTAATATTAATTTCTAAATAAAAGAAAAGAATACTTGACTGTAAAACTAAATCTCAATCATAAAATACGGAGTTACAGAATCAAGAAATATGCAAATAATTAAAATGCTTTGATAAAAGAATGACAGATAAACTGTTTTCGTGTCCTTGAGAAATTCTCTCATTTCTTACAGAACCTTGAACAAACTTGTCGTGTCTCTCCGGTTAGTGTTTGTGTTTTCAACTGCATTTTTTGTTTCCATCTCTTCTCTTCATTCTTGCCCGATTACTTAACAGAACAAGTGACGAAAAAGTATTTATTTCGTTAGTTATTGGGGTGTTTAGGGTTTTTTTTTTTCATGAAGAACGGGTTAACCCTGTCAACTGAGCTGCCAGTCAGTCGCTGGAGCCCGAACAATTAAATCGATTTAATGTTAATAAAGGTATTTCAAAATGATAGAACAATAGGTTTTTATTTGAAAAACCTTTTTGGAAAGTATTGAGACTGAAAGAGATGCAAGGGATTGAAAAGAGCACCAGCTGTGACTGCAAATACACGTCCAGCTTGCTAACTGCCTACTACAAATTGCTATTCGAGTTTCTTACTTTACTGTTTATTCCTTTTTTCTACCTTGCTCTGTATATTCAACAGCGAAACCTAATAATCATTAGTTAATATCACTCTAAATTTATCTTTCTATCTGATTTTTCTTTCACATGAAAGCATATAACACTCCTGACGCTCAGCTGACAATCATTTCTATCGCCTCCAATTCCCTCGTGCCACACAGTTCTTATGTAAACCGTGTTTTCTTTTTTTAATTGCAAAGTGGAACAACCACCAGCGAAGAATGATGTTTACAGCCAGAATAATTACACGCTAATTCCTCGCACCTAACGAGCAGCATAAACATTCAGGAAATAACAGAATAACGTGAACAAGGGGGCCGGGTCTTCTTGTATAGCCAAAATATTATCAGTTAATTAGTTTTTAACTACAGCCCAGGCATTCTTTCCGTCAGTGATAAGATAACTATGAGGGCAATCAGGCTGAGATGCTCTAATTACTTGAGCATGATAATGAGCGCCGGCTCTCTTATTAAGCCCAGAATTATACAAAGCCACCATTTGCCGCTTCACAGCTTCCAGGAGTTACAGCTCCTGTTCAACCTTCACGAACGTTCTTTTCCTTCTTCGAGGTTCGTCAGTCGATTGCTACAGCACAGCTCTCTGTGAAAGAGAATCTTACTTAAAAAAAAAAATTCTAAATTATTCTTTTTTGTTAAGAATTATGAATTTCAAATCATTCTGGAGGACCTTTTTTATTTATCTCAAGCTTTACCTTTTTGAGCTTTAGGTTATCAAACTGAAGAAAAATAAGTCATAGTGCTTTGTCTTAAAATCTAATGGAAATATATTCCAACCAACATTTTGTGGCTTTATATCAGAGCAGCTACAAGAGTTGGCTTCTTTGCAGAGATCTTTCAGGGACAGGTGCTTCAACTTGTTTTGAGAAGATTGGATTAAAATAATACAATTTTATGGTCCCTTTTTTAGGCAAAAAATACATAAAATATAATTGAAAATGTAGAATTTGGCATTTAGTATAAATATATGACCCCTCTATACTACCACTGCACTCTTAATAACCCTTAAAAAGCACACTGTATCTAGCAAAGCTCACGTGTTTGTCTGAATTTGACAAAAATCAACATTGAGCAATGTTTCGAAATTTTATAGTTAAATGATGTAGTATTTAAATTTGATGTATTAGTCTCTTATATATTTTCTGACCTGGAAGTTTAGTCCCCAACGAATCACAAAGACCACAATGGCTCCTTTTTGATGTGTCAACAGGGTAAATAAGACTTATTGTTATTCCTTTACATCCCATGCCATCAAGTGTAGAGTAACTATTTTCTGAAAGTTATTTTTGTTGGTGAAATAAATGGCAATTTAAAAGGAAAAGTTTGATGCTTTAGACCCCAAAGGTTAGTACCAGAGTATTTTTGAGACTTCAGACTATTTTAGAATCACAATGCTTAGAAATGCTCTGCTAACGATACATGAATACCTCATTTAACTTATAAACTTATATAAACTGGTATAACCTTACATTATTTCTTGTCAACACAAGCCCATCTGAAACAGGTTTTACATTGTTTGAAGCAAAGTGGTGTTCACAAATAGCTTTAGGTCCCCCAGCCTTAATCACCCTGCAACCCACCTCTGATTCCTCACTGAAGTGAAGCAGGTTTTAGGCTGAATAGCACCCCAATGAGAGATTGGCATAACCAGGTCAGCAGAGGGTGCTCACCCTATGGTCCTTTAGGTTCCTAGCATCCCAGTGTAGTGACCATCCTTCAGATGAGACTTTAAACTGAGGTCCTGACTCTCTGATATCATTAAAAATTCTTGGATGTTTTGATGAAAAGAGTAGGGTTGCTACCCAGCACTCCTGGTCAAATTGGCCCTCTCATTATAATCGCTGTGTTCTAATTGGCTACATTGACTCTCCATGTCATTTGTACCGAAATAGAATGGTGCCAGAGCCAGAACTAATGGAAATGTTGCGCAGTGGTGGAGTTGGTCGCCCTGTAAAACAATTCACATTTATGAAAGCTAAATAACAAGTTAAAAAACACAATTACAAATCGAAATGCAAATTACCAATAAAAAAAAAACCCAGGAACAAGTTAGATGCCAGATGAACAAATTAGAAAATACAACAGTATTTAGACCAAAATGGAACGGACTTGAGAAGTGACAACTTAGCAGTGATTGGTTGCGACTTCGTCATTACAAGACCATTACAGGCGAATACTGTAGTTTTTGCTAAAAATAATGCTATAAGTAATTAAACACTATTTTGGGGAAAGATATTCGCATGCAGTGAAAATGAAAATATCAGCACTCCATGGAAAAAATAGCTTGAAAGAAGTTGTGCCTTTGGTAACTTTTGCATAAATTAAACTTACACAGCTTCCTCCATAGTTTGAAAGAAGTCGTGTCCAATTAATATCAAGCTGTTTGTTCTCAATTGGTGCAATCCTTTTCTGTTTTGGCTGAATTGTCATTGTGCTTTCTGAACTGTTAATTAGTTTTTCAATTTGTAGTTGTGTTTTTAACTTGTTATTTTGCTTTCATAATTGTGAATGGTTCTGCTGTGTCTGGTCAATATTGCTGTGATGAGAATGTCAACTGCTAGCGAACCAAAACACAACACAGACGCTAACAAAAGATAAGCTTTATTTGTCTGGTCATAAATCGTATAAATATAACTTCTTACATACATCCGCTGCTGCTGTAGAAGCTCTGTCTCTAAATTGAACTATATCACAACGTGGCGTGATGACGATGCTAACATCTTTCTAAAACTAAAGCTAAAACTCAACACAAATAACAAAGAAAGGTTAATAACTTCATCGCCAAAGTTTTATTTCATTATTACCGTTTAAAATGGAGCAGAAATCAAGACAGAGAGTCGAAGAACTTACTTTGCTTCACTTCGCCCAATCACAGAGCTCGCTCTTAGAGAGGTCAGCGGGAGGTTACGTCAGCTCATAGTCTTTGCAGAGGGCAATTCGTCGAGTTGTCGCAGAAGTATAAATCAGGCTTTACACCACAGATGAATGAGCATTTCACCTTCAGAAAACATTCAAAGCAAGTTGCAAAGTTATTGAACAGTTTTATCTAATTAGGTGATCATTTAAATAAATTCTTTAAATCCCATCCACTGGTTTTACAAGTGAAGAAATATATTCCCAGGGCTGTTTTTTATCCTACTTTGACCCCCGAGCCATGATGGTGCTGTGTTTATTGTGTCTCTGTGACATCACTGTGTTGCTTTGTCCCCAGCTTGAGCTCTGTGTGTTTGTGTTTGTAGGGCGCTGGCAAGGACAGTCAGGGAGATGCCATGTATGAGGTGGTCAGCCTGCAGAAACAGACCGAGTATGGGGAGAGGGCACGTGGCCGTCTGCGCTCGCCCACTGAGGAAGAGGAGCCAGAGGAAGGTACGCCATCATCTAGTGCATCAGAATGCTTTTCTTTGTTACATGACTGGGTCGTTTCCAGCTCCGTAGTTAAATGTATTTAATGGTATTGCATTTTGTATTGGGTATAGCGCCTGTAACACCTTTATTTGAGCATTTTTAATGATGGTGATTAACATCAAGCTGGTTGAATTACTTAAAAATGGTCTAATTCTGAAATAATATTAAATTTCAAAAGAAAAAAACACTAAGCTCTCATCTGATGTGCACAGCACCCATCATGGTAACATTCATACTGCTGAACACGCTTTTGTAATGCAGGTCACTTAATTTACTCAAAGCATCTCAGAACAAGTCCCGGAGCATTCACTACCTACAAAAATTTCCTTCAAGCTCTGACCTCATTTTTCATCATGTAAAGGTGCAATTTGTAGAATTTTGACTCCTCCTCCTCCTCCTCCACGAGAAGATGGGTTGCCAGATTGACGTGACAATTATCGATGATTGTAAGCGAAGAGATTTGCATGATTTCATTACTAATAATATGTAGTTAAAACTACCTCGGGCTGTAGCTATCGAATACTTTAGTAATAGGGTATTCCACTGAAAGTGTAATAGATTAATTGAGTAATCAGATAAAACATGTTTTTCCATTATTTAAGAGTCAGAATTTGAGACGTCACGTCTTCCATCTCTGCGAGTCTCAGATCAGTTCACAAAATCTGTCACAAAATTCACTGACTACCTGAAGTTTCATACAGCACCTCAATAATGAGGAGCAAAATTTTCCTTTCTCTCTACACAGTCTCAGGTTGCGGCTCCTATTAGAAGACCATTAGGAAGATGATGAAGAAATATGTAAATTCACAGAGCCAGTTCTCCCTTTTTTATTTATTTTTGTGTTTTTGCGTGATGTACTTTTAAGCATAAATATTTCAGACATTTTTACACAATATGTAAAACATACGTTTCCGACTTCAGTGTACAATGATCTTTAATGTGTCATGTCTAATCATAAAGCTTTCGTTCTTTTTTCAAGATTGTATTGTGTGATAAACAGGTCCTCATATAAAACTATTGATTTCAGTCAGTCTGAAAACATGTATATTTTGATAGAAGCAGTGATTCATCAAAAATCTATCAACATTTTTTTTTATATAGCGCTGGGGAAAAATCATGAATTTTTTTTTGTTGATGAAGAAAAAAAACAGAGAACTCGGGGTAAAAAAAACCCCACACAGACGCAGAGAAAAGATATTCTTCAGAGAAGAACCACTCTGTGAGATCACAGGTAGCCTCTCTTGACCGAGGTAGGTGCTAATCACCTCCCCAGCATAAAGCCTATTTTGTTTTAAATGAACTTATTTTACATGAAAATTTTCATGGTATCCTGACACCAGTGGTTAGGACATATAACAGAAACGAAATATGGGACACATACCATAAGGGAATTATTCAATTGCTATATTAAACATAGTTTGTTTTGTGCCCGTCCGTATCCCCGCCAAACCTTTTGGTTTACTCCCAATGTTTACTAATCAGTATTTACATTGTCTGCTGAAAATCTAGATTTAATCTCATTTTGGCTCAAAGATCCAAAGTGTTGCAGATGTCTATTTGCTTCTCAAATTGAAGCCGGCCACGATTTTCACCAGAAAGCCAGAGATGTGAAGCCCTGGTGGCCTTCAAGTGGCTCATTTCAGGAGAGCGCGTTTCAATTTGTTTAAGTGGTACTGACTCTATGTGGCCACCACCTTTTGATGTTTTTTTGCTTCATTACTTTTTGCACATGCACCAGGATATACATTTACAAGGGTTTAAAGTAGCATTTTTTTTTTTCATTATTTAACTTTTTGGATGATCCATTAAGATCATTTATAATACCTGAGCTGTGTTTGCTTGATAAGCTTATAAAGTGTGACTCCTTATTCTTATGTAATGTAGATTTTTTTTTAAAAACAAAGCTACTTGAAAGACTGATTAGATAATGTACATGTTGAGGTTTCCATATTTAGTGGAGCTTGCATTTTTGAAGCATGAAGTAAATACAGGGGCTTAAAATGTTACCTGTGATGAGGGTTCATTTTCCGTTGGTTAAGCAACTCTTTTTCCGCTTGCCACAGGTTCAGTGTTGATGACTTCAACCTGAACTTTAGCACTTACAATGTCGATGATTCATTTGTTATTGAGTTCGTGTTTGCCAATAAATTAATACATAGTAATAATTTACATAATTGTGTAATAATAATTAGTTCATTGCCATAATTAACGTCTGTAATGGCATAGTTAGCTAATTGGTTTTTCAATTTGTTGTGTTCGCTTCATTCCATAGTAAAGTCTAAACAATATATTGATTGATTATAACACATGCCAAATAACATTAAATAAAGTATGAATGTAGATATATAGATTAAATTAGTCATGTTATTTCTGGTCTTTATTTAAAAGATCTGAATACTTGACTCAATTCACTTAACTGTCTCATACACCGTTTTTAAAATAAAACACCGTTCATATTTTGATCAAGCTTTAGTTGTTGGACAACAAAAATGATCCTTTCCAATTTCAGGTCATGCAAGTAAGATTTAGGGACTTTTATTTTAGGCTTGCAGGTGGTGAGGTCCTATAATGGTCATCGATTTATTTTATATAAATTACCAATATTTATTGTTAGGAAACCTGCTGTTCCTGCTAGTTCACTGACTGCTTGCGCTAGTAAATTAATACTTTTGAGTTCAAATTTGTGTAGTGTTGGGGTGGATTATTCTAGTATAAGTTCACTCTTAACACTAGTTATATTTTTGGATTGGAAACAGGTTAAAACTTTGGATTAAGCAACAGTTTGTAAAATGAGGTTTCATTTTGGTACTCAAGCAAATAATCGTTATCTTGTTTTTAAATTCTTTCTGCATGTGTGTGAGGTTTTTTTTTTTGGGGGGGTTCTCTGTTTTTTCTCTCCTATATCAATTAAAAAATATGAGTTTTGTTTGCTTTATTTCATCACAACATTGGTTTAAAGGGGGCTTTAGTGATTACTGGTCAGTTTAAATCAACACTTTTCTTCATACTAATACACTTTAAAACCCCTAAGGTAGTATGTTCTATTTCTACCCCACAGGAATTCATTCTGGATAATTCTGTCCCACATTTGGCCTTTGTGAAGCTGCCTTGAAACAACTGTTAAAAAGAGCCATATAAAACATTTTGATTGATTTACTGATAAATTCCACAAGTGTATTATGTTTTTTAAATGTAAAAATAAAATTGCAAGGTGTATATGACTGCTTAAAAAATACAGAATTATTAACATTGTAAAAGTCAGCTGTTCATTTGAATGCTTTGTGGGATAAATACCAGTAAACTTTTTTTTTTAATCATTGACTCATGTTCCAGAGTTCTGGCTGAGAATGCTGCGCGTTGAATGAAGCGTAGGAGCGTTGTTCCACTGACTTTTAGGTGTTGTGGTTTATAGATGCACTCGAGAGCAAACCTATAGATTTCATTCTTTTTATTGTATGAAATAAAATATACAGTTTACCATTTGAGATTTTCAGATTCAGATCTTTAGCAGAAAGCGTAGATCATAAACTGATTCAGCCTTACCACAGGAAAGAAGAAAAAAGAATGAAACAAACAAAAATCAACAGAAAGCCTGTGTTTTGATGGTGAGACATTTAGTCATTTATGTTTACCTATAAATAATAGTCTGGTTGGAATTGTATTTTAAACATTTAAAGATGAACCTATGCAGTTATCTAACAGTTCAACTAATATATATATATATATATATATATATATATATATATATATATATATATATATATATATATATATTTTTTTTTTTTTTTTTAACCTATGGATTGTTTGGAGAAACAAAGACCTTTAAAATCATTCTGTTTTTAAACAGCATTTTACTTGCTTAAAACATTATTATAAAACATACAATAGCATCTTTTTTCTATAAATGATCCACAAATTGACTTAACACTTTGATAGCTTAGACAGACCAGACTTTTGTTAACTGTAATCAAGCAAACCAAAGTTTTTTTTAGATGATTTCTATAAACGTGTCTATTTTCATTGTGCCTCACAAAAACCCTCTCAGAATAGATTCTGAAGTGCTATCAAAAGGTGTTTGTTGCAACGAATTCCTTGTGTACAGTTCTACAATAAACTTCCATCTATTGTGTTTAATAGAACATATGTGTAGCTTCTCTGTGAACCTTTTGTGAAGTGACTGAACGATCGCTTTTTATTCAGCCGCTCTCATCAAATCTCATCTTTTGGCTCGTGCTATTTGTTCCGAGCCTTGCTTTCTGGGCTGTACAAGTCGGTTCATTGTTGTTTTTGGAAGCGTTCGCCCTTGCCAGCTTTTCTCTGAGATCTATTGGGGAGGCAGATGGAAAAGAAGATTCATCCACCCACATCTGCTACCAAAGCGCCTTGTCACCTTGCGACAGGGGCTCTTTTCTCAAGGCTGAACTCTCTCTCTCTCTCTCTCTTTCGCTCTCCATTTTTCAATCACTCTACTTGCAACGTTGCCAAGCTACTTGTGCAGTAAATGTAGAACGAAGCCCTTTTAAAGCATTTCAAAAGAAGGCACTGTGCTCCAGACCACACGTTGAGGATTGTAAGCCATACAGCCTTAGAGAGGTCGTGAACATACTAAATGGATTCAGAGAGCGATTTCTGTAACCCTTAAATCGATCCTAACTCTTGGTATAGCAATGGGTTCTTTTTTTAAAGATAATGTTAAGCAAGTTTTAATCACAGAGCTCTCACCAATCAAGTGCATTGCTGATAAGTTCCATGTAGACCTTGAGGTTTGGACCTGTAGAGAAGGAATTCTTAATGACCTTTGCTGACATTAAGTGCAAGACATTTTCTTTATCGCCTCAAGGCTTGACTGTAATCATGGCACTCAGTGACCTTGAATAATGCAGGTGCCCATGTCAAATCTTTCTCTTCAGTCTTCTGCACACTGTACTTTCAAATGAACTCCGATTCTTGAAGCATTTTAGTGTGCGAAATCTCTACCAATGATTCTCTCGCAAGGTAGCTAGCAGACTCAACCTCACAGTTCTTTTGAAGGGTCAAAACCCTAACTTTTGGCAATGTTTTAACCGAACACCTGGTTAAAACCTTAATTTTCTCCGGTAAGATTTTCACCTGGCGAATCAGAGAACTGCGGGGGTGGCTGTGAGTGAAGGCGTTTCCTTTATGCTGTTCATGTCCATTACTGTTTGCATAAAATAAAGATTTGGATTTATTTCTAGGCATACGAGGTGCTTAAATACTTTTTCTAGAACCTAATGACTACCTTAACAAGTACTATAAGCGGTGTCTATTAATTTAAGTCTTTTTGATCTTTTGAATTCATAGCAACTATGAGGGTGAGTGAGGTGTGTAGAAATGTTTGGGAACATTGAGGCATTAGTGGGTTTTTTCTTTCATTTTGCACCCTGGTAGTGAGAACTCTGCCAAAATCTTTAGGAGACTATGTGGACACTGCGTGCATAGTTTCATCAGTTCTATGGTTGATCTTTTTAGCACCCTTTTCTTAGATAAGGGACTTTCTTGTGTACTCTAAATTGAATGCTTATAAGTCAAAGGGCTTTACAATTAAATGAATATCAATTAAAAGGCCATATCAAAATTTAAAGCAAGTAAAGTAGTCAAAAAGAAAACAGGTTCCAAATGATCTAAAAACAATAACAGCGCATCCATGTAGACAGCACTCATTAACTTAAAACAATTGTGTCTTGAGCCAGGATTTAAGTCTTATTACGATTTTAACATCTCATGTCTATTAGACTGCGATTCTGGCTATGGGCAGCATGATGGGAGAATAAGTTGTTTCGAGAACACCTGCCCTTCGCCCCAATCAGTGCACTTTCTACACTTTATGGCCCCAAAATGAGAATTAGTGGGCCTCAAACTGTAGTATGCATTAACAAGTGTCCGAGTGGTGTACTTTTTCCGGTTAGATTCTAAAATGCAGATCGATGAACACTTACCCACAATCCACTGCGGTCGGGCAGAAGGAGTTTTCTCATGGACCCAAACAAACGAGCTCTCTCTGTAATATGACAAATTTTTAAAGAAGCACAGAAATAAATAATAGCAAAATAGAGAGTGTCCTATCTTATATTAGAATATTTTTAATGAAGTAATGGGAATGCTCTATGTGGTTATACACCAAAACAGTCTACACCGTCTACAACTTGTACAAAATGCTGCCGCCCACCTCCTTACTGGTACTAGAAACATGAGCACATTACAACTATTCTGTACTCCCTGCACTGGCTTCCGGTTAATTTTAGAATACGATAACATTTCTTTTATTTATTTTTTAGTGCTGTGAATGGTATTGCCCCATCAGATTTTAGCCTGTCACCAAACCAGCAGAGTTTTAGGATCTGCGGGGAAACACCTGCTGGAGACCCTACGGTCAAGGTCTTTGCCGTGGTGGGTTCAAAAGCTCTGGAATTCCCTACCCATTGACCTTCACTCCATGTCTGCATTGCTGGTGTTTAAAGCGAAACTAAAAACATTAATTTAAAATTGCTTTCAGTTCTTAGTGCACACACTCGTCTTACACACTAAAAAGTATGTACGTTTTCTTCTGAAAATGAGTATCTACTTTAAGAGTAAAGTAGAAGTATTCATATTGGGACGCAGAACTGGATTGAGTTCTGGTTGCTACATATTGATTTAGGGGGCTCAAACCACAACTTGAGCAATATATGAAAATAGTTTCCCTCTGGTTAACAGATAGCGACAGTGAGATTTCAAGTGGAACCGGAGATGTATCGAAGGACTGTCCGGAGAAGATTCTGGAATCCTGGGGAGGGATCCTCAACAGATGGTGAGAGACTAAGTTAGTAGTGTGCTTCACAGCTGTAGATACAAGCTCTGATGTGCTGCTTACGCTCAACAGGCAAGGAAACCTACTGACGCGACCCAAGGGTCTTTCAGCTCTGGTGAAGCCTGGAATCCCAGAGGCCTTACGGGCTGAAGTCTGGCAGCTCCTGACTGGCTGCCACAATGATCAGGCTCTCCTAGAGCAATACCGCATCCTCATCACCAAGGTACAACATGACCACTTACACTTGTGTTTGTTTTAAAAGGGGTTATTAACTCTAAAGCTTTAAAAATATGTGCCGACCATTTATGTAATAACATGCCTGAACTCATGCTTTTGGGGGCTTTACCAACGCGTTTCCTAACTTCCCTTCTGTTCTTTTTGTGTAACCAATTGAAAACTTGGTACCAATTGAGAGCTGTAGTACCAGAATGGTGTCAGCTGCATAGGGTGCAATTGGAAAAAATGGTGCCAATTTTTCTTGCCTGCTTCCAAGTAATGAAAGTAGTTCCAAACATTGCTCAGCTGAGAGCTGATTCCCATTCATTTCTATGAAGCCTGAGTAGCTATTTCAATTATCATTATTTAGATTTTTTATCTTAACAGAGAGTCTTGTACGCGATAGGCCTCACACAGGAGATAAATTTAGAGTTCTATATGAGATCGCTGACTTTTGAAATAAAACTTTATCTTACTTTTTAGAGGAAGATGGCTGTGTGTCCGTTTATCTAAACTTGATTTTTAATCGAGTGAATGAGTTAATGTATGTATCACTTTATAAATCAAATAGTTTCAAATATTTCCAGAATATGTCCGCAGACACAAATAAAATGCTTCGATAAAATGCTTGGAACATGTATGACTTAATTCTTAAACTGGAAATTAAGAGAGAGGAAATGCATCTTCCTACTATTCATGTTTCTGGGTTAATTCTCTCTGAGCTGTTCCGACGGATTACTGTATCTGATGATGTCAAGAAGTGATGCTGATACTCTCATTTTTGTACACAAAAGTCAAAGGTAATTGATAATATTTCACACATTCTAGTTCCGACTGTTATCTGCTGCAATTGGAGTGTAAATTCAGCAATATCCCAAACCTGGTTTAATGAGATCAGTCAATTTGCTGATACTATTAACCAAAAAATATTCTCAATGTGATTTTTGAGCCAAAGAGGTGTTGTTTGAAGTAAGTTTTATGAACTATGAAGGTGTATGTGTGATTAAATATAGCATTATTCAATAAAGTGGTAAATGTACAATTCTGGAACAATATATTGATTGTAAATAGTAAATACAGTGAGACTGGGATGGCCTTCGTATGCTGAATTTTTTTAGATGTAGAAGCAAGTTTTACATGTAAAAAGCCTAATCCGTTCCAAGCCACACAGAAACAACACTAAAAATAAACTAGGATTCTTCAATCCTTAGAAGTACACATTATAAATGTAATAAATAATTATGAAACAATGAAAACAGTGTAAAATAAATAAAAAATAGCACTTAGCGGAGGAGAGCCATGGCCATAAAAATACGCATTGCCAAAAATGCAACATGAAAATATTCACAAATTTTAAACCGAAAACGTTAATGAAGACAGGGAGAGCTCTTCTGGGAAGACGTCGTGGTGCGTCAGGCGATCAATAGGAGAACAGGATACTACCACAAACACGCAGCATCAGGGCCGAAACTTACCAATAGGAGAGCAGACTTTGTGCACTTTCATATTAGCTCTTGCTTTTATTCAGGATTTAAGCTCACATCATTGGCATTGTTGGAATGATGCTCAGCTAAATTCGTTTAATTAAATTAAGATCTATTTCACAGAAATTCAGTAAACACTTGGTTGCTTGGCTGATACCAATACTCCTGCATGCATGAAGTACTGTTTTAACTTTTATAATGAGCCAGGCGACCCCCTTCCATTATTTGAAACTGCTTCACAACCTAAACCGCAGGAGATTCAACAGCACTTTATACTACTCCATTCTAGTGAAGAATATCCTCCTTTGTTTGCTGGAAGTGATATTTTTAGATTTTCTTTAGGTGCAAGCCAATAATCATTGCTTTTAGGAGCAACTCCTGAAATAAAGCCTGGTGATTAATGGCGAGCAAAGAGAGTGATCGAGAACGGCTGCCATAAAGTACCTCAGCAGGGCAAGAGAGACTCGAAAGCAGTGTGGCATGAAGACAAAGATCGACTAAATAAAATGAAGACAGAACAAGAGGGAGGACTTCACAGGGTTCTGTAAATCCAGCTGGTTGTCCATTCTGGCTTCTAACCATGCTTTGTTATGCTGTGTGCAGGATAAACTTTTATTTTTTAATATCAACGTTTTATGCACTCTAGTTTCTCAGTTGTTTTACAATCCAGAAAAAAAGAAGTCATTACAGCTGGCCATGTTGGATTCAATTTAAGATATGGTTATGATGACACCTATTAAAATAAATTAGCTAGTTTAAGTCAGCCTAGCTTTTTTCTTATCTGCAGCCTGTCTTTATTACTAACTGACCACTCTCTAGAGTGTGCATTGTCCTTGCAGCGGATCAATGAAAATGAAAACCGTGTGCTTTTTCCGAGAGCGTGAAACTGACATTTTCACCACCTTTATTTCTCTGATGCATGAAGGACCTTGCAGAGCAGCTATTTTCCAAAGACATGGTTTTCTCTCAGTCAGAAAGTGTTGATGAACCTGTTAAAAAAAATACATGTTTACGATTTACTGGCAAATGCTTTCAATACCGCTAATCAGACACACAATGCTGTCAGCTGACTAACAGCTTAACCTAGCGTGAAGCTTGACAAATTTCTTCTTACAGCCTTTTAGGTTCTGGTGTGCTTCCAGATTTTGGTATTAATATACTTTTTGCCAGTTCTAAGTTCTACAGCCTCCTATTTCAAATGGCTTGTGGGATTGATTATGTAGTCATTGCAAGCCTCCGTAAGTAGATTACAGTCTTTATGGAGCATGTAATGAAACGTTTGATGGCAGATCCTCTCAATACAATGTTTTGTGCTTATTTTGGATTCGTTAGAATGCTTGTGTTGTGAGTGTCGTTGGTTATTTTAATTGCATTATTTAGCTTGAAAGCATTTTCAAGGTAGAAACTGATAACTAATAATAATAATAGAAGCTACTAGCAGCAATCACCAGGGTTCAAGCAGTCAAGATGCTAATTGCAGTTTTTTGGTCAATGTTTGGTCAATGAGATACTTGTAGGCGATGCTTTCACAGGATCCCAAACAAAGATCTTTTCTACCAATGGTTCAAAAGTCCATGAGATCTAATTCCTGTAGTTAATGCCATTAAGTTAAGGTGTTTTTACTTCACTGCAATATCTTAAGCTATGTATTTAAAGCGATATGGAAATATATATATTCCAGATCTATATAAATAAATAGTTTTGGCAAAAAAATGTTCAAAATTTATTGTTTTACACTTATTTTAACTGCATATTTGCTATCTGCAGTGTGTATATATGTATATATATTTTTCAAATGATGAAGAAAATGTGCTGAGGCTAGATTGTTAGCTGCCAATTTCAATCGTTTAAAAAAATCCATGAAAAATACAAGTGCATTAGCATTGGCTCTTTTTTTACATGAAAAAGAAAGTATCTAATAAAAAAGTTAAGATTTGAAATAGATGTGACATTAAGTTGTCCTTTAAACCTGTTCTTTTGTCATCAAGAAACGTTACTAGTCTGTTTCCAAAATGAGCAAAAAAGTCCTGTAAGTGTTGAACATGTTTGAGACCTGCCCACAATGCTATCCCAATCTTCTCAGACCTGCTGACACTCCTTCCCATAAGCCCTCAGTTCTTCCCTGTGTTCATTCAGCATCTTGCTTCTAAGCTGCCCTTCACTCTAAGGCTTCCTCATTCCGCTGTTCTGCCTCCCCGAGAAAGCTACACCAAACATGGTAATTTCATTCCTCAAGCGATAAGCCTCTAGTCGATAAGAGAGCTGCTTGGTTTTGTTTTTACACATCCCTTGAATTATGGCTGGAGAATAGATTTTGACTCCGTCTGCATTGTGAGAGGATGGTGGAGACCCCCCTGAAAGCATGTGCTCTGCAGACTGCGTCGAGGGGTTGGCTCACTGCTGACACAGAAATGACAGCTTGTATTACTGAGGGACACACTTCATGTGCTCTATTGTTTGCGTTTGCCAAACTCACGGCACTAGCAGTAGGTTTGTGCAAAACATTGTTATATTATAAGTAAGGTGTTTTGGATTACTACCTCATCTGGAGGATATTTAATTCTATTGTGAAGGTGTTGAAAGAAGTATTGAGTTTGATATATGTAAAATATAAAAATGATGGTTATGGTTGCCAAAGATTGAGAAAAGGCTCATATTGACTCAAAATTGTAAAAGTGAGTGTTAAGGTTGTCAGAGCTTGAGAAAAGATGCGTATACACTCAAAATTGGTGATGTTTTGGTTACCAGAGTTTGAGAAAATGTGCATAAATGTCCAATAACATAAAAGTGATGGTTGGGGGTTCAAACTTTTTGACATTTCATTTCAATTTATTATGCAAAACAGTTTTACAACTTTTGATGTTATGATAAAGGTATTTAATTTGATTCATAACATAACGATTTAAACATTATATAGAACTTGTTACTTAGCATTTTTGTATCTAAAGCTATATGATCATAACACAATCATCAAAGTAGGGCTGAATGATAACCACATCAGTGATTAACAGGTAATGATTTTTGTTCTGAACTTCTTCAAACATAGTTGATTTTTCTTTAGGAACTTTAGGAGCTTTGTTTATGCTAGTTGAACACTTCAGACACAAACCCAGTTTGTGCTAACTGCTAAACCTGAGCCATGAACAGACACAAGCCTCCTAGATTTTATCCAAAATATCTCAAAATGCATTGAGAGGAGAAACAAAACCCTAACGAATCTGGAACAGCATCGGGATGAGTGATTAACAACTGGAGTATCCCTTTAAGATCACAGAGGACCTCTGAGTATTCTTCAGATTGCACTAATAGGGTTTGAAAAGGGATGTAGACAAAGATTTATTTTTTCCCATTTTTGAATAGCAAGCCACTGTCCATTGCCAACAACCTTGCCAAAACATGTTCATCTGTCATCCTGACCTGTACTTGTTCTTCCCATGTGCTGATGAGAGCCAGAGTGCCCTGTATGTCCTTACAGCCAGAGTCACTTGGATCAAAAGCTCAGGTAGTGGCAGATGAAAAGGATAATGGTTATTGTTTTTCCAGCTCTTTCAGTCCTTGGTGATTAATAATTTATATAGGTTTCAGATGGTCAGTTTTGCCTACATGAATCAGGAATTACTTGATGAGCTTTAAACAATGACAAGTTAATATCTAAAACATTGTATTATAACAGACACTCGCTCTGAGTTAGCGAGATTTGAAAGTGATGTTTCTGTTTTTATTTTATTTTTTCACATTCTCAGATGCCAAGTGTCATAATTAATTAATTTGTAAAAACTTCTATTCATCAATCTCAAGTTTATATTTTTTAAGTAGCTGTCAACATTAATAGGGGCTATTATTTTTAATCGTTTTAGTAAAATTGCGTACATTTCAACATTTGCAGCGTAATTTTGAGAAGTTTGGCGGCTAACGGATCTGATGACGCACTTTCTTTGATCTAAGTCCTTTTTTTCCAAATAACTCAACAAACCAATGGCAGGGAATAAAGTTCCTTTGCTCCGTTTTCCACTAAACATCTTACAGTGGATTCTACTGGAGAGGGTTGTGTGTCAGATTTGAAGCCGAATGAAGTCACTTCTTGAAAAGAGACAGTGATGTCAGTTGTTTTGCTGTTTTCTGCAGGCATAAGTTTTTGGATCATAGTGAGCACGGCAACCTTGCACCTTATCTACAGCAAGGGTTTTTCAACCTATGCGCTTTAATAACCATCTACATGACATGGTTTCAATTAACCTTGTAGTCTCTTTGTATTGTGAGCTCGTCTTATGTCTTGCAAAACAGTCAGTAAAGGCGCATTTCTGATTTTGTTGAGCATTTATTTCTTTACATATGAATGAAATTCCCCATCTTTGAGTTTCTCTTTGTTGCACCACCTCAGCTGCTGTGCCTAGAGAAAACGGATTGCCTGACAACTGTAACCAAGGGGCAGATGTTTGCTGCTCTTAGGCACTGGTCTGTGTAAGTGTTTTGAAGCAAGAATGAAAACGAGAAGGAGAGATAATAAAGCTCGGATCAGTAGGAGGCAACAGCGAGAGGGATGTCTTTGATTGTTTTTGAATGGGGAAACATCTTCAGGTTGTGCAGGAAGAGGAGTATAAGGAAAAAAGTGGAGGATATTAGAAAGGAAGAGAGAGAGAGAGAGAGAGAGAGAGAGAGAGGGAGGGAGGGAGGGAGGAGTTGTTTGAGAAAGAGGACCTCAGGTGCCGCCAAAAGGGGAGGGAGGAGAGTTCGAGAGAGAGCGAGATTAGGAGAGGGAAAGGAAGGAGGGAGCGAATGTTATTGCGAGGCACAGTGGAAGAGCAAGAGAGGCTGCGAAGAGGGAGAGGAAACTGAGCCGCACACAGCATCTCTGAGCGCCAGTCTGGGGGGCTTGTTTCTGCTTTTGGACCCAATGCAGCACTTTTATCACCTCTTAAAGACCGAATTCTTCATTTGAAGTACATTTGGACTCTGGCCTCTCTGCGGGAACTGTCATCAACCTGCTGTGGTTAAATGATTGCAAAAAGCTTACAAGGACGGGAGAGGTATTGAAATTTTGTGAAAACACTTATGGGATCGATTTTATTCTTTAAGGACTTTCACAAAGATTGAAATGTTGGAAAGACTCAATGTTGGAACGAAACGAAGAACATGTGGACTTCTGATGGAATACGAAGAACTTGCTTTTTCAAGACCAATTCATGCAAATAGCTACACATATCTTTGGGAAATATTTTTGGTAGGGAAATGTATTGGAAACACTGAATACGTTGTTCTTGAAATGTTGATTGGTTCTCTTTTGCTTATTCAGTCTCCTGTAGAGTATTAGTAGTTCTCGGTGTGGCTCTGACAATTCTCAAAACCGAGTGTCTGGAGTTTGATTTGAACACTAAAAAATGATTGATGGCAAGCATTTGAGCCCACTCACAGAAGAAAACCATGGGGATTCTCACTATCTTTACTAAAACTATTGCCAATTGATATTTTTGGTGAGGGTAAGAAAACCTTCCCCAAATTTCAACCTGAAAAACTTAAAAACATCCTGGAGCAATCGCCTCTTCATTCTGCAGTGGACAGAACAACTCGGATAACTCTTCAACCACATTTACAGTAAAGAATACCTTTTACCAGAGTTTACCTTCTTTAAGCTTACCTGTGCTTCAAGAAGTCTTATTGTTTGTGGAGGAAATTCCCTGTCTGCTCATTTCAGAGTGACCCTTAAGCATGACTGGTTTTCGAGGAACATTGGTCACCTTTTTTCCTCCCCCTGCAGACTGTATTGATTTTCACCGATGCTCATTTCATTGAGATCCAGCCATGTGAAAGACCAGGGTAAAGGGGATATGGCAGAAAATTGAGTTCTGCTGGAAGGGATTACTGAAGATCACATTGCTGGCCATCTGCACTGCCTTTAGCACCTTATCCAAGTGGACACGGTTCAGGACAATGAACCTGTCAGGGCTGATCGAACCAGTCCCCACTGCAAACAGCAGCCTTGGCAATCCCTTTACTGTGTCCCTAAACCACTCCTGCCCTCTCGGCTGGGGGCAGAACAAGATTCTGGAGGCTTGTGTCTTAGAGACTGTGGTCATCGTGTTGCTGACCGTGCTCATCATTGCTGGAAATCTGACCGTAATATTTGTGTTCCATTGCGCCCCTTTGTTGCACCACTACACCACAAGCTACTTCATACAGACCATGGCCTACGCTGATCTTTTAGTGGGACTTAGTTGCTTGGTTCCAACTCTTTCGCTGCTCCATTACCCAGCCGGAGTCCAAGAACCACTCACCTGTCAGGTGTTCAGCTACGTCATCTCTGTTCTCAAGAGTGTTTCAATGGCGTGTTTGGCTTGCATCAGCGTGGATCGTTACTTGGCCATTACCAAGCCCCTCTCCTACAACCAACTTGTGACGCCTTGCCGCCTTCGCTGCTGCATCATTCTCATTTGGATGTACTCTTGCATAGTGTTTCTACCTTCTTTCTTTGGCTGGGGTAAGCCGGGGTATCACGGGGATATCTTTGAATGGTGTGCTCACTCATGGCCAACATCTGCAATGTTTACCGGGTTTGTCGTGTGCCTCCTGTATGCCCCAGCAGCCCTTGTGGTCTGTTTCACCTACTTCCACATCTTCCGCATCTGCCAGCAGCACAACCGTGAAATCAGCGAACGTCGGGCGCGATTTCCCAGCCAGGAGATGGAAACTGCGGAAGGGGGCAGCAATGCCGGGCCAGACCGTCGATACGCTATGGTGCTCTTCCGCATCACCAGTGTCTTCTACATGTTGTGGCTCCCCTACATATTCTATTTCCTGCTGGAGAGCTCTCATGTGCTGGACAGCCCAGCTCTTTCTTTTGTGACCACCTGGTTAGCAATTAGCAACAGCTTCTGCAACTGCGTCATTTATAGCCTCTCCAACAGTGTTTTTCGGCTGGGGATGCGTCGACTTTCACAGACGCTCTGCTCATTTAGTCCCTGCACTCATGATGACAAGGACTTCGGAGAGCCAAAGCCTAGGAAGAAAGCCAACTCTTGCTCCATCTGAGGATCTGGAGAGGATTTCTTGGGTGATTTTCAAACTGCAAAGGATTGGGCTCAGATAACAGTAGTGATTATTTGTGATTATCAAGACCTCCCTTTAATCTGTAAATAACACACATGTGCTCAAAGCGGGTTGTGTTTGCTAATCATTTACTTGTTGACACCAGGAGTTACTTAAAAAAATCATCTTTTAAGTGCTCTTTCTGAACATAGTGTGCACTTAATACTTTAGAAACATTATCGAATCAATTGTTCAGTTGGTTTGACGTAGTTTGAATATGTCTGCTACAAATCTACTGAAAAAAAAAAAAGGTTTTATGCGAAATATGAAGAGTTTAAAGGCCTGGTTGGATATAGGGGAGGTCATCATTTGCTGGTTTCGATTGTAAATCTAAAGCGAATACAGTCAAAATGTGTCAAAAAGCGATGTAGCGACTAACAGACGGCTCTAACATGTTGTTGGGTATCTTGTACAACATGCATACAAATAAAGACCTGTAATAATTGTGAACTGTATATTAGATTCCCAGTGATGTAAGGCCTTTGCTGTTTGTAATTAGATCTATTTGCCTGCGGTGACCCTTTGAGAAACATGCAAACCCAGCATGTTTTCTTTTCTCATGCATTTTTGTGCCACATCAGCTCTACCTTAACATTACCTTGACATGACCTTGCTTTGGTCTCTCTGTTTGTTGAATGTCCAAAAGCAACTGTAACAAATTTGAAGTAAAATGATAGTTCTTCTATTTGAAAGATAGATTAAAGAATTTATTTAATGGATCGTGTTTGAAAGTCTGAAGACTTTCCACTTCTTAAAACAGCCATATAAGCTGCTGGGCACATGTGCATTCAGAAAAAAACTAATTTTTTTTATTTGTTTTCTGTCTATTTAACCTTCTTTGAACATTGTTTTTAACTTCCAATCATTTCTTCAGAGTTATGTGAGTGTCTCTGTAAGATAACTATTCTTAAAGACTATTCTTATTTTATTATTATGCATCACCATGGAAGCCACTACTTTTGTAATGATGGAGAAAACGATATACGATAAGTGACTGCTGCTTCTTGAAATACTTTTAGGGATTCGGTCCTAGATTCTAGCACTGGTGGTTTAGAAAGAGTTTTTGTTTTTGATAATTTGTGCTGTTTTGTTTGTGTTTCTTGCTACTCCTAGCCCTGTATGTGCTGAAATATGCAGCTCTAAAGTGACACCGTAAAACTTGATGTGCGTTAGCTCATAAAAAAATCAAGGCTAGACTCACTGTTCAATTTAAACGTGAGGGTGGAATTTTTGTAGATCTTGAAACTATTTATTATTTATATGTCTGATAAATTTGATGTCTGCCCGTTTTGTTCGGAAAACAAAGGAATACTATATTTATAATTCAGTTTTGTGATTCGTGATTTGCTTTGCTTTTGCTGACGGTAAAATAAATGAGAAAAATTGAAAATGTTTAATGATGACTACACTTTTCTTGCTGAGTTGAACTGAAGTTTCGTGGTTTCAGGTGCCATATCACGTAATCTCGACTTTTCTTACAGCTCAAAATGACTATGATCATAGCATTAACCACTGACCAATCAGTTGAGCCACTAATGCAGCTCATCTCAATGCAGAGCAGATGCAGTGTCTGACGAAGTGTAAAGATGTTTGCATGAGATGTATACTGTACATCTGAAACATTAGCACAAATAATAATATAATCGAGCTCACGGTTTGTCTATTAAACAAACACATTGTTAGGGTTTAAAAAAAGAAACGTAACAGGGCAGAGGGTTATGAAACTCATCACCAAGTTGAAAGTTAACAGAATTTTATTTACACCAAAACAAAAAAAGGAAAAAGGGCAATGTTCAGTTGATGGCAAATGCCGAATAGCAAACAAAAGGTTCTCAATAGCAACACTCACTTACCTAGAAGCATCCTCTTATCTAGAAAAAAAAAACTGGAACCAAAAAAGTAATCTAACTAACCTATTTACAAGTGTACACATTCACAAACCATAATAGCAGACATAAGATAGGCAAAGGTAATGTGTAGTCTAGGGAGGCAGACGTCAAATATAAGCAAAGATAACTTACTTAAGCAAAACATTGGAGATGAAACAAGAGAGTCACAATTTAATTTTTTATATTTGTCAATCGTGTGTCTGGGATCATTAAGACGAACCTCCCAGGCAGATGAGTTGAACCAGTAGAGGGCAACAAGGAATAACCCTGAAAAAAAAAACCTTACCTAACTGTCCGAAATAAATTTAGATTAGAACACACAAAAGAGTAGCTTTTCTCAGATGTTTCAGAACAGAACAAACAATGCCTCTGAAACAGATTTGACTTCCTGAAACAATTTTTCAGTTATTTTGTATGCAAACAAATTAATCAGCAAATACACTCTAGTGTTGAATTATCTAGTAATGCAGTTATAGTCTACACAATATTAGTATGTTCGTTTTCAGCGCATATTTGTTTCTGAATGCAGGTTTTCATCAATGTGAGTCTATGGTCAGGATCAGTTTACAAAGTTTGCCTCCAGCAAATTGATGTTTTATCCCTCTAAATATTGAGAATATTTTTGACTGAACAGACATACTTACATATGTTGTTGCAGTAAGCAAAATTATTATTCTCTATGTAGACTCATTTACATTTACACAAAAAAACATTTTACAAGTCACAACATTACAAGTCACAATTTGCCTCTACAACCAATAAAGCGCATCAAACTGAGCCACTGGAGATCTAACCTAATTCTTAAATTTCTCAGAATTCCCCATGGCTCTAGGTCCTATGGTTTTGAGTATGAAACGGTTCTCACTTTTACAAATGTGTGTTTGTTTTTGCAATAATGCTGTTAAAAAGGTTCGGGTGCGTGGTTTGAGCATGTGACAAACAGCTAATGAAAGTTTTTGAGTTTAAACTGCAATCACCATAAGAGTAGTAGACTTTTCAGTAGTAAGATTTTTTTTTGCTTTAAAAAAAGTCCATTCACCAAAAATTTAGATTTTGTGTGCTGCAACAAACTTGGAAAATGAATTGAGTTTGTGAGCGAAACAGACTTGTTTGTAAGCAAAGCGGCACTTGAAAGAGGACTTCTAGCAAGACTGGCTCTGCAAATCTCTGACCGTGCAGAGCCCAAAGCAGTAAGACTGCAGCTCATTTTAAAGACTAATCCTAAATAAGCAATAAAATGTTGTAACGTTACCCCTGTTTCTATTAGTTTGATCAGTTATCAGAGCAGTGGATATTTTTTCTGATGAGGCTGTGACATGTAGTTATAACAAAATTACAAGACATGGTGAAAGCATCATTGTGAGAAGAACAGTGGTAAACAACGTATTTTGCAGAACCCAAAATCACCAGGTAATTGAAAGACATTACTCACAATGAAAACTGCTCTTTGAATGTTGTTAATGGTGCAGTGATAGTCTAGATGGGTCATATGTTTATTCAAAATGCTTTAACAAGGAATGATATTGTACCTTAAAGTTTGTGAATATGACTTCTTCGGGGGCTAGTAAGCTTTTCTCCACCTTGTCCGCTAAGGCTTTGGGGCGAACCGATCCCAGTAGGACGACCCCAGACTGCACACACAGCAGGGCTGGCACTCGACGGCTGGCTCTAAAAAGGTTACAGCTCCCTTCAGAAGGGAAATTATACGTGTGCAGTTAGAGCGAGGGGGGAAATGAAGTGACCTTTTTGAAATCTAATGAGCACATCAAATGTTTCCATGATCATGGGAGGCTTTGGACCTTCATGAATAAAACATGAGTGCTCTCAGCGGTCACTAACAGTACGTCTCATTCCACTAGCTTACACTTGTTATGTGACCTTAAAGTGAGTTCAGCGTTTACTTGTATCTTTATCATCGCTCAACACCTTTTTGTTTTAGATTTTAAGCAACAATCGCCGAATGCCAGTCCAAGGGCTCATTGAAAAGCATAGTCTATGGGAGCTTTTAGAGCGTAGTGAATCCTAATGGCCACGTGGAATGATGTTTGGCTGGTAAAGCTACTTCGGGGCACTGCCCTTTGCCGACATTGAAGATAATGCATGCTTTGTCACAGACACTGACACAAATAGACCTTGTTTTTGCTCTGGTTGTTTTGCTTCTTTTTTGGTCCATGAGCAAATAAAGGTGATCTAAAATTAAAAATAAATCAGATTTTTTTAAGAGTGTAAATATCAGCCATTCCCAGTTCCTTAACACGTTTTAAACACCTTGTTAGTTTTAAAATTGGTTTATAAAAGTTGAATTTTGCTAATTAAAACTTCAAAAAAGTTTTTAACATTCCCTTGACTTCCATCGGTTTTCTTCACTGACAAGGAGTTTTGAGTTTAATTTGTTGTTAAAGGTGAATGGCATTTAAGGTTTTGTATCACTGAAACTTGTCGACTTTTCAGACTTCTTTACATGTTTTAGTATTGTTCTTCATAAAAACAAGCCTCAAGTCATATGCAGATTGCTTCATCCACATTTGTGTTATTCTATTTTCTTTTTCTGAGAGCTCAAAACTAATCCCAGAACAAAAATGAAAACAAAAAAAGGTGATGCTAGTTTGGAACAATTTCTTTGTCATCTACTCATTGACATTAAGTAGGGTGGAGAAACTCTTTTATTTAAATGGTAAATCTGAATTTTTGTAAATAACAAATAAAATAATAATAATAAAATTTTTTTGTATTGTCTATATCGGCCAAACCTACATGCAACTAAAACATGCACAGCTTTAGGTAAACACACCATTTATTCTATATATTGTAAAGTTTGCTTTGTACATGTTACAAATCCCAGATATTCTATTATATGCAATATTTTTTTAAAGCAAAACCAGATTTTGCGCTCAAAAAGCAATCATTAACCACAAAAAGGTTTGTCTGCACTTTTGGCACATGTCCATTTATAGTCCAAATGAGTTCTTATGACTGATTTTAGAAGAAAAAAACTTCAACTAGAGGACCCTTATGTGTTTTGTATAATTTCAAGAAAAATAGATTTACTTAAAAAAAATTATAAAATAATAATTTTTTAATAATTTATAAATAATTTATAAATTATTATTTTTTTTTAATCGTCCAGCTCTAGTGCGCATCCATAAAAAACTGCTTTGCTTAGAAATTTGTATTTAGCTTTGATTCTAGCTCCCAAAAACTTACATTTCTTCAAAATTTGAACTGATTCTGACATTCTAGGAAGATCCCTTTGGCATAACGTCAATGTATTAAGTCATTCTCTAGGATTCAGGATGTCATTACGAGTGCTGATGCAGGCGGCTCAGCTGAAAGCCTAATGTCAGCTAGATAAAGGGATGGGTTCAAATGAGGATGATCTAGCGCTGGTCACTTTAGAGTATTTTTAGATTGCTTTTTGGTCATGCTTCTGTCATGCTGCTGACCTTTTTATTGCACTTTCAGAGCTAGATTTGAGGTTAGGTGCTAAAAGCAAAACGGATCTTTTGTGGGCGAAAGAATTGAGTGCCTGTATACGCTCGGGGTATTTTTTTCTCGTACATCGTACATGTACCGCTCACTTTATTGGGTACATTTTGCTTGCACCTGTTTGAGCGCCTGTTGTTCTTTTGAGTGACCTAATTCTCAGTCACGTGTTATATGAAGATTTTTAGCTATTGCTGAAAGGGTTATGAAACCCCTATTTTAGTTCATGTCGCCTTAAGATCCTTTTTTTATAAAAAGCACCTTAAATGGGCATGGGCAGCAGTGCTGAGAAGAGGCTAAGATGTGAGTGAGATGAGAGTGGTCATGGTTGAATACGTACCATGTGGGTGAGCTTTTTTTTTAATCATAGCCTTTAGTGTTTTTTCTAGCCTATAATCGACTCTACAAGCAAGGTGGTTCAAAACCTAGATCTTGGAAACTATTCTGTTGAATAAAAAGCACTCTTCTTGATTTTGCCATTTATTTCACTTTTAAATGGTAACAACTTTGTTAAAAAAGAGAGCGGGAGAGAGAGAGGTAAAAATCATGTGTTCTCCACCTTAACCCTGACCACGCCCTTCCACCTGTTCTTTATAGGGGGAAATACTGCCACCTACTGTCCACCACCATTATTACAAATTACTTTGGCTCCCACATAGACCTTTTTCATATTACCTTGTTTTTGAAATATGTAGTCGAGGGGCAGCTGGCTGCCATTCAGATGGGTTTAGAGAGATAGGGAGAATTCTGAGGACGCTTTTCCAACATTTTCCATTCTTCCAGTGATTTTAAACAAATCCTAAATTTAACATGGAAATGTTCACTTCAACAACCATAATCAGAACAAACCAAAGTTTTTTCCAGCCCAAACGCAACGTAAAACCTGCCAACCTCAATAAACAACCAGCCCAGATCTATGCATTGCTGTTGAATGTAAGAATAGAAGCAGCCTGATAAAGAGCATGACATTAGAAACAGTGTTGTAAAAAATCAACAACTTGGTGCTGGTTGGATGAGACGTGTCAATCGTTACAATTGCTTCACTGCAAAAAATGAATTTTAAGCAAAGCTGAAAATGCTTAAAATTAGATTGAAAATCTTGATTTTCTTGTTTTGAGAAGAATTTTCTAATTTAAACCTTTTGGGTATAGATTACTTTGCTTATTTTGAGAAAATAACACTTATATTTTCTTGAGGAGAAAAAAAATCTTATTCTGGTCATTTATGTTCTTGAATTAAGAAACTATGTGAAACAATTTGCTGATTTTGCCACTGATCTTAAAACAAGAATCTTAAAACAAGAATTTTTGACTCAACATATTCTTATATCAAGAATGTTACTGATATTTTATTTTAAGAAATCAATATTAAATGCTGGTTAAAAGCATGCATCTTGGAACAAGAAAAAAAAATCTTAAATCTAGTTCTACTCTAGATCAAGTAAAGGTAAGAACATTTGATTTCTTGAAATAAGACTCAAATGTTTGTGAAAAAAATAAGAAAAAGGATCTACACTGTAAATAAATCATCAATACCCCAAACCTTAACACCCCATCCAGTTGTGATCTAACTCTGATGGAAGAGATCTGTACTTCAAAAAAGCACTTTTGAAACAAGAAAAAAAAAAAACTCAAATATAGATCAATTCTTCCTAGATCAAGCAAAAGATTCTGCTAATGGGGCGAGCAAATTTCAGTTGGTCAGAATTCTTAAAATTAGCAAAAACTTCTAGCTGGTAATATAAGCTGTTGGATCTTAAGAAAATACAAAAACTCTCAAAACAAGTCTTTACAAGCTGTAAAAACGTATTGAAACTAGAATATTCCAACTTGTATCTAGTCACTAGTGCTCTTATAACTAGACAATCTGTATTAAAACTAGAATGTTTTCTCTTATAGTTTTATATAGCTTATTAGAAACTAAATAATTTGTCAGCATGGATAGCGTAGCGGTCAAAGCGCTGACATGTGGAGCTGAAACCTCTGGTGACGGGGGTTCGAATCCAGCTCTGGTCCTTCGCTGATCTTCTCCCCTGACCTCTAGTAAGTGTTCTTCCTCTCTCCTATCTGAACTGTTCTACCTAAAAATGCATCAATAGGCATAATTAATATATAGTATACTTATTTAAAATTAAAATTGTAAGCTAGAATTTCTAGTTTTAAGAACCCATATTCTACTTTAAGAACTAAAATTAAGCACAAACTTTCTTAATTTAAGGTCGAATATATTTATTTTAATACTAAATTTTCTAAGTTAGTTTTAAATAAAAGAGAAAACATCCTAGTTTTAAGACAGATTGTCTAGTTTTAAGACCACTAGAGACTAGATAGAAGTTAAAATATTCTAGTTTCAGTGCAGTTTTACAATTTGTAAAGACTTGTTTTGAGAGTTTTTGTCTATTTATCAGCTAGACATTTTTTCTAATTTTAAGAAATCTTGCCAAGTCAAATTTGCTTACCCCATTGGCAGATTTTTTTGCTTGATATAGGAAGAGTTTAACTTTATTTGAGGTTTTTTTTAACTTTTCAGTAGTTTTTGCTAAAAATTAGGGTAATTACACATTTGTGAAAATGTCAGCTCTCCAAGGATTATAGGAAGATGTTTCTTTGATAAGGCTTTTGCATAAATAAAAGTTAACGCAGCTTCCTGTGTAGTTTGATTGACAGAAGACTCATCCAATCATTGCCAAGTTGTCGGTTCTCAATCAGTATATTCAATTGTATCAATTGAGAACCAACAACTTGGTGCTGATTGGATGAACCTTCTGTCAATCAAACTACAGAGGAAGTGACAAAGTTTAGAGTGAATATAGCACAATACAATGCTCCTCCAAAGATTTAAAGTGATATATTTCCATTTTTGTAATTATAACCTTATTTTTTTGTGAAAACAACAGAAATAGTTCGAGTTTCTTCTTTGACTGTTCGTTATGATCGAATCAGCATCAAGTTGTCAGTTCTCAAAAGTTAAAATCCCTTTCCATTTTTGTTGAGATGTTGTCATGTTTTCTGAATTGTTAACTTGTTTTTCTAGAAGTAATTGTCTTTTTAATCTTGTTATTTTGTATTCACAGTCATAATTGTGAATTTTTTTTGCACCTCCCAGCAACCACAAATTAATCTATTTTAGTTGAAATTAAATGAAGTGTTCTTGTTGCAGGTCAAGTATACATTTTAATGAAAAAGTGTTCAAGGGTTTTGTGAAGCGGTATCCAAAAATCCCTGCAGCTCTTATACCTCGCCTCCCTTTTTTTTTTTAGATGCTTCATTTTAATCTGTTCTTTGGCATTTAGCATGCATATCTAAATGCGTTCAGTTTCTGTTGTTTGATTAGTGTATTAGATGCAGAGTGATCAAATGACAATCCGTATTAGTGTTGGAAGAAAGGAAAAAGGCTCTTTCTTTGTAGATCGTATATCATCAATGTGCACACGTGTTGTTTGGGACTTATTACTTTTCCCAAAAATGTATTAGATTTTCACTCTGCAAAGGTTTGCCAGGTGGTGTCCTGCATTAAATAGTAATAAAGCAGTGCCTGTTTTGTAGTTTAATTTGTCTATTTAACCACTCTCGCCTCTAGCTGCACCCAAAGTTATGGCACCTACCAAGTCCATTCTCTTCATACCACTGTATCTGCATCATTCGCAGGTAATAGTTTGGTATCTTGCTTCTGATTAAACCTTTCTGAACAGATAAAGAAGCCTGTGAGGTACATGAACCCTTCATGGTGCATCTTTTCTGCTGTACTAGAAGACATTTGTTCACCCTGCCAGTTTTTCATCCATATTCATGGACACAAGCAAGTGGAGCTTACCGTCCAGGCCCGTGAATATTTATGAAAATCCTTGGCGTGCGTATTATGAATTCCTTTTAATATTAATCCATGCTTCCACACAGCTTCAAGAGGTCCTCTCCTCCTTCAAAAGGCTTGAGGAACACCTGCTAATCAAAGGGGAAGCGCTAGCGCTCCTCCTAGGTTACAATGCTAATCACTGTTGTCTCTAGGCCTAATGGCTGTTCTTCAGGGAATCTCTCTCCACGCTCTGTGAGCGGAAGAGTGTTTAAAATGATTCACTCATTTCTGAGGTGATTTGGATTAGTTTCCTATCTATTTTACCCAAGAACCCTCCCCTTTTTAACTCTACCAAACACACCTGTGGAGCTGATCTCCTGCTGCAAGTGTTTGCATATGCAGCTCACTTAGTGTATGATGAGCTATCTTTGCGTGATTTCTGGGCAGCTGAATGGCCTTCGCTCTGTTGAGTCTAATACCTTTTGACAGCTGTCCACTTCTTGCCATTAGCCTGGTCGCATGCCCATTTGAGGACCCACCATCTGCCCACTTCTCATGCTGGTGCTTTGAGAGAAGCCTTGCTTTTGGATCAATACCACGAGGCTTCAAAGGCGCTCAGCTATCATTTATTGGAAACTGTGAGACAAATTTCTCAACAAAACAATCACTGCAGATTAAAAGGTGTATGAGTTTTTGTATAATCATTAAACACATCTTTGTTGATGAAATGTGGTCAGTTTCTCTGTGTATAATTAGCTTGTTCCACCGGCTGAATGCCAGTGCTACTTCAGCTCCCTCAGGAGTGAACCCAGCTGTTCAGTTCCACAGACCTGCCATCCCTAGTGCTCTGTCTTTAAACTTGGGGTTTCTTTGCACTTGTCTCTTGGTGCCGTTTCCTCTTCTCCAATGCTAAACTACATAACGTGTCAAAACTTGAAGCAACCTTTACTGGAGAACAGATGTGCTTTGGAGCACATATTCGAGTTATTCAGAATGGCTCTTCCTATCTGATGTAGGGCTCTTGGGTGGTTGTTATGGGATCTCGAGGCTCACTGGAGTGCCAGATGCTCCTTTGCATCATATGTTGTAAATGGTAGCAGAAGACTATCTGTATTTAGGCAAAGATTTCTGTGTTGTGCGTGTTTGTGACTATTGTTTAGGGCTGAAACGATTCCTCGAGGTAATAGAATAACTCGAATGCGAAAAGTGATCTAGGCAACCTTAGTAACAAACTATACCCACACAATTCGAGTGCTAGACCACAGGTCAGCAATCTTTCATGGATCTGCTCAACTTGGATTCTTTTAGGTTTGTAATATTTAAGTTGCTGTTTTACAGCTTTTTTTTTAACACTAACTTTAATTTTGTAGATCTCAGCTGGACTGGAAACAAAAAACATCACGAAGAGATCATGGTGGCTTTGTGATTCAGAAAAGGAATTTCTTATATATCTTCACAATAAATGATCAGCAGGAGCTTCAAATTGGTATACACCTGTTTCCATTCATGTTAATACCTTAACGTTACATTCAAAGAGACTACTGTGAAATTTTACTTTGTTACCATTCCTTTTGGAAGTTAAGTGTTAATGATACAAGCTGCAAGGGTGACATTTTGCATGAAGCTCAGTGGAAGGTTGAATTTGTCGGAGTTAGTGTAAATTGTTGAAGATAATCATTACCCTCAGATAAAAGTCCATGTGAGCTGAAATGGAAAATCCCTTCAGCAAATATAAGTGCAACCTAATGTGTCAAGGGAATTGCCAGATTGGAGTGAATCAAATGATTTCTAAATTGTTCCACTCATTTATTACCATCCCTTAAATGGAAAGACCATCCCTTAAATGAAAAAAAACTGTTTATCAAGTGTAAACTGCTGTTCAGAAGTTAAATGTAAAGTTAAACACGTGGTGGCTCCTCAAACTTGTGCTCCAGAGTCAGCATATTCCTTCTCATAAACAATGTTTTGGACACTTTGACTCCAACCTTTATAATGGTACATGTTTGATAATCTATACATAATGTTCCACTTGATTTAAAGCATTTTTGGTTTATTCATAATCAAAGTTTCAGCGCTTTTTACCATTGAATGTCTATGGGGAGTAGAGCAACAGGCCCCGGAAAGCGGTGCGTTATGCCACACATGTTTCATCCGGTTAATCGGTTAATTGATCAAATTTTCAGTAGAATACCCAATGTCTAACATCAAGACTAAAATAAAATTTCTTCGCACTTTATTATTTTTTTATGTTTTGTTTTGCGTCACTGACCTAATAGCTTCACTCACAGATGAACACTCACCTGAAGACTCCCAATTTAACTCCAGTAACCAGATTCCCATGCATTCTCATCAAAGTATGTACTGAATTGTGTGCTTTATGTATCATTACACTCCTAAAATTGACTCTTATAGACAGTTTGAGGAACTTGCAGATGCTAGTTTTCAACTTTTAAATTGAGGTGCTCAAAAGAAAGTCTGAAGCGTTGAAGAGTATCCTGTTGAATTGGCTACCGTCTTCCTGAGAGCTGCCCTAACCTAACTAATAATAAATTGGAAGCAGTGCATTTTAAACAAGATCAACAAGCTAGTCACAATTTCCATCCTTGACTGAAATTAAAATATTTCACTTCTCATTGTCCAATTGAGCTCTCGTTGAATCCAGATGCTTGAAAATCAAGTCTACGTCTGTCTATTTTTAGGCACATTTGAATATTAATCATCCCGGGTTGCAAATTCTGCAGGCAAATCCTCGGATGTGAAAGGGGAGAACACAGACACCATGCATTGTCATGGAAACTACCAGGAAACCTTACTCCACTGTTTCACTCAAGATCTTGGGAAATTAATTATAATCCTGGTGAGCGAGACGACGAGTGTCCACAGGCCCATTTGTCATGGAGAGCCACAATCATCCCTTTTTTCTATGGAAAAAGCACCATGGGATTGCATGTCTGATCTTGAAGTGGCTCCACTGCAGCTAATGATATTACCCCTCTAAACAAATAGAGTGAAGTGAGAAAGACTAGAGATTGTCCCTGAGGAACTGGTTTTGAGCTCTTTGCCACTCAGTCGCAGAATAAGTGTCACTTTTCCAGTGCATGTTTTCAGAAGGATTGCAGCGCTGGTGGTTAACACAGACGCTTATGACCCTGATGATAATGAGACGGCATTTGCTCTCTGTGGGTGTCCAGTTGAGGCCAAGACCTCTGTCTCCTTTGTTTTTCTCGGCTTCGAATTTCCTCTCATTTGTGTAAACCTGTCTAGGTCTCTAGATTTTCAACTTTCTTTCTGGACTTCCGGTCTCCTGCCACGTTTTGGCACTTTGCCTCGGCATGCCAAGCCATTTACGAAGCTTTCACTTTCCATTCACTTCTCTGCCGCTCATCCCTCCTGTTGTGGCTCCCTGTGCCTGAAAGTTATTTTATTGTATGAATAAAAATTGAGCATCTGGCTTTACTCTGTATTTCTTTTTATGCTTTTTAGGATTTTCATTATTTTTCAACAAATGTCACTGCAACACTGCAAAAATTAACCGTGTATTTTAAGCTGTGTTAAAAAACTAGATTAGTGGTTGAAAGGCCTTTGCTAGACTTAAAAAAGGTCTTCTTTTGAAAACTGTCATAGTTTAGCTTCTTAAATAAAACACAATGAAACTCAGGAAGTCCGGAAAAGGTTGTATACCCCAATTCAGACAGTTTTACATGTCTGGGAACTGGTTGTCACCAGCCAATATGTGCATATAATTTCAGAATCCAGAGCTGTGTTAAGCGGAATCATCCAATTACGTCAGCTAATGTCAACATGCAGCAATAAGTTTAAAGAGCCAGTATTATGGTGCTGAAATATTGATAATCTGTGTTTTGGTGTCTTAAACAGGATGACATCAATGCATGGTCAAGAACACTTTTAAGTTTGTTATAATATGTATTTATGTCTACCTGATTTTTCAATGACTCCAAAATAATTCGTTTTACGGCTCATTAGAAGGTTTCAACATTCAGTGATATGTCAGATAAGAGCCAATCAGACCAGGGGATTTCAACATCCAGTGACTGGTCAGTGGACAATAGCCAATCGTATCAGGGTTTTTTCCGTCCAGTAATACTTCGGAGGACAAGAGCCAATCAGTTCAGGGGATTTCAACATCCAGTGGTGCGTCAGAAGACAATCATTCTAAACCGATGCTAGATTGAACCAGAGAAAAAAATGTAGTTAGATTCCAAGTACTGAAACTAGGATTTGAGTAGATCAAAATAAAATATTATAAAGCATTTTTCAGGAGGAAATATTGAAGACATATCAAATTGTACTCTTTATTTGGAAAAACCTTTTAAATCAATGTCAGAAAAAAGTGAAATTGTTGCTATAGTTAGAAATAAATATTGTCATCGTGGCACGAGGTTTTGGTTTGAAGGAGCTAGACAGTATGTAATCATGAAAGTAACGCCTTGTTAGGAAAAGCAGGTCACCAAGAACAATGAAGGATGCCTTCGACACCACTTTCCCCTTATCAGTCAGGCTCCACTCTCAGCCCCTTTAATTCATCTTCAAGTGTATGAAAAGCTCCATTCCCCTCTGAGACGACGCTCTTATTTCCAATCATCTCTCTGGGTTCGGTCATATCTGTCATAATGTAATCTACTTGACCTGAGGAGAATCTGTGCTTTCGACCTGGAAGCGAATTCTACCTTTGCGTCTTCATATAAATGAGAGATTAGTCAATCATTTGAATAAAGCATTGACTTGTCGAGAATTCTTGTCACTAGCTTTCGGGACTTTTTCCCGTAATTGTATTACCTTGTTGCTATGGTAACATAACAGAAATACTTTTGAGAGTCTCATTTTTAACGCCTGAATTTCTCTGCTTATTTTATCCACTTCTCTTATTTACAACTTGAGACGATGCTTTACTTGTGGTGCTATAACATTTTCACTCCCAAAAATGTTTACACTGACTGTGTGACTGGAAAGATCGCGTAAGTGTAGGCTCTCAGCTCATCTCTTTCTCAAAGTTCAGCTGTGTTATCCACTTCACTTTTTATATATTTCTCATGCACTCTTGATTGCCTTCTGAGGTTTTTGTCTGGGGTCGTGTGTTTGTTGCTCATTGTCTGTGACCTGTGTGATCTATTTCCTCCATGATACATAAGTTTTACTTTCTAAAAGGAAAACCGCCCAAGGCATAAAGGGCGCCTCCATCTAGGTACTCACATCACAAATGGAAAGGTAAAGTACATTGGGTGTTCCCAGGTGAAAAGACAAATATAGCTACAGAGGCTCCGCGGCTGAAATCCTACTGTACAAAAAGAATGGAAATCTGTGCTCAGCCTGAGCTTGTGTCTATGCAGTGTCAATCCAAAAACTAAGACGAAGAGTACATGTTCATCTCGTGGTCATACTAAAGCCAAATCTTTTGCCACTAAAGGCAAGACTTTTTTTTTAACTGAAGCTGCTAGTTTTGCAACTAAGACTGATAGTTTTGGCTTTAAAACCGATAATTTTACCTCTGATAACCGATAGTCTTGCCTCTGAAGCTGCTAGTTTTGCAACTAAGACTGATAGTTTTGGCTTTAAAACCGATAATTTTACCTCTGATAACCGATAGTCTTGCCTCTGAAGTCGATAGTTTTGCAACTAAATCATATCTCTAAAAACTATATTTTTGCCAAAAAACAATAATTCTTTCTCTAATACAGATGGATTTGCCTCTAAAAATCAATAGTTTTGCCACTGAAGCCAAGAGTTTTTCCACTTAAACTGATGGTTTTGCCACTAAAACAAAAGTTTTGCCTAAATTTTGCCTCTCAAATATATGGTTTTGCTTCTTAAATTAATGGTTTTGCCAGTGAAGCTAAAATCTTTTCACTGAAGTTGATCATTTTGCCACTAAAACCTACAGTTTTGCCTCTAGATTTTTTTTTAAGTTAAAACTGATACATTTGCCTCCAAAATAGAAGACTTTGTCTGTAAAATATATAGTTTGTCCTTTAAAGTGGTAAGTTTTGCCTCTTAAGCCAGGAGTTTTGATACTAAAGCCACAAGTTTTGCCCCTGAAGCTGATGGCTTTTCCACTAAACCCAAGATTTTTACGACTAAACCCAAGAGTTTTGCTAATGAAGCCAATAGTTATGCATCTAAAGACGGCAATTTTGCCTATACCATATAATCAAGTCCCCAGGTTTTTCATGTGCAATGCACAAAAAACTATAAAGATGAGTCATGTTATAGCGAGAGATCACTGTAATGGTTCATCATTTATACCGCTGGTTACTCTTTATGCATTAACTAGATGTCGCTAAAATTGAAACTATTATCAACCCTAGTCATATGCAATATAACTGTCATTCTCATCTATTGCATAAGTCTTGCATGCTCCCCGAATTAGCATGCAGCTCAACACTGGCAATTAAAAGCGCAGTGACAGCACGCTGACAGACAAGTTAACACTGTGTCCTGAGGACCAGATGTTGCAGACCCTCGGGAGACCTAAAAATCCTAGAAGAACTCATTGCTTCCTAGTTTTAACGAACTAGGTGGCACAGTCCCAGCATCTGATGGATGGTGTCAACTGTAATCTGGAAAACGTGTACAGTGAGCTGAAACAGATGGGGATATTTGCATGTTTATCCATCTGGAGGTTTTGTAATGTAGTTAAGTGTCTTTTTTTTTTTCCCCCGCTGGTGCTTGAAATCTTGAAGTTTAGCCTGGGATTGCCTATGCACTGTGAGGTCAGTTGGTTTGGCTGTGTTTTTGTGCTGTGACACACTTAATAACTGGCCATCAATGCGATCACACACAGTGCAGACATGCATTATGCATGAACAAGATTAATCTGTCTTCCTGCTTGCGAAGCGTAGAGAACACTTCAATGTTCTTCCTGACTCTTTTTTTTGCTTCTCTCAGGGAGCTTTTATTTTGCTGCAGCAAGGTTGGCTGTTGTGGCTAATGCTGCAGTTTGTCAATTTCAATTATGAGCCCCTTTTGAACTCCGCCGATTTCTTCCAGGGAAGAAATACTGGAGGTAATATTCTCACCGTCAATCACCTGGGAGTTTTCCACCGCGCCTTTTCTCTGGGTTCTAATTTTAACTCTGAGGTACACCGCAGGAAGGTTCAAGGGGTCAGGAGATGTGCTTCATCTTACAAAAGAAAGCTTTTGTATGAGAACTACACTGTAAAAAGAGTCTTGAGTGAAGTGGTTTTATTCAAATTTTCAAGATAGGCTTTTTTTTAAGACGCCATAAAACTTGACACCAAAATGTAAATGTAATGATATAACTTTGTTTTTGTCACGATTAATTGCCAAAAAATTTATATTTTGTGTTTTAAGCTTTATTGTATTCACAACCAATGTGTATGCATACATATATATATATATATATATATATATATATATATATATATATATATATATATGTATTGCACATCTTTTACTTTTTTACTTTTATTTCAAACATTTATAAAGACACAAAAAATGTGTTGAAAATGTTGTTTATTAAAAAAAAGTGTAACAAAGATTTAGAGACACAGATAAGATCACCGTTTCTCCTGGAGAATCTACATTTTTATATAGGTTTTTTATTTATTAAAATGAGTCCAGTCAGAAATAAGTCAGCAACAATATCTTCTTTTTTCTAAACTTTTCTTGTCCAGGAGCACTTACAATTTTAATAATAGAAAATATGTTTTCTTCTGGTTTCCTTCATTCTATGTTCAGTTGATCAGCTGAGTAAACCTCTACTGTGAGCTCCTTGAGTTAGACCCTAGTGTAAGTCACTTTGGATAAAAACATCTGCTAAATGCTTAAATGCAAACTTTAAAATGGTATTTGTTGGTTATTTAGCTGTGCCCTTTCTATGGAGTTTCCACATCATTCACCCACCCTACAAATAAAGTTAATTAGTCAATTAAAACTAAAAATAGTGAAAATGTTTCAGCAGATGTTCGGTTGTCAAGGTTGTAAATACTATATCAAAATTGTATTTGAGGGCAGCACGAAACTTGATTTAACATTTAAATCCTTAAAGATAGATGGACTTTTTTGTGCATGTATTATAGAAACAACATATATTTAATTAATGACACTTTTTTTGTTAAACAAATACAAAAATTGTTCAAATAAGAATAGATTACTGGGATTAAGCACATTATTAGTGCATTATTTACTGCACACCCTGATGGGTTTTTTTTTTTACAATACTTTTAGAGGAGTCAAATATTTATTTTTAATGATTTGAAATGTGCATTATATGTCACCTTTAATTTCCAATCTTTCCCAAGTCTCAAATATGAGTGCGTGTGTGACGCCACTGAGATCTTTGCCTTAAAATGCTGTCTTGGGTCTCATCTGCCAGAGTTCATTTACAAAAATGCATCTGATATGATCGTGTGTAGCTAAGAGTACAGCCAGGGGGTGTACTTTAGTTTTTACATGCATAATCTTTGTAGTCAGGCACATCAGATTCCAAACTACACTGTACACTTTTTTTTTTTTTTTTTTTCCTAAAGACTTCATTTCAGGCAATTATTTTTTTGATTGGCTCAATTTTTGTTGAGTTGTTGAAATTATAAAACACATTTTTATTTGATTTTATTTTTACATTTAACAGTTATTGATTAAAATAAATTGTTGAGTAAATTTTGACGAGCGCGTAAGTGTAATTCAACACGTAATGGGGAATTTATTCTTTTATTCTAGTGTTTATGGCTTGTTTATTTTAAAACAAAATAAGTTTGAGCAAATAAAACGGCAACATTTACCAATGATTTAGTTGAATCAAACTATGGTACAATCTGTATGGTATGCATGTTCTTTGTTATTTTATCTTTAAAGAAACAGAAATGTTTTATTTAAGGTTCGCGTAATAATTTGTATCCGTCTATTTGGAACCAACAAAAATTTATAATAAACATCCATCAAGTCTTCGGGTTGTGTTGAAGCGAAACCTCGGCTGCATCCTCCACATCTAAACCGCAAGAGACCATGTAATTGGTTTCCAAAGACCCTTCTTTGACCTTTAACCCCATGTACCACAGCTTTGTCGTTGACGGAGCACTTTCAAATCCCTGTAGTAACATCTACGGCGCCACTTGAAGCAGATTTCGCTTTTGATTGCGCATCACACCACATACACACTCTCTTTCTTCCTGGAGTCACATCAAAGAAATAGGTCAGCTCGCTCCGGGTGCAGCTCTGGTGTCAGACCGCCACAAGATCACAGATGACTGGCTCAGAGCCCAGTGGGAGCCCCGGCACAAACTTCACAGGTTCTTTCATACCCTCTGCCTGCTGTGGAAAGTTCTGGAGTGACAGAGCGAGCCTGACGGCAGCATCTTTCTCTCTTTCACCGTCTCTCCCACTGTTCCTTGTCATGCTGCATCTCTCCGTCTGGTCAGCTTTAATGTTGTTTGCTGTCATCCTGGCTTTTCTTGCGGGAGTCTACTTTTGAGTTTTGCGCCTCGGCCTCGATACTGTATGACTGAAGCAATGATCTCTGAGTTCTAGGACGAGGTACAGTCACGCCTGTCATTTCAGCGTGTTAATGAGAGGAGTGAAGCCCCTATGAGCATCATGCTGAGACATTCTGTTGAAAGATCACATCTGTTGAAGCAGATTGTTGATCGTGCCTTTTTCACTCGAACTGAATTAAAGATGGCATACCTGTTTTAAATCATTGAAAATATTTGACCCCTCTATACTCACACTGTCTTAATTACCTTCAAAAGGCAGTACTTATCGAAATGTCTTTGCATCTTGTGATTTTGCTCTGTAAAACGACCTGTTCCTCCCACTGCCATGCGTCCACCACACCGTCTGCTGGGTTTTGCTTGTTGGTACAAAAATATCCACCAATAAGAAATTAATTTGTTTGTTGGCCTTTGTATGCCGGATTTTTTGTTTTTCGAAGCAAGTTTTACATGTCAAATGCCTAGTCCGTTCCAAGCCACACAGAAACAAAAAAAAAAGAAAACAGCGTTGTTAGATCCTTAAAAGTACACATACATTATAAATCTAATTAAAAATAAAAGAACAATGAAAACAGAATAAAGTAAATCAAAAATAACAACCCTTACCTTTCGAGTGAGGCGATGTGGGGAAATGTCGCTGGAGGGGAGGAGAACAAATGTATCGGAGGAGAGCCATGGCCATAAAATACGTTTTCCCAAAAAAACGACACAAAAATATTTACGAACACAAAACTAACTACACAGTAACAAAAGAATGCGTGAAGAGAGGTAGTGCCGTCATGGGTACCAATAGGAGAGCTGGATGCTAGGCAGGAACATCCAGCATCAGGGCTGAAACTGACCAATAGGTGAACAGAACATTTGCTGGCGAGTTGAATATGGTCACGTGTTGTCAGCTTTGCGAACTTAAAATGTCGAATATGTATGTGTACATATTGTGCATTTTTCGTATCTTGGAATTTTTTTCTTATCATTGAACAAAGTATTCTTCAAGTGGCCTTTTGTATCTTGCAATTTTCGTGACATGAGGTATTCGTATCTTGAGGTACCCCTGTGTAAATATTTAAAGTAGTTAGCCTTTCGAGTCATCCAAAGTTTGCAAAGTCTAAAAACAAATCAAACAAAAATCAATAATACTCATACAAACTAGAACACATGTCCTTTAATGAATTCATATAAGACACAATTAAAACTGTTTAGTGTTTTTGCAGAAAAACGTGTTTTTGTCAGTTTATTCACAGGGAGATTTTTAAATTTTTTTATTTGCATACATTTATTTTAGCCCAGATTTTGCAATGTAAAAGTTCAAAATGCCTACTGCAAAGAGTGCAGTCCATGTTTTATGTTAAAGTGGGGGGGGGGGGGTGAAGTGTTTTATTTTTTTACTTTACATGTTTATGCAGGTGAAATTATGTGAAGGATGCCATTTTTACCTCTAAAATGTGTGACAAATCAAATAAAAATGTGTTTTTTGGTTAATCATACCGTTTTTACAACACTGTTAATTCAGTTCTCAAGATCCGGGTTGTGACGCCATTTGCATCTTGCTTTCCCTCTTAAGGTTTTTCAGCCCCTCAAATAATTCGTACTCACAGAAGGATGGTAGATGAATCACACGAACATGGACAAGAACATATACATAGACAAAAACTGCCTTACAAAAGGCAATGTTCATTAGCATAGTCCCTTCAAACCAGTCACAAAGTAAATAATATTACACTTCCAAAAGCCCATTTAGTCTCTTTTGTTCAATTGCCATCTGAATGGCAAGTAAACCACTTAGCTTGTAAAGCAGCCTCTACACTATTAAGTTTTATTTTATTATTTTATGAGTAGACCTGAGTAAACCATCATTATAGTACACTAAAGCTTAAACTCATCAGCAAAATGTTTATTTCAATTGTTAAATCTATAATCTTAGCCTTGCTAGCCAGTGCCTTGTTTGCTCCACCCTGACATCAAGCTTTTTCAGTGCTCTCCTTCTACGTAGAAGATGAGTTTTTGTTCTTCTTTGAGTGTTCTGTGTTTGACGGGGGCTTCAGATGGGTTCAGGGCTGTGTGTGTTTACCCAGGCTTGGGCCACAGATGTAATCAGATCAAATCTCTTTGTTTCGTCTCATCACAGAATCGCCGCTCTGCTCGGGACACGTTTGCTCTTCCCGAGCCTCGCAGATGTTTAGTGGCCACATTACCATTTGCAGCCTGTATCTCAGCCTTTATTTATGAAGACCATTTGTCACTAACTCGCACTTTATGAGGCCGCATTTCATTTTGATGCAGGCGGAGAGAAACAAGAGTGATGGTGGAGAGAAAAACCGTCAGCTGAAATCACTCCTACTGTACGCTGGGTTTAACCTCGGACTGGGGAACATTGATGGCTGCGCACACTTATTGTGCTTCTGTGGATGCTGGTTGCTGTCAGAGTTAGGATTTGATCATGAGTGACTCAGACCGACGAGTCTTTAAAGATTAGAAGCTTACTGATATGACCTTGTTTCTTTGAGAGGTGGTGAAGCGAGTTACAGAAAAGGCAGCTATTTTGACACGAGAATGTTCTTCCTCTCTTGTGATTAACCCTTGTATGTTGCTGGAGACATTTTTGTCCACTCTGGGGTAATTTTGAGTCTTAATTTGGCCATAACTTCATTTGGGTGTCTGTAAATTGAATGATTTCGGGTTACAAAACCTAGTTGTGCACATATTTTGGGAAAACAATTTAGAAATGTAAAAAAAAAATATTTCATGTTGTGTGACAAAAAATCCAGTAGTTTTTATAACCTGCTTTAAAATTTGTCAGATTATCTTTTTTCTTTATTTCTTTTCACATTTATGCATTTTTTTTACGCTTTTGTCCAAAGTAATTTACAGAAGGGAAGAGACAATATGCAATTTGTTACACAGTCAAAATACTGACTGAAAGCATCAAATGAGTTCCTTTTTTTAATCCAAGATTCATATACAGTATAAAATTATAAGAGGAAAGAAAACAAGCAAACTGTCCACTTCAGGGGAATTTTGAGTCTTAATTTGACCATAATTTAATTTGTGTTTCAGCAAATCAATTATTTCTGGGCAAAAAATGTCTTTTGGGAAAATGTTTAATAGTCTGTTTCTCAGCATCAAAAAACAGCAAATGTGTACGTATTTGTCACTATTTATGTTATTTACACACACACACACACACACCGTACTATCTTATGCTGTTTCACTCTTGCATGTAAAACCATGGAAAGCACAGACAATAGAAAAGGCATTATTATATTGTGACACGATGCTGCAATGACAAACCTTGGTTTGGTAGTAAATGGGGTACTAGCCGTGAAGGAGACCAAATCAGCCTGATGCTGCATGAAACAAAGAAATGGATGGAAGCCAGCATTAATCCTAATCGTTCATGGGTCCAAGACCATGACAAAGGTTAACAAATATACAATTTAGGATTACCTTTTGTTCTGAAATCATGTGATTTTTTTTGTTTTTCCTTCCGAGTCTGTGACATCAAATATGAAATTGGTCATTCTAATCGTGGATTATGAAGAAAACTTTTGTTTGGGTTTGCGAAAAACTAATCTGACATTTTTACAGAACTTAACGTTGGGGAATGTTTTGGTCTTCCAACATAACACACTGGGGAATAGTCATTAAACAACGTGCTCTTCAATGATCTGTAATACATTAGAAATAGCATAGTTCTAAATTTTGTACTCCTACAGAGGTCTCGTGCTTCACCATAAACCTAGAACACCAACTCCTTAAATGACTCCGTGTAGAGTTTTTCTTTGACTCATCATCCACTCTCTCCGTGTGTGGCAGGAAGGTAGGTGCGTGTTAATGAGAAGAGACGAGCAGTAAGAGGTCTAGCGTGGCCTTGTTTTGATGATCCTCTGAAGCTAAACATGGAAAAAATTGCATTTGGCACAAAAAGTAATATATTCAAATAAAATATTTCAAAGTCTAATGAGATCCACCTTCATCCTCCGTCGGCTTTTATTCACTCGCGCTTTAACGAACTGTCAGATGATGCTGTAAACAGGTGAGGAGAGCAGGAAAGCTGTCCGTCCCTCTCTGCCATTAGTTGACTAATGATGCCTTTAATTAGCCTCGACACGCGCTGTGAATTAAAAGCACCTTATTACAACTCCGCCTGTCAGAGATTTTAGCAGTTGTCATCAAATATTTCCAGCCTCTGACTTTTCTCTCCGAGCTTTAGAGAGCTTTCAAACCGGCTCCGTTTGTTAGTCTAAGATGAAAACTACATTTCCCATAAATCCCAGAGGAATGGGTTCCAGATGAGAGGCTTGCGGTCCTACTTCGCCTCTTGTGAGTGGACCGTGCCGTGTGCATTTGACTTGTTAATTGGATTGGCCAGTGAGCTTTGATGTGTGCTTTGCTGCCTGATCTGTCTCCGCTCTGTAAACACTTCACACGAGGTTATTTCTGCTCAAGGACTCGGCCTAACAGCGCGTGCAGGATGGTCGTCTTCGGCAGCTCTTGGTGCAGTTTGTACACTGATAGAGATCAAAGGTGCAGGAAACAGTGTTTTATGATCAGAGCCGGAGCTTCTCCAGAGCAGCTCGAACAGAGCGAGTGATGTCCGCGCTTCAGCGCACGCTAGCCTAGGAACGGCGTCTGGAAGGCCAGAATTGAGTTTAATGTCCCAAAGAGTCCAATTTACCATTTAGAAGTAATAAAATAATTTTTTTTATATTTAATCGTTATAAATGGTATTCATTATTGCTTGTAAGACTTTGGCTGCTGATTATAAATATAGTATTATAGTTATAAAATATTATATAAATGCACAAACTGTTTAACACAAAGTCTACTGTATATTACAAGAATATAATATTGTATATTATATTATAAGTATATGCTTTTATTTAACGGTTTATTTTTATTTTCTAAAATACGTTTTTAGCAATAATATTTGTAATTTCCTTTCTTTATTTTTAAATTATGATTGACTTGGTGATATAATATGCATTCTCTGTAAAGCATTTAGATAAATGTTTGCTATTATTGACTGAGTAATTAAATATAATTAATTTTATAATATTAGTTGGATGTAAAAAAAAGAACTTGTTTATTATTATTGTTGTTGCTAGTGCTACGGCTGCTGCTGTTGTTGTTTAGTAAATAAATACTATTAATATGTATATTGTAAATGGGAAGTAAATAATAAAAACAATTAATATTTATATTTTATATAAGGGGTGAAAAAAAAATTATCAATAATGAATACAATTCATATGTATATTGGGGAAAATAACTAATTGTATAATTTGTAGTAGTATTATTTATTAAATAATAAATACAATTTAAATGTTTATTATTAAGGGAAAATAACTTACAAAATGTTATTGTTTATTATTAATAATAATATTTATGGATTTGCCTAATAAATATACGACCATAGCATTGTTATTAATAATACATTAACAAATATTAAAACATATTCAAATATGTACAAGATCCTGAAGTATAAAATTAGTTTTAAAATATAATGTTTATTAACAAGTCAATTATTACTATCATTAATTATATTGGGCGAATAAATAAGTAATGTTTATAAATATTTTATTGTTAAATAAATGTATTCATTAACTGTAATATTATTAATTATGTAGTTTTTTTTAAATGGCACACATAAATAACTTTTTTGTTTTGTTTTTTACAATTATAGCAATTATTATATGTAACTTAAATTAGTTTTGTTTTTTTGCACCTGAGCAATTTTAATAATTGAATTATCATTTTAATCCCTGAAATGAATCCTCGATTATTGTTTGATTTCTCGTTTCCAATTCCTTCTGGGCTTTATTTAATTTATTTTTTTGGCTTGCAGGACTCTGCTCAGGATGCGGCCATCACCAGAGACATCCACCGCACTTTCCCCGCGCACGACTACTTTAAAGACTCCGGCGGCGATGGCCAAGACTCTCTGCACAAGATTTGCAAGGTATTCCAAACCCGAGTGAAATATGATCTATAAAAACAGCGAGTACCGCACTCAGGAAAGCGTTTGGAGGAGACGCTCCTCTGTTCCTCGATACACCTTCTTCATCAGCTGATTGGCACCGGCAGATTAAAAGACTCCTAAATTGTGCAAAAGAGCTTAAAAGCAGATAATCCTGTCGCCGAAAGGCCTCAGCTCCAGAGAAACGCTCTCGCTGGAGTTATCAGTCATTTCCATAAGACTCTGTTTCCAGAGAATCAAGCGCACACATGTTTGTTGCTGTAATTATTAAAATAGCAATGCAAGCAGAAGGAGGAAAGATTGCGATGCTCAGAATGTGACTGCCTCTGTCCTCCTCAGGCGTACTCGGTGTACGATGAAGAGATCGGGTATTGCCAAGGCCAGTCGTTTTTAGCAGCTGTTTTGCTTTTACATGTAAGTATTCTGCCAACATTTTTATTCCAATACTCTACTAATATTTCAAGGTGAACGTTCTGAGAATTGTACCATCACTGATGATAGAATGCCCTGAACGTGTCGAGGGACATTAATTATGAAAACGAACGAAAGTATTGATATAAAGAGAATGCTTGTGTTTGAACATGTGTGTTTCGTCAAAGTTTTAGTTTTTGCATATGTTTTGTCATGTATTGTGACTCTCTCTCTTTCTCTTGCTCTCTCCCTTTTTTCTTTCTTTCTCTCTCTCTCTCTCTCTCACTCTCCCTTACTTTCTCTCGTTCTCTCTCTCTCCCTTTCTTTCTCTCTCTCTTTCTCATCTCTCCCTTTTTTCTCTCTATTTTTCTCTCTCTCTCGCTCTCTCCCTTTCTCTCTCTCTCTCTTTCCCCTTTTCACCCTCTTTCTTTTTATTTCTCCCTTACTCTCTCATTACACTCTCCCATTGTCTCTCTCTCTCTCTCTCTGTTTTTCTTTTTCACTCTATCATTTTCACTCTGCTTTTCTAGCTCTCTCACATTCTCTTTCTCTTTCTTTCACTCTTTCTCTTTCTTTCACTCTATCACTTTCTCACTCTTTCTCTCACTGCTCTCTCTTTCTTTCACTCCATCACTTTCTCAGTTTCTCTCACTCGCTCTTTCTCTTTCTTTCACTTTAACATTTTGTCACTGTTTCTCTCACCGCTCTTTCTCTTTCTTTCACTCTATCGTTTTGTCACTGTTTATCTCACCACTCTTTCTCTTTCTTTCACTCTATCACTTTCTCACTGTTTCTCTCACCTCTCTTTCTCTTTCTTTCACTCTATCACTTTCTCGCTGTTTCTCTCACCGCTCTCTCTTTCTTTCACTCTATCATTTTCTCACTGTTTCTCTCACCTCTCTTTCTTTCACTCTATCACTATCTCACCGTTTTTCTCACAGCTCTCTCTCTCTTTCTTTCACTCTATCACTTTCTCACTGTTTCTCTCACCTCTCTTTCTTTCACTCTATCACTCTCTCACTGTTTCTCTCAACGCTCTTTCTCTTTCTTTCACTCTATCATTTTGTCACTGTTTCTCTCACTGCTCTTTCTCTTTCTTTCCACTCTATCACTTTGTCACTGTTTCTCTCACTGCTCTTTCTCTTTCTTTCACTCTATCACTTTCTCACTGTTTCTCTCACTGCTCTCTCTTTCTTTCACTCTCACTTTCTCACTCTCTCAGTTTCTCTCACTCGCTCTTTCTCTTTCTTTCACTCTAACATTTTGTCACTGTTTCTCTCACTGCTCTTTCTCTTTCTTTCACTCTATCGTTTTGTCACTGTTTTTCTCACCGCTCTTTCTCTTTCTTTCACTCTATCACTTTCTCACTGTTTCTCTCACCGCTCTTTCTCTTTCTTTCACTCTATCACTTTCTCACTGTTTCTCTCACCGCTCTTTCTCTTTCACTCTATCACTTTCTGGCTGTTTCTCCCACCGCTCTTTCTCTTTCTTTCACTCTATTACTTTCTCACTGTTTCTCTCACTGCTTTCTCTTTCTTTCCCTCTATCACTTTCTTTTTTTTCTTCATTCTCTCTCACACACAAACACACTCTTTGTTTCTGTTTCTCTCTCACTCTTATTCTTACACTCTCTCTTTTTCTCATTTGCGCTCACTCTCATTCACTCTTTTTTCATTCACTCACTTTTATTCTCTCTTTCATACTATTGCTCTCTGTCTTTCTTTCTCTCTCTGTTTCTCCCTCTCTTTTTTCTTTCTCAACCTTTCCTCTGGTTGAGTTTGGCCACAAATTGGCATGATCATAAGATTAGAATAACTCAATAAAATGCTCCGATTATGCAAAATCAACTATTTTTATGAAGGAGAATATCTAAATAAGGTCATAGTACATGTATGCTGTCTAATTTTGAATACTTTGTGTTAGCTGAGAGTCCAGAGCTGACTTGCTAAACTATTTTAAGGAAACCTAGAAACAGCCGGTTCTTCTCTTTGACTTTGCAGTGAGCTTATTGCAGACGGACATTGATGAAATAGCTAATTCCATATTTAATTAACGCGAGGCCTGAATAAGATGGCGCATCTTCTTATTGTGTTGCTGTTTTCCTGCGCTGTCAGCCCACGGGGTTTGATATTAGAGAGCATTCGGGGATTTCTATAATGTAGTGTAAGTGTCTTTCTCATGGCCTTGCCCAGGAAGCTCAGGAGCTGTCAGGAATATTAATGACGCTGGCCGTCTACCTGCAGGAGCCCATTGAGCCGGGGACACACACTCTGTCTGCGTGATTTAATACCCAGCTCGCTGTCTGTCTCATTCGCCCGTCTCACAAACACAAACAAACTCTGATAGCATCACCGGAGACGGCAAGAAGACGAGCAGGAGGACACTTTTAAACTCCATGGTCAAAGCTAGAGGCTTCGTTTAATCAAGTAAACATGAGCTTTTTTGGTTGAGAAATACTGCTATGCATGTTTTTCCAGGCGAACTGTTTTCTGTAGCAAATGAGTGGATGTGTTTTATATTTGAAGGGTGTTTGCTTGTTTGGAGTCATGACTGAACATGTCAATTCTCACAAATGCCTCTATATCACTTCCGGAAGTTTGTCAAATCAAAATCAAATCTAAATGTCCTTTTAAAAAAACTCACTGATAGCGACGAAGTCTAGTGAATGATCCCAGTATAGATGGCATTACTGTAGTTTCTTCAGAGCAGCTTCAAAATAGCCTTCCAATCCAATCCACTTTATTCATGTAGCACATTTTATAAACATAAAAGTTTTCCGAAGTGATGCACAAAACAGTATTTAAAAGAAATCAAATTAAAACTGATTTAAAAAAATGACTAAAACAGATAAACACTAAACTACACGTATTAATAAAACATCTGGAGGACCACACAAGCTCAGACAGCGTTAACAGCCAGAGAGTAAAAAAGGCTTTTAAGATGAGACTTAAAACATTCTACTGAGGGAGCCATTCTAACAAGACGAGGCAGTGTATTCTCGTCCCGCCCATGAAAAACCCTGACCCCTCTAGTTTAAGTCTGGTCTTTGGAACCACCACCTGAAGCTGACCCTCAGAGATTATGCAGGAGTATTTATCTGAATGAGTTCAGTTAGATATTCAGGGGCCAGTCCAAAACCCTAAAAACAAACAGTAAAATCTTAAAATCAAGCCTAAATCGTACCATCAACCAGTGCAAGGACGCTAGAATGGATGTGATGTGTTTTCTCATTTTGGTTCCTGTTAAAAGATGTGCTGCAGCGTTCTGGACTAACTGTAAGCGATGAAGTCTTGTGATTTGATCCCAGTGTAGAGAGCATTACAGTAGTCCAGACGTGAAGAGGTAAATGCATACATGCCTTATATGGATTCACATCATTTAAAGTCAATTTTTTTATTGGCTAATTATATCGGGTTAGATATTGAATTATAATATACTATTAACTTGGGAACTATAGAGCTCATTTTGAAATCAGGAAATGTACTTATCTTTGTTTAAGCTGCCAGCGTCAGGTTCATATTAGGAAGAAATAGGTTGTTATCACTTAATTTGTGGGCGATGCTAAGCATCCATTTGGCTTATTTTCATATTTATATGTTATGGAAAAGAAAATGGAGCAGCCAGAACAACAACAACAAAAAAAGAAAACTTACACAGTTTCGGCTTGTTTTGAGTCAAACTCTAAGCATTAGCACTTTTTATGGTTGAGTTTTTTTATATATATTTTGTGACGTGACTGACAACTAGTAACAAAAGAACTTTGTATAATTAATAAATGTTGCTTGGTGCTATTTTTGCAACCATCTCACAAGCACAAAGTGAAGCTGAAATTATATGTAAACCCTGCTATTGCACTGGGCTACCATTTCTAAGCTACCTTGGTGCACGCCTTTTATTACTTTGTTTAATTTAATTTAAAATCAATAATTTAATTGTAAAACATTACAATAGTTATTTTCCATTGGATCAAATTGAAGCTGATGCACTTTATTCTTACTTTCAAGAAAAAAAGCTCACATTGCATAATAACACAAATAGTTATATTATACGCATAGCACATAATTCACAAAAACATGCTTGTATCGCTAAATAAATAAAGATCCAGATTTCAGGAGAACTTTTTAATGCATTTGTTATGACAAATAAATAATGTGGAGGTTGGAGAATAAAGGGTATTTCAATAAAGAGTTTAAAGAGCATGCATTTTGTTCTGTGCATAATTATATATTTTAATTTCTTGAATTTTTACTTACTTAAAATAGCCCAGTTCAAAAGTTATTAAAAGTGCAACGCCATCATGCTGTATTGCATAATTTGGCATTGTGTTAATGATTAAAAAGGCTCTTGAAATTATGTAGTACACAACTATAATATTAAAGGATGGCTACGTTGAAGTTACGTATAAGTTTAGCTCTAGCACACTACAGATCATGGAATCAAAATTAAGAGATAAATACTTTCAGAGTTTCACCTTTACATCTAAAACACTGATATGAAAAGTTAGCTTTAACCTTTAATTATTTCATGCTTAAAGTAACTTCTACCGGTTGCTCTGAAATCTTGCTTTTATCCCTCGCTCTGATGCTTTTATGAGCAATCAAACTATTGTGAGTCTCTTTAAATGTGTGATGTGTGTTTTCAGTCATCCAGGATGCCCCTGTAAGTAGATTGTTCAAATTGGAAGTGGTGCGAAATGTTTAAATACAATTTAGGAAAATAATCATTTAAGACATAAAATATGGAACACAACCACAGAATACACAATGGTACAGGTGGATTGATTGCCGCAGCGCACGTGTCAGAGGAAACGAAAGCACTCTAAAGGGCCGACCTCTTCCCGGGCCCCTGAGTTTGACCTTAACTCAAAAGGTGGAACTATTACATCACTTCAGTGGGCATTGCCTCTCTCTCTTTCTCATTCTCTTTCTCCCTCGACATAAACATTGTCTCTTTTATTGATGTTAAATATCTCCTATAGTAATTAATCTTAATGATCGATTCGATCTCAATCGAATAATTCTAATAATTCCTTTAACTCTTGCAGCCCTAGTTGGAATCTTAAATGAAGTTGTTCAAACTTTCACTCTCATGCGCCGTCATTGTTCTGAAATCGTACTGTTTAGATGCCAGAGGAGCAAGCGTTCTGCGTGCTGGTGAAGATCATGTACAACTACGGCCTTCGAGAGCTCTACAAAAACAACTTTGAGGATCTCCACTGCAAGTTCTACCAACTTGAGCGCCTTCTGCAGGTTTGCGCTGCTTCTTCTGCAGTTCGCACAACTGGTTAACTCGTATTGCACCAGTGAAAAATATATATGATTTAAATTAGAAGGTCCATATATCTTTATAATCAAAGCTTATTCTTTTTTTTTTTTTAATCAGGTGAATCTTTTCATTCTTAACTTCTTCTGTCCAGGAGCAGTTACCGGACCTCTGGACTCACTTTCAGGAGCTGAACCTGGAGGCCCACATGTACGCCTCGCAGTGGTTCCTAACACTCTTCACTGCCAAGTTCCCTCTCTGCATGGTCTTCCACATCACTGACCTGCTGCTGAGCGAGGTGAGGCGGCTTAAAACCAGTCTATCCACACAAAAGGGGACACCCAACTATGTTTTGGGCATCTTTAGTGTTTGTTCTTCATTTTACCTTTGCTATTGAAATGAATACATTGTCTATATTTAATTGTATGTATTGTTCCAACAAGGTTTAAAGGAGAATTTGTTTTTATTTGTTTGTTAACTTCAGTCCCATGAACATAGTAATTTTGGGTTTCGAAAGATAGAGATTTTGGAGGGAACGAGGATCCCTGAAGGCAAAGGGAGGTCAAAATGTTGAAATCGGATTGCTTTGTTCAGTGTTTCTCTGCTTGTACAGAATCAGCATGGATCACTTTTATCTTACCACCATAAAGCTGCTTTTCTTTGTGAAAATAACTATTTAGTTTTGTAAAAACAGCGAACTTGAGTCTTCTTTGCTACTTTTAGTTGTGGTACACTGCAGTCAGTTCTCAAACACAAGAAAAAGGAAATAAAATAAGCTAAATCATCTGCCAACAGAACAAAAAAAAATATTTTACCAAGAGTAAAACAACCTTGTCTCAATGCCCTTGCAGATGTCTTAAAACTAGCCTAAATAGACAAAGATTGTAAGTGAAAGACAATTGTTTTCAACTATTTTCTCAATTTGTAGAAAACGGCACTGATGTTTAGCAAACGCTATTTTTGTTGTTTGTTTATTTGTTTAGTGGCTTAAAACAAGCCATTAAAAACTTTTGAAAAACAAGTAAATATAACTTATTTCAGAGAAACTAAAACGAGCAAAAACCTTAAAAACTTTTTTTGCCCAATATTTTAAAATAAGAAGTAAGTGCTTATTTAGCTGTGTTTGAAGTGCCCCGTCGAGAAAAAAAACGTATTTGGTAAAAATTCCCAAAATATGAATTTAGTGACTCATTCATAATGACAACAAACTGATATCCTGATGTTAATTGAAAATTTCTTCTTCTTCTTTCGGCTGTTCACAGTTCAGGGGTCGCCACAGCAAATCATCTGTTTCCAGCTAACTCTGGCCTCTACTTTTCTACTTTTCCTCTACTCTTGCACCAATTACCTTCATGTCCTCCTTCAGCACACCCATATAACTTGTCTTTGGCCTTCCTCTCGCCCTCTTGCCTGGCAGCTCCATCTCCAACATCCTTCTAACAATATAACTACTATCCCTTCTCTGCACATGTCCAAACCATCTCAATCTGGCTTCTCTGACTTTGTCTCCAAAACAACCAACCCGAGCTGTTCCTCTGATGTGCTCGTTCCTAATCTTGTCCATCCTTGTCACTCCTAAACTGAACCTCAACATCCTCATCTCTGCTACTTCCATCTCTGCCTCGTGTCTCTTCCTCACTGCTACAGTCTCTAACCCATACATCATAGCTGGTCTCACTACTGTTCTGTACACCTTTCCTTTGATTCTTGCTGACACTCTTCTGTCACACAACACCCCTGACACTTTTCTCCACCCACTCCAACCTGCCTGCACTCGCCTCTTCACCTCTTTTCCACACTCCCCGTCGCACTGGACTGTTGACCCCAAATACCTAAACTCCTCCACCTTCTTGACCTCAGCCCCCTGTAACCTCACTGTTCTACTTCCCTCCCTCTCGTTCAAACACATGTATTCTGTCTTACTACGACTGACTTTCATTCCTCTTCTTTCTAGAGCAGACCTCCAACTTTCCAGCTGTCCCTCCACCTGCTCTCTACTCTCACTACAGATTACAATGTCATCTGCAAACATCATTGTCCATGGAGATTCCTGTCTGACCTCATCTGTCAACCTGTCCATCACCATAGCAAACAAGAAGGGACTCAAAGCCGATCCTTGATGTAGCCCCACCTCCATCTTGAACTCCTCCGTCTGACCTGCAGCACATCTCACTGTTGTCATACTCCTCTCATACATATCCTGAACTACTCTGACGTACTTCTCTGCCACTCCTGACATCCTCATACAGGACCATAGCTCCTCTCTCGGCACCCTGTCATACGCTTTCTCTAAGTCCACAAAGACGCAGTGCAGCTCCTTCTGACCATCTCTGTACTTCTCCATTAGCATTCTCAGAGCAAAAATTGCATCAGTAGTGCTCTTCCTGGGCATGAAGCCATACTGCTGCTCGCAAATATCCACTTCCCTTCTTAGCCTAGCTTCCACTACTCTTTCCCAGAGTTTCATTGTGTGGCTCATCAACTTTATACCTCTGTAGTTGTTACAACTCTGCACATCACCCTTGTTCTTAAAGATTGGCACCAGGACACTTTCCTCCATTCCTCAGGCATCTTCTCACTCTCTAGAATCCTGTTGAATAACCTAGATAGGAACTCCACTGCTGTCTCTCCTAGACACTTCCACACCTCCACAGGGATGTCATCTGGACCAACAGCCTTTCCACTCTTCATTCTCCTCAGAGCCTTCCTCACCTCATCCTTTCTAATCTTTTCAACTTCCTGCTCTACAATGTTCACCTCTTCCCCCCTTCTTTCCCTCTCATTCTCCTCATTCATCAACTCCTCAAAATACTCCTTCCATCTTCCCTGCACACTCTCCTCACTTGTTAGAACCCTTCCATCTCTATCTTTAATCACCCTTATCTGTTGCACATCCTTCCCATCTCTGTCTCTCTGTCTCGCTAATCTGTACAATTCCTTCTCACCTTCCCTCGTGTCTAACCTGGCATACAACTCATCATATGCCTTCTGTTTGGCCTTTGCCACCTCCCTCTTCACCCTGCGCTGTGATTCCTTGTAGTCCTGTCTACTTTCTTCAGTCCTTTCGATGTCCCACTTCTTTTTAGCTAGCCTCTTCCTCTGGATGATGTCCTGTACTTCCTCATTCCACCACCATGTTTCCTTATCTTCTTTCCTTCTTCCTGCTGACACACCTAGCACCTTCCTACCTGTCTCCCTGATCACTTCTGCTGTAGTTTCCCAGTCCTCTGGAAGCTCTTCCTGGCCACACAAAACCTGTCTCAGCTTCTGTCTGAATTCCTCACAACCGTCTTCCTTTTTCAACTTCCACCACTTGGTCTTCTTTTCCATCTTTCATCCTCTCTTCTTCCTGACCACCAGAAACATCCTACACATCACCATCCGATGCTGTCTGGCTACACTCTCTCCTACCACTACTTTGTAATCAGTGATCTCTCTCAGATTGGCTCGTCTACTTAGGATGTAGTCCACCTGCGTACTCCTACCACCACTCTTGTAGGTAACTCTATGTTCCTCCCTCTTCTGGAAATAAGTGTTAACTACAGCCATTTCCATCCTCTTGGCAAAGTCCACCACCATCTGTCCTTCTGGATTCCTTTCCTTAACACCAAACCTGCCCATCAATTCCTCATCACCTCTGTTGCCCTCGCCCACATGACCTCATCTAACTCACTCCAGAATCTCTCCTTTTCTTCCAGCTTACAGCCTACTTGTGGAGCATAACCACTCACTACATTCAACATCACCCCTTCAATCTCTAACTTCAAACTGATCACCCTGTCAGACACTCTTTTCACCTCTAAAACATTCCTCACAAACTCCTCCTTCAGGATCACATTTCTCTTCCTATCCTCACCATAGTAAAACAGTTTGTATCCCCCTCCAATACTACGCGCTTTGCTACCCTTCCACCTGGTCTCCTGCACACACAGAATATCTACCTTCCTTCTCTCCATCATGTCCGCCAGCTCTCTACCTTTCCCGGTCATTGTACCAACGTTGAGAGTCCCTATTCTCAGACCTATACTCTTGCCTTTCCTCTTCTCTCTCTGCCTACGAATCCTTCTCCCTCCTCTCCTTCTTTGACCAACAGTAGTCCAATTTCCACCGGCACCCTGTAGGTCAACAGCACCGGTGGCGGTCGTTGTTAACCCGGGCCTCGACCGATCCGGTATGGAAATCGAATGGATGACTTGCATATTTAGTTTTGGCATGTTTTACGCCGGATGCCCTTCCTGACGCAACCCTCTCTATTTATCCGGGTTTGGGACCGGCACAGAAGTCACTGGCTAGAAACCCCTGTGGCTAGATTACGTTAATTGAAATCTAAATGCTTAAAATAAGACTTTGCAAAAAAACTAAGCAGCTTTATATTTGTTTTTATTGACCAAAAAGCTTTAAAATATGGTAAATCTTAATCACCAATTTTAAGCATTTTAAGCAAATACTTTGTATAAATTGTTTTAAAATCTCACTGACCTCAAGGTATAATAACTTACCAAGATAACGTAGAGACTATTTTGAAATAAGTGAACTATTATCAGTTAAAAACAAAATTTTTACGTTTTAAAAATATCCGATCAGAAAAAAAACAAGAAATATTGCATTGACTTAAAGAAATTTTACCTGGTTAAGATTCTCATTTTTTGCAGAGTAATAGCAAATAGGTTTTTTTTTTATATGATCACACATAATACAATTAAAACTTATGGGCAACTTTTTCTTGAATTTTGGATAAAAGCCTGTCAATTGCAAACCTTACTGTTAGCAGTTAGTTTTTGATGCGAAAGATCGTTAAACACAGTACCTGCTGGGTGTACCTAATAAAGTGGCCAGTGAGTGTGCATTAACCATATTAACAAATACACTATACTAAACGAAATCCTGACGAACTCTAAAATCAACTAAAGGGCTTTCATTCCTTTTAGAACATTATTTTTCTTATCGGGAGTCTCATGTTTCAAAACTTCTTCGATTTCCCTGAAGCAAGCGTCTTTGACTTCTTCAAAATCTGCTTTTTGTCTCTTCAATAGAAACGCTTCGACCTTTCCACTCCTCCGAGAGCTTTTCCTTTCATTCTCTCTCTCTCTCTCTCTCTATCTCTCTCTCTCTCTCTCTCTCTCTCCCTCCTTTGCTTTTCATCGAATTCCTTTCATTGAGTAGCCTAAGGCAAGACAATTAAAAGTTCTCTCCATCTGTCCGCAGTTGAATCGCATGATGAGTCCGGTAGATGCTTTTGTATGTTTCAAAAGATCAAGTCGTTATAACACCTTAAAATACTCTTTTATTTTTGAAAGAGTACAAATAAAAGCGTTGCAATAAAAAAGCCTACATTCCTAAATAAAAAACCCTAAAAAGACTTCAATCTCTTGCATAGCCCAAGCCCTGAAGTCTCATCCCTCTCAAACACAGACACATGCAGACACACAATTATCCCCCCCACAATTTCCATTTAGCCCCCCAGCGCCATCTAGAGCCTGTCGGGAGCAGATTGCTTGTTATTAATAGCCACGTCAGTCTATTTTTAGTTCGGTGTTGCCATGTGAACGGTTGTCTAAGCGATGCCCGAGACGGGTGTTTCCATGCGGAGCTGACTTCAGCACTGCTTCTGCGATGCCACCTGCGCCCCGCTGACACACACAGACGAGGCCGTCCTTCATTCCGCTCGCCTCCTCCTCAGCTCCTGTCACTCCCACACGTTCCAGCTCTTTGTGTGACTGCAGCTATTTTGGGAAATGCAAATGCGGCATCGCTCTTCCTGATGCTGCAAAGCGCATAGAGAGCACTGCAGCCTCCCCGAACCAATTGTCAATAAAACGATTTGTTTGTCTGGTTTCTGGAGGGTGTTTGGTGTGTAATGGTTTTTCGTTGTCTCCACAGGGCTTGAACATCATCTTCAATGTGGCTTTGGCTCTCCTCAAGGTATTGCACCTCACGCGAATGTTCAGAGATAGAAATTCAGGTGTGAGTTTTGTTCAAATGGTCCGATCTGTTGTTTGAAAGGTACTTTTTAGTTCTGTTTTACTCCAAGTTGTGCTGTTTTATTTCTTTTTTTTTTTTTAACAGTCTGTACATTAACAAATGTTTGGGGACACCTTCTTATTTTTCATGATTGTGGAAAGTCATGAGAGCTGTGAGCAAGCAGATCCTGAAGTAAGAAGTGAAATTAATTTTTTTTTTTGTACATTACATTTATTCAGATTTGTTGACAGCAGTGTTGTTTTTGGCAGCCACCTCAGTTTTAGTCTATCGAAAACTCAATAATTTTAGGCACATATTTTAGTCATTTAAAATTGTAATAGTTTTAATCTGCTTAAATCTAAAACGTTTTATTCTAGCTGTAACAATCGCGAATCATGAAAAGCATCAATATCATCATTTTGGTTGTATAATCCACTCTCGTTGCGTCATGAGCATCTGGTTATCGTCACAAGAAAAAAATGTGTCAACAAAATTTTTTTGTCATCATTATCATCACCGTTGACAAAAGCAACACAGCAATGCAAACCTGTTTTTCATTGAGCTTTGTGTTACCTTAAATAGATTTCTGAATTTCAAAATGATGATATTCAGCAGCTTTCTTTTTCAGGTTTACAGAGCCATAATTTTAAGTTTCCTCCCTCTCTCAATAAGGGTTTGGTTTGGTAATTCGGACGCACACAAAAGCTTCAGGGCACAGTTATTGGCCATACACTCTCTTTCAACGAGCAATAAAAATCACTTCTGATCCCTTTCTTCCTACTCCCCTGCTGGCAAGAACATAAGAGTTCAGGAACAGTTTTATTCCGTGCCATAAGAACACTGACTTTACCCCAAATATACACCATTTTGTCTTTCATGTATGTCATGTAATATTTTTGTGCTGTGAAAGACACAGAAACTTGAGCTTTGAGATCTAATTTCCATCATTTTGTTGTGTGTCGTTAATTAAGAAACTTTTTGACAACTTCTGAAAGGAGTTCCTGGCGATGGCTATGAGAATTAAAGTTCTGTGTTTAGGGAGAGAAAAAACGGTTACAGAGAGGAAATTAATGTTCAGTAATTAATGACTGAATATCTCCACAACGATCACAAACCATCCAGAAAAGTGGAGTCGAGCTGTGACTTTGGATGAGATAAAGACGGGTATAAAGTTACTCGACCACTTCAGATTTGAACGCTAAAATCCATGAAAGCTAAGATTGAAAACAGGTTCTTCCACTAAAACGATTTCATTGTTTCTTCAGACTTCTTGTCATCTTGTTTTTTGTTTTGTTTTGGAAGATCTTCTTTAATTAATTATAAAAAAAGAGCAGTCAGCGGTTCACACAAGTTGAACTACCTCTGTTTTGTATTGTTTTGCATAAACGCTGAATTTGTCTTTGGAAGCATCTCTGATTTTTCTGAGCTTTAGCAACAAAATGAGTGTACTTTCAGCATTCTATGAGCTCTTTTCTGGTTGACTAATCTTGTAAAGTTCCCAGGGATGCTGATGATTTGGCACAGCTTTCGTCCTAATAATACTAATTATTATTATTATTATTATTATTAATAATAATATTAACAATTGTAGAAGAATTTGCAGGATAGTTTACCATATTGAAATGAAAATTAGATGGAATAGCTTGTTGCTGCAGGATGCTCACCTTCAGTGAATCGCCTACAGAGTAATAAACATCAATGTTAATAACATTGATAACAATAACAGTAGAATAAATCATACTCTTGCTAGTCCTGTTATTAGAAGGTTAATCTTATTGTTTTTGTTCAGTTGGTCAAGGAATTTTCTGAAGTACACTGGAGCCGTCAGTAGGAGGGTAGGGGATGGTATTTAAAACGACTTACCATAGAGGGAGAGACAATATGCAAATAGTCTAACTCTGGTACCTTACAATAGAGGTTGTCTCAGCTCGTCAACCGAACATAGAAGGAAATAAAAAAAATCTTTTTTTTAAGTGCTCCCTGAAGAGGAGTATTTAGTTGCTTTTTGAAAGTTGTTAGTGTTTCTACTTTTCTGACTGGATCTTTGGTCCAAAACTTACAACATATAGTGGTCAGTGGCACATAAGCTGCATCTAGAGCTTGTAGTCCTCTCCCTCTCCTATCCTGCTTCGCTTCCTGTCCAAAATCTTCACAAAAATGGCCCTTTAAATATAAAAATAAAAACATCTCTAAAATGTTAACTATTTAACTTGAAAAATCTCTAGTTAAGGACTACAAGATGAACAAGTGTCACCCTTAGCACATGATTAAAATAGTAAGCAATTACCCTCAAATAAATATTTAAAAATTACTTCTCATTTCAAATCGTTTCAACCTTTAAAGTGCTACAGATCGAAGCATTCGCTTTAGAAATTCAAAACGTTTCTTTAAAACCTGTTTTTGACACCTACTGAGAGCAAACCAATATAGCAGATATAGGACTGATTTATATGTTCTTGTGTTTCTTTATCTACAGGCTGCTTTTATCAAGAGACTTTTAATAGAATTATCCTCTTCAGGTAGTATCGGTTTTAAAAGAACCATAACCACTTGGTACAAATCAATTTCTCGAGCTAATTTAAAATGCAGATAAAATGACTTCTTTAAATCAATCGTTTTCAGACCCTCCGCAGCCAATAAAACCTTGAACGTGTCTCCCTCTGGTGGTCAGAAAGGATTTCTATTTTATAAGCTTTTAAAATGGCAACACAAAGTATGACCATGTGTTTCAGTTTTGCAACGAATTCTAATCAGAAACTCTTCAAATGCTAATGAACACTTTTGATAACCAAAACAATGGATTTTTTCTGAGGCGTACAGCTGCTGTTTGTGATGATGAATGCTTACGTTTGCGTCTCCTCTTGTTCTTCGTGACCTGACACATTGTCTGGCTATGGGCCATTAACACTGTAATGACTCTGAGCTCCTATTCATACTGCATTTCTTCGTATGCTGGTTTTGAGTAGATGGTGAGTTCAGCTTGAGCTCGAGTCTGCTGGCAGAATGACGGATGAAGCTGTCGCTGGAGCTCCGGCGCTGGCCTCAATGTGTCTGCAGCAGTCTACCACAGAGAGATCCGGGTGTTTAATGTTGAGAAATAGACTTCTGTGCAACTGCTACAGGATGAGGATCTCTGGGTTCTGTTTAAGAGAAACAGGAGGATTTGTCAAAAATTTCAAGGCCAGGAGAATCAAAGTTCTGTGTTTAGGGAGAGAAAAACCGGTTACAGAGAGGGAGTTAATGTACAGTAATTAGCGACTGAATCTCTCCACAATGATAACAAACCATCAAGAAAAGTGGAGTTGAGCTGTGACTTTGGATGAGATAAAGACGGGTATAAAGTTACTCGACCACCTAAAATCCATGAAAGCTAAGATTGAAATCAGATTCTTCCACTAAAACGATTTCTTTTCATCTTGTTTTTTTCATTGTTTTGAAAGATCTGCTTTAATCAAGCAGAGCAGTCAGCGGTTCACATAAGATGAACTAGCACTGTTTTGTATTGGTTTGCAAAAACTCTGAATTTGAACTCTGATATTTTCGGAGCTTTATCAACTAAATTTGTGTATTTTCAGCATTTTATGAACTCTTTTCTGTTTGACTAATCTTTTAAAAATCTCTCTTGTGAGCTAAGCATGAAAAGGGGAGCATTAAAACCTTAAAAAAACCTTAAAAAGAGTTTTGAGCAGACTTTTCTGATTGATTGGATATGTCTAAAAAGCCATCAGCCAATCAGGTGATGAGATATGAACAGCTGGGCTTGTGTTACTTGTAGTTTTTAGTCCAAAAGCTCATGTCATTAAAGCCAATGGAGGGGAATTAAATACTTTAGGTTAACTACTTTAAATAATTTTAATGTTTTGTCAAAATAAAAAAATTTACAAAAAAATCCCTAAAAAAATTTCCTAAAAGTAGGGTAAACAACTATATTTGTTACTGTATGTCTGAATAAAACACCTTTAAATCTCTAATTTCTTTACAGACGGTTCATACAATGGTTTTCCCATTGGGTTTTACATTTTGTTAAATGCATAATTTTTTTTCTTTCATTAGGACTTTATTACGTTTTATTAGCTTTTTTTCTAGGTTGATCTATGTGAAGAGGAGGCTATGTTTTAATTGGAGTAGGAAAAAAAAACTAGGTAAAATATCTAAATAACTAAAAAACGAGAAACAAATAACAATGCCAGAGTTACAGAGTAGTTAAAGGATATTAAAGTGTTTAAAAATGTTAAATATTGTGATATTGAAAACAGTATAAAAGTTTTAGCAGAAAAACTAAACAAATAATAAACACAGTTATTAATAATATCAGAAATTGGACACCCGTTATAGTTAGCTAATGTTATGCAGCATTGCTCAAGAAATGAGTTACATCGAGAGCATTTGCTTTGTTGGCATTTTTACAATATGTTATTTTACATTAAGTTTAATTATTTTACTATTTACTCTTTCAAAGTAAAAAAGCAATTTTGTGTTATACTGAATTATGAAAAATTTTATTATTTAAAATGTTTTTGAGAGGGGAGTTGTTATGAATTGATATTTATGCCAGGTATGTGTTAAATTCAAATCACTTGATGCTGGCGTACAAAACCATCTCTGGATCAGCCCCTGTTTACCTCCACGAGCTCATACACTCCTCCAGAAGCCTGCGCTCAGAGAAGGAACAGTGACTTGTGGTTCCGTCCCACAAAGGCAGAAGATCTCTCAGCAGAACCTTCTCTCTCACTGTCCCTGGCTGCTGGAACAAACTCCTGATCCAGTCAGGAGAGCAGCAACAGCTTTCAAAAAGCAACTGAAAACTCTTCTCTTCAGGAAACCCCTACTGTCATTAATATAGTATAATAATAATTAAAAAAAAATCCTCTGTCTTTTTCTTCCTGCTATGGTTTATTGATCAGTTGATACAATTTCTATTATGAGCGAGCTGAGATAGACTTTGACGGTGCAACATTGCCTTTTGTCTGTCCCCTAATGTAAGTCACTTTGAACAAAAGCGTCTGCCAACTACATGAAAATGTAAATTTAGGAAGAAAAATGCACAAAAATTAAAACAGAAGGGGTGGTGCGAGTACATCCTAAACTGAAAGGAAAGCCTAACACAGAGAAGAACAAAACACAATATAAATATATGATGTGGTATGTTCCGTCATAAACTGCACTTTCATTACATGCTTGAGTTAGAATATAAAGACCTATCTATAGTATAATTAAAACAACAAGGAAGAGCACAATCCTCATTAATATATATATATATATATATATATATATATATATATATATATATATATATATATATATATATATATATATATATATATATATGGAGATTAACATTAGTGAAGGTACATCATGAAAGATGTTTTTATCTGTGTTACTCGAATCACATTTAGATTTATTTTCATTTCTAACAAAATTGTGACATCGATGGTGATTCTTGGTAAAACCCTGCGGTCATGTAAAATATCGGTTTCTGTTGAATTTTGAAGTGTGACTTATATTTTAAAATTATATGTATCTATTTGAACCTTTTTTCCAGCTGAAATTACTTGCTTTTATGAATGTTCAGTCATAAAACAGGTGAGTTAATAAGATAATATTGTCATCTTGAAAAGCTAGGCTGTGATGCTAGGTGGAGCGAAGCAGTGAATGTGATGAAAGATGCAGGAGACGTACATTAATAGAGCGAGAGAGTGAGGGGGTTGCCCTGCCTCGGTCCTATTGGCTAACCATTACGACATCCTCCCTGAAGGCTCCTGAACCCCCTCCTTCATCAGCGTTCTCTCTCAAGCATGCAGCAGCTGTTAGCATTTAGCATGAGTAACATCAGAGCCATGTCCAGGGTCCATTCGTCCACAGTCTCCATTGCAACGCCCCTCCTATCATCCTCTCCTCTTTCTCCGCCATGCTGCCACCTTTTTTAGCACCGACAGCATTTCTGTGGGCGCTCCGCTCTCTTCTCCTCATGCACTTGCCAGTGCTTGGCACATCCCAGACTGGAAGCACTCTGGCCTAAAGATCGAGGAGCATCTCTACGTTCTTAATGTACATTTCTGCAGGATCTTGCACTTCACTTGTCAGGTTTCTGCCTTCCTTATTTTTTTTTCTTGTGCCTTACTGGAATAGGAGAACACTAGCTATCTCCTGTCCGTCATCGCTCTGGACAGAACCACGCGACTCTCCTCCAGCCTGTTGCTAGGCAACCGTTTTCAAATTCTGGAGTTTGGGAGGAGCCGGCCAAAGCTAAACCAGATTGGAGGTTTTCTTTCCTGAAGTCTCTCAGTTCTGCTGTCTTTTAAACAAAGCGGGGTTTTTGGTTGTTTTTATTTTTTAGACTCAAACCAATAATTGCCATTCTGGATCTTCAGTTTGTTTTTTGAACGCACATGCTCGTGTGCTCTTCGACTAACGATCAGATGACACCTTTGCCTTCGAAGAGGCTACTCTAGCGCTGCCACATCAAACTTTTCCAAGATCGACCACATCTTCTAAGTCACCGTGGCTGACTCCACATCAGCCCCGGAGCCTCCGAAGAAGGAGGATGTGGAGGATTCTGGAGGACCCCATGAGGCTCTTTCACCTTTGACTCCGGAGAGAGACTTACCTTCTCCTCTGTGGGGTCAGATTCCTCCTGCCACACGGAGACTGGAGGAAGGGGGTGCTGGGGAGGACAAGTCTGCTGGTCTCAATGACTGCACTGACCGAGTCATGGGGCTTCTGGGAATGGGTCATCGCCTCTTTGTCCCCCGACTGCTAGCGGTGAGGGACATCTGCTACCTAGCATAGGAACCTACCATAGTCTTTCGTTGTTTCAAATTTTGTTTACATACATTGGAGTTGATCTCTTTTTTGTTGTTTTGGCTATCTTTTATATGTGCAAAAAAAAAATTTATTAAGTGTAAATAAGTTAATTGTTTTATGAGTTAATACATTTTATTTAAAATGTTTTATTGGCTTGCAGGAGTTGTGGGTGTGTGTTTTTAACCTTCTAAAACTAGTTGTTTTCCATGTGAATTAGTCATTGAATGCAGTTTTAGTTCTAAATCTTTTTTCAAAATGTTTTTAGAGCTACACAATCAACAAGCCTGATGTAAATTTAAATATTATTAACAATTTATATTAGATTGTTTAATTAATACCATCATTTAATTTTAATTCACATTAACAAACCGGTGGAGTTCCTGCTGAAATTTGTAATTAAATGATTGCAAATTTGAATTGCAGATTTGGGGAATTTGGACAACCTTTTTTGCATATTTTTCTGTTGTTAGATGAAAACTGAATTTAATACTGGAATGATGAAAATATAGACAGGAGGACAGGTATCCCACATAGAGTTCCTTCAGAGCTCTCACAGAAAGAGCTCCCTCTTTGAGGAGAGCATGAACTCCCCCAGAGAGAGAGCTCCCTCTTTGAGGAGAGCATGAACTCCCCCAGAGAGAGAGCTCCCTCTTTGAGGAGAACATGAACTCGCCGGAGAGAGCTTTCTCTATGAGGAGAACATGAACTCCACCAGAGAGAACTCCCTGTGTGAGGAGAACATGAACTCCCCAGAGAGAGTTCCCTGTGTGAGGAGAACATGAACTCCCCCAGAGAGAGCTTCCTCTGTGAGGAGAACATGAACTCTCCCAGAGAGAGCTCCCTTTGTGAGGAGAACATCAACTCATCCAGAGAGCTCCCTCAGTGAGGAGACCATGAACTCCCTCAGAGAGAGCTTCCTCTGTGAGGAAAACATGAACTCCCTCAGAGAGAGCTTCCTCTGTGAGGAGATATAAACTCCCCAGAGAGAGCAGTCGGCGCAAGTGGTACATGTGACTTTGCAGAAGGATGTCTACCACCAGGCTGTTGTGTTTAAAATAAAATGAAAGGTGTATATTAATTAATATTTCAACACAACATTTTTGTTAATTCTCAAGCAGTTGTGTATTTGCGTTATTTCACAACTTTTACTATGATTTTCTTAATAAAATGTTATTTAATGAACTTTATGAATTGAAATGTCCTTCTAGAACTTTATTATTTTGGCTGCTAATATCGGAGAAGTGCAAGCCTGTTTCTGTTAAGTTTGATTGTTATTTAGTTTCTATTTTGCCACACAATCTGGTTCTATTCCTTTAAATTGTGTTGTATGCACATGTCAGATTTACACCACTGATACTTCCCTTCTCTTCTTTTTAAGTTCCGTTTATGATATACTGAGTTAACAAAAGTCTTCATAAAGAAACCCAGCACATAACAAGGTTCCTCTTCAATCTGTTTATCCAAACCGTAATCAGCTTTGTGTCTCATTTAACACACAGACCTCCAAGGAAGACCTGCTGCAGGCCGACTTTGAGGGTGCACTGAAATTCTTTCGAGTCCAGCTCCCGAAACGCTACAGGGCGGCAGAGAACGCTCGACGTCTTATGGAACAAGCATGCAATATAAAGGTAAACTAGTCAAAGTAGTTGTTTGAATGTTTGCGATACATTTGTTTGATGTGAATGTTTATATAATTAAACTCCCGATTGTATGCGAACGCCTTGTATTGAACCAACTATCTAACCACAAAGCTAGCTCTCTGTTGTTCTAAAAATCTTGAGAACTCGAAGCTTCAAGGCCCCACTGAGACTCAATTCTCTTCTCGACTTTGCACAAAACCATGCCATGAAGAGTTTTAGTGAGGGACACAGAGCAGATGCTTTCATTAACTGCATGTTGTAGATTATGTGTGCGTTCAGGAAGGAAGGAGGAGTAGAGATTGTGATGATAGTGTTCATCCACTCCCTTGTGTTTCTATCTCCTGCTCTTGGCTCATGCTGTATCGCTGTCACTAACAGCAGGATTTCCTGTGCCCCGTCTCTTACGTCTGAGCTCCAGTAACGCACTAATTACACAATGCAGCGTTTAACTGAAGAAAGCAATTAGTTTCAACCTTTTTGAGAGTTGTGTGTCAAATAATGGATGCTTGGTTAAGATTTTCCCAACTTGTGGATTATTTCAAAAGTGCTGCTAAAATAAGAAGGAAATGAAAGGATTTTATTTTAAATGCTTTAAAAAGACAATGAAACCCTCAAGGTGAACATTCTGTGTTTTTGTGTGTATTTGGCTAGGGATATGTGGGTTACTTTTTTCCGAAAGATACTGAAGATGCTAGTGTTCAGGGACGCTAGGACTCACACAAAACACTGGGTGAGCGTGCCCTCCTGGAATCACCAGCACCACTTCCAACAGCAACCTAGTTTTCTTTTGAGGACTTCTAACCAGGCTCATACAATGATTTATAGTCCCTTCACTGTTGTTTTGTAGACTAGAGATGTGGGATAAACGAAAACAGCAGTTTACTTTGTGAACATTTTTTGTTTAATCTGGAGGGCATGAATTTGACTCGCTTTACCAGCAGGCCTCAAGTGGTCGGTTAATGGATTGCAGTGTTGGTCACTTCTGTATTAGCTTCTCCAGCTAAAAAGCTTGTGCATCAAGCTGTTGAATTGCCCTTTGTGAAGACTGTGCATTCACATAACCCCGCCCTGCCCACTTTGCGGAGCCTGCCGCATAAAATTTTCTGACTTCGTGTCAAGGTTTTTTCAAGGGACAGCCTTCTGCACTCGCTACCCCTGAGCTATAGGATGTGGCTGAACTGTAGTACATCGACTGGCCATAAGGTGGTGGGGTCAGAAGCGAGCAGAAGACCAAACTTCACGAAGAGGGGGATTTTTTTTTTATTTGTGTGTTTTTAAGAAATATTACTTTTAAACCTTCAAGCAATCAGATACCTGTGTTACGCCCATGTCTTGCCTCTCTGGACCCATTTTTGATCAACAAAAAATGATGCACTTGCATGATACGTCCACGTTATATACATTCAACATTACAGAGCACTGCAAGCATTTTCACTCTCTTGGTTTGTGCTGTTAAACACTGGATAATAGTGAAACTTGGCCGATGACGTTTATAACCTTCCTTTGTTATCAGCGCCAGGTTTGGCTAGCTAGCGATTAGCATTATTATCCAATTGTAATATCAATATGTAAACAGTGTAATATCAATCAGTGCAAAGATAGTGCTTCTACAGAAGTAGAGGATGTATGTATGGAGATATTTTCAAATTATTTAAGACAAAGTAAATATAACCTGTACTGTGTTAGCATCTGTGATGTGTTCTGGTTAGCTAGAAGTTACCATTTTTATCAAACCAGTATTGATAAGTGCATAGACAAAGCACAACGGAGCACAGAACTATAGTTGCATTTTGTTGACAACTGGGTGTGCGTGGAGCTTCTTCAAGGGGCGGTTTTTAGGCTTGATGCACAACTATAGATTGGCCTTAAGTGAAATGGAAGAATCCAAAATAATACAGACTTTAGGACCCAGCAGAATTAAAAGGACAAGGGAGTTCGCTGTGGGAAAGCAGCACCTGAGGTGATGTAACAGGTGCATTCAACTGCTTACAAAGCAGTCGGTGAGGAGGGAAGAGACGAGGCAGATTGGTTTTACACTCGAATTGTGTGTCACTTCAATCATCATCCGTTGTTTTTCTCTGCTCTGGGACTTTCGGTTCCTTGAATCACACACCTTCTCTCTTAGTTTCTATTCCACACCCTGAAGTAGACGGGAAGGATTTGTTTGTACCTGCAACGTTTACTCAACGGACTTCATTTGGAAAGTTGACTGATTTTCTTGGAGCTCTTCATCCTCCTCCTCATTTTGTAACTGGATTTTCTCCCACTCTTTCCAAGAAGTGTTAGCAATCATCTGGTGTGCGCTGACCAACCTACTTAGTCACTCTTTCCTCTTTATCTTCTCCAAACCAAAGTGAAAGAGAGATAAGAGACTGAATCAATGACGCGTTTCATTCAAAATGCAGAATCAACAGCATTTATCCAACCATTCCAACTTCAACTTATAGATTAATCTTCTACTGGGAGGATCACGTGGATGTGTTTCTGAGGCTGCTGGGAGGAGGAGACAAGGAGTGAGGACGGAAAGCCTTGTTGGTGCATCTCTATATCAAACACACTCACAGAAACACACATGCAATGTGAGGCTGTGCACAGATTATTTCTGCTACTCTTCATTTTTGAGTTTTCCAATCGTGTGCTCTTTGGCAGGGTTTGATTTAAAGAGGATCAAGTCACCGGTTAATGAGCTTATTTGGTGATGGAATTCAAAGGCACCTGAGCGTGTCGAAAGCACGAGCAGTACCAGCTTCCCCCATTGTGGATTTCAAGGCGAAATTCCAAATTTCACGTCCCCTTTATGCGAAGAGGGAGGTGAACAAAAGAAGAGATGCTTTCTTGGAAGAAAGAGCTTTGAGGAATGCTGCAGCACCGAGTGTTTAGCTTGTAGATGTTTGTGTTCAGATACTTATTAAACCAGGAACAGACCTGCTTCAGTTCTTTGGAGAAACTGATATGAGAAATCCCGGAACTGAAAGACCCCCGTGTGGCTTGTTTGACAACTCAAATTTCCTCTCTCTCTTTGTTCTCTTCCGCTTGCATCACTCTTCATATTTCAACCAGTAAACCACGAGACATCCTTGAGTCGGCAGACGAGTATCTCTGTGAAGTGAGACATGCTACTCTGAAGGCAGTAAGAGTGAGAGTTCCTCTGTTCTTTGCCCTCCTCCTGCTTTTATTTCCCGCCTCAAAGGGCCGGCTTTCATCTGTGAAGAACTGGTCACCCGGTCTTCGTCTGAGCAGACTTCTCCCTCCCTCCTTGTTGCTCTAAGCTCACCTGTGTCGCTCGGTGCTTCTTTCAGAAACTTAGTCAAGATGATGCAGGAAGTGTCGATAATGGTGGCGTACGATGCTCATGTTATCAATCAGATCAACGAGGAGGATTTCTTTGCTAGTCTGGTGGCCCACTCAAAACCTAAACCGGTGGTAAGTCTCGCTACTGTTGAGTTTCTTTTATTTGATTTGACAGAACAGAAACGCTGTGAGCCAGAACTTGTTGTACTAGCAAATTTCTCATGTAGGCTGCTTGTTTGATGCTGTCTCAGGCTTTCCAGCTCAGTGAGAAATGTCCTGTAATGAAATTACAAGGCGGTACAATTTTCTCCATTATATGCTTATTCTAAGGAATGTCAAGTTGAAGCGGAAAAGAGACTGTGTGGGGGTTGCTAAGATGATGAGGATGGATGTGTTCAGGACCGAGAAACACACCACAGGGATTTCTAGTTTGCATGTTATGACATTTTCCTTTCAAATGGATGCTTTGAATACCTAGACAAGCTGAGTGACCTGATTATTCAAACACTGTGGAATCAAGTTAAGTGCTTTAGGTAATTTTGAATCTCTAGCTTTAAGTCCTATGGTTGTTTACTTTTATTAATAATGGAAAAACCTTTTGTTATATAGTATACCTTTTGTTATATAGTAATTTTGGTGTAAAAGTGTATTATTTCAGTCTGAAAGAAACATAAAGCCACATTAAAATTCTTAGCAGTGAAGGTGTTTGTTTTGTATTTAAACATTCACACCTGCCACCTCTCTGAAGTTTTCGTTACAAACTTTCAATATTCTGTTGGCTTTGAGGGTTAAAATGTTTGTACTAAAAGCTTTGCCATCAATACTGGTTGTGCCATTTCAACACTGTGGCCTGTTGCAACCAGGCACATCCGGAGTGATTGCTTGGTTGACACCTCTTCATTTACCGATGCTCATTTTTTTCAATGTGGTCACACTTTCTGCTCTTTTTAAAGATAGCTGTTTTGAAGCCTAATTATTCAGCATCCAAGAAAAGAGTTATATACCAATAATTACTCTAATGGTCTTTTATAACCACCTTGCAATACACCTTGTTCTGAGTTATTTTTACAACCAGTTAGAAACCACAGAACCTCCCCCTGCAACCTTCACGAATACCTTTAATGCCACTTGCAACAATGTTAAGTCTACCTAATTACTACCAAGTTTTACTTTCAAGCTGCCAAACATCATAGAAGCTGAATAGCAAAATTCCCTTTGAAAGCCACATGCAACCATCTGGATTACATACATCAACCTAGTATCAATGAATATATATATATTCACCAATACCAATACAACTAACCATCCAGTAGCAACCTAGCAACCGTCCAGATGTCCTGGGTGACTCCTCTAGTATTATCTTACCAACAATCCAGATTTCCTGAGTGACTCCTATAGTAGCAACCTAGCAACCATCCAGATCTCCTGAGTGACTGCTATAGTAGCAACCTAGCAACCATCCAGATCTCCTGAGTGACTCCTATAGAAGCTACCATCAATATATCCTAAGTGACTCTTATAGACAAAACCTAGTAACCAGCCAGATTTTCTAAGTGACTCCTATAGAAGCAACCAAGCAACCATCCAGATGTTCTAAGTGACTCCTATAGAAGCAACCTAGCAACCATACAGATGTTCTAAGTGATTCAGATAGAAGTAACCTATAGATGTAACAATACAGACATCCAAAGTGAATCTTACAGGAGCAGCCTAACAACCATTAAAGTAACCACACATTTTTTCGTAACAGAAGACAATAGCAACTGCTTAGTAACACCACCCAATGATCCCTAGCCACTGTTTAGGATTATAGATCAGCCTTTCAAGCCAACATAGCAGCTTCCTGGCAACCATTAATATGTTCCTCATGCAAATGTATATCGAATTTTGCCAAGCAACCAAGAGCTATGAACCTGTTGTGCATGTTTGTTCTCTCTCCCTTTCCATTCCTGATATTATAAGTCTATTGTTTTCTTCCCTAACTCCTTCCCTCTCCGCTCTGAGGAGTTTGTATCATGTTCGCATTCCTCTGAGCAGCACAACAGACACTTTGTGCTGGAGCAGGATGGCAAAGGTGGCTTTTTGAAGACCACTCACCCATGCACCAACGTGTGCTTTGTCATTGTTAGGATTGCTTTAATGAACTCAAGTATGCTTGAGGTTTTGATAAGAGCAACTTATGTTATCAAAGCTACACTTTCTAGCTCCGCTGACCCTCATCCTGAGGCCAGAGGTCAAACTCACTGTATGAATGGCTGACAACAATGAGCTGCTGTTTAAGAAAATGGATCCATCGTCTGGTGAAGCACACATATAGGTTCTTTGATGTTCCTAAGGACGGATTAAGGTGGTCGAAGGATGGGTTTTATGGTTGTTTAGCATCAAAATGCTGTTGTCGTATACCGTTCAGCTCTCACCTGAAAACAATGAAGCTCATTTTGGAAGGCTTTATGGAAGCAGCCCTGACCTGCTCTAATAAACGGAGTCTCCTGCAGCGAGTAAACCCGGATGGAGAGGAGATGCCCTCAGGATGGGCTTCACTGATTGAGCATCCATAGCAGCAGACAAGCACAGAGCTTTTAAAGGCTCCTGAAAGTAGTTTGGGTTTTTCTTTCGCTGTAGAAAGTGATGCAATTGCTGATTATATGATGATAATTCACATTGTTGTTTGCTTGTAAACTATTTCTTTAACCGATGCTCCAGTTTGAAGTTTAGAGGTTTAGTTTAGTTTGGGTTCGTTTTTTTTTGTTTGTCATCTTTTTTATAATTTTTTGTTCACCTTTCTCTTTATTTATTTTTAAAATTTTTGGTTGAGGGTGTAGATTTTTTTCGTGCACTTTTGTGCTTGTTTTTTTTTTTAGTTATGTTTGGATTGTTTTTTGTTGGCTTTGTTTTTCACGTAGTGTCTGTTTGTATGTTTTTTTTCATCCCGTTTTGGTTCTGATGTATGTTAGTTTTGTTTTATTTGTTAGTTTGTTTTTGTCTGTTTTTGGTTTGCATGTTTGTTATTTATTATAGTGCATTTTTGTATTTGGTGTAGTTTGCTTGGATTAGTTTTACTAGTTTTATATATATATATATATATATATATATATATATATATATATATATATATATATATATATATATATATATATATATATATATATATATATATATATGTGTGTGTGTTTTTTGTTTAGTAGGTTTGAATTAGTTTTGTTTTGTTGGATTAATTTAGTAGTAGTTTTGTTTATATGTTTTTGTTCTCATTTTTATTCTTACTTTGTATAGATTCCTTTTGTTTTACTCTGGGTTATGCAAGTTTTTTGTTTGCCTAGATTCGTTTTGTTTAGTTTGGTGTTTTTGTTTGTTTCTTTGCTTTTATCATGCTTTTTAGTATTGTTTTCAATATTGTTTTAGTATTTGTTAGTTGGTTTCTGTTTAGTTTTGTTTTTGTTTGGTGTAGTTTTTGTTCGTATATTAGTTCTGGTTGGTTTTAGTTGTTTATATTTCGATTGATTTTTTTAGTTTTGCTTGTCCTTTTTTGTACATTCCGGTTTAGCTCTTACGTTGCTTTATTTATCTTCGGGGGCTGTTTTTCTTGTGGTGCATTTCAACCTTGAAATCATTTATTCATTTATAATTTGCAAGTATAATCCCAGGTACCATCACAGAGTAGAATTGTATTTTTTGCTTGTTTAGTTACATGTAAGAAAACCACAAAATTACCAGATTGAATTTATTTGGAAATTAAACCTGACTTTCTTCATCCGTTTACTAAGGTGCCAACAAAGAAGCTGAAGAAGTTTGAGAAGGAGTATCAGTCTCTGAGAGAGAGCCAGCTGCAGCAGGAGGACCCCGTCGACAGATATCAGGTAAGCCAGAGCCTGATCTAGCCCTCGGGTCTTCATCCCCTCCCCATCATCTTCATCTGCAGCTCCTTCTGTCTCTCAGTTCAGGACTGTGTAGCACGCTGCGGTGGATACCAGAGACTGTGCCTTGTGAATCCTCACTATTGTCTTGTAATTCTTTTATTCGCATCGGAGCTTTTAAGGAGAGATTGTAGAATTGTTTTTTAAGTTATTTTTGTCACAAATGCAGAGCAGCTGACACTTACCTTGTCTAATGTTTACATTGAGCAAGTTGCCTTAATATAAATTTATGCTTTGTTCAAAATAAAAGTTTTAGTTTTATACGTATCGAAAACACCTTGTGTAGTTTATTGTTTATGCTATTACTGAAAACACTTGGGAAATAACATCACAAAGACCATTTCAGTCATCTTTTGTGAGACCATTTTAGATCTGCCAGAAAACGAGTCTCTGCTATCAGAAATAAAGTTGCATTCTCAAATAGAGATAAAATGATGAGAAAAGAGAATGAAGCTATTTTATCAGAATTGTGTTGTGTGTTAGGATCACTTTTAATAGTCTAAAATTCTAATAACGTACATTTCTGTTATCTTAGAATTGAGATTAAAATCGTCATGAATTTTATAATTTTCTTGTAGTTTACTTTATTTTTTGTTTTCCAGTTCGTTATTAATTTTAATGTTTTGTTTCATTTTATCAGTTTATTTTTTTGTCGTGTATTATTTTTTATCGATCAGTTTGTTATTTATTTTTGTCTTCTTTAATTTTTTATTATTTTGTTGAATTTATTTGGTTTGATATATTCTATTATTTTTTTATTTTGTAAGTTTGTTATTTATTTTATGCGTTGTTTTGTGTTTGTCAGTTTAATATTTAATTTTGCCTTGTTTTATTCTATTTTTTTTGTTTGTAGTTTGTTTTGTTTTTTTGTTTTTTTACTAGTTTAGTTTGATTTTGTCAGTTTGGTATTAAATTATTTATTTATTTCCTGTTTTGGTTGACTAATTCAAACAAAAGAAGACATAAATAGCAAACAACAAACTAGCTAACTCAGTTTGTTCATTATTTTTTGTCTTATGTTTGATTTTGTCTTTTTTTTGGCCCAATTTTGTATTGATTTGTTAGATTTTTTTTCATTTTAATATTTATTTATTTTTCTTGTTTGTTTGTTTGTTTTGTTCTGAGATATTTTTCAGAGTTTTTATTTATTGTTTTATGAATTTGTTTGATTTTGTCTGTTTGTTATTGTCTCAGTTTGTATGATCTTGGTCACTTTGCTATTTATTTTCTGTTTTGTTTGTTTTGTTCTGTTCATAGATATTGTAAGTATAATTTGCTTTTGTTTTGATTTGTTGTTTAAGTTGGATGTTTAAATTGCTTTGGATTAGTTTCGTTAAATTAGTTATTGGTTTTGTTTAGGTTTTATTCTTTGTTGTTTTTCAGCGTGTTGTTACAGTTCAACATTTTGATTCTGGTTTTCTGATTATAGTCATAACAGCCAGAAATATAGAGAGAGAATATTGAAACCGCTTTAAAACCAAAGCAACCAATCCCAGAAGTTTGATTTTTGGAGAACATTGCCCTCCTGAGATTATGTATGCAGTGTATAAGATTTATCGACTCTCTCCTAATAGTAATCGATCACCAAATGTTACATTTTATGTGCGTCACACAAGCATCACCTCAAAGGAAACGCCATTACCGAGTGATTTCCTCGCATCACTTCCTGTTTACGCTTTCCCTCTCTCACCCATCTAACCAATGATGTTCCCTCACTCCCCCGTCTAATCCAATGAGCTGTGTGGAGGGCGGAGCGCGGCCAGCCGGTGTTCATTTCTGGTGGGTGTTGTGTTGACTGTGGTGGTGGGTGCATGCTGCAGGTAAGCCTCACCAGCGCGCCCCCGTGTTTGTGTGCATCCCTTGTGTTCAGCTCACATTCCCTTGTGTGCAGCCTAACAAGCCTGCGAGTCTGTGTGCGCTCCACAATTGAAGGCACATGACGCATTGGTGCTCTCTGATAAGGAAATGTGAGTCATGTGAGGCAGTGGGAGAGTCCCTGGGACCATCACTACTCGGGACTGAGTTTGTGTTGTTCAGCTGCTGTGTGTCCTTGTTTGCAAACAGTCTGCAGCTTTACTTCAGCTTTACTGCTTTTGTCTGAGATATCGTGCTTGAGTGTTGAAGGTTTGTGAAATATTTCTACCAAAGTCAGGCATTTTTGTACTTCAGGGTCAAACTTGCTGCTGATTGGTTTTGTTTATTTTCTTGTTTGATATCGGTTGTGTTTTATGTTTTATAGTTTAGTTGTTTTATGGTAGTCTTTTTTTATAAGAAGTCACCTGAGCTGGTGTTTTGTGTTTAGACTAATAGATTCTTTTAACTTTATTCAATCTATCGAAACTTCTAAGTCGGCGTCTGTGCAATGCAACTTCAGTTAGAAATAGTTTAATATTTTGCGTACAATTTAACAGTCTCTTGTTTAGGAGTGTTTTCTTTTTAAGTTATTTTAGGGGCTTATTCTGTCTTTAATTCTCTTATTTCATGTTTTATTATTATAGGACTGGAAGTAATGTATTTTGTGAATATTCAAATATACATTTTTACATTTTCCCATTATTGTGCCAGATCCGTACCAGTTCTGAACCAGGTATGGGCCGATTATGTTTAATTACCAGTTTAACTCTTTGTTTTTCACCAGCAGTTAACTAAGTAAAAGATAAGTTAAATCTAACTTAAATGTATCTAATTGAAATTTGGAGTCTGTAAAAAAAGCTAACATTTTGTCAAATTGCCTGTTTTTTTTATAATGAATACTTTTGTCTAGAACCAGAACAAAAATTGTAGGCAATCAGCAGGAGCTACAAAATAATCTTATGAAATGTAAACTTTACACACTGGCTCAGAGGAATCACATGTAGCACCTTTAATAGTCGTGTTGTAATGTTTCGATCATTCGAAGTCAACTTAATGTTTTGGCTACGCTCAGACTGCAGCTCAGACTTTCCCTGTGTGTGACCTGCATCTGATATTTTCAGGACGGTCTGAACAGCTTAATTCAGATTTTTTTCACTTCTGGCTCAGGTTGCTTTCATATGTGTCAGTAATCCAATACGTGTCAGATTTTTTGCAATGCGACCTCAGTCTGAACAGGCAGGTCGCATTTATCAGACTTTTACAGCATTGTATGGGGACAGACGTCGCATTTGTTGGCGTAGACATGAAATTTCTCATTAATCATGGCTGAAGATGAAGCTGAAAGCAATAGGTGGAAGGAAAGTGAAGTAACAGAACTAATACATTGTTCTTCTTTGTCTTCCCCTTGATGTGATTTGGTTGAAATGATGGTGGCTCTGATCAGAAATGAACTTAAATAAAGATTCTTGTCCTTGTTTACTTTCGTTTTGATCAAAACAATTTTCTTCACTTGCGTGCCTCACTGCGAGCAGACTTGCGTTCATACACCGGACAGATACAAGTCAAATATTGTATGTAATCTGAACGAACACACAAAAAAGCGTATTTCATGAAAAAAAATCTGAATTGAGCATTAAGACCTGCAGTCTAAAAGATTATTAAAAAATAATTAATGCTTTCTAGTTTAAATAGTTCTGCATTATAATTAAAATTTCTCTAACGTAACACAAATTATTTAAATTTGTATTAACTTTTGTTTCGTCCAAAGCATAAAGCAGACAGTTTGAGTCTTGATTTCAATTTAAATCAAACTAAATTTTTTGAGAGAAGAATTTTCTTCTCTCTCTCTCTCTCTCTCTCTCTCTTTCTCTCTTTCCCCCTCTCTTCTGTTTTCTCTCTCTCTGTTTTGACAGAGCTACCTCGTGGTGGTGCCACTTGGTTTTTTACCACAGAATACTATGTCAATAAAAATGCAGATGTGTTCATGCATCTGGGAAGCAAACCAAGGGTAGCATTAGCAGCTCAATCTCAGGATCCGGATCCAGTTCAAGCAGTTCCTCCAGCTCGTCTTATTCTACGCTCGTGCTTCTCTTCTTGTCCTTCTACGCTACCGAGCCTAGGACGCTCATCGAGTGTGCCCTCATGGCGTCCATTTATGTAACATCCGCACCCTCTCAACCTCAACAAAAGATCCAGCTCATAGAGCTTTTTTTTGTGAACTTTTTTTAGATGTTCATCCAGATCTGTGCGATCGCTCCCATTATCTGTGAATTAGGAACAAATTGTTGCTCATCGAAATGGTCCCCAATGTGGCCTTTTTCCTTTAGCTAACATAGGCCTTTTTTACTTTGGTATGGCTGGGTGAAAGTGTGTTGTTCTGCAAAAAACTCATTTCAAGAAAAAAAACTAATAAAAAACTGCTATTCAATCATGAAATCTTCCAGCTGTTTCCATATTTCACCTGACACATTATTCATTTTGATCCAACTTTTATTCCTCTCAACTCTTTGAAATATTTTTTTTATCCAGTGTCTTAAAATATGAGACTTTTAAGGTTTTTTTTAAATGTGTTTTTTTTTCCTCCCTTCTGCCTCAGACGTTAATAAAATAAAGGCCCAAAACACGAAAAGACAAAAAAAAAAAAGAAATTTCACAGAAAAGCCAGATTAATAAGAATCGTTTAAAAATCATGTATTGCAAAACATACTTTTATTTTCTTTTACACACCCTGTTCTTGCTCAGACACTCGCAACTTTTGCACGTGTGGCTTGTGTTCAGCTAGTGTCTCTCTCCGTCTCTCCATCCGCCTCAGCCCCTCGCGCAGCACTAAAGAGCCTCGTTTGTGTGTTTGCAGAGGGAGAACCGGCGGCTCCAGGAGGCCAGCATGCGGCTGGAGCAGGAGAACGACGATCTGGCTCATGAACTGGTCACCAGTAAGATCTCGCTCAGAAACGACCTGGACCAGGTATTTGCACGGACTGCTCTTCTCGTTTGCTGTTAGCTTCCAGTGCTAATGACGCTCTGGTGTCAGGCGGAGGACAAAGCGGACGTTTTAAATAAAGAACTGCTGAACACCAAACAGCGGCTGGTGGAGACCGAGGAGGAGAAGAGGAGGCAGGCGGAGGAGACGGCTCAGGTCAGAGCATGGTCCTGATTACCATGATGTTGTTCTTCCTTAATGTTTGTGAGATCATCGTTGTGCTCTTCAGTTGAAGGAAGTCTTCCGGAGAGAGCTGGAGAAAGCTGAGCTGGAGATCAAGAAGACCACGGCCATCATAGCTGAGTATAAACAGGTACGCCTGCTAATAAAAAACAACAATGTTTTTTTTCCTTCTCTCTCTCTCTCTCTCTCTCCCTCCCTCTTCTCTCTTTTCCTCTCTATCTCTCTCTCTCTCCCTCCCTCCCTCCCTCTTCTCTCTTTTCCTCTCTATCTCTCTCTCTCCCTCCCTCCCTCCCTCTTCTCTCTTTTCCTCTCTATCTCTCTCTCTCCCTCCCTCCCTCCCTCCCTCTTCTCTTTTTTCCTCTCTATCCTTCTCTTTTTCTCTCTCCTTCTCTCCTCTCTCTCTTTCTTTGCTTCTCTCTCTCCCTCTCTATTCTATCCTCTCTCTCTTTCCCTCTATTTTCCGCTCTCTCTTTCTCCTCTCCCTTCTATTTCTCTCTCTCTTTCCCTCTCTCTCTCCTTTTTTTCGCCATCTGTGATTTTTCTCTCTCGAATATACATTTAAATTCCCAAAAGTGATGGTTAGGGTTGCCAGATATTGAGACATGCTCATAAATGCTCAACTTTGTAAAAGACGTGGTTAGGGTTGCCAGAGTTTGAGAAAGCCTTCGTAAATGCTCAAAAACATAAAAGTGATGCTTAGGGTTTCAAACAATGTAGTTGAAGCAAACTGTTTATTATGCAAAACGTTTTGTGTGTGTTTGGTGTTATGATCAAGGTCTTAAGTTTGACCTTATGAAACCTGCAGAAGCGCTGACAAAATAATGCATGATAATAGAAACTGCAGCCTTTATATTGTGTGCTGTAAATCCTGCGCTGTATTCTCGTCAGATATGTTCCCAGCTGAGTACGAGGCTAGAGAAGCAGCAGGCCTCCACCAAAGAGGAGCTCGACATCGTTAAGGTACCCCCAGCTCTTACACGCTGCGTGGTTCGGTCCAGTCCTCATCAGTCGTTCTTCTGTGTGCTTCCAACAGGCCAAAGTGATGGCGTGTGAGCGATGCAGGGAAGTGTTCAGCAAAGATGGGCCGCTGCAGATCCCAGCCCTGCCTCAGGATAACCGCGACACAGATCTGGACGAGGAGAAGGACTCGCTCAAGGCTCAGCTCAGAGAGTTGGAGCTCGAGCTGGCGCAGACCAAACTGCAGCTGGTGGAAGCCAAGTGTAAAATACAGGTCAGGAATCACACTCGAGAAGTATTCGGTTATAACTTTCCCAGTTTCTTACCGTGTTCGTATCCTGCACCAGGAGCTGGAGCATCAGAGGGGGGTTCTAATGACCGAGGTGCATGCTGCCAAAAACTCCTGGTTCAGTAAAACGCTGGGCTCGCTCAAGAACTCCACGAGTAACCCGTCACCGTCTTCTCCTAAAGAGGGCCAGTAGCAGTGCCGAGGGCGTTAGTGACGGGACGTTTCACTGAGTAGAGTAACACTACCGGCCAAAGCTGCAGACGTTTTCTAGAAGAATCCACAGCTTGTGACTCCACCTAGTGGACCGTAACAGTGCTACACTGAGTGCATTTTTATTTTTGCCATCTCGTGGGGATGTGTAGACTTGAATCACATGCCACTTTCAGCGCTTAGCGATCATCTTGCCCTTGAAAATGAAGGAAGACTTTAACTTTGATCACTTTTAGATTATAAATGCTTTTATTATCGATTTACAGTCATGTGAGAGATGAAGTGTTCGTTAATAATAATGTTTGTTACTTGTTTTCAATCAAAGTTTAAGAGGGAAAATTTGCTCAGCTTCTCTCTCCTTCATTGCATCCTGGTTTTCAGTATAAATTTACTTAAATAAATAAAATAAATTACTTTAAATGGACACCTGGAGTCTCACTCGGCCACTAAACTCAGAATGTTCTGCTTGACGGAACTCTTTAAACCATTTTTAAAATCTAATTATAATCACAGTTTGAGCTCTACATTCATTCATTTCTATGCCTCTCTCTCTTTCTCTCTTTCTCTTGCTCATCTTTCTCTCTCTCCCTCTCTGTCTTTCTCTCTTTCCCTTGTTCCTCTTTCTTCTCTCTCTTTCCCTCTCTCCTCTGTGTGTTTTTCCCTCTCTCCTCTCGCTCTCTTTGTCCCTTTCTTCTCTTTCCTGCTCTCTTTCCTCTTTCTCTCTATCCCTCTTTCTCTGTTTCCTCTCTCTCTTTCTCTCTCTCCTCTCTCTCTCTCCCTTTCTTCTCTCCCTCTCTCTTCCCTCTCTCTCTCTCTCTCTCTCTCTCTCTCCTCTCTCTCTCTCTCTCTCCTCTCTCTCTCTCTCTCTCTCTCTCTCTCTCTCTCTCTCTCTCTCTCTCCTCTCTCCTCTCTCTCTCTCTCTCTAGCGCATGACGTTCCACTTGAATTAAAAGCATTTATATCTACTTCTAATCAAAGTTCAAGCGCTCCTCTCGTTCACTTCTACGAGGGAGATCATCGATCAGTCCTGGGTGTGGAGCGAGCGCTAGACATACCCGTTAGTTACGCATGCAATTCTGCACACAGGCTAATTTTCAACGAGGGAATTCTACATTCATCGATTTTTCTATATTGGAATAATAAATCAAAGAGTTTGGTAATATATCTGTGTAGAACTAAATGTCCATTTTTATTTTAAACTTGTACAGTTCTGAGAGCAACGTCTCTTTTTGTGTCCGTTCTTTCTTTTTACAGTTTTTGAATATAAATGTTCTCTTTGTAAATGTGGAGTACTAAAAAGCACAGAAAAGTTGACGTGTTTCTGGAGCCGTCCGTCCGTGTTCGCTGTTCTCAGTCACTATAGGAACCAGAGCTGAAGTTGCCATCATTTTCTGAGAAGCCAATTCTGTTTTATTGATGAACGTGTGTTTACATGCAAAGGGTTGTATTATAAACTAATTAGATTATGTAATAAAAATAACACTATTGCTTCTTTTGCAAGTCTTTTGCAAGGTCGTGTTTTGTTTGAAACCAAGAGGATTTTAAGGTCTTAAAACGCCTTAAACAGCTAACGAAAGCCTAATTTTAGTTCTTAAAAGGTGTTAAATTCACTGTTCTAGGTGTTAAATCATTTTTGACAGCTCTCATTTCTGAGGTCTATGTAACGTTCTTTATTGTTGTTTGGGGTTGCCAAAGATTGGGAAAATTCTTTTAAATGCTAATTTAACATAAGATAATTTGCATAAGTGCTCAACAGCATAAGTCATAGTAATGATTGCCAGAGTTTGAAAGTAAATAAATCCTCAAAAAAGTGATGGTTAGGGTTGCCAGAGTTTGAGAAAATGTTCAGAAACGCTTAAAAATTTTAAAGTGATGGTATGGGTTTGGATCCGACCAGAACTGGGCCAGATATGTTCTCACTTAGATGAGATGACTTTTCCCACCATTGTGCCAGATCCGCACCAGTTCTGAACCAGATCCGTACCAGTTCTGAACCAGATCCGTACCAGTTCTGGGCCAGTTTCGTATCAGATCTGTGCCAGCAATATCAGGGCCAATCCCGTGCCAGATGTATGTCTGCCACTAAACTGATCTGGGCCACTTTCATGCCAGATATTGATCTATTATAAACATAAATGTATAAAACTATTTCTGTATGGTGTAAAGAACATCTAATCAAAAAAACTAGATTTTACCTCCCATACAGAATAAAAACGCAGACGTTTAGAGCTGTCAGTTTGAGAAAAGGTTAACATATTCTCAAAATCATAAAAATGACGGTTAGGGTTGCCAAGTTTGAGAAAACCTTTTTAACTATTTTCTAAAGTTTTGTTAAAGCATCTCAATGTAAACTATTCCTTCACTGCGAGGTCTAGATTTCTATTATGAAAACCTCTAACGTGTTAAGGTATTTGGTGCTACAGGCAAAATATTATTGCCATACAGTTGTTCTTGAATTCAGTTAAATATTAATGCTCTAACATTATACATTTAGTCAAACAATTCTTCAGAACCAACAATTTTACCCAAAAAATTACATCATTCATTCATAAAATTTAGAACATTTCTCTCGGGAGAATCCATGCTTGCCATTTTACTTATTGTACGTTTTGACCTGAAAGATACAGAAAAAGGACAAATGAACGTTGCCCTTTTTATAGAACGAGAGAATAGAATGAAATCTCAAAACCTTTGTGTCAAGAATCTTCACGAGGCTCTCTAAAAGCTTCGAAATAAAGAACTGTATTTTAACAAACACTCTTTATTGTACCTCATGTCCACCAAAAAAAGGATTAAATTAAAAAAATCAGACCTTTCTTGAGAGATCATACCAAGGTGCAAACAAATCGATGTATTTTTTTTTTAAATGATCTGTCCTATATTTATACGTGGAATTTACATTTAAAGCAAGTTTAAGACAGTTTTTAGGGCTGAGAAACCCTAAAATTTGAACCCTAGAATCACCCGTGATTGAGATATTGTCAATTTAACAAAAATTACACAGATCAGGGAAAAAAAAAAGATTCTTAAAGATCTTTCAAATGACACAACTGATTCTATGATGATGTTTTTCTTTTTGCTTCTAGTTTTGACTCAATTATAAATGACAAAACTGGATCAAGCTGGTTAACAGGTTCTTTATGAAGGGTTGGCAGGAGCAACATCATCCAGATAGTCTTCAGTGAAGTTGAGCATCTGCTGGAGAGCGCTGAGCAGCAGGATGTCGCAGTCCAGCTCCAGCTCCAGCTCCTGACTGTAGTTCTTCACCGGTAACACGCAGGACACCGGCACACCCAGGCGAGCGCTCACCTCCTGCACCTGAGCACACATCCTATTAGAACCTTTACATTTATAAAAATGTATAAAAGGTAAAAAAGGCTCAATAAAGCTAAGCTCAGTTCATTTGAGCACATGCTGACTAACTAAAAGTTAAGGAACTGGAAGCCCAGTTTGAGGGATCTACAAGACTAATCACACATTTACAGCTCAGCAATGTGCGAATGATTGTTCTCTGAAGCTATCGTGGATTTTGGGGATTTTATCGTGGATCTTAAAAAAGCGTTCAGTGATGGAATTGCTGTGAAAGAGTGATTAAGACAGCAGAGTTAGCTTTTTTCTACAATCAAAGGATTCAGGTAGAGTAAATGGAAGTTCCCTCTGTGAGGCCCCTGGGAGCCTCGCTGACTGAGGCAGGTGCTAATCACCTCTCCAGCATAAAGAATATACAAACTCAAGATCCATCGACGAAAAGTTCACCGGGCCTAAAAAAAAGAAAAAAGAAACCAAGACAAAACAGAAACTAACAAGCGAAAAACAATGGTTAGAAAACTGCAACACAGACAACAAACAGGTGATCAGCATCAGCTGCAGGATGAGTGATAAATGATGAGGATAGGTTAGAGAGGAACATAGAACCACATTGTTTTTTCAACAGTTCGTATGTTTATAGCCCTCAGACACCATATCCGTTTGGACAAATACATTATTACATTAATACATTATCAAAACCAAATGGCGTTCCCGACTCACAAATGCGCACCTTTATATCTGCATGAAACATTACTTTATCCGTGCCAACTTTAAAACCTGTCTATTTTTCTCAATAAAAAAAAAAACTAAACAAATACAAAAGATGGTTCTGTTGCTGTTCACCACCTAAAACAGCCATAGCGTGTTTTATTTTCTTAATATTTAGAGTTTTACTTAAATAGCAAGCTTTTTTGCACTTGTTTCTTCAGAAAATGGCTTCTTTAGTTATTGTTTTTACAATATATTAACTTTTTATTATTATTATTATCATTATTGAAACAGAGTTTTTGGCTCTGTTTTACACTTGTATTAGTTTTCTTTTTAAAGCTGTTGATTCCTTTACTGTTAAACTCTGTCAGAGAGTGCAGTGATGGCTCTTTTTCCAAAGCTTGACTGATTCATCTCTTTGAGAGCAGAGGGATTTGTATCACGCAGCAGCTCACCTTCGTCTTGATGTAAGAACTAACATAAAGATTCTGAAGATCTTCCTCCACTAGAGGACAAGCTTCGTCTACTTTAGTCATCAGGACGATCTGAGCAATCCCTGAAAGGAAGGGAATCCCAAGGGTCACCAGGTAACTCGAGGAGGTTTGTGTACTCACTTGATAATAGCTCACTCACCCAGTGCGTTCACTTTTCTTCGTATGGAAGCCAGTTTGCTCTCTAGTTTCTCAGGCCAGAGGGAGACTTTGGTAGCATCGATCACGTACACCACACAGTGGATCTTCTCCTCAAGAGAGGGAGCTTTGGTTTCCGGTTGAAACTGTGAGGCTGGGTTGAACTGAATCAAGAAAGAATAATGTCAGGATCAGATTTATTGGGAAGTGTGTGCGTGTGTGCTAACACACAGGAAAGTTACATGGTAGTACTCCAGGGCAATGAAAAACTACACAAACTTAACATTGAACATAAACACTATGTAAAATTATTTCACATATAGTAAAAAAAGAAAAAAAATGAAAAAAGTAAACAATAAAGTTTAGTGTGCTTTATATAGACTAAAACCTAAAATAATTAAGTTAAATTTAAGTGTGCAAAAGTACAGGTGAAAATGAAATTTAAACGGACAGAAAAATTTTGAATTTTAAAAAGTACAGGTGCAAAATTATCCTTGCAAAAATGCAAGGCACAGAAAAAAATAAATGCGTCTGCACACAGCAGTTGTGCACAATTATTTTTTTTCTTTGCATCTGCACTTTTCTACACTTAATTTTCCATTGAACCTACCCTTTTACACAATTAATTTTCTTTTGCACTTGTACTTTTGCACACAAAATTTGTACAGTTGCAAACTAAAATTAAGTGTGCACAAGTACAAATTAAAAAATATTGTGTGTTAGAATGTTCTGTTCAAAGGTGCACATGCAAAAACTAGGTGTGTAAATTGAAAGTACAAAGAAAAATAGTGGGCAAAAATACAGGTGTAAAAAACATTGTTTGTGTGCAAAATTTAAGTTGTAAAAGACAATTAAGTGTGTAAAGGGGTAGGTGAAAAGGACAATTAGGTATGCACAAGAACAGATGCAAAGAAAAATGAGTGTGGGGGAAAAGTACAGGTGCAAAGATAAAGTAAATGATGCAGAAAAAAATTGTGTGCAAAAGACAATTAAGTCTGCAAAAGTACAGGTGCTAAGAAAAAAATGATGCAGAAAAATGTTAGTGTGCAAATTGCAAGTGCAAAAAAAAAAGAAGTGTGCAGTTGTATGTGTTAAAGACAGTTAAATCTGGAAAAGACGAGTTCAACTGATTGAGAGAAGAAGCTTTGATGTGCCTCTGAAGCGCCATCCAGAGGGCAAGAGCTCAAAAACGATTAGCACCATTAATCGTTAGCATAAACCCCAATATCATTAGTTCATGCCAGAGTTACGAGCTCTTACTTTATAGCGGTCTGGAATGCTCCCCTGAAGAATGCTGCTGATGTCCTCAAGATCCAATCCAGCTCCGCTTTGCTCCTCCAGACCCATGGTGTCACACAACACGAACGGCAGAGGCTTTCCTTCACGGCCGTCTTTCACCGGGTAAACACGGAACTGGAGCCAGGAGGAAACTCTTGGTGAGCATTGAAACTCTGCTCAAGCTGAAGAGAGAAGGTGGATTCTTACCTGTGTGGTGAGGCTGGTTCCAGCAGATCCAGACATGGCTTTACTGGTTATGCGGCCCATGAACACAGAGTTAATGGAGTTAAAGAAACTGGATTTTCCAGCTCCGACAGGACCGATCATCAGGATCCGAACTTTACCGATAGATGGAATCAGGGGTTTATAACTCCTGATGGATTTCAGGAGCTCCTCTCTTCTCCTGCAAAACAAACAATGTTAAAGTGAAAACAGATTTGAAAAAAAATTTAAAAGTATGATTGACACCTTACTCAGCTATCCATGAAACATTCCTCCACGGTTTCTTCTCAGTGCAAACCTCACAACCTTAAACATACATTTATTTATTACAACAAGTAATAATTCATTTTCAAAAATGTTTCATAAGAACTATCTTACCCTCTTCTACTTTGTAGACCTCACATTCACTCAGGTGGTTGTCGTTCCCGTACATTGTTGCTGCATTAAAACTAAAAGCACTAATTCCCTGATTGAGCACAACCGGTTGGTTATTGTAGCAAAAGTACACCTGTTGGCCAAAGCTGGGCCCTTGTGTGTCATCAAGACGAGCGTTATGTCCAGCGTTAAGCTTCACGCAGGCAGGAATCTTACCCTGGAAGCTGAAGAGGAATATGTTGTCATCAGTAACGTACTCTCCAGTTTGACTGTAGTCCACGCTAGTGTATCCACCGAAGATGTAGCCTGTGTTATTGTAGGCGACGACTAAGGTTGGCCCCTTATGGTCACATCTCTGGTGGAAGGAGGAAGCTTGGTATCCATGAACCGAAGCTTTGTAGAGTAGAGTCAGATTCACCTTCCCCAGCAGAGCACAGAGCTGACTGCGTTTTTCCTCCGGGAGATTAGAATCAAGAGAATTGATGGGAACTCCTCTTTTGTTTTTCTCAGACATCCTTGAAGAAGACATGATTATTAGGTTTTAAGGTCTCACTGCTTGGCCCAATGACAGATACCAGCAAGAAGTCAAGTGTTATGTGTTCTGTCTAGAAACAATTATTTTATTCATTCATGTATTCATAGGTCTGACACCATAATGGATGTGTGAAAGGTTTTAACTTTACCATTATTCTTGAACTCAACCGAATAAAGTAGAATGTTAATGGTCAATGATAATCTTGTGTTTTAATAAACAATACATCACATTTATCCAACATACAACTTATAACATAAGGAGATAGAAATGATGTCTTTACCTCAGATATTAACGACTCCAGAGACAGAGAAACAGCACACACCGGCCATTTTAAAAAAGAAACCCTCATAATATAAGATATCCCATCTAAGATATCCGCCGCGCGCTCCAACGAAAGCCGGAAAGAAGAAAGAGGCCTTCACTCTCTCTGCTCCCAGATTACACAGATTCCAAGAGGGTGCCAATGAACATATGATCAATCTTATTTGATAGATCATTAATATCTCTGTTAATTATTCTATGTTCCCATTACAATTGAAAGGAAATGGAATGGTTTCCAAGCTTAAAGGTTATCACACACACCTATCCAAATTTTCAATCCAAAGTTGCCAATACCATCGTCGCCGATGAGTGCTGACACATCTAGCCAAAAGATGCAAGTGTGTCTGATTCCAGGATGCAGTAATACGGGCGGCGCACCCCTAATTCGTTCATCTATACTAGTGAACACCCTCTAGTCTGGTTTTCTATGCTGGTCAGCTTGAATACTACGTTAACCCAGTCGTCGTAGGGGGAAGAACCATGAGACAGTAGAAGACAACCAGGCTAGAAATGGTGGGTCGTAAACTTTAAAATGCTAACATTAATATTGCCTGGATGTCTTGGCAACCCAAACTGTTGAAAGAGCCATATTGGACAAAAAAAAAAAAAAGAATATATATGGAGCTGCCAACAATTAAAAGCCTTATATAAGCTTTATAATGCAGGCAACACATGCTGTATGTATCTATATTAGCCTGCTATAAAAATGACCAAGTTGCCTACAAATACATAATGAGCCTTCATGACTAAATGTTTATTTGTTCTGTAGAGAATGATGCATTACGTGACTATTCTGTTGTACGATGTCACCTCAAGTGTAACTTCATTACAATATTAATGAATTATGTTTCATTGCTTTGATGAAATTAAAGAAAAGCAATAAAGAAATCAGATTTTTGATGTCATTTTTATTTTGAGGATACCAAAAAACATCAAAATGGAACGTGCATAATGTGCCCCTTATCTGAGCAACAAACAGTGCAAATAAAACACAGCCTGCATTTATACAAATAAAACTGCAGCCTTTTGAAAAGATAAAGTATATAAAATCAAATTAATACAGTTTAAGTTTGATTTGATAATATCTCTAAGTGTCAATCCAAATATATAATGACAAAAATAAGAAACGCTTTATAAAAACAGCCACTTTGTTACTAAATACGTGCATGTCTTCCTTGGAAATGTCATTCCACATCACTCTTCTTGTTATTTGATAGCTTCTCACTACAGAGTAAACGTTCAGGCAATCCTTCCGCATTGGCAAGGAATGCAAATGATTCGGTCCAAGAAACGTTGAATCCTCAGTTCTCGGTTATTTTTCTCTTTGGGATCCATGGCCCATCGCACAGTCGCCTGTGTTCCGTCAGTTTCCTCTACCTGTAATTTTTAACTGCCAAGTCATTTATTGAGTGCTTGATCAGTCTCACTGTCTATTTTTTTATTGAAACCACACAAACAGCATTTTTAAACATGACCGGGAAATCGCACCATTTTGTCTGTCTGCAAAATCATAACATCCCAGTTTAACCAAAATGACTAAAAGTCCCAAATCATTTATCATTTATCGATATATGCAGCACAATGCGGAAGGAAATTTTGATGGAGGTAGGGAAAACCAACAGACTTTTTTTTTACTGTGGCAGAAAAAAACTACGAGGCAGGAAAATCCCATAGAACACCGGTTTGTTTACGACAGCCGCTGCCTGGCATCCCGCCCCCTGCTGGTAGAAGTGTGTGTCGCAGGCTGTGACACAAATCTTCGCTGACAGAAATGTTGAAGTTAAATATTTATTCTACACACTTTCACAGCATTGGAAAATGTTAAGAATGTTTGTCCTCCTTTAGAAACCATATTAAAACTAAAAACTTTTTTGAAAAAGTTCCAGGGAGCCACTAGGGCAGTGCTAAAGAGTCACATGTGGCTCCAGAGTCGCGGGTGCCGACCCCTGATTTAAGCTATGAAGTGATTAATAAAATGAATCAATAAGATAGGTTTCTGTGATGATAAAACGATATATAGAGCAAAACCAGCTACCAAGGTCACATTACTGTTACTTAGCTATACTGTACTCGGATGAGTCAGTTGAAGAGGCGAGGACAGATTTGGCAGGCACTGATCACTCTTCGCCGACACCTTTTGCTGCATTTCGGAGAAAGAACAATGAAAGCTGGCTCTTTTGAGGATGTTTGTACGATATATATAAAAGAGATAAAAGAGTGTCACTTGATACACTGCTTGCACCGACTTCACGACAGGAAAACCCCAGAACAAAGTGATAAGGAGAAATAGCGGAAGAAGAGAATAAAAACATGTATTAGCTCATTTTGTTGCTTTATGACCATCAAAAATTGTTCGTCAAACCTCACAGAGTTAATATATACTCAGGCGTGTGACTATTGTTTCTTGAGTAGTGATGGGACGTTTCGTTCATTTTGTTGATTTGTTCTTTAGACTCTCGTTCACAAAAAAAGTGAATCATTTGATAGTTACATTAATATTGTTCAATTTGAGGTGGAAATACACAGCAGCGGTTTATTAATGATACCCACATATGATAAAATCACACCTTTGAGCCGCGAACGCAGGCATAAGCATGTGCAAGAGTGAATAGAGGCAAGCAGAAGAGGGCTCCAGGGATTTGTTCTTGGAGCTTTGTTCCCAATAAAGTCGTCCAGCCCTACTACATCATTTCTGTCTCTCTTTCTGTCTCCTGCTGCTCGACCACTCTGGCACACACATAACTCACCTATACACCTTTAATCAATCTCTATATGAGATATTAATATCTGTATTACTGATATTTCATATAATTATTTCATTTTCCCATTACGAAATAGAAAAAAATCTGATCTTGTAAATCGACAACGACCCAAAAAATAGAGTGAAATACAAGAATCTGGGGAAATGAATTTTCACGTGGGTCTTCGAATTATTATCAGTGTATTTCGCAGGCATCAAAGAAAACAATTCCCTTCTCAAAGAGTTGTTACTAAAGTCATTTTGAAGACTTTTCACGAACGATATATTAATACTCCTGACCCGAACCCTAACCCTTAGGGGAAGGAGCATCACTGCCCCAACATTAAACAGCAGAGGTGTGAACTTTGTAAAGCTAGAGAAGAGACTTGCTGCAAAGAAACCATCCAAAGAATTGTGTGAATCTCAACTCGCTTAGGTGTCTGGAGACCTTAACTTCAAGGTTACTACATGATATGAGAATTCTAGAACCCAATCATGGCTCAATTCAGAGACAAAAGACCAGGAGCTCTGTCTGTCGCCTGCCTTTGTAAACCTTCAAACCAGAATCTCTTCCCAGAGAGGTGTGATATAATTAGGAATGCAAACCAGAGATGTTCAAGTTGTTGAAAATGCTAATCACTTTCATTTTGTGAAATACAAAGATGGCATTGCATTAAACTTTCCAAAACATTTCAAATGATACCAAACATCAACTAGTTACATGATACATGTTATACAAGCACATGTACAACACAGTATATGTACAAGCAGACCTGTTTTAGGAACATCTGAGATGACTAAACCAGTGGGAGGTGTTTGGGGGTTCAGGGACAGTTGCTAGCTTACTCATTACTGCGGCAGTGAGCTGCAAACCTTTGATGCTGAAGGTAAGGATTAAGAAAAACAACTATATTCTCTCAGAGCTTGAATAATAAACACCCTCAAATTTCATAGAGCTGATGAAACTTCAGGATGAACCCTACAAATCTCAACCTTACAAGTTCTTACATGACCAACCAAGTTTCCGAACTTCATCACAAAGAAAATAATTTTCTGATTGTCAATGTTAACGAGTCTATGAAATGCCTTACTTTGTAACTTTTCTTTAAACTCTAACAACAAGATGATGACTCAAAGTAAAGTCTTTAAGTCTACAGTCTCGAAACTTCAACAATTGTTTTGGAAGTTAACCAGAAACTTTATCTAAACATAACTTGAGAGATTTTGGATCTTACCTTTGTTAGAGCACCTGCTACGTGGAAGTAATGATGAGAATATTCAGATCCACCCTAGTTAAACCAGTTATGAGTCACTCTCTGCTCTTAGATCACTAATCCAGGTGTGTCCATCTCTCTCTACTGAAGGCAACCTCAATCTGCCCCATCAGCTGTCTCTAGATAGAAGTTCCCCGTCTAAGTGAACTGTAAGACTAAATCAAAAGTTACACTCTTGGTGAAAGCTCATGGTATGATTGCTGTTTGTCGGTCTGATGCAAGGCGGGAAACGATTGATGGTGTGTGTCAGACGACATGGTTTTGCTTTGCTGTCCACATTGAATTCCAACGCATGCAAAAAATAAAGAAAACTCAGTAAACTTCCCAGTTTGTCAAAACAGGCAATGCACGTTTATTTAAATAGTACATTTTCATTTATGTTAACCATTAAAAGTGCTTTAGATAGGAATAGGTATGGTTTCAATACTCAGGTAGGTGACAGGTAGGTAGGGCTCTGCAGGGTTCCTCAAGGTTCAGTCTTTGGTCCTCTTCTCTATCTACACAACCTCCCTGGGGCCTATTACCTCTGATGTGATTTCTCATACCACTGCTATACTGATGAAACTCAACTCATCAGTCGTCTGTCGTCCCCCAATGACTCATCAGTTACCAGCCAAAAAATTAAATGCCTGAACCACATCTTTACATCAATGAAGAACCATCACCTGCAGCTCAACATGGCCAAAACAGAACTTTTTGTAGTTCCGGCCACCTTCCCCCTTCTCCTTCAGTCAGGAATCTCGAAGTAATTCTGGATGAACAGCTGTTCTTCAAAGACCACATCGCCAAGACAACTTGAACGTGTAGGTTTGCACCATCAACATCAGAAAGATCATACTGAGCTCATTTAGGCTCCGGTCCTACCTCGTCTGAACTACTTCAACAGTCTCCTAGCAGGACTTCCAGCAAACACTCTTAAAACAAACAATCTTGCAGATGATCCATAGGTCTACAGCCTGTTTTCAAGGAACCAAAGCGAGCCCATGTCACCCGGGGGTCACCCTTCATCACTCTTCACTGGCTCTCCATCGAAGCTTGTGTTAAAACTTCAACAAACTGAAACGTGCACCTGATTGAGGAAATATCTTTTTTTTTAAGTGAGAGGAGATGGATGTCAATCACATGTTGTAACCTGACACGACACTGAAAATGGCGTTTGTGTGGTTAGCGTGTGTAAAGTAATTGCTTATACGTGGTATGGGATCTGTGTGGTAATAGTAGATTGTCTACGACGTGAACCCAAAAACACGGTGGACAAGTTAAAAGACTGGGAGAACTCTACTGGTAAAATAGATAATAGAATAAGGGATTTTTCCTCATTTCGGTGCCCGTTTAAAATTTTTTTTATAGCATTCATTCAGAAACTATTTGCATGTTTAGACGTTCCCAATTTGAACATGGCAAAAAACCCCTTTCTGCAATTTTTGTGCATAAATTTGGCCTTGCTTTTCAACAACTGTCTGCAGTGTAATTTCAGACATCTCAGCCACGGAGAGTAAGCTATTCGCTTGATGGGTTTGGTTTATTTTTTATGGCAGCACTTCAAGAATCTTGGGGTGGAACCATGTTTTTTCAGCTCCAAAGTTGGGCAGTTTTAACTCAGGAGTGAATGAGAACCTGCTCACTTCTTTGTGGCCAGTCAGGGTACTACAGTTTAATCACTTCCTGTTGGGCAGAGGCAGGGCGAGTGGGACATTGCCCCTTGAGACTACTGCAGTATAGGTTAACAGACTTCCTTCATCTCTGAGCATAATGACAGCGATGGACCATATTAACGTTTTTAAATATAGATCTCTAATTTTTATTTTGACTTTAAATATAGGAACTAATCTCGCTGTCAAAAGTTTATTAAAGAATAAAGGTGTGGCATACAACAAATAACCAATGTTTGACATAAGAGAACCATTGCTATATCCCAATCTACAAATATAGGCACAAAAACACAATCCTCCAACATCTCAAATGGTTTTTAAATACATTAATAAATCAAAGTTTTAAAAAAACATACATTTTTCATTGACTTTGAGAAAAAGACTGCAATGAACACAGCAGTCGATGAAATTTAAACTTCATCATAGCATAACGATGATTCAACATTAACAAAGAACAGCACGCTGAACTATTTAAAGAACGTCAAACGTGATTGGTTTCTAAACAATCGCTTGAATGAGTAAAAATCTATTTTTCGTAAACCACTTCTTGTTTACACCGGAACATCATCCAGATAGTCTTCAGTGAAGTTGAGCATCTGCTGGAGAGCGCTGAGCAGCAGGATGTCGCAGTCCAGCTCCAGCTCCAGCTCCTGACTGTAGTTCTTCACCGGTAACACGCAGGACACCGGCACACCCAGGCGAGCGCTCACCTCCTGCACCTGAACACAAACGCAACCAAAGCTCTGAGTCCTACAAGAACAAACTGTGATTAAGTGAACATCTCTCACCTTTGTCTTGATGTAGGGACTGAAATATATTTGTTTGAGGTTCTCCTCCACTTGTGGACAAGCTTCATCTACTTTTGTCATCAAGACCATCTGAGGGATGTCTACAAAATTAAGAGTCAACTTTCGCTAGTATCAGAACATTAGGATCAGATTCAGCTGTTCCGTGTATCTCATACCCAACAGGTTTAATTCTCTGCGAATGGTGGCCAGTTTTTCCTCGACTTTCTCAGACATTATGGATATTTTATTGGAGTCAATCACATATACCACACAGTGAATCTTCTCCTGAAGAGAGGAAGCTCTGGAGGGCTTTTCTTTAGTTGCTTCGAATGGATTTCCAGGATTGAACTGAAACAAGAGTTTATCATGAAGCTAAAATCTTTCAAGCGCAAAACCAAGAGAACTTACTTTATAGCGGTCTGGAATGCTCCCATGAAGAATGCTGCTGACGTCCTCAAGATCCAATCCAGCTCCGCTTTGCTCCTCCAGACCCATGGTGTCACACAACACGAACGGCAGAGGCTTTCCTTCACGGCCGTCTTTCACCGGGTAAACACGGAACTGCCAACGCCAAGAAAGAAACGCATCAAAAACACATTTCACAGATTAAATAGATCTTTGAGAGATATTGGTTTGAATGTGAACCCGTGTGGTGAGACTCGTGCTTGCTGATCCACACATGGCTTTGTTGGTCACATGACCAGTGAACACAGAGTTGACGGAGTTGAAGAAACTGGACTTTCCAGCTCCGACAGGACCGATCATCAGGATTCGAACTTTACTGAAAGGCCATATAGATGGTGTATAATCCCTAGTCAATTGCATGAGCTTGTCTCTTTGTCTGAAAGCAAAACTTTATTTAATAATTTGTGCATATTATCAGCAACCATAAAGAGTGTCACAAACTTACTCTGATCTCCAAGCAAAGTTTCTCCATGGCCTATTCTTGGTTTGGAATGCTGAACAATAGTGAATAGTGGTGTTTTAGGGATTTGTTTATTATTAGATAATTGTGTGAAAGTTGTTCACTCACTTTGTTCCACTCTGTAGACTTCGCACTGTCTTAGTTGTCTGTCTTCGCCAAACAGGCTTTCATTTGTGAAACTGAACGAATTCCCACTTTTCGAGTATACAATGGCATTGTTATTGTAGCAAAAGTACAACTGTTCACCAAAACTTGGAGCTCCATCATCATCGTAACGTGCAAAGCATCCCTTATTAACTTTGATGTAGGCAAGGGTTTTGCCTTTAAAAGTGAACAGAAATGCATCTTTGTCATCAACCTTGGTCCTTCGGTTTGCATAACTTACACTGGTGTATCCTCCAAATACGTTGCCTGAGTGGTTGAAGGCTACAAGTAATGTTGCACCCTGATTGTCACATCTTCGGTGGAAGTTAGAATTTTGATATCCATGAATGGAAGCTTTGTAGAGAAGAGTCAGCTTCGCACTGCCCAAGAGGTCGCAGAGCTGATCTCTCTGGTTTGATTTTAAATTAAAGGTTTCACTCCAACCCAAAACACTGGGATACATAATCTGAGGGCAACAAAAGACAAAATAGTGTTTTTTGAGAAGGATGTGCAGGACTAACCTCTTTGCGCAAAGTGTTCACAACAAGAAAAGACGTTATGTGATTAATGAGTGATTAAAGGTTGGGTTCATTTAATTACTATATTACTAGGATTGTCCTGATCAGGTTTCCTGCTCCCAGTTCAACCCCTTTTTCCTGCTCCCGATACAATTCTGGTCATTTTTCCTGTTAGATGCTGTTTGACAATGCATGAAGAATATGATTTTTAATCGGAATTGGTATTAAAAACAAAAGCTATGTTTAGGATTGGTTGACTTTTTAAAAATCAGTCAGTATAGGTAATTATTACACTATTATGAAATGTTTATTTCTGGAACAAATAAAAGAAAGTTTTTTTCTCTGGAGTAAAAGTTGCATCAACCTGATCATTAAATAATGTTTTCAACTATTTCTTACTGTCAAAACATGGCACACATTTTTTTTTAACTTCAACAGTTTAATGTAATGTTATTGTTTAATCAAAATCATTCAAGTTACAAAAAAATCTGGAGACAAATTCAGGTAATTTGTTATAAAAAGATAACCTGTAAAAATAGCTCAAGTATCTTTTAAGAATATGTGAAAGAACTGTATCTGAGCTCAAAAGAATGCGCTGTTGTGCTAAACTTACACAAAAACTTGTTTAGACTTTAGGCTGCTTTATTTTCTTTATGAATTGTTGTTGCAAATGTACGTACATGAGCATACATGGTACCGACGGCATACCACACATCTGTTCAAAGATTGGTGAAAAAAAAAAAAAAAAGAGTTAAACTCTGCCATATTGGATTGGTTTTTCGCAAGGAAAAAAACAAAGCTAGCGTAAGTGGAATATGAAAGAGTCACTGGAGGGCGCTCGATACGCACACTCACTTCAATCTCACAACAGAAGAAGAACAACGAAATGAACAGCCGAGGACAAGACCCCGAAAGAGGAGAGAAGAAACATTAAGAAGCTTAAATTGCTGGTGTTCGACCATCAAGAGTTGTTCAATAAAGCCCACAAAGATCATAAAACAGCCGAGTCCCCTGCTGTCCCCCGAGAAGTTTTTTGACTCTTGTTCATTTAAAAGAAAGATTTATTTGAACACATAATTTGTGTCGTTCAAATCGAGACAAAATTTGATCTAATTGCAAACCGATCGACAAAGACCCAAAAATAAATGTGTCTTTTGAATATTAACAGTGTAATCCACACGCATTAAAGAAAATCATTCACTCCCAAAAAGAGTTATTAATAATGAATCTGATTTATTCTTTTCATGAACGAAACATCACTACACATGAGCACCTCCCAATGGCAAGGAGCATCATCTCTTTTTATAATGTGTGTTTACAAAAAAATGTTGGAGGGATTTGTTTTTGTACATTCAAGGTAAAACTGCATGTTTTTGTGACTTTAGGTTTTATTTTGTATTTTGAAGCAACATGCACTACTCTGTTGTAAACCTGTTGATTTTGTTTGGGAAATGTCGTAGTTATAGATGTAGGATATCTAACTCTAAGGGGATTTAGTTGAGTTTCACTCATATATGGACTCATTTAAATTTACTAGATAGTAAGAAGACTAAAAATACATTGACGTATGCAATAAAGTTTAATTTGTTGGATTATGAATCGTGAAGTGTCAATTTTTTTTCTTTATGTGTTATCTTTGTCTGTTGCATTATTTGGGTATCTTTCTGTAATATTGTGTTTGTTGGATGTTGTCAATTAAAAAAAAACAGTAATGCTGTCAATCGAGTTCCAATATTAGTTTCATGCTTTTGGTCTGCTTTTTTTTTGCTTCATATTTATGAACTATAAGAAAATACCATTTTAACGTTAATTAATAGGGAAATAATATTTAAGATGCTACGAATGATATTCATCTAAAATAACTGCCAATTTAGTAGCAGACATTACCTTGATTTTCTACGAATTGGATTGCAATCAAAAGTTCAAATGAGACAGAAAAAGTGATTTTTGTAAGCTCACACATTCATAAAACATGGATTACTTAAAACATACGTTAATTTATTAAATTATATCAGTTTATAACAGTGGCCATAGTTGATTTGGAAGAGGCTTACCTGCAAACGTGTTGGAAATTGGCTTCTGAAGTAACTTAAGTTGCGTTAAGATTAATACAGGGCAGTGGCGTCATTAAAATGAGAGCAAAGCAAACGCAGAGTTAATTATTCGCCTCTTAAGATCAAATACCGTTTAAACCCTTTGTTCGAGCCCAATAAATTTTGCCAGTGGAATCCACGAGCAACGATTTATTGTTAAACGAAACCTATTCTCTACAGCAGGCGTGTCAAACTCATTTTCACCGAGGGCCACATTAGCATAATGGCTGTCGTCAAAGGGCCAGATGTAACTTATAAATGTAAAACAATGTAATCGAATGTAATTTGAAATAAATGTAACTACTCCTTAATGCTAAATAACTTATTATTTATAACTTATTCAAGTGACAATTTAGATGGGGATGGAGGGGGGGGGGCATTGGGTGTCATAGCCGATTTTGCGCCCCATTGGAAATACGTTCCCCAGAAACTGCGCATGTGCAGAAAAGCTCAGCTGGAGCGACGGAAAGCCAAACAGGACACATTTCCTTTCGGTTCATTTAAATGCCGACGTTGAGCTGGCACACAGTCCTTAAAAGAAACTTGTTTGTTATTGTTATTCGTTTTCACAGTTATGTTTGTCTTAAACATTTGTATGTCTTAACATTTTATCTTGTATTAGTTTATAGTTTAATAGAGAACATTAAAAACGGACCAAGAAAACATTAAAAAAGTGCAACATAAAAATATATTCCCAAAAATATGTTCCCCTCCACAAATGCACAATCCCATGCACACAATAATAATAATATTATTATATATTGTTTAAGTGGCATTAATGCTAAAACCTAAACGTTGATGAAATAATAAGGCTAACATATAATATGCTATAAATTACAAAGTAAACCAATACTTACAAACCTGCTCTAAAACACTTGAACTCATTTTGATTATTTTAAAATTAACATTAAAACAAATGAATATTTAAAATACAATTAAAAAATTAATGACAACTTTATATTTTAATATAGACATTTTTAATAAAAGTGTCTGTATATAAACCAAGGTAAACAGAAAATGAAATACACTTTCAAGGTTTGGCGTTTTTAATAAAAGCGTGAACCTTTTTGAGTATTCTGACTTTCCGTACATACAGCTGTGATTTTGACGGATTCTAAGCGATTCACAAACTAAAAGTACGTACGGTAGGTTAGCAACCCCACACGATCTCTGTTGTTGGATGCGACACCGGCAACGCTGTGGCTGCGGCACCATCTCGCAGTACGGCAGCAGGCCAACAGATGGCATTTATCTGAGCTCATTGGTGTAATTTGTTTAGCGAAAAAAAAACCTCACAGACTGAAGACATAGCATATCGATCATCATCTTTTATCATCAGGCTCAAGAAACTAATCACAGATAAACTATTAGCTGTGCCCATTTCAATTCTTGAAATTTATTTTAGCGTGACAAATCGGAGGTGTGGCATGAGAGATCATTCAAATGCGTGAGTCTTACGTTCAATGGGTGAGAGTAAGTCTCAAAAGAGCTCTGCAGTTTTCACTCGTGAGTATGGATGCGGAAACACCGCATCCATACTCACCAAAGGCATTGTGGGAAATGTAGTTTTTTTTCCCTTTTCGTTCTTTTTTATTTTTAGACACTCGAAACTTTTAAGCTCTCGCGGGCCATATTAGATTACATGGCGGACCACATCTGGCCCGCGGGCCTTGAGTTTGACACATGTGCTCTAGAGGAGTAACCACGTTTAACGAGAATTGAAACGGAAACCAGCTAACGTTTCCTGTGTTGAAATGCCCATCCATAAAATGTACATAACCAATGTTTTGTGGTGTCCTTTACACCTTTAATCCTTACACCTTACATCCTTTAACCTTGTTATAAATTATTCTTAGGTTAGGTTAAGAAAGTCGAATATCACTTGCCTGGTTTATTTTTCAGTTACTTTTGAATGAAACGAAATATTGGGGGAAAATTTATTCTGACCTCCCTTATAGACTTAATCTCGAAGCATTTGCTCTTTTACACCGAGACTAATTTAAGTTGAGTTTAAAGCTATTTTTCTTTGGGATGTGTTGGAACTTCATTAATCTGCAGCAACAGTGTGATGCTATCATCGCAATATGGAGCTCACTCTCTGAGGAATGTTGTAGTTCCTTGTTGAATCTATGCACCAAGTTTTACGACAGTTCTGAAGACATAAGAGTTCCAAACCAATACTAGTAAAGTGTACCTAATAAAGTGGCCACTGAGTGAATGGTATATCATAGCATCAGTGTGTCTTACATGTTTAACGAAGACCTCGTGCTTTTAGTATACTAATATTATAGTAGTAATATATAATAATATTTAAGTAGAGTTATACCATCAGAAAACAATGTTATCATAAAATTTAAAATATATGCCTTCACCTTTGCAAATAAAGAGCAAAACATTTTCTTACCTTTGTAGATAGGGACAAGACAAGATACTAACCCTTCTTGTCTCTGCTGTGTGGTTGTTTAGAAGGAATGTTTGCATACTATTTGCATATATGTGCTTGTAACTCAGTCAGTAAACTTCTGTCTTAGTCTGTAAAACGATTTGTCTATTTATATTTCAGGTTGCCAGCCAAGCCTTCTTATTGGGCGTTTTGTAGTCTTTTTACAATCCTAAGCTGTAAAAGATACTTTTATTTTAGATATTATTGTAAATCTGTGTCATAGTATAAAAAATTCTGCCCTAATTTTGTGTACGCGATGGAGAAAAATTACTATAGCCTTAAGAAAGATATTATCTGATCAAACTTTTAGTGTTGATTATTAAAAACAGTGATGTTTTCAGAACATAAAACTAACAAGTTTTCAGATCGTTTCACAAATAACAATATCAGTAATTAATTTAATTTCAAGCTGCTTGTCACACAAGGTCACCTTACATGAACCAAGTATAAAACAAAGAGCAGTACAAAAACATAAACGACCATTTCAATCAGACATGGAAACAATTAAAAACTTAAAGTGACGCAAAATGAGATAAAAGTAAACACATTTCTGTGCATACAAATGATATTTTAACATATTTGTCAGTATAAAACAAAAGTATGTACTACAGAGAATAGAATTCCAGATACATTCCAGGAGAAAATACATTAATTCTAATAAAAACAAGCTGATTTATTAATTAATTTAAAAGCTGTTTTAGACAACACAAATTATCAATAGAGGAAGTGCTTTATAGAACTAAACTAAATATAAAAATCAAAAACTAAAATCTAGAAGCTGTATATTTTTGTGTGCATGTGGTATTTGGTATTTTAAAAAATTATAATGCTGATGTTCCAGTTCTGTGGGATAATTATATAAACATCAAGAACAGTAAAGTTGCCTTAAAATACCCTGCCTGCAGTCATTTTTTTTGTTTTGTTTTATTGAATAAAATGTATAACAGCTTCAAAGACGAGAAAGCCAGGGAAGATACATATGTTCCAAAAAGGCAAGTAAAATGAAATAAACTGTTAATACAGCAAAGGTCACTTAAGAAGAAATAAAGAATGAGTAAACAGAAAGTGTTTTTATAATTAGGATTGAGCAAAATCTAAATAGTTTCTGTATACATTTCTAAATCAACCTTAAACAGCAAAAATAAAGGTTTACAGCCAGTAAGTGTTTGTTTGCCTATGCGGCAATTAACTAAATTAAAAGTTAGTTAATTAGAAGAAAAAAGATGTCCCTGTTTAGTATTTATCAGCGCTAAACAAAAAGGCATCACTTAAAAAAAAAAAAAAGATTAATAGAAGGAAATCTGATAAGAAATTGGCCAATGTGTGGGATAGCATGATTCGTCCCTGGCAGCGAATCGGTTCAGTTGAACACTGGAAAACGATGCTGCTTTTTTTAAACGATTCCTTGAAGAATCGCTAAATTCAAGCGAGTCTCTTCCCCTGACAACAGCATAATTCCAGAGCGGTTAACCAGCCATGGGGACCCGTGACGACGAGTACGATTATTTATTTAAAGGTCAGTGGTTTATTATACGCAGGGGACAAGAACCAAGCGTTTTAATACCTCTATTTCTAAAGAAAATGCGAGTTTCCTGATTGCTAGCTTGCTTAGCATGAATGCCTTTGCACCGTACTTTAAAATGCTCAGTAGCTTTAGCTGACTTTTACAGATTTACGTTCTGCGTTTAACGTAGATATAGTGACTACTAACTGTTTTAGTAATGTAAAATGTCGTTTTAGTGGCTAATGACATTTACTCAATGTAGCTAACATAATATTGTGTTCGCCAGATTTCTCTCGAACTGAGAATATAAACATGGCTAATTCATTGGCAAATAATATCAATGTAGTATTCATTTATAATGTTTTTTTTCCTCTCAAAAGCCAGAATGCACAACCTTTACTTTCATCTGAGTTAGCAAAGTGTTGCTCAATGTGTTGTGGCTGGTTTACTAGGCCAGATCAGACTATTGGTTGTTTATCACACACAAGTCTCTTTTTTTGTTCTTATACGTGACAGTTTTGCCATTTAATCACACTTCTATGTTGTTTTGCCTTAACAGCTTGTGATATGTTAATTATTAACCTGCTGAGGCAATTGTAATGTACTGTGAGATGTAGATGATTGAGGTCATGCTAGGATAGGATTTTCCCTATCTTTATTTTCTTTCTTCCTTTTTTTCATCGCTACTTTACATTCCTGATTTGATGTCACCATTTTCAAACGTGTTATTTTTGACTAATTGATTTAGAAAACTGCAGAGAGAGAGTTGTAAAACCAAAATTTTGGACACAAGCTGATGGACTGACAACACTTTTTATATCTGAATTGGTTTATTTCTAAGCTGCCTTCCATAACAACAAACCTGTAAAAACTGCTAGTTCGCAATGTAGACACCCTAATTCCTCTGAGATGATTCATTTGACAGAGTGACACACACACACACACACACACTTGCTTCTAAAGTTGGCCCTGGGGATAATCAGGAAATGCTCTGTGCTGCAGGAGGCTAAATCAAAAAAATGACTCCTTGATGACTCCTGCATTGATGGCAGGGTCGAACGTCATGTGACCAAAACCAGAGATCTAGCATGGCTCTTTGTCAACATGTCATGTTTATTTTTGTGTATGTATTTTGTGTACTGCGTGGCAACCTACAGGTTTCTCTCTTGATGCACAATTTTTAATTTAATGTACTGCAGTTCTTCATTTGACCACTGGAAGCTGACTCCAGTCAAGGTTTAAAACGACCAGCTTCACAGCAAAATTTTTTTTACATCCTTACCTCCAGTAGATATTTTGATGCATTTGTCTTGAAATGATGCTTGACATCCCTGAGGGGGTAAAGACTTTTTACATTAAATAAAAAGATATTGCATAATTATCTGTCTAGTTACTCGAGCGAGAGCCCCACACCAGTGCTGAGGTTCCTCAACATTTCATAGCCACCAAATAAAAGTTTTTTTGTGTGCATGTTTGACTCTGGTAGTACTGCATAGCCATGAAACATGGCGGATTACCTATCACTGAGCCTCATCTTACACATGGGACGCAAATAGTATTGAAGTAGTCAGTAATGGAATTATTCCCATTTTTAGAATAAGAATATATATTTACATTTACATATAGTACCACCAAACTGTTTGAATCGACAAATGCAAGCAGTAATTGATTACTTTAGAGCATTCAGTCAAAATGCAAGGCTCAAAACTGTAAAAGCACTCTTAGCATTGTAATTTAAAGATGTTGTTGATGAAAAACTGAAAGAACCCAATTGGTTAACCTTAACAAACAGATGAAAGAAAAAGCAATTCATGATATCGTTTCAGGTTTTTGTATTTTATGAAAATCAGATCAGAAAGATATTTATTGCTGCAGAAGAACAACAGAATGTGGAGCACCTGGATATGTGCAAAGAGTCCACGTCTGAGTTCTGTTGCTTAGTGCAATATATAATGGAAACACATAAGAGTTTTTGTGGTGAACATTGTGGGTTCAGGAGCTGAATGGAAGAAGCTGGGTTTGTGCCGGGCTCTCCTGGTGTTTGGGGCTCTGAAGCGCGAGGGTAAGAGCTGAAAGAGGTGGTTGCCTGGGTGGGCAACATCCAGAGTGATTTTGAGAGCCCTCTTTCTCATTCTGACGGTGAACAGTTCTTGAAGGGAGGATCTCCTGCTGCTTTGAATTTCTTCAGGTGTCCTCTATAGATGTTGTTTGGTTGCCAATTATTTTGTGTTTATGCAAACAGGCAACGCTCGTAGCTCATGTTCTTGTGTACTCGAGGGAAACTCTGTAAAGTGTGTGTTTGTAGATTAGGGCCTCACTGTTATCTCTGTGGCCTTGCTGTGGAGACTTAACCGCAGGAAGCTTAAACTTCCTGTTTGTGTTTGGCAGTGGTTCTCATCGGAGACTCTGGAGTAGGCAAGAGTAACCTACTCTCCCGCTTCACCCGGAATGAGTTCAACCTGGAGAGCAAGAGCACCATCGGCGTGGAGTTTGCCACCCGCAGCATACAAGTGGACGGGAAGACCATCAAAGCTCAGATCTGGGACACGGCGGGACAGGAACGCTACAGAGCCATCACATCAGCGTGAGTGTCATTATAATAATCATCTTTTCAATGGTGGCAGCAAGCAGTGACATGATTCTTTGATAAATCATTAGTAAAATCTGATTAGGTTTTAAAGCAATGATGGGCACAGTCATTCCTGGAGGGCCACAGTCCCTGCTGCTTTATGTTGCAAGATTTGTTTCGAGACACACAAGAGTAGCTTAAAGGCTGGGGCACACCAAGTCGATGCCAAACAACTATTTGAGACTCAAGCCAACCGTGTCTACGGCTGCGTCGGTGGGCCTCTGGGCATGAAAAGTGAGTGTGAACATACGAAACCAACATCACCCAATTAGAAACTAGAAGTCAGTCATTTGGTGTTACATCACTTCACGTTCAAGTCCTTCACTTGCTCTGATTGGATGTCTGAACAGCCAATCAGAACGCTGTCTGTCGCATTGGCTACAACAAGCCGATGTCGATTTTACACGTTGAATCGGGGAAACTTCTGCCGACGTGCGGAACCAAGCTGTTGCCCACCAAAGACCAAAAGAGTCCTGGTGGCCCATTCTCAAAGACAATCCAAGAGGAGCTTATCTAGTGTGATAAGGTGTATTACATGACTGTTAAAGCTAAGTTTTGCTGTGTTATTGTGCTTCTTACCCACCTCTGTTCTAAAGGAATCCTTGATTGTTAAAGGTCTCCACACACCTAGAAGAATTGAAGTTCGCTCACTCGATTGGATGCCTTTTGTGCATTTATCTAAAAGTTTAAACTGTTAACAAAAAATTTATTTAATCTCTGTTCATTATAATGGGTCCAATTCTTATTTTTTTTGGTACATACTAAACTTTTATGTCAGTTCAAAGGAAAATTTATTGGGAAAGATGGTTTTTACTGATTATCACACGTCTATATCATACAATAATTTATTTTTGTCTTGCAATAATTTATTTTTAAAATAGCGCATGCTCTTTAACACTGTAAAAATAAGAATACAATAATAAATCAGTATTAATTTTATAAGCAGCAAAAGCTCTATTATGTTGCTTTAAGTGGCAAGTGCTGTAAACATATTTTGGGGAAAATTAGATATCAATACTTTTGTTGTAAATATATCTAAGGAATATGCAAAACATGTCAGATATTTATTTTGGAGATTGAGAATCTATTGTTTTAAGAGGCTCTGCCGTTTATAAATATAAAATTAATATACTCATGTTTAAAACAAACAATACACAAGGGTTTACTATTTTTCATGTATTTGCTTGTACTGAAAAAACATGTCATGTTTATATTCAAATTGTGATTTTTTTTTACATTTATTTTTTGTTGTTATTGTTATTATTATTATTATTATTATTATTTAGAGCAAATGTTCAGCAAATTACTTTTTTTCAGTTTGAGAAACAATCCACTGTTTCATATTTACAGAGCCCTTAAATAGACATGGTTTTAGAAAATTAAAAAAAATGTTGCGTTCCCTCGCAGCAGTTTTGCATTCCTTTGCAAATGAAAATATTTGGTGAGATAAAAGTATTTTTTGTGCAAAACTATTGTGACAAAACACAAAAATTTAGAAAAATTATGTTTCAATGACTACCATGTCCCTTCAAAGGCTCAGTAGATTTTCAAATAGTGCTCCTTAAAGAAAACGACGTAAAATCGGCATCCACACACCGCTCGGTGTGAGAGCACTTCAATTTATCATCACCAGAATTATTATTATTCTTTATCTATTTAATCTTTGCTGATGTGTTTTTGTTAAACGCTGAAATGGACATCTGCATCCTTCCATCTACGCACGAGTCCATCTGTTAAAATAACCTCGCTGGGTCCCCCTGCAGGTATTACCGGGGTGCTGTTGGGGCTCTTCTGGTCTATGACATAGCGAAGCACTTGACGTATGAAAACGTGGAGCGCTGGCTGAAGGAGCTGCGAGATCATGCGGATAACAACATCGTCATCATGCTGGTGGGCAACAAGAGTGACCTGCGGCACCTCAGAGCCGTGCCCACCGACGAAGCGCGAGCCTTCGCAGGTCAGCCTCTGCTCCTCATCTGATTTTTTCATCTGATATGGGGTGTGAAACTAAGTTTATTGGCTCTTTTTATAGAGAAGAACACTCTGTCCTTCATCGAGACATCCGCTCTGGATTCTACAAATGTGGAGGAGGCGTTTAAGAACATTCTGACAGGTGGGTTTGGTGTGTTTCCATGAGTCTTGTTAAACCTGAGAGCTTCCAAAAGTAATCTCTAGTGTTGATTAAAAGGTTTAATCTAGTAATAAGGTGTGGCGAATCTAGATACTTGTATTTGATCGCGGAAGCAAGATGGAGAAGCTGATTTTACTATGTAAAAGTGTTTGGAGACTATAGGGTTAAAAAAATTAATTTTTTTAAGTAATTAACTATTTGTATTATTTTTTTTAGCACTAAACAAACACAAATCCATAAATATTGGTAAAGTATTTGAAATTAGAAGTTTTTGAACACAAAAAAAAAGTACATTTGTTGATTTGTTTGGTAGGAAACCAATAAGGAACTGAATGGTTAGATTAAAATTACAGTGTATTTTAAACTGCTGACTAATACAACTACAAAAAGTAACAAACCTAAACTTAATTTTCACAGAACAGTAGCTGTATTTATCTGACTTTCTGTTTTTTTTGCTCTAGGAACTCAAAAATAACAAATTGTTTCAAGTGGGAACATATTAAATGGTGCACACAGTTCTGAAGTACTGTTCAGAGTGCATCATGTGGGTATTCACTCACTTTGATGTGTGTTAATGATGCAGTTTGTGCCCTAAAGATCATTTTATTCTTCCTTTTCTTAACCAGTGAGCAGGACTTGGTTTGTGTTTCATTTTTAAACAAGCCCAAATGTATGTTTTTATTCAAGCTTAGAATCTGCAATGCAATATTATCGCAAATTCTCGCAAAATTAAAAATAGTTCATATTTTTAAATGCCATATTGTATGCTTTACATTGTTTACTTGCTGGTCAAATAGTTGAAACTTTTAATTTACTGTTATTTGCACATGCACTCATATGCTTCCATACCCATGTACTGATATTCTAGAGGGTTCAGTTTCATGTTTGACCGTGTTCAGGGTCTCTAATTGATTTGAATCCGGTCGTAATGGAGCTCTTTTTGTCTCAGAGATCTACCGGATCGTGTCACAAAAGCAGATCGCTGACAGACCCGGGCACGACGAATCTCCTGGCAACAACGTAGTGGACATCAGCGTGCCGCCCACCACCGACGGGCTGAAGGGCAACAAATTTCAATGCTGTCAGAACCTGTGACCCCACTCCCCTTCCCCCGGCTCCCCTCTATTTATCTGCTTTCGCTCCTGTGTGTTGTGCTTTGACTCCGCCTCTTTTTACCTCCATGATTTCCATGCGGTTTCTTAGAAGCCCCAATCTCTAGGGATCATTCCTTTCCTTTCTTTGTTTGTTCCGAAAATCGTTAGATTTTTCGGACGCTGATCGTGTGATCCGCTCCTGAGGAAAAGGTTCGGTGAGGGATCAGCGGGTCTGCTTTTTCTGTGGGATCCACACTAATTGAGACGGGTCCATCACTTGTTTGGATCGTGCGGATACCAAAGGAAGTGCTGCTGTCGTCTTTATTTCAGTTCATAAACAGTTTTGCGCTTCACCCTCGGTCCTAATCTGCAATATTTTATGCCAGGGCTGATTGGTTTCCTTTGTTTGGTGCAATTTGATTCCGGAATGCTGTATATAAGTATACATAGCAGTTGGGTGAATGCATTTATGAAGCATTTCATGAGAAATTCCTTAAATAACAGTTATCTATATACACATACGCGTCCATTCAGGGGCGTCGGAGCGCTTCAGTGGGAAATGCGATGGTCCGCAGTGTTTTAAAATGGTCCATTGTTTCAAAATGTCACAATGTATTTGATTGTTTGACTTCAAGCGATACGGCTGGTTTGGAAATGCCTTATGTTGTCCCATACTGTGATTGAAATGCCTTTTTAGGTGTGGTCATGTGACATGTAAACATCCATCAGGTCACAACAGCTGTTTGCCTTTTATCGAGTTACGTCAAAAATAAACCAAATTACCATCACAGTGCTCTTGGGATTCTTGGGTGTTAAGCATGCATGCCACATGGTGCGTATTGTTGTAAGTTTATCATATTTTTTTTTATTGTCAGGGTTGTTTCATTTTCTGAATTTGCAGGTTTCAATAGATCAAATTGCAGGTAATGTGTAACACGCATTTGTAGCCTCTGTGAGCCAGATGTTAAAATGTGACCTGTTAGGATTTAAGAGATTTACATGTGTTGAACATTATTGAATATATTATCTTTTAGATATAATCCTGGAGGAAACTGTAATTTCTATCTTTTATTGGCGGTTTCTGACTTCCTGTTTGAAAATGAAATTCTCAGGATGTCGTTTGTTCACTTTGTCATAACTATTGAAGATCTTGACCTGTTATCCTATGAGAAGAGGTGGTGTGTTACTGATTAATGACACTTAACTCTTGACACGCCCCGTGTGCCTCTCTCTCCACCGAGCCACACCCCTCCCTACTGTACACGTCCAACTTTTGTGCATTTTTCAAAAATTATCAGGGCCAAGTGATTTCTAGTGAAGAAGTGTTATGTTTTTAAGTTAACAAAAGCAATGTTGTCGAACTGTTCGTGGAGAGCTGTAGCTCTGCTGGTTTTCATTTCAAACCTAAGTAGCTTCAAATTAACCAAGATGTTCTTAATTAGTGGAATTAGGTGTGTTCAGTTATGGTTGGTGCAAAACTGTGCAGGCATGTGGCTCTCCAGGAATAGTATTTTACACAGCTACTATAAACATTGTTTTTTTTTCTTATCTATAAAATATTTAAAGAGCTTAAGTTCTGAAAATAAAAAAGAAGAGTTGTATAATTTACAGTTAAACAAACATCACAATGACTTTTTTCAGTGCAAAATATAAAATAAAAATCAGGGCATTTCCAAAGTCTTTAAAAAACTTAGTTTATATTTTGGAAGTCTAGTGTTTAGGCCTTAAAAAGTTTTAAATTGACTGTTCTAGGTCTTAAATAATTTTTCACAGTGTTTATTTTTCTGATATTCATGTAGAGCACATTTGATGTGTTTTTGATGTTGCTTGGAGACTCAGAAAATGTTATTACATGCTAAAAAAATTATGCAAGTTGTGGTCTGGTGGATAAGCATATCGACTTACGATCAGAAGGTCACTGGTTTGATTCCCAGATCCACAGAGTTGAAGGTGGTGTGAGTGATGAAACACTTGCTCTCCATCTTCAACAACCATATCTGTGGGGCCCTCGAGCAAGCACCAGGCTCCCACTGCTCCGGGTGAGTGTTCACGGTGAGTTTGTTTACTGCTGTGTGTGTGTGTGTGTACACTGGGATGGGTTACATACAGAGCAGAATTTCATGTTATGGGTTCTTCCATATCTGACCAACTGGTCACTTTCACTTTTAAAAATGATGGTTAGTAGATTGTTCTCTGAGAAAACTTTCGTAAAGTTTTTATAAAATCCTCAAAAACACAAGTAACGTTGACTGCTGTTATAGTTTGACAAAAGGTTCAAATGAATTTGAACTTGTAAAAGGACTGTTAGGGTTTCCAGTTATTAATATTAGATTCATAATTGTTACAAAATGTAAATGTGGTTGTAAGGATTGTCAGAGATGAAAAAAAATGCTCATAAAGACTCAACTTTAAAGTAGGCATAAGTACGGTTGCTAGAGTTTGAGAAAACTTTTGTAATTGACAAAAACAGAAAAGTGATGGTTAAGGTTTATTTTAGGTTTTCTGTTTATTATGCAAAAAATGTATATATGTGTTTTGGTTATATTACATTGATTCTTAATGGTCCTAATAAGTCTTACATTTCACTTCATGAAATTGGCAGGAACCCTGAAAAATACGTAGTATATAACTATTGATAATAGTTTAAAATAAAAATGTAAAGAAAGTGCTTGAAATATAATATTTTTCAACCATTAAGAAAAAATATCATCATCTATGATCTGCAGGTTTAAACTAGAAGACTAGCTCAGTAATGAATGAGTGAAAAGAAATAAATGAATTAACTAAAAAAAACATTCACTAATATATATATATATATATATATATATATATATATATATATATATATAATTAGCTATTTTAAAAACGCAGATTCCCAAGAAAATAACTAAAGTATGCGCAACATCAACTGTCATATTCTCATTAAAGCATGAAAGTCTCATTAAGCAGACTGAACTGAAATAACATAAATAAAAACGTTAAGTGCTTCTTTGAAAACGGCGATTCACGAAGCTCGCTGCGCACTTTCCGCCGCCGCGAGCCGTTCTGCGCGCCTCCTCTACGCTCGTACCGCACGCGCCGCGGTTCAGAGACGTCGGTAGGAGGCCGAGCCCAGCCTATTCGTCCACTGTAAGAATCTAGCCTAAAACCAGGCTTGTACTCTACATTTATGCTCTCCAAGCAGAGCCTCTTGTAGCGGAATTTACCCGTAACAGCGAAACCAGAGCATGGGGGATCAGAAGGTAAGATTAGACGACATAAACGCTGCTGTAATCTCTAATCCCAGGCTTTGATGACATATTTTGCTATATGGCTAATGTGACTAGCAGCTGCAGCGGTCCATCTTCTCTCTCGCCGTCTACAAACGCTTTAAATCGATTCATTCGAGTAAATCTTGGAGACATTTAGCGTCCTGGAGAAGGAAGCGGGTGCTTAAATGTGAGTTTGTGCTGTGTGCCGGAGGCCCGCCCTGGACCGGTGGGTGTCAGAGCCTGAGGAGCAGATCTGAGGGACTGGTGTCTGATAAAAGATGAGCTGGCTCCATGACGCGCTCGTCATGTTTGGGGGGATTTTATGAAACATTTTAGTTCCTCGTTTTGAGTTCGTTTTGACAAGGATTGGGGCTGTTGGTACGTAGTCCTTGTTCTTTTATGTAGCAGGTGTGTAATACAGATATCCTCACTATTTCTGTTAGAAAGCTTCCTTTGTGCCGTTTTCATCCAAATCCTTGTTTTATTTTCAATAAGGGCTCATTTTGAATTAAGCTTTCTCACTAAGTTGTTATTATTTGTTGTTCCTGTTATGCGTAAAAACATTTCTTTCTCTCGAAGAAACTGAATTGGTATTTTAATCATGAAACAAATAATTCAAAATGTTAACAAACTCTCCATAATAAGTATTGTATCTTATATGTAGAGATATTTCTCTAATTTTTTTAATTACATAATGTATACGACTGAACAGTTTTCAAAATAAATGAATTACGATTACTTTTGTAGTTATAATTAAATATTATTGTAACCAATATTACGTTGATGATTTATGACGTGGTTTTTTTTTTCCACAGTGTTTTCTGTTCTATATTTTTTCAACAATAACATATAATACATCTTTGACATCTTAATTGAACAATATTTAAACTAAATATAAATACTGTACCATGAAATCATGTGATGCAACAGTCAATATAAATAAAAGTATACATCACTACAATTATGGTAGTCCTATTGATTTGCTGAATTTCCAACCTTGCACACAGATAAAACCGGGTGTAAACTAAAGATATAGATTTAAAAAACAAATATGTGTCTTTACCACATTTTATTAATTCAGCTAAATAAATATTTTTTTCTTCCTGTTAAACTCTCTGTTTGGCTGCTTAATCGTTTTACTCTGAATTGCAGTTTCTGCGATTTGAAATGTGTATTTATTGATAATGCGATTTAATCGCAATTGTGATTAATTGTTCAGCCCCACTATATCTAGCTTACAAAAGTACATCTGGGTTGATTGTTCACATGCTTAGAATAATTGTAGTTCCTTCATGATTTATAAATCTACTGTGAAAATATAAAAACTTGCATTAACACTTGGAACATTTAAGGTCTTCACACATTTATCTGAATCGAGATTTGCATGAACTTGGGATGCTTTTCTGCAGGGAGCATTTTGCAATCTACTGTTTAATGTTGCTGCAGTGACTCTCCTAGCCTTCGGGTGGCGCTCAGAGGTAGAGATGTGTCCTTTGTGAAAAGAATGAATCTGACTTGTTAGTAACATAGACTGTTTACGACATGGATGTTGGACATAACATTTGTGTATTTGAATTGTGCTATTTATTTATGAACTGAAATGTATGAGTACGATCTTATTGAGATTGTTCTGGCTCCATAATTGAGTACCATCCAGCGAATCTTTCTGCTGCGTTCATGCCATTAAAAGAGCCTCAGATGAACGAGGAGGTTTTGAGCGTCGTTGGTAAAGACTGGTGAGAATTTTTGTTGATGAAAGACGTTATTCTTATGTTTTTGTGAGCGGTATTTCCCAGCCATTAAAAGGAAGAGCTGAAGTCTGACGAGTCTCACCTCGGAGAAAGAAGCTTTTGATTGGTTGATTTAAGACTCTGGTGCCCTCTTCTGGGTAGACAAACTCTCTGCAACGTTTCAGATTGTTATACCTGGTTTCGTGTGGAAGCAGTTTTTTTCTACTCGTGCTTGTGTGGATGCGATTTCTTTGTAAACGCAGTAAGAAAAAAAACCCCTGGGTACGTGGGAACAGGGCCTAAGTCTCCCTCAACTGCTATTGTTGTAGTTTTAATTCCCATGTTTGTAGTCTTTATTCTCAAAGTTGCAGAAATTACTCAGGTGGTTCACCACAGAAATCATTCTCTTCGTTATAGTGTTAGAGTCTTTGTGACTTGAGGTGTGGGAGCAAACCTGCTCCCTGATTCGCCCCGGTGGTCCCCCGCCCCTCGCCCTCCTGGACGGCCCAGAAATGACCACAGGGGAGTGTTGCCACCTCCCAGGCTCCCTGTGTGACTGCACTGGCAACGCTGCCCTGTCCAAAACCGTGGAAGAGGCCGACAACCGGCGGGCCCAGTACGTCACCCAAGTCACAGCCAAGGACGGACGCTTGCTCTCTACTGTCATCAAAGCCCTGGGAACCCAGAGGTACGACGTTAAAAGCTGTTCAACTTTGGTGACAAGAACCCTCAGATAACACTGTTCTGTTGTTAGCGATCGTCCAATTTGCCGGATCTGCCACGAGGGCCAGGATGTGTGCAACAGCGAGGGGCTTCTCTCCCCGTGCGACTGCACTGGGACGCTGGGCACGGTGCACAAGAGCTGTCTGGAGAAGTGGCTGTCCTCCTCCAACACCAGCTACTGTGAGCTGTGCCACACGGAGTTCACCATCGAGCGCCGGCCGCGGCCTCTCACGGAGGTATCACTCCTGCCTTTAATCTTGTCTCGCCAGCACTTTTACGCAGTTCAGACAGGATACACTAAGATTTTTTTGCTTGGTTGGGTAGTATCTAATGTAAAGTATGTAGAGGTGCTGGTCAATCCATTTACCGTTTGAGTTTCAATTTAAAAACGGAAACAAAAAGCTAATTTGTTTATTTGTTCTCAAAACAAAATTCTATTTTGAATCGTGTTATGGAAATATTAAACTCTCTCGTAGAAATCACCCCCGAAGCAGGGTACAGAACAGCAGCACGATGACAACTTTATTTTGCACTTCTCATTTAAGTAAACACTGAAATCGTACTCTATTGAAGCTGAAAGATCTACTCGTAAAGTAGTGAAGGAAGGAAAAAATCAAAGAGAGCAAAAGTCTCCTTGCACCAGAATTTATGCCCTTCCAAAGGACAGGCCCATCACTGCCCGGAGACCCCACCTACTCCACCAGTCACCTCCCTCTCAGGCTAACAAGACCTTTAAACACACATTCAATATGATACTGAAATGCCAATAAAGACATTCCCTACTCATTATCACTAATACCCATCATAATGATTTAAAATTTCTATTACAATCATTAAAAAAATTGTGTCTTTTAATTTTTTGTTTTTGTGTTCAAATCGAAAAAATGCAAAAACAAATTATGAGCGCGCATCGCATTTTGATTTAGAATTTAGACTTTTAGGGACGCTTAGAGTGACCCAGAACCTCAAAGCCGTCACCGACAGTGTTTGTGGTTTGTAGCCGGAGGAAGTGTGGAAACTATCGACAGTGAAAACTGAAGCGACAGCAACACTTGAGGAAATTTTGAATATCAGTAAAGATTTATTCCGCGCTGGCCATACTCATGCCTTAATTTCTAAGACCTCGGAGCAAATAGGCTCTGAGAGATGCTCTGAAATAAGCGCAAGAAGACTCTGTGTTCGTCACCATAGAGAATTGATTATGTTAAACGGGTTTAACCGTCTCCTCCGTTGACTGTTTGGTCTCATCAGCCACCGTTGGTTCAACGTGAAAGAACGAAGAACTTCCGGGTCACGCTAAGCATCCCCCAAAATACGATTTTTGCATTACACAGAATTAATACATTCAAACAAATTCTAATTCCTTTTTTATTTTTGTTTTGACAAAATAATGAAAAAAATTTGTTTGTTCATTTGATTAAAAATTAAACCAAAAAAAACAAAGGGTTCAAGGTTTCTGTTCATATAGTTATAACATGAAAAAGTGAACTTATTTAAATAATTTAATATGTATTATATTAATTAATTACACACAGAATTATATATTTTAAATGTTTCTTTCCTTTTATTTTGATGATTATAATGGACAGCCAATGAAAATCCAAGCATCAAAAAGTTATAATATTACTTTTTTTATTATTTGTGATTTTTTTTTAATGTTGACCATCTGAAAAGTTTGAATTGTGCTGCATTGTTGGGTCTGGCGCATAGCATCTGCCTCTTCACAATATCTCTTTAGTTTTCTATTCATTTGTTTTTTTTCAGGAGAGTTTGAGAACAGGGATACCATGCTAGCTTTAATAATAATAATAATAATAATACCTTCAATTTATATAGCGCTTTTCTAGACAATCAAAGGCACTTTAAAATTATCAGAGAATTATTCATTACTCCACATTCACTCTGGTGGTGATAAGTTACCTTGGTAGCCCTCAGCTGCCCTGGGGCAGTCTGACAGGACGTGGCTGCCATTTCGCACCTACAGCCTCCTGCCCACCACCAAACACTCCACACCAGTGTTTCCATACTGGGCCATGAGGGTTAAATGGCTTTCCCAGGGCCACAACGGCAGAATGAGGATCGAACCGCCAACCTTCCGGTTACAGAACAACCAACTCCACCACTGAGCCATCTTTCCCCCTTCTTTAGCATACAGGGTTTCTGCAAGGTCCTTAAAATGTCAAATTTTAAGCCTTTAAAAGTCTTCAATTCACTGTTTTAAGTCTTAAATACATTTTCACAGACCTTATTTTTCTGAGATCCGTTTAAAACGTATCTGATATGTGTTTTTGTTGTTGCTTGGAGTCGCCAGAGATTGAGAAAATGCACCTAAATGCTAAAAAGATATATTGTAAAAATCATGGTTAGGTTTGCTAGAGTTTTAGAAATCTTTCAAGAATCCACAGTTTGAGAAAAAATATACGAATTATAAATATAAAAAACATACACTCAATATCAATAAAAGCTATTGTTAGGGTTACCATATATGAAAATTAGACTAATAAATGTAAAATTTTGGCTTGCCAGAGAATAAGAGAACATGCATAAATCCCAGACTTTAAGCAAACCTTTGCAAATACCCAAAGACATAAAAGTATTTGTTAGGTGTTCAAACAATGTATTTGAAGCATGCAGTTCATTATGCCAAAAATATTTTATAAGCATTTTTAAGTCTTACATTTGATTCGTAACAGCCTTAAAAAGTCTTAAATTTGACCTTATATAACCTACAGAATCCCTTTTTTAACATCAAGTTGACATCCTTAACCAATCCGGATCATAAATGATAAGTTTGAAGGGGTTTATGGTCACCAACAAGTCTGACCTCACTATAGACAGACCGTATACATGTGCATGATCAAAGATCTCCCATCTTCTCTCCACAGTGGCTCCGAGACCCTGGGCCGCGCAACGAGAAGCGCACGCTCTTCTGTGATATGGTTTGCTTCCTGTTCATAACGCCTCTGGCTGCCATCTCAGGCTGGCTGTGTCTGCGGGGGGCACAGGACCACCTGCACTTCAACAGTCGCCTGGAGGCGGTGGGCCTCATCGCCCTGACCATCGCTCTCTTCACAATATACGTCCTCTGGACTCTGGTACAGTATCCCCACACTCACGTACAGACCAAATGTTTGGATACACCTTCTCATCCAAAAAGTTTTCGGGACTGAATGATCTTCATTTCTTAAAGTAACGATGACCACTTGTTTTTCTTTACATAGCTGCGTTTTCTTGCCATAATACAAATTCTAATTCTAAATTCAGTGGGACTCTCAGCTGTGTCTCCACCTGACTTCTGCACAACTCCACTGATGGTCCCGACCCCATTTATAAAGCAATAAATCCCACGTATTAAACCTGACAGGGCTCGCCGGTGAAGTGAAGAGCATTTCAGGAGATGACCTCTTGAAGATCATCAAGAGAACGCCAAAAGTGTGCAAAGCGTAATCAAAGCAAAAGGAGCCTAGTTTAAAGAAGTTTTGAACGACATATTTTCAGCTGTTTCACACTTTTTTGTTATGTATACAATTCCACACGTGTTAATTTTAATTTTGATTTTGATGAATCTACCAGTTTCAATTTTCATAGTTATGCAATCAAAGAAATCCTTCTGAACGAGAAAGTGTGTCCAAACGTTTGGTCTGTACTGTACACAAATACTTGATTGCTTTGTGTAGGTAAATTTCTGGTTTGTGGAAGTGACGACGCTGCTGTAAAACCAAGTTTCATGTGTGTAAACAGTCGGAGTCATTCATTTTGAAGTTGATATACAATATCAATATTGCACGATACTTTTAAAACATGTTGTTTTGAGAGCGATTTATGATTTTTTTTTTGTCCATAGAATTGGTTCTTGTATGTATGTATGTATTTGTGTGTATGTGTGTATATATATATATATATATATTTTCCCAGTGATGGGTTGCAGCTGGTAGGGCATCCGCCGCGTATATATATATATATGTGTGTATATATATGTACTTGTACAGAAAGGGGCTGAATTAAATGATTTGATCAACCTATTTCTCTATGTGACCTATACGATTTCCATTTGTGGTTTTCTTGGCCAGATGTAAAAATTAAAACGACATATTAAGATATGTTTTTGTTGTTAGTTTTTTTGTCACTTTTTTTTTTTTTTTTTTTTTTTTTTTTTTTTTAACCACTGAAGTCAGAAATGGTAAAAATGTGCGTACATGACACCCCATGAAAGATATCTTATGTGGCTATATTTTTAACCATTGCCTTGCTTGAGATCAGGCATCTGAAACTCTCCTGGAGGGCCGCAGCCCCTGCAGGTTTTTGTTCCAATCCTGTTTCAGGAGAAAAACCAGTAGCTTCACACAAACTCAGAGGAGCTTAATCAGTGCAATCAGGTGTGCAACTTTTCACTTCCTGCACGCTAATTTCTGTTAAAGTCTCTCATGTTTCGGCTTGTTCTGATGCAACTTTATCTTCTTCAGTAATGGAGAGCCTTGGGTAGGGGTTTGTTTTCCCGGTATCAATGAATGGTGCAGAGATGGGAGGGGCTTAGAACAAACATACGCCAGAGTGTCCCGTTAAAAGATTCGATTTTAAAACGAGTCATTTCAGCAACTCTGAGTTGACTCTTTTTTTAAAATTTTTTTAAATAAAGACAATAACTTGATGATTTCATATTGCGAAAAATTCACTCAAGCCATTTAATCTCTTTGAAAACAACAGTTTCTAAAATGGAAGAAGCTTTGCAGTTGGAAGAAGCTTTGCGGTTGGAGTATATATATATATATATATATATATATATATATATATATATATAAAACAAAGAAGTTGCTGTTTTACATTTTGAAAATGAAATTACCTGTCTTTATTTTGCAGGTCTCATTCCGCTACCACTGTCAGCTATACTCAGAATGGAGACGAACCAATCAGAAAGTCCTCCTGCTCATTCCCGACACCAAGGGCGCACACGCTACCCAGCATTCCTTGCTTTCCACAAAGCTGCTGAAAAAGACAGCAGACGAGACCATAGTATGAGAGAGGATGTGTTGGGAGCTCGATCGCTGTGGTATTAGCCTGCTAGAGGTTCGTGATGCACCAACGTCAGCGTGAGCCGCGGCACTTCTGGATGCATTCTTTTCTATTTAATCCTTTTTATCTACATATGAGCACTTCTTTTGTTTTATTTTTTCCACCAGTCTATTTTAATGTTGTTGTTTTTAATTGTTGTTTGAAGAAACCTTTATTTATTGAGGGCCAGCCAGGCTGGAGCCCTGTACCGTTCAGTATGCATTGTATTTGAAACAATCAGAGATTTGTGTTGAGACAATTCCTTTGAGCACAGCAGCGAGGAATTGCGAATCGAGTACACAAGGCTGCTGAAGCTTAAAACCAAACCTTTTGTTTGATTTCAATGTTTTTTTTTCTTCTCATCTACCTTCATGTACTTTCCATCTCAAACCAATGGAGGCGCTGCTGAAGCAGTTCTCGCTGAACATTCTCTTTGCGACTAGCTTATGATTCAAGCCGAGATTTAAAAACATTAGTATTTACACACTACATGAACGAGTAAGCTCTAAGCTTCGATCCAGGCAGGTGTTACAAGGGTCTTGTTTTTTGTGAGGGGGTCGGGGGAGTGAATGTGGAGGCGGCTGCGTAGTAAACATAAAAAAAACATGGTGACGAGATCAGTTACACAGATTTTACGCATGACTGTTTTTTTTTGGAGTTTGCGTTCAGATCTACGGCTGCTACCAACTGTTGTTTTGAACATGAAACAGGTGTTGCTTTTAAAGTCGTAGCACTTTCTAACAACGTGGCCTGGACGCGCTTAGACGTCATGCAGATGCAGTCAGACCTCTAAAGCTCTAATGTTTTTTTAGGTTTCGTTTGTTTGGGTGTGAAGATGAATGTGTGTTTGTGTATGCGTTTTAGGCGTTAGCTCTGTGATGTCGAGCTAGTTCAAAGGGCGAGATTGAAAATGGCATATCTGGGATTTGTAGCAGTTTACCTTCAGGAAGATGCAGGTCAGAACGTAGTAGTTGCTGAGCTTAATATCATTTGGAAAACAGTAATCCGTGAGACCTCGGTATTAAGGAATGGAATCGTGTTAGCTGCGGGTCGTACCGGTGCAAGAACATTTGAGCTTTTAGTTCCCAATCGTTGCATCTTTCAGAAAGTGTGAGCTTTCTTTGGGATATGCAGTAGTTCTAGAGTCCTTGTAATTGTGCACTTGCCAATCCAGGCCTTTTTGAGGCTAATGCACTTGCTGAGATGGGTCAGAAAAATATGCTTACACAAGGCCAAAAGAAATTGTTAACTAGAAAACGAGTGGTAATTTAGTCACCCTAATGTTTAACTTGATGCTGGCAACTAGTGTCACTTCTAAATCATCTTTAGAGGGGTTCGATGTAAAATAGAAATATAATGCACTGACTACGAAGTACAAATTCTTATTGGGAACATTTTTCTTGTAAAGTAAAATGATAACTTTTAGATTACTTTTCCCTTTTTGAAATGTAATCTTCAAGTACAGAAAAACTTGTCACTAATTAATATAAACTAAACTTTCATTTTCATAGACAAAATTGGTTGATGCATGGAATATTTTGGCATAACATATTCTATTTTGTAATCCAATTACAAGCAATCGAATGACATCTTATAAACACCAACAGAGGGCTATTATATGTCATACTTGTAATGTAGTCTGATTGTCATTGGATTAATTTTATCTTTGTCATGATTTTGTCACCAAAAAAAAACTGTCACAAATTAATATACAGTACTCCATTCATACAGGCAAAAATTGGGTGAAGCACCATTTAGTTTGTCACAAAAGGGTTATAAAATGTAGTTTATTTACTTGTCATTCGAATACATTCTTTTACAAGTCTGTTTATCTGGGGTTTTTCTCCCTCCCAAATGTGTTAAACCCTGTTTATACCTTAAACTTGTAATGTGGTCTGAGTATCGGGGGGTTACTTTATGATTACTTTTCTCATTCATCAAGATTTTGTCATCAAATTTATGAAAAAAATAGTAACAATTAAAACTAAACTACACTTCCAAAATTAGGTTGAAGTAACAATTCTTTTGTCAAAAAAGGAGTGAAGTTTTTTAGTATTTACACAATTTTTTTGTGAGATTAGAAGTAAAAAAATAAAATTGTATAAATCTGCTTATCCCTTTTATCTTGCAAATAAATGAACCTGTTTTTAAAAGTCAAAAAGGCATAACAGTGCCCCACCGGCCCCAACACTGGACTATTATACATTATATTGATGATGTAATCTGAGTATCAGTGAATTACTTTTGGATTTCTATCCTCTTTATTACAAAGATTGTATCACCACATTTGGAAAAAACGGCCCCAAATTAATGGTTTGCAGCATAAATTATTTAGTCACGAAAAGGTTAAAAAAGGTATTGTATTCGAACTAGTGTGCAAAATTGTATTCGCACAATTTCAGCATAAATTATTTAGTCAGAAAATGGTTAAAAAATTATGTATTCACACTATTTTGTAATCAGATTACAAGTACATGATTAAACCCTATTTTTAAGACATAAAGCGCTCCCATCCCCCAACTGAGGACTATTAAACATACTTGTAATGTAGTCGGTGTATCTCTGGATTTTTTTAGATTACTTTCCCCTTAACAACGTTTCTTCAGAACCTAAAGATTACATTTTTATCGAACTTTCTCATCAACTGTGTTCTTGTAATGTAATCCAAATATCAGTGGATTACTTTTAGAGTACTTCTCCTTCTTTGATCAAGATTTTATCATCTATCTCCAAAAAGGACCTCTTCTTTTTTTTGTAGTTGCATTACAAGTAATCGGATTACATTTTATATATTTGCTCTTGTTAAACCCCCTTTCCTGCCCTCTAACTGCACGTGTTTGTTGACATGAGGGTGAGTAAATAAGATTGAACTTACATTTTGGCCGAACTGTTCTTTTAAGACAAATAATAAGAGCTACCTAAGTAGGTCAACATCTTCTGTTATTGTAAATTGGGGATGCGTTTTCATTGTAAATGTGTAGATAAACTGATGTATGTCATTGAGGAATATTGTTTGTAGGTCCAGGCTTCTGTGCGTTCGACAGGCCCACGAATGTCTGGATTATTTGCTGACCACTTTTTTAAAGGACGCAGCGGATCGGCCTGTGCTTAGATGCTTGTAGTGAACATGGCAGAGCAGCGCAGAGGAGTGCTGCAACCAAAAGGTGCTTCTGTAGTTGGAAACATTGCAAGGTTTTCCCTTAAAACATTCAATCGTCTGTGCGTGGATTTGGCTGCTAAAAGTTTAAAAAGTGCAAGGAAGAACACTAAATATTTTGCTCTTAAAAAAGGGATTTTAAGGGGAAATATTGTGCAATAGATTCAGAAATCTAACGGGATCCTTCGTTTATACTTGATTTGATTTTTAAAAAGGGTTTTTGAACACATCCTCATCGTTGTCATCGTCGTCGCCGCCATCTTTTCTTGAATCATGCTCTTCTCAGCCATTACCTCAAATATCAGAGGGATAAACAGGACTCGCAGAATCAGGTCTGATTGTTGTGTTTTCACCTGCTTTCTTCACTTCTTTTGGCCATTCCCTGGATATTTTGCAATGTAGAGTGAAACAATAAGAGTGCAATTTCAAAAAGAATGCTGTTTACCTATAATCTTATCAATGCATATATGATAGAAGTAGATGTTGCATATGAAGGACATTTAATGAAGAGAAACAGCAATGAACTGATATTTGAGTTTGTCCCAAATGTTAAGAAACCTTAAACATGTTTTCTTCTCGTCCGTTTCAGGAACGACAAAGCTCTTGATATTCAACATGTTCACGCTGTTTATTTCAACTGAGAAGTTTTTTTTTGCCTGTGTGTGTTTGATGTAATCATACTGTATTCTTTTGTTTTGATTTATTCCTCCAGCACAGGATTTGTATCACTCTGAAGGTTGAAAGATCTACAAGGTGTATGTTGTGCGTTGGCTATATGGGAGATGTCTGTGATGTCTGCACCGAACTGTTTCGGTGCTTGAAATCAGCCAAGAAAAGTGTGCAAAGCAAATAAAAATGATGCTCTGGATTTGGTTGGTGGTGTTGTTAGAAGAAATTGTTTACCGTGATGCGTTCAATTAGTTAGAGGGTTTGTGTTTGAATGAGAAATAGTCGGCGCAGACAAAGCAGAATTTTTAAACACAATTTTCTGCAATCTCAGTATCACTTATAGATGACCTTTACCTTCTAGCTTTGTACATTTTATTAATATTTTGTCTCCAAACTCAGAATTACTGGCATAAATGAATCTACACTTGCATGCGTAAAGCAGAAAACGGGGCAAAGTGTGAACTCGTTTGGCACAGAAATGGTGTTAAAAAAAAACGTATTCTCACTATTTTGTAATTGGATTACAAGTAATTGGATTACATTTCATAAATCTGCTAACATTACAATCTCTTTTTTATACAATAACATTGTATTACTTTTTAAACAGTTTTTCAAAAAGTGGTCCCTAGTTGAAAGATGGAATGATTGGTTTGAGGCTGCATTGACTCTCTTGCCGTATCAATCCGAGAATCACTAATAGATTACTTATAGATTACTTTACCATTTTAGATTTGTACATTTTAATAGTATTTTGTCACCAAACTCAGAAAAACTGGCATAAATGTATATAATTTTTCATGTATTGCAGAAAATGAAGAGAAGTGTGAACTAGTTTGGCACAGAAGTGTTTTAAAAAACAAAACAAACTTATTCTCACTATTTTATAATTGAATTACAAATAATCAGATTACATTTGATGAATTAGTTAACATTACAATCCCTTTTTTATGCAATAACATTCTATTCATTTTAAACAGTTTTTCTAAAAGTGGTCCCTAGTTGAACGATGGAATGATTGGTTTGAGCGTGCTTTGACTTGTTTGTGTTGCAAAACATTTGATCTGGTCATGTTTGATTTTTGCTAGTGGATATCTAATCTTACAGCTCTCTGATTTTATTTTATTTTATCATATCTAAATTATATTCATTTTTATTCTATTCTATTTTTTTTTTCTTGTTTTCAAATGAATCAAACCTAATGTTCTAAATCCATTTAGGAAGAAATCTTTCTGGTAAAAACTATTTAACAGACAAAATTTTAAAGAAAAACTTTAAATATTACATAATAATATGCATAAATAATAAACATTAATGTCATTCACATCTTTTATATTAAATAAACAGGATATTATATTTAAGTAAAATTTATTTGAGTGTTAAGTGTGAGAAATTATGGTTTTATGATGGCTGTAATCCTCTAAGTATGTTTAACTAACAAAGGACTTTATACGTTTATTAGTCTTTCAGGTGCAACAGGTAAAGTCTTATATTTAAAACTAAGTTGAAAATTAGTGAAAATACATGTCTATATGAACATACACCGAAATTTTTATCTAAAATAGCAATCGGTGTACAGTAAGTATTTTTTGCACTTTATTGACTCAACAGCATACAGTAAAAAAAAAAAAAATATATATATATATATATATATATATATATATATATATATATATATATTATATATATATTAACAATCACCTACAACAATGTCTAAATAATGTAATACAACATTTTTAAACAAAAAAAATAATACATTAAAACGAAATCATTATTTACCAGTCAATTCCAACAAAAATACACATAAAATGATTGTACAATTAGGTTTACTTTGGGACCGTTTCTTTTTGTGTATGTGGTACTTTCATAACAGGATGAATACATTTATAATCTGTTTCTCATTGGCGTATAGTAGGCTAGTTTGGAGGAGGCGGAGCTAAGGCTCACTTTCCCGTCATGCCCTTCTTCCTTTCGAAAAACTGCGTCGCTGCTTTGCTTTCCGCCGCCATTTTGACCAGTCGAAGGGCAGGAGTGACGAGAAGAGATCCTTTGTCCGTAAAGGCAACAGTTTTCAGAGGCTAAACTACCAAGAAACTACCCTCGTTTGGTTTTCCCGTCTCAAACAGCAGTCAAGCATCAAATCTTTCGTCTTTGAACTGATCGGTTTGGTGAAAGAAGGAAACATCGACGCCAAAATGTCGACTGAAGCTTCATCAGAGAAACCAGGCCAAGGGTAAGCTAACGATGCTAATACACTCTAATGCATCAAGAATTGGGTGTTGTGTAGTTAGTGTACATTTTAGTCTCAATTAATGCGTTTCGTGTAGCAAATAATAACTGAGTACTTAGTGTTTTGTATCATATCCGGTTTTATTCGTTCATTCATTTAACGTAACCGTCACAACTGCAACAAAGAGACTCAACCCTGTTCTAAAGATAATATAAATGCTGTTGTGAAAATCTTCATTGTTTAAGGCTTGGTCCAAATTCTCGAGTTAATATTTTATTTAAGGTTTAAGTAGCATTTTTACAGTAATTGCAGATTTACATTTAACGTAAATAAGTTAAATAACGTTACTCACAACCACTGCATCTACTTTACATCAATTCTGTTTCACTCGTCATTCCGTTCCTTTTGGGGCTTTTACAACGTGACTGTTGCGAATTCATACCTTCAATATCTGAATATTGTTGTATATGCAAACCAAACTTACGCCGTTGTATTTTTGCTGTAGCTAACGTTAGTTACCAAACTTGAGGACAGCGGGCCGTTAGGACAGGCCGTAAAAACTCTTAAATTCAACCTTTAAGTCATAAATACTTTTTCGCGAGTTTTATTTTTTGAACGTTCGTGTAAATCTCTTTAAATTTTTTGAGGCTATTTTGAGGTTCCCGGGGATTGAGATAAGGCTTCTTAAAGTAAAAATAATACATATTTTTAATATGAGCATGTGAAAACCTTTGTAAATACTCAAAAACAAGTGATGTTAGTGTTTCCAACAATGTATTTGAAGCATAGTTTTTTTTGCAAAATGTTTTATTAATTAAGTCATGCCGTCTTAATTCATTTGTAAATAGCCTTAAAAATCTAAACATGTAACTTTTTGAAACCTCTTAAGGAGGTTTTGTTTACAAATAAACTAAAATGCATTTGAGTATAATTTACATAAAGCACTTCATGATTGCTGCACGAACAAGAGGCTTATTGTGGGTTTAGGTCAAATCGGGGATATGCTGAAAAAACTAGTGCTCAGTGACTGTTTTATACATAAATATAGACATGCTGTGCTGAATTTATTGGTGTTGCTGTCAAAATTGGGGGAAAAATTGCTACTTCCCAAAAACCAATTATCATCATCAGTATCAGCAAGTACCTGACAAAAAGGATCAGTAACTATACTCAGCCTTTCAAAAAGGGTGTTGGTGCACTCATCACTAAAACCTTTCGCTTCAAAAGCTCTTGGCTCTAAAAAATGTTTACATACATGGTAGCCCTTTGGACAAGTACTTTTCAGTTTTTTTTGTAGCCAAAATAAATGTTGGTAGCCTTAATAAAATAGAGTTTTATTACGTAGAATACAGGAAACAAAACATTGCCCAAACAAATCACAACAATTGTATAAAATTCATCAAAATCAACTGAAATATTTGGTTCTACCTGAACTGAAATTTATATGAACTTGTAAGAAAAATGTATAACATGAATCAGTCCAATTCTGAATATGAAACTTCTACTGTGCTTCTTTTTTGCTTCATAGTCTGATTTTTTTTTTTTTTTTTCGCTTGGTGGCAGTCTGTGTTTCTTTGGCTGTCCCTTCACCCTGATCTGTCTTATCTGGCCCAGCAGAACTGAACTAAACCTCTGTAAATCCATGCCCTTATTTTCACACACACATATAAAGGTACTTGGTATTCCAAATTCTCTCCACTCAGCAAACAATTTCTATGTCATTTAAGCTTGCTGTGAGAGATTTCACGAGTCAAGCGAGGATAGTAATCAATGACAGAACAATCTCATAGACATTGGTGCATAACAAATAAGCCCCTCACCAATCTGTACTGTCTCTCCTTATAAAAAGCGGGTGCAAGCACAATTTCAATATTCCACATATTTACAGGGGCTCCCAGTTGCATGATAACTACATAGAACATAATTACCCAACTATATCTGTTAGAGAATGCAAAACATTAAAATATTGTTCCCCACTGAAAGATGGAGATGCATTTTGGTAGCCGACTGGAAGACATAGTAGCCCCGAGACGTCGGGTTAGCGATTTTGCTAACCCTGGTTTATGTTAAACACAAGTCTTTCTTACTTAAACATTTACCTCAATTCTACTTTATGGTTTTGTCTGCCCGTTGTTCAGTTGGCTTTAACAGTGATTGGATGTGTCTTCTCACACAGAAATGCAGTGAATGGCAAATCCAGCAATGATTCGAGAAAAGAGAGACCCCAGAAGCGTGGAGGAGGTGGACGTTTTGAACCTTACGGACACTCCAACAAGAGATACCGTGTTTTTGTCAGCAACATTCCTTATGATGTGAAATGGCAATCTCTGAAAGATCTCATGAAGGAGAAAGGTACGCTTGTTTGTTTTAAGGATACCATTTGGGACCTTTTCAGATTTGAAGATGACCACCTACACTGTTGTGCGAGAGGTTAAGCATCCCATCCTGGGGAATGGCTCTTGTTGAAAGAGTGCTTCCATTAGTTTCCCGAGGGGGAAGAGGCATTGTGGAAAATGTGCAAAGAGTTCAGATTGCAAATGTAGGTGGATGGCACGTTTAAATCTAAGTGTGATTTGTTCACACATCAGCTTTTGCTTAGTTGGTGCAGAATGGTGTTTGTAATGCAAGTTTTTGAGGTTCCAGGAGGGTTTGCATCTCAGCCAACATTAGGAAGCTGGAACTATTGTAAGAAACCGTGCCATCCGTTGGTTTCTACAGCTCTGGAGAAAATGTTTAGTCTTTGCTCAAATCAGTGGATTTCTATTTTAATAAGTGGTCATGTTTCTAATAAGTAGCATCCCCTCCATGCCCAGGTATTTATTCGCATGGAATTTAATGTGGAAAATTGTTGCTTGTAGAATTAAATTGCCTTTTCTTTTTTAGGTTTGCCAGAAAGAATATTGTTCTGCAGATCTTCTTTATTGAGTCCATTTAAAATGGATTTTTGTTTTCGGGGGTACAGGTCTACAGGGTAAAGCAGCTTCTTAAGCTAGTTTTTGGTTCATCAAATGAACAGATGTTCTTGCTGGAGAAATTGTTGAGGTTTATTCAAAGTAGTTTCTGACAAACAGACTAGAGCTTGTTTGTGTGCTCAGACACCAAGTCGACTTTGAAGGCCATTCTTTAGCTTTCTGTTTTTTTTTTTACAGAGCTGTTTGAGTTGGTTTAGCCAATTGGTTTAATACAAGAGTGAATTTTTTGGAGGTGGATGACGGTTTTTGTAATTTCACTCAGTAATTTATCAAATTATTTGAGCTATCTTTTTAATTTGGACATTTCGAACTCTGTTTAGACACGCTTTGGGGGTAGCAAGAGTTTTACTAATTTATCAGAAAAAAGCTGGTTGACGATCCATCCAATTTCGTTGGCTCAGGGAGGTTAAAACCTTTTGTTCGGTCTTGTATGTTGAGGTTCCCAGCAAGGACAGCTTAAGAAGTTTTACTTAAGACCCCTTTGAGCTTGCTTCTTGTAGACCTGTACCGGAACTTGTGCTCTTGAGGTGCTGGGGGGAGAAGGTTCTGAACTCTCTCTCACCGTCCCCCTCGTTTCTGTCTGCTCTAAACCCCAATTGTTCTCTCGGCTTCTCTTCCCTTTGGTGTGTGTCATCTGGAATCTGATTTGTAGTGGGTGAGGTAACGTACGTCGAACACTTAATGGATGGAGAAGGCAAGTCAAGGGTAAGTGCAAGAGACGAATTCGTCCGCTTGATTTTATTCCTAGATTTTAATATGGAATGTTCAGGACTGAGTTGAGTTGGGTGGCCTTTGATTATAAATGGAGTCTACTGCGGTTCTGAATGGAGCCGCAGGGATAGATTCTTATCCCAGGATCATAGCAATTCTGGTTTTTGAGTGTTAGTAGTAGACTTTTCTGCAACTTGAGTCTCATTTTGGAATTTGGTGGTGTTCAGCAAGAAAAGGACATCATGTGGTCCATTCGTTGAGCGGGGTTAAATTGGAGAGGAGCTAGTCTAATTGGAATCGAATCCTGGTCGTTTAGTCTGGTCATAGTCATAATCATGTCAGCCAATGAGCCTTGGTGTAGTAATGTAGTAAATATAACCGTGAACACCACAGAGAAGTATTGAGCCAATGATTTTTACTTATTTTGTTTATCATATGTTAATACAAGTATCCTGAATCATTTATTAGTAATTATTTGTATTTTTGTTTTCTAACTTTTTGTTTGTTCCTTCTTTGCTCTTTTATCCTGGCTTTTGTTCTGAACAAAGGGTTGTGCGTAAGTACATTTATAGTTTGTTTAATCAACTTTTGTAATTGTATTTGTTGAGAGGCCTAAGTTTGTTTATTTTATTTCATTTTAAAGGGTAGTTGAGTTCAGAACTGAGGAGCTTATGAAAAAAGCTGTGGAGAAAGTTAACAAACATAACATGAATGGTCGCCCTCTGAAGGTTAAAGAAGTGAGTAACGCTTTCAAATCATGTTTTTATAGACATTTAAACTTTTGATGCATAATTATCTCTTACGTACAAATACTCTTAAATAAATTCCCTCCATTTCTAAAATCTTATGCCCTTTTAGGATCCAGATGGAATCATTGCCCAACGTGAAATTAATAGGGGTCAAGGAGGTGGTGGACCCCCAGGCATGGGTGGTGGCATGGGGGGAGGAGGAATGGGTGGTGGCATGGGGGGAGGAGGAATGGGTGGTGGCATGGGAGGAGGAGGAATGGGTGGTGGCATGGGAGGAGGAGGAATGGGTCCAGGACCTGGTGGCTCTTCAATTGTCAACATTCCACCTAGTCTAATGAATAATCCCAACATACCCAATGAAATCATCCATGGACTGCAAGCTGGAACAATAGGAAGCAGCATTTTTGTGGCCAACGTAAGCGTTTAACCTCTAGTGACCATAAGGAGACTTCTGAAATAACCGCAGACTTTAATTTGAGCTAATTTTTGTACAGCTGGACTACAAGGTTGGCTGGAAGAAGCTCAAAGAGGTGTTTGGTATGGCTGGAATGGTCATGCGTGCAGATATTTTGGAGGACAAGGATGGGAAAAGCAGAGGCATGGGAACAGTCACCTTCGAGATGCCCATTGAGGCTGTTCAAGCAGTCTGTATCCTTCATTGCCACTAACCTTGTGTTTGCTTAATTCCATTTATTTTAAACTTCGAGATAATAATCCAAGTGTTTCCTTAATGAGTGCTAGCCATGTTCAATGGCCAGGTCCTCTTCAACAGGGTTATGCATGTCAAATTGGTAAGTCTGTGTGCCTGTTTAGCCACATGTTGTCACAGTCTGGGATTGTACATTTTTACGTTGTGTTATTTTAATTTCAGGATGAGAAATCGAGTCCCAAAGGTGACTTTGGTCCCCCAGAGTGTCCTCCATCACTTCCTCGTGAGTGGGCACTTGTTTATCATCTGGATATTTTCTAGATGACAAGCTTGTTCCCTTTTAACCAGTACTTCTCTGTAATCTAGGTGGTTTAAGTGGCGTCGGCCTTGGGCTTGGACCTGGAGGTCAGCCCATCGATCCTCGTGGTAGTGTAGGCAACATGGGACCAGGAGGTATGTGCTTATTTTGTGCTCCCCTGCATGTTCAAAGGTCCTCAAACTCACCCATCTGATCGCTGCATCGGTTCGTGTTCTTTTTAGGAATGGATGGTGGCATGGGTTTTGGTGGCATGGGTAGAATGGGAGGTATGTGTGCAGTAGGACATTTTTTTTTAGGTTTTAATTTTTAAAGTATAATGTTTTTATGGTGTTCAGTTAATTGCTTACACCTTAACCAAACCAGATAGTAATACATAAAAATGTATGTTTAATTTGCCCTAACTTTTAAGCGTGTCAATTACTTAACACTTGATCAGAACAGTCCTTTTTGGTCGGTTCCATCTTAAAACATTGTAGTTGTATTTTTTATTTATTTATTTACTTTTATCACTTTTTCAATGTGTATTACAAAACATAAAATTCGTTTTTAAAAAGTAAAACAGTACTGAACCAATGTAGAATGAAGGTAGTTGTAGCATCAGCTCAAAGTCCTGCTGCCAGGACGAGGGTCTCAGCTACTCTTGTCTGAATATGAACCGTATGTCTAATCTCCCAGATTTCCTTTCAGAGCTGGTTGTTTTCAACCCAGGAGTTCACTGGCTTCTGCGGCAGGTGTTCTATACTTTGTAAGGATGTCCAGTGCCTGGATAGCTTGCTAGAGCCCCCTCTGTCCATCAGGCATTCTCACAGATGTCCATAGCTGACCTTTCCCTCATTTATTTCAGGACCTTTTTTAGAAGCTTTGCCTTATTACAACATCTGTTATATCCCTAAAATAGTCAGAAAAGTAACCGTATAGTTGAATATTTAAAAAGAGTAGGCAAATACTTAAAGCATTTTGGTGCATTGTTTGTAAAGTAATTTATATTTTTATGTTCTATGGTTTATTCCATGGTAATAATGCAACATTCCAAACTTTTTCCACATCTGATTGTAGCGCATACCCAATGGAACAACCAGAATTTGTGTTTGTGAAAAATTTAAAATTCTTGAATGTAAAGATATAGACTTTGGTAGACCATTTTACACTTTAAATGGAAAAAAGGTATGCATTGGCTGAAGTGAAACTTTTTAATGTTGTATTTTAAAAAAAGAAGAAAAATACTTGATATCTGTTATCAAATATGGTAACTAAATTTGTTTTTAAAATCAGGGAAGTTGTAAAGTAGTAAAGCTTCAAATTGTCAGTTCTGCTCTTTTCTGTATTTTTTTGAAAAGTTTATAAAACTACTGTTGCGCTTTGAAATAATCTACCAATCAGCTGGCAAGAAACTTTCCTTTAGAATTTAGTTCAATATTTTGAAAATTTCTTCATTTGCAGGCATGGATAATTTTGGAGGGGGAATGAACAACATGGATCGGTTTGGATCGTCTGGAATGGGAAGAATGAATGGTAGGGTTGTCTCCCCCTGCTTTGCTCCAATCTAGTCATATTGCTTTTTGTAAGGCCTTACTCTATCTTCCAGATATGGATCGTGGGATGGGTGGTGGTTTTGATCGAGATTTCACTGGCCGTAATGACATGGGAATGTCCCGAAATAACTTTAACGACTCTTTTGATCGAGGAATGGGTTGGTTTCATTTCAAACCTTCTTTACTTTGTTTACCATGTTTTTTGGTATCAATATGGTTAATATTTTCTTTCTGTACTAACAGGAAACTCAATGGGTATGGATCGGATGAACTCTGGCATGGATCGCCTCAGTGGTGGCATTGATCGTATTGGGGGTATGGATCGAATGGGCATGGACCGGATGTCTGATCTAGACCGGATGGGCTCCAACTTTGATCGAATGGGATCAGGCATGGACCGTCTTGGTCCCAGTATGGAACGGATGGGGACTGGAATGGACCGCATGGGTTCTAGTGTTGACCGTATGGGTTCGGGTGTAACTTCGACCGCTTGAGCCAGCCCAGCATGGATCGCATGAGTGGAGGCATGGATTTCGGCTCTTCCATGGCCATGGACAGATTGAACACCAGTCTTGACAGCATGGGCTCTAACTTCGATAGAATGGGCTCCAACAACTTGGATCGCTTCTCTGGTATGGACCGGATGGGCTCAATCGGGGGCTCAGGTCAGTTTGATCGACCTGCTGGCATGGATCGAGGCAACTTTGGTGCTGGATTCACGGCCTCTGGGCAAGGAGGCCTTGGGATTGGTGGAGCCAACACCAGGAAGGGATGCCAGATATTCGTTAGAAATGTAAGTGATTGTTTACTTTCTGTTTTGTTTAATATTTATGCTATTAAGATCAATTAGGGTGTATTCATATTTGTAGTTGACATAATTTGAAAATTGTAAATTTAGTCTTGGTTCAGTTAATGTCAGTGCTATTTTCATGAAGCTAAAGACTTTGAACTGGAAGGCATTGCGGATAGGTAGTTATAGTTCCACGTTTTTAAATTGTTTGCTGAAAATTTGACTTATGTGGTCAACCATATTTTTTTTCAGCTTGTGCGAAATATTTGAGGTTCTTAATGTCTTCAATTGACCACGTTAGCTTCCTGCTGTGATCTGAGGAATGGTATATCTTAGTCACACTCTGATTTTAGGCAGATTTTATATGTTTAGGTCCTTGTGCACTCTTATAAATACCAGACCAGATCTTGATCCATTCGTTTGACTTTTGGCTTGTCACATTTATATTTATTACAATGATGTGCTTAATCTGAGCATCAGCATTAGGATTGGTTTTAGTTGACCCAAACATGACATATATGAACACGCTGTTAATGTTGGATGGTCAATCTGGCATTGTATGAACATGAAGGTTTTGTGGTGGTGTTGTCTGACAGCTTCTCGACTAAAGTGATTCCTGCAAGGTGTTACTGGGCGTTTAGAGTAAGACTGGAGTTAGCATGACTAGCCAGTTAGTCACATGTTGAGGCAACAACTAGAAGTGTTAGGGATTCTGTGTGCCGAGGTGGATGAGCGCCGAGTAATGAATTTCACGGTGTGGTGGCAGTGTTTTTTTTCCCAGTCATTTTGCGACTGCGTCTTCTAAGAGGCTACTTAGAGTAGTCATGCGAGGGAACCCAGCAACAAAAAAATTACGTTAACGGTTTCTAGCGTTTATTCAGTAGCAATATGCATGTTTTTCATTCTCGGTCTGAACACATAAGTTGACCAAATACTGAGTGATTTTTAGCCCATGTCGTTCTAGCCACTTTCTTGTCCATAGATGTTTGGTTTCTTTTATTTTCTATAGTTTCTGCACAGTATCTGCCCAGTTTAAAATCATCAAAAGATTGTAACCAGTTTGAGGCAATGACTGTTACAAACCAATGCTATTTGTGATATTATACTCTACTTGTCAAATCCAGTTTTACCATGGACATTAGCAATCTTTAACATTGTGTTTCCTCTTCCTGCATTAAATTCTCCTCTTCTGTACCTTCAGCTACCATTTGACTTCACCTGGAAGAACCTGAAGGACACCTTTAACTCATGTGGTGAGGTTTCTTCTGTTGTCAGGCTTATCCTGATGGTGGTGCTGTTTCAGAAAGGTAATTTGTGTTGTGTGTCTGATAGGAATGGTGCAGTATGCTGATATTAAGATGGAGAACGGGAAGTCCAAGGGCTGTGGTGTGGTGCGCTTCGATAACCCGGAGACAGCAGAACGAGCCTGCCGCAACATGAACGGCTACCGGCTCAATGGACGTGAGATCGATGTCCGAATCGACAGAAATGCTTAATTTTGATTCTTGTCACCTCTCCCTTTAAGTAAGTGTTTGTATTTGTGCCTTTTGGTACAGTTTTAGTTTAGGCTGTAAGTTTTAGACAGTTTTGCCCCTTCATTTTTTTACCATGAGAATCTCCAGCAAATTGTTGATGTTAAAGCTTTGCTAATAAATCTCTGTTGAGAACCCTAACCCTCGTCGCTTGATGGACAAAAAAAAAAAGCTTGATGCAGATCATGTTGAGTTGGGTTTATTCGAAGGGTTTGAACAAATGCACACGTGTTGGTGGATAGAGACGTACATGTAAGATGCTCCACATCGTTTCTCATGCTCTTAACACTGAGGGGACACAAACACAGCTCAACTACTGGAAGGTTAAGCTAGAGATACATACATACATACATACATGTGTGGTGTTTTTACAGCATCGACTTTACAATTCCAACAGGATAGGCTCCACATGATATAAATAATTAAAAATAAATATTAAATAAACATTTCAATATAGCATTTATGTATATTACGTACAAAGTAAATTGGTAGAATTAGTGTTCTGTTGTTTTTAAGGCAACCAAAATATGTGCTAACATTGTAGAGCAGGTTAAATCTTTTAAATATACGCATTGTTCACTTTCACACAAACACCCTCAAAACTTACACGATAACATTTACGCATTAATTCTTTCTAAAAGTTTTTTTTATATATTTGGCCTCCAACACATTACATTTGGTCCCATCTTCTGGTTAGAACATCCTTCGATCAGAATTAACGATAAACTGTGCATGGCTCAAGCGGAAAGATAACTTGTTAAAAGTAAAGCTGATTGTGCAAAATAATCTAAGAAGTGTAATAAATTACATTCTGTAATGTAATTTCCATTCTGCACTCATTCAAAATAACCTTTTACAATTGATATGTACATGTCAAACATCAAACTTTATATTGCTATTTTTTCTTTCTCTGTTAAATTAGTTAAAAACAACACCTGAAAAAGTCCAATTACATATTAAAACAATAAAGCAAAAAAATATTTCATCATCCCAAAAGCTTTCACAAGAGCACATTAAAAACTTCCTCAAAGAAATCACAAGGTATGTTTAATAATAACGTTTTTCAACTAGCTTATGAAATGCCTAAACGTAAGCAATTGTGGTGTTTGAAATGCAGGTTATATATGCTTCTCTTCCACCAGAGTTTAGTATCGGCATGATGCAGATTGGATTGAGCTTTGTTCATGTTCAAATTCAGAAAACTGGTTTGCACCACTGTGCCAAAGCCACTGCTAAAACTCCGGCTGTGATCCGCCAGCAAGGTTACACCAAAACATTCGGTACATGGAGGAGGAGCTTTAGTCTCCGTTCCGCTCGCATTCAGATATCCCACAATTCCTCCAATTCTTTCAGCTCACTACGAATGCACAGCAGCTCCTCAACAGTAAAGTGCTAGCTTAGAGGCTAAAGCTAACGGCTCTGGTTCTTCTACGATTAATATCCGTTTGTGTTGTAAAAGCTTGTGTGATGAGATTCAGCAACAGTTGTCTGTAACTGGGGACTAAGTTTCTTCACTTTTTATTTATTGGATAATGGATTACATTTTCTGTAAAATAGTTTACTAAAATATTCGATTGCAACAGCCATAAAATGAACAATTAATAACTGACTTGTTATAAATTAAAAATGTATAAATAGCCAAGTACACTTTTAATTTGTATGTTAAATTTAAGAATTTTTTTTATCAATACTATTGATTGATATATTAACATGGTTGCTACTTAAAATGTAGAATTCAACGATACATGGTTTAATGTTATCGCCACATTATTGCCAGTTTTAGGTTCTTGACAGATGGTTCATGGTTTAACTTTGCTATGATTCTGTCACCACAAAGCGTAAGCGAAAGCATAGAACCTGAGTTTTTTTTTTCTTTTTTTTTTCTTGGTGTGTTCTCTTAAAATGATAATTAGAGGAGGAGTCTGTACTGGGCTCCAGATGTTCAGCGCTGGCTATAGCAGTAGCTTCTGTTAAATCATTCCGCAACTAATCCATGCGGTGGAAAAGCTGTATTAGAGGACCCTACCATTAAGAGGTACTGCTTTCGTAAATATCCGCTTGATTTTACCTAGCTAAATTGAAGCTTTCAATAATAATGCTACTACATTAGCATATAGAAAAGTTTTTTCCCTTTGGAGTAATAATAGTTTTTAAGAAGGTAATGTTTTTTCTCAACTAACCCATATTTCAGTTAGTAACAATACTAATGTTTTACCACTTTAAGATATATTTCATCGTAAAGATGGTATCCTCCACTGAATCCAGCACATAAAATTTTAGTGATCATTTCTGAACAATTCAGTTGTGATACGATTAACAATCAAATGCAATATATTCTTACTCTGATCTTAAAGCTGATTAAAGACGCGCCTAGCTCAACACTGGCTCAGAAGAAAAGAATCTTGCTGATATATTTGTGTAACCTGATTCTTTGCAAAAAAAAAAAAAAAACATTTATCAGAACCCAAAGTAAATGACGCAAAGGCATCTTCAAAATAAATAAAATGATCAAAAGAAAGAAATATACCTATTAAACACGTGAACATTGGAAGCTCCTCTAGTCTGCTGTTTGGGATGAAGGAAGAGACTGAAGGAAGAGAAGATGAAGCTGAGAGAGCTGCGGTCCAGGAGCGTCTCTGCAAGGTGCTGCAGCAGCAGTTCTCTCAGTTGCTTCGTCACTGCTGGAGCAAGAGCAGCACTGCTGGGTCATTACCTGAAGGTACGCAACACTGCACAAATATCTATGGAAGGTGATTCACTTGAGTAAAGAAATCTGCGCTCTCTAAGCAACACTTGATGGGTTCTCAGCAAACCACAAAGTGCTCCAAACATAAGAGATATGAGCAATATTTGAGCGCAGTGGGTGTTAGTGTATGTAGAACTTGTCAGAAGTTGAGCTCATGTAACTTGTGAGCAGACGTGTTTTCGGCTTAGTGTATTTACAAAGACACAAATGTAAAGGAAATATTTCTATGTTTCAGCACATCTGTTTATTTCGGTTGATAGCCTAACGACAGGCGCTGAGCAACTGGTTAAAATGTATTTGAAATTTGATTGATTGCTTGGGGTAGCCAAATCAAGCTTGGGTTAAAATCCACATGTAATCGTCCACTTAGACAACACAGAGTCACGGAAAGAATTAAATGCCAAATATAAATTAAATTTAGCGATAATTATATTTTTTCATTCAGTTTTAATTATATTAAACGGTTACATTTTTGTTTGATATCAAAGCCATTTTTTGTACAAAGTGTCTAAGGTGATAATGTAGAGTTAGTATGGAGGTATATTTTAGTCAGATTTACCTAAACAGAAGTTCATGGTCTACGAATAAATATGAAGAGATGTACAAAAAATAAAAATCGGTGCTGCAAATAAATATACATTTTTGACTTAAAACACTATTTACAAATTTCAAGATTCACAAGTACAAATGATTTCAATTCATTTGTGGATCTGTTTCTCTACATTTGTGGATCTTTTCAGCACTTGTAGATCTCGTACAGGAACTTTGTGAATCTCAACCAGTTTGATTGCAATGGACATACAAGAACATTACTCAACATTCTACAAAATAAAATCTCTTGTGTGTGTGTGTGTGTGTGTGTGTAAAAGGCTGAGAAGAGATGAAGCAGCCTCACCGTCTGACCATCCTCTTCTTCATCTGGGAGGGTTTTTGGTCCTGAGCAGAAGTGCAGGGGAGAATACACCCAGCGTTTGTCCTCTGGAGGCTGTAGTTCCACCAGCAGACACCAGAGGGAGACAAACATGCAGAGAGAGGCATTAGCACACATTCTCACAAATTTCAATTAAAAAAGGAAACTTTTAATTAGTCACTTATCAAACCTTCAGTGGGCTAAAAGAGCAAGATGAAGACAGTAAAGTATATTTACTCTAAATTACCTGATAATTCCTCATTTTTGTTTTTATTTGTACCATTACAAAATTTCAACACAGACAGTAGTTTGGGGTCTTTTTTAACACATTAAAATGTATCTATATTTTTTAAAAAGACACAAAACAAACTCAAATGATCTCTACCTTAAAAAACACCACAAAGCTGTTTCTCAACTAGCTCTAGGTTTTGCTACCGATCGACTTACAGCGCATCTTCTCGCGAGTGTGGTGGGTGGACAAACACAGACGCTCCCATCGGAGAACTGACACGAGGAAAACCAGTTGAAGATGCAAGAAAGAGAGAACGAATGAAAGATGGGCAGATCTGTTATCAAAGTGGTAGAGGAGTAGATGCAAGGGCTAATGGGATAGACGTACAGGACATAACCGGGTTCAGCACCTCAGGGTAACAGATAAACCATCACCCACAAGCTCATGAATGTGCCAACACATACTTCCCAAAAGTGTATGGTTCAATACGGCACTGCAACAATAATGTTGTGGGTTCATTTTTCTCCACAGTGAAGAGACGCACAACTCAGGTTTCTTCAGTGCTTTACTCCCGTCAGCCGCACAACAGAACCCTGATTCGCTCTCGATCCCAATGGCACGCATTCATACTGACTGATTCACATATACATACTACACTACATCTCCCATCATGACTCAGCACTGCACCCAAACATTACAAAAACCAGCCGTTCATAGAAACGCAGAACATGTTACGGTAATTGTTTTTGAAGACAGTTTATAGCTGCTGTGTGTGACGAAGACGAGTCGACTGTGAGCGCACGAGTCCCTCATGAGCGCTTGAGACTGCATGACCTGAGACATCAATTTGTTGCAGCGATATCAGAGACAGATTTTTTTCCTCCCTCACAAATCTGAATAAGGCACAACCATACCCAATTAACATTTCGATTTGTGTTATTGTCGCAGTAAAAAAAAATTAAGATTAGAAAATGCCTTTATTTATTATTTATGGTGTACAGAAATACTTATTATTTATGGTTTACAAAATGTAAAATTAGGTTTTACCTAGAGTTTTTACTGTTTACAGCTTTCAATTTTGTAATAGTTTTTTGATTTTTAATTTTTACAGTATAAAAAGGCCTTTTTCCACAATTTTTATTGTTTACAAAAAAGGGACTAGTTATACTGTTTATGGTATAAATCTTATAAATAATTTTTGTTGACGTTAATATAAATTATTTTCAAATTGAACAATTGTCTAAATCTAAAATTTAAACCAAATACTTTATACTTCTTATTTATTTATTTAAAAATAAATATTGAATTAAAAATTTCACCAAAATGTCATTAAACCTGGATTTTTTTTGTTTTATCTTTCCACAACAGGCACCCTAAACTTTTCTATTCACATTCCACTATGAAACACTACATTCACTCTAATCTAATGCCACTTCACTTTTTTTTCCTAAAATCTTTCTTTTAGGTTACTAATTATAATTAATTAACTAATTCTATTAAGGTGCTAATTAAACCTTTGAAATGTTCCTTTCGAGCACAAAAATAAATAAGATGCTTCATAAATCAGGGAGCTGCTTACAAAGTAAATGTCTGTGATGGGCACCTCCTCCTCCTCATCCACCGACGCTCGGCTGGGGCACCCTGAGGCCTGGCTGCCCCCGTCAGACTCCACGGTGACCCGGGGGCTGGGGGGCACGGAGGAACACGAGGCCTCTGCTCCTGCGACCGTCTCTGCAGCATCACTGAAACAGCCAACAAGCTTTATTTACACATGTGTGTCTGAACAGACAATGTGTTCACCTTTATGGCATTGTACTGCACCGGGTTTGGTAGCTGTTTTAAGAATGTTTGTTATTTTTGCAAATATTACCATTAAGATAGAGATAATCAGTGCAGATAAATCCACTTCTTTAAGCAAAAAAAACAGTATTGACCAGATATGTTTTTCCAAACGTAAGCGGAGTATTCTAATGCACAACGTGGAAGAGAGGAACCACCTGATCTGAACTTATAAAGCACTCACTCAGATTTCAATCACGCAGTTCTGGCTTAAAAACTCAGTTAAACCTCTGTATATCTGTCCTGTTGTCACTTTGTGCTGGATTATGGGGGTATTCAAGTGGTAGGGGGAGGGCTTAATAGAAATCAGGACACTGTTTAAATATTTGTTTGAGCTTTTTTGATAGTTTTCTTTTGGTTTGGTTTGTTCATTCAGTGTGCTATCCTTCATTTTCCTTCGACTCACGTGAGGACGTCCGCTCTGAGACAGGCGCGGAACGAAGCGTGAGTCACGGGGGGAGGCATGGGAATGACGAGACCCGAGCATACCTGCTGCTGACCCTCTCTTTTTCTCCTCTATTTCTTTCTCCTGTCCTTCAAGTGTCCCTCAACCCTCTCAACTTCTTCCTGAACGCACCCTCTGATAAATAAACTAACTAGCATGCTTAGCTTTAGCTAACATCAGTGAATTTCAATATATAACAAGCTGATTAATTAAAAATGTAATAACGTACCAGATTCAGCCACCTCTTTACCTACTTAATTCCTAGCAAGATCATTTTTGGCGCAGTGGGTAGCACGGTCGTCTCACAGCAAGAAGGTCGCTGGTTCGAGCCTCAGCTGGGTCAGGTGGCATTTCTGTGTGGAGTTCTCATGTTCTCCCCGTGATCGCGTGGGTTTTCTCCGGGTGCTCCGGTTTCCCCACAAGTCCAAAGACATGCGGTATAAGAGAATTGGGTAAGAACGATTACCCATAGTGTTAAAGTGTGAATGAGTGTGTGTGAATGTTTCCCAGCGATGGGTTGCAGCTGGAAGGGCATCCGCTGCATAAAACATATGCCAGAGAGTTGCCGGTTCCTTCCGCTGTGGCGACCCCGAAAGGGAAGAAAGCCGACATGAAGATGAATAAATAATATTCATTCTGCTTCCCACAAACTGCAATATTTGTCCCGCTACCTAGATGAATCACGTAACTACAAGAGCAAGCATGCAAACTATGTCTGAATAGAATACTTCTCTATTTGAGTGATCAGTCTGGTTTGCCGCAGCTCGTTTCTCGCTCCTCGTGGCATTCTAGACTCTACCCGCATCATTCCCGCTTGGTGTGTGAACACCTTTAGATTGGTCCAAATTATGCAGTCTACAGGAGTGCTTTAAGCCCTAAAATCACTGCTTGCAGCTAAATGTGTTATTAATAATAAAAAGACACTGACAAGCCCGACTACATCGGGCCCCACTAGAACATTTTGTTTGTGCTTAACCTTCAGTTTCGTAAGGAGCTTTACGCCCCTGAATGCAGCTAAAGAAAATTATGGGGAAAACTTTAGGCTAAACCCCCCCCCCCCCCCCCCCAAAATAGTATTACTGGGTGTGTGAGCAAGCAGATAATACAATACACATAACACCAAGTAATGCAATACACGTAATACTTTGAGGCTGGTAACAATTACTATGTTTAAAATCCTTTCAATATTCTCACTTGGTAAAACTGGAAAAAAAAATTTGTTTTACAATATAAAGTGTTTTCTCATGACACTATAAAAACGATATTTCAAAGAATGCATTTTTAAATTCATACTAAAGTTAAAAAAACGGTATGGCCAACATATATTTAGAATGACAGTGTTTTAAATGTCCTGACAAAGTTTGTATACAAGTTTCTGTTTAGTAACTAGCTGTATTTTTCATTTTCCTCCACTCAAACATCAGCGAGTTTCTGTGAGTACCTGATCTCCGGTGAGCCCTCGGGAGCCTCAAGGGTAGGTTGACTGTCATAGCGCCCCTCCACCTCCACCTCAACTGTGATGGTCTGTTGGTCTTCATCCTGTGCACTAGAAACAAACACCACCACCAGAGGGCGCCACATCAGTCCCAACCATTGAGATTAGAGTGCATTTTGGATCAATCCAAATTCTCACTCGAATTGTTCCCATCATCTAATCATATAAATAAAATAACATTCACATGTATTGAAAAAAATTACAAATAAAAAAAACACCCAAAATGTCATAAAAATGTATGTGAATGAATAAAAAAATACAAAATGTAGAAGCATTTTTGTCTCAGTATTCAGTAAATAAATGAAAGCGTATACTACGGTTTGATAAACGTTAGCTCTGCTGTTGCACTCACTTCTCTTCGTGGCTGGACTGCGTGTGTCTCCTGTGGAAGAAAACCACTGCTCATCATCTCATTACAGATAATAAATGATTACATAGATCTGCAGGCAGCGATTTAGAGCTCGAAGCAGTCTGGGACAGCAGCTTCTGGTGGTCAGTACATCACATTATAATATCAAATCAGAACTGTTTTTGGAATCCAGATTCGTCATCTCGTGCTGTTTATTCCAATATTAGTTGATAACTGAAAGATTCTAAAAATCAGTCCTCAGACTAAGTTAGCTTCCTCAGAATAGGTATTCTTTAATTCATCAAACGTCTTCATTTTATATTAGAGGATAAGGAGATGTGGATAACTGCTCTCTTTTATATAACCATATTGAGAAAGCAAATATCTATTAGGATTGAAAGTTTCAAGCTGATAACGACTGATACAAATAAAGCACATTACAACAACAAAAAAAGTTAAGAATGTTAAAGTTACCATGGTAACTGGATTTCAGATATAGACAAACCTTACAGAACAAAGAAAGCCAGTCTGAAGATCACGCTTGTCGGGTCAGCAGAGTTAAAGTAAAGAATTAAAAGTTTTTTTTAAGTGGCACTTCCTGCAGCCAGTTGATGGCACTAAATCAGAGTCTCAATAGTCACATCAGTGTCTTCGTAATTCTTTAAATAACAAAACCCATTTAGTTTCAAGAATAGTAAACCACGTATGACAAGATTATGACTCACTTTCTGTATGCAATTTCTCTCTAATATTTATGGCCTCAACATAAGCAAACCACTCGAGCAGAAATCCTCGCAGTTTAGCATCGCCAACGTCTTGAGTGGCTTCTAGCAGGATTTGGATGATGCCAGAAAAAAAATTATGTGAACCACCCAAAATTACTCACTTCCTGTTTGGCCAAAAATTTGATGAGCTCTACATTAGTGATGTGAAGTTTAATTTCGTTCATTTTAAGGATTCATTCTTTTGACTTTCATTCACTAACATTGAGCGATTTAAAAAAATTCTGTTGTTTTTTAAGGTGCAATGTGTGCATTTTTATGCCAATAAAATGACGACACTTATTGTATAGTCGTATTTTCTTGAAATTGTTCAAATATTTTGGAAAATTTTGTCATCAAAAGTCTTGTTTTACATTGTTATCGTTATACTTCCCTAAAATATTGTGATAATATTTAAAGGCCATATCACCCACCCCTACTTAGTACATATACTTTAGCACATTTTAGGGTAACTAGTACTTTTTGGGTGCTTTTAAAATATTTCAAGCATGTTATCACCAATTTCAGAGAAATAATATCTAACAAAACCTAAGAAATAAATGTAAAAAAACAAAAGAGCTCTGCGCAGTGTGTGCTCTGAGCTCTAAACTCATTCTTAAGTTGTTAAGTGCTGTGTTGCCTGTAGCGCGGGTGCTCGGAGGTGTCTGACGGCGATCGCTCCGGGATGGACAGAGAGGTGCTGGAGGACAGCGTGGTGGCGATGGATGCTGTGGTGGCCTCCTCAAAGGACGGTGGGGTACAGGGGAGCACCTCCGCCCGACCTGAAAACCCACAGACAGAAGCCATTCCTAAAACAGCCACTGGTTGAGGGAGAATCAGGGGGGGGGGGGGGGGGGTTACCCTCGTCTTCCAGGGTTGGGAAGCTGCGGGCTCCACGGAGATCGTAAATGTTCTGATCTCTCATAAAAGGAAGCTGGCTGGCGGACCAGGCAGCACCGGGGCCACTATATTTCCCTCCGACTAGACCCCCTCGACCCCTTTTTGAAGGAGAAGACTTCAATGCTGGAAGTAGCAGAGATTTAAACAGAAGAAGTGGAAATGAACCAAAAAATGAACTCAAAGCCAGAAATATTTCTGAAATTTACCTACAGTAATCGTTCACATCACATATTTTTTAAATGATGCTTTTAAATCAAACCTGTGGCAGTTCAAGAAACAACAATCATTGGCAAAACTATTTCTTTTGATTTTCACCATGCTTGAGTTGACTCAGGCTTTAATACATTCAAACCATGCCTCCATTTAAATGATCATCACGTTCACTCAATCAGTCAAACAATCAATCAATCAAAAAGTATTTACATAAGTGAAAATGAAGTTTAAAGTAATCAAAATATTCCTTCTTCTGCTTTAACCTTCACCAGTCATGTGACCTCTACCCCATGACTGGTAGCAGTTGTCTTGTGTTTCAATCAATCAAAAATTATTGAGTCATTTTTTGAAATAGCTTCAAAGATGCTGTAAAAAGGCCTGCTGTGGATTAACAATACACACACACATACGCACACACACGCACACACCCACACACACGCACATATATATATAATTTGTTAATCAACAGCAGTCAAAGTAGTAATATATAGTATCATACAGTCACTGTATGTTCTTAAATTATTGCTGATTTGTGTTTGATTATCTACTCTGGGGGAAATACTGAGCAAAAACAAAAATCTTAAAGTATCTGACAGAATAGAAGGCAGGGAATAGTACTTTTTTAAGCATCTCATCACAATATTTAACTTACAAACTTTTAAAACAAAAACTACTTTTTTGATTGATGATTTGCAGATATAGGGCAACTTTGAACACCACATTTTGTTAGTATTTCAACGTTAAATTTTGTTAAATTGAGCACTTGCTTAAAATGTGTAGAATAAATAATCATAATATAAATATTTGTTTAAATAAAAAAAAAATATTCAGAAAGCATAAAATCGAATCAATAAATTAAGAATCACAACATTTATTATGCAAATTTATCCTACACATTTTCTAAAAGAAAGATAATTATGTGACGTATCCATCCCTTAAAAAGTTGTTTTACGCTTCAAAGCATTAAGATTAACTTTAAAGAAAACACATTTCTTTGATATTTCTCCTAAAAGGCTGACACAGATTTGATCATGAAACAGTTAAAGTAACTCACAGGACGTTTTTCTGAACACAGTGGAGCTCATGAACCTGAGGAAGCGGTCGGCGTAAAACGATGGTCGGTGAACAGACACGGTGTCCTGAAAAACACCAACAACACACCAATAAAACATGTTTCAATGTGTTTAAACGACACAAAACCATCAATAAAATAACACTACAACAAGTTTAACTCCAATCTATACAGGTTCTTTTGGACACAAGAGCTTCTCGTTTCCAAAATATTTGTTTCCTTTCCGGTTGTGATCAAGATACAGCAGCGGCAGCTCTAGAAATAACCTGGAAATTAACCGTATTAGTTGCCATTAGTAGTATGGGCTGGGCTAAAAAACACTGTGCTACAGTGCAACCTCCTAAAACTTTCCCCAAAATATCCCCTTATTATTATTAACCCCTGCGTCACACTTTGTTAGAAAGAAAAAGAAGGAAGAAAGATGAAGATCAGAGAGTGCAGTCTTTAAAAACACTGCTGTTAGCTCGTCCAAAGTACAAACAACCCCTCACCCCATCATGAACGAGAGCCTTCCACGTATGCTCCAGCTTCTTTATTAACCTGAAAAGAAATAAAATCAAGTCACTCACGCCCAGAACTTTCCAAAATACTCTGCCAAGTTAGTTACAAGTATGCACACAAGAATCTATTGCAATTCATGATCAAATGTTTACTATGTATGCAATAATTCTTACTCCGTAGGATCGTTCAAATCTGATTCTAAACAGAGTTGGAATGAAATGTGCACGACCTGTACGACTGCAAGATGTCGATGATCCCGATGTAGAGCAAGAGACGCTCTCCTCGTCCGTTTACTGCAGGAATGCCACCCATCCTGAAACAAAATCATCAGATTAGCAGAAGTTCAGGAGGAGCTTGGCTGATTTGACTAATCGTTTTCAGGGCCCACCTACCCATATTATCTCCAGTATATAAGACACGACTAAAGAGCTAACATCTACATAATGGAAGCTATCCCTCCTTCCACCCCCTTTTCCACTCACCCTGCATGTTTCACTTATCACTTTGTCTACTCCTCGTTTAAACTGCAGTAATAGTTGGAAATCTAAGGGGGAGTATTCTCCGGGTCCAGGTTGTTCAATGGTCCCGGACTAACACTTGGGCAATTCGCCTAGTACGCTTTTCCATTTCTCGCCAACCACGCTTGCAATACTAGAATATTATGAGCAGAGTGAACTCGTGAAACCATCTGTGTGAAGCACTCACAATGGCTATAAGAGCATGGGACTCCTAATAGGAAATGTTTATTTCTTTTACTTTTAGAAGGTGATCTTCAGTCGTACATTGGACATTTCTGTTGATGTAAACAGTTCCTCTTAAGCCTCTTGAGTATATTCTCTTGCAGTAAAATAGCACACATCAGTTAGTAGTTAGTAAACAGTTAGTAAACAGCAGCATTAGCTTTTTTTATCAGACGGAGCTACTTAAAGTTAAAAGTACCACCAATATGTTGTCGCAAAGGCTGGCTTGCTCATGTGCTACAATGTAAAAGATGAAGGATTTTAAACATATATATCATATCACCCTCTTGATTGTTTTGTGTGGAGTTAATGAAAGCACCTTGTGTTTCATTTCATGAGATATGTTTGTCATGTTTATATTTTTATACATTTCAAAATATAACTTACAGTTCATAAGGTTTTTCTGAGCAACAGCTCTGCCTCTAAATCATCGTACTTTACAGGAATTGCAAAATATTTGATGTGCATATTTTTTTATGTGTATATTTAAAAATATTTAAGTGTATTTTATATTTGAGCACATGTTCCTCAGATGGTCTCTGAATGGCCCTGATGCATGGGTTTTAGAGCTCTTAAGATAAAATGTATACATACCTTCTTTTTTTTAAATGGTATAGAAGATGAATAACTATTAAAATGTAACAGAAAAACTCTCAAAACATTTTTTACTGATAAATGTAATATATTTTTGTTGCAAAACTTTCAATAAAATTTGTATTCTAAACATAGAAGAAATTTAGTTTCCCTGTTGGGCTCACGTGTCTTCAGTGTCGATCCCCTCTCCACAGGCCGACGCCCCCTGGATGGACTCCAAGGCCGTGGTGTAGAGCGCTTTCTGAGCCAGCGGTCTCTTCTCATCACTGCTTCCCTGAGATCCCTCCATCTGCATCTCCCTGGCTGCCTGATCCATGTTGTGAACACCCAGCAGCAAACTGTAATCCATGATCTTGAAGCTTTCCAGCACCTACAGATTAAAAGACGAAAACAATTGAATAGTTAATTTCCAGTCTTTCATTCACCCTCAGAACACAGCTAATGGGCAGTTGTGGTCTGGTGATAAGAAGGTCGCAGGTTCGAACCCCAGATCCACCGAGTTGAAGGTGGTGTGAGAGATGAAACACTTGCTCTCCCATCATCAACAACCACAGCTGTGGAGCCCTCGAGCGAGTACAAGTTTCCCGACTGCTTCCCGGGCCCCGCAGCCATGGCCCCCACTGCTCCGGGTGTGTGTTCACGGTGTGTTTGTTCACTGCTGTGTGTGAACACTGGGATGGGTTACATACAGAACACTAATTCTGCGTATAAGTCACGCCATATCTGGCCAACTGCTCACTTTCACTTTCACTATCGACAACTTTAAAAAAGCAGTAAAAACATGGTTTTGATCTTTATGATAAAAACAATATAGATCCTTATCCTGCTTTTTCTAGTAGTTCAAATAGTTCAAATGCACTTTTTAAACTTTATAACACTTTTGTTATTTTGTACATGTTAGTTCTGAAACCTACCAGACAGTCTCTCTGTAACGTCTTAATCAGAGCATTGTATGTGTCCATGTCCAGCATCAGACCCTCCACAATCTCCTGCATGAAGTCCAGATCTTTAAAAGTGGGCCGCGCCTTTTCCCGCTCCTTTTTAGAGGCCCGCCGCTTGTATGTGGATCCCTTCAGGTCGTATTTGAGGTGCATGCGCACCGCTCTGGGCAGAACATTGTTCATCACCACCATCCGGATGTTCTTGCCGCCAGATTGTACGCAATAGAGTCCGAAGAACTTGGGTAATAAGGTGCGAGGATTCTGATTCAAGTTCTGAGGGAAAACAACAATCGCAATGTTAAATGTTCAGCTAAAGTTAATAAAGAAGCAATTGTTATTAGCATGTGTCGTTTAAGGGTTAAGCTACACATCCACTTGGAGTCAAATCTAATGAGGCAGGGAACACAGCAACACCGAATCAGTGGCCAAGAACGCAGTTGATAATGCTAGCTCTGCTAACATTAGAACGACTGTATAATGTTGACACTTATAATTTAAGTAAAATTAAACAAAATAGTAGTTTATTATTAGTTGGTACTATTTGTTTATTTTTGGTTCACTTCTTAAGAAGAATTGTTAGACTAAGTTATCAACAAATTATGTTCTGTTCAATAAATCTCTAAAGTTCTAAACCAGTTATTGTGTTTTATTGTTCCGCTAATGATAAAACATATAATGTTATGTTGAATTTGACCGTTTTCATGAGATTAGTGTGTAATGGTGTGTACTTATTGTATTTGGAAAATTTAAGCAAATTGAATAATTTTTTACTGGTATATAATTACATTTATAATGATGTAACTCAGTTACTAACTCTGTTACTATTTCTGAAAAGTAACTAGTAACTTTATCTAAATACTTTTGAAAAGCCACGTGACCAACACTGCTTGCCATAGATCGTACATGCACCTTCAGGATGGACAGCAGTTAAATCAGCAGCTAATAAACTCTTGAGTTCAGACTGCAACGTGAGAATGTTCGCACAGGAGAGCTAAGGTTCTCGTCTCGTCAGCTGATGATGGACGAGCAGAATTCCAAATGCAAAAAAGACTTAAGGTTTGATAACAAACAACAAACTATATTCTACATTGGTTGGTTACACAGAAAATCCTGCCGGCATAGGAAACAAAACCTAATTTGAAATAGTAGTTATCAACGTACACCGACTTTGTGCAGCTAAAAATCAAGTGCTGACCAAGCCAAAATAAAAAAAAAAAATCATTCTTTTTAAGTTCGAATGGCTACCAGAGTTTGTGTAAATGGAAGAAATTTGGTGAGATTTTATATAGTTTAATACTCCACTGAAACTATTATTCTGAGGGAAAGTGGACAGAATGGACACTGAACTACCGCACCTAAAAAGAAATTTAAGTGCGGATAAAAGCCTACAAAGATGCAAGATGGGACAAGATGAAAGTCACCAAAGAAAGAGAGAAGAGGAAATTAAAAATACAACCCTGAACAAGTTCTCATTAACAATATTCATCTCGCTGTTACAACGAATGCATCAATTCTGTCCGTTTAACAAATTCCCAATCACATAGCAACGTATAACACCCCTTTTAATAAAGTAATCACTTTATTAACAGTTATCTACTGCTACTGATGAAGTTTTGGTTCTTTTTAACAAACCATGTTAATAGGATGGATGTTATGCTGTCGTAACCAGTGTGCATGGCCGAGATTGTGTTTGCTCACACATATGTGTCTGAAGTCTCACCCGTCTACATTCACGCATTCATTCTTTCATTGCTTTTTAAATACCCTTTAAGCTTCTTTGGCCAGATATTTTCCAGAGCGAGAACAAGTCAAGGTATAAAATTAGGAAAGACGTTTAATACCAGCTATTTCTGAAGTTCTTAAAAACGTACTTTGATTTACTTCATTAAAACTGAGTTGTAGCAGGATAAAAACACAGTGAGTAGAGTTCTCGCACAAACAGAAATATGATCACATTACACCGGTTCTGTCCTCTTGATTGGCTTCCTGTAAAATATCGCAATGACCATAAGATACTGCTCCTTGCCTTTAAGGTGCTGAATGGCTTGGCTTCCTACCTGAGCAGTCTCCCATCACGATATATCCCAGCTCGCTCACTTCGATCACAAGAGGCAGGACTATTCATTAGTAAATCCACCAGAGGGGGAGGAGCGTTCTCGTATAGAGCCCCAAAGCTCTGAAAAATAAACTCCCAAATGGCTTTCCGGAGCTCAGCTACACTGGCAGAGTTTAAAACTAGCTGAAAACATTTCTGTTTAATCTTGCATTTGAAACATTGGCTTCTGTTATGTGTCCAAACCAGTATGATGTTTGAGCGCTATAAACAAACAAATTGCTGAAAAAACAATGTGCTTCAATATATTTATCTGAACTATCCCCATCATTTACCACACATACTGCAGTTCATGCCTCACACATACTGTGGTCATGATCACCTGTTTGTTATTTATGTTTCACTGTTGGTTTTCAGCTGCTGACCGACGATCTGTTCATCATTGAATATTAAGTTCAACTAGGTTTTATGCTGGGGAGGTGATTAGCACCAGCCCCAGTCAGAGATGCTCCCTGTGATCTCGCAGAAGGGATCTTTTCTCTGTATGTGTGTTTGGGTTCTTTACTCCAGTTCCCCAGTTTTTTCCCACATCGATAAAAATAAGTATTTTGGTTGCTTTATTTCACTACAAAATTTAAACTGAGCTTTTACAATAAGTCAAAGATTACTGGTCAGTTTAATTCAACACTTTCCTTATACGTATACACCTGACAATCACTAAGGTAGCAGTATATTGTAGAATTATCAAACAGGAATAACTATTTAACTCTTAATCCTCATTAGGTCTTTGTGAAGCTGCTCTGAAGCAACTCCTTGATTGATTGATTGATTGATTGATTTATAACAATCTTTAAATAACAAACTCACCATGTAATATCCAGGAAGCAGCTTTTGCAAAAACTCTGCCTCCTTGTGCATCACCGTCTTGATGATAAACTCGTCATCTTTGGTGAGGTAAAAAACAGAGCCACTGGCTCCAGGATTGGACAGCTCGATCAGCGGCTCATTACAGAGTGAATACTAGCACCGGGCACAAACAAACGCACACACATATGAATAATCTTGAACTCAATCATCTGCGATCTAAACAATCTGTTAAATATCTCACCAGATAGTCATCCGGTCGAATCCCAAAGAGCTCTCTGAAGTAACGGAAGGCCACGGGAGCGTAGGTTTTAAAGCGGAAGTCTGGGAAATGATGAGCTGGTGTGAGGTTACTCCCCTCGCTATCACATAGATGAAAGAGGCTTTTATTCCAGAGAAAATCCACATAAACGTACAGTTCCACAGAGTAAGCTCACCTGGGGAAGAAAATGCTCTCCACCACGTAGAAGTCCTGCATCAGGACATCTCGTTCAGGCTTGGAGCTCAAGTTCCCCACGGTGTAGCCAATGCCAAGCTGAATCGCACCCTTGAGTGCCGAAGATGTGGTCTGGGGAAAATAACAACAGGATAATATCTTTAGCCATTGACATTCAGTCTAAATAAAAGTGCTAACAACATTGTTGCATGTTGAGTTTTCAAATCAAAACGCAATAATTGTTTACGTGATGTGTGGGGTGGTTTCAAAGTAGTCCGTGACATTACAAAAGGTTTCTGGAGGTTTTGGAAGGAGCTTTGATCAAACTAAACATATTTTTTTGCAGTAAACATCAAGAGTAGTGGAACGACTACTTTTACATTATGATGGCCAGTCAAAGAACTGCAGCTTTGTTCACTTTTGATTAAAATTAATTGTAAAGTAGTTCAAGCTTCTGAAGATATTATACAATATTTAACATATTATTAATTATAAGGGGGCGTCACGGTGGCGCAGTGGGTAGCACGGTCATCTCACAGCAAGAAGGCTGCTGGTTCGAGCCTCGGCTGGGTCAGTTGGTATTTCTGTGTAGAGTTTACCCGTGAATAAGTGAATTGGGTAAAAACAATTGTCCATAGTGTTTGAGTGTGAATGAGTGTGTGTGGATGTTTCCCAGCGATGTGTTGCGGCTGGAAGGGCATCCGCTGCATATGCCCTATAAGAGTTGGCGGTTCATTCCACTGTGGCGACCCCGAAAGGGAAGAAAGCCGACAAAGATAATGGGTTAGGGATAGATAATGGACGGATGAATTATAATGTACATATTTTAGAGCCAATCATATAAAGACTTATAGATCCCGGTGATTCTCTGTTTCAGTTAACCACAGAATCACAGTTAGCATACGTTTTTGTAACCAAGAGCATGATTGAGCAGGTGTTCAGAGCGCTGTTGGGACAAGAACGAAGTCTATACGCACTACATCGATCTTACAACAAGAAACTAAGACGAAGAAGAAAAACTTGAAGAATAGATATAGAAATTGTGAAAGAGGAAAATATGAAAAATCAGAAGTTCATCATGCTGGTTCTAGACCATCGAGTTGTTCGAGAAAGCCCACAAAGATTATAAAATAGCCGTGTGTGTCACTGTTGTTCTCTGAGGGCCATATAAGGGCAAAGAGCGTCACTGCAGACAGAAGAGAAGCCACATTAACAACTAGAAAGCAGGAAAACTGATTAAAGGTGACTAAGTTGATTCAAACAAACATTATTGCGCATCTATTATGGGTCATCAATCAGCATTGGTGGGCGGGCCTTGAAGGCTAGACTTTGTTGATTCACTGTTCCAAATCATATTTAGTGATTGATGATCATAAAACACTTAGGTGCTGAGTCAGGTAAACCTAAACATTTAAGAATGGACCTTAAAGAATATTTAAGTGGAAAGCAAAACACCTTCTTATATGTGGTTTCTCCCGAGGCATCCACTCCTCGATGTCCAATCTTTTTCCCATGAGCCGGCTGACCTGGAGAAGAGGCCAGCTGGAGCAAACAACAAAACCGTCAAATAAAACAACTCCAGCACCACAGAATGAACCAAACCCTGTCTAACAATTAAAATAACTCAGCAACCCACCTCTGTGAAGTAAACCTTTTTTGATGCAGAATCTAAAAGAGAAAAACAGTTGTTGTTAATGATAATCATCACCGTTTTACCACTCACCAACTAAAATCTCAAGTTTTTGTAGTTCTATGATCCAAAAATACAAGTTCTTATTTACATTGCCTGCAAATAACAACCAGGCTCTCATTAACGTCGTTATTCATCCCTCATTTAAATTCAGTCTCCAACCCCGAAGCTTCAGCAGCAGCTGTCAACACCTACTGCGGAGTGTTTTGACAAAATAATTTGATAAAAATACATCTTGTGAAGATGATGGCTGGATTCCTTGAGTCACATGCTCCTATTCAGCCATCGATCGCGGTCCTCCTCTGTCTCCATGGCATCACCATCAAGGTCAACAAGCTTCCTCTGTGTTTGCATACACATGTGGCATCGACAGACACATGCTGCTCTAAATAGGGCAGTGCTCGACAGCCTGAGAAATAATGAGGAAAACTCATGCAGACAGCTTCTTCTGAACGGCAAGTAAACACTGCAGCTAGATTACTCACAATAACAATCAAGATTTTAAACTGATACTGTGCTTAATAATGATGCTGGTAGACAAAGATATTAGCTGACTCAAACCATTAACTTAAACATTCTTACTTGAACAAATATGGAACAATAATGAAACGTAAACCCAAACCCATACAAGGTGAATTCACATCAAGATATTTCTGGAATTAGCTCCCAGTGTGGTATTATACAACTGTGATGAAGAGCTGTTTGGGAATAAACATTGGGGTTTTTCCTTTCAAAAAAAAAAAACCCGTCTTGTTCATGTATGGCTAGATTCGCCTCAGGTCTGTTGCTAAAGGTCCGAGGTTTGTCTTTGAGGTTGAACACTGTTGAACCCTTTAGAGGAGCAAAAATGAGCTTTAATTGTTTTATTTTTAAAAACATGAACTTGAGAAAAAAAAATCTATTTTTTATAAAGGAGAAATGCTAACCGCTAAGCTACATCCCAGGAAAAAAACTGATCAACACTGAACTTGAGAAAGAACAACATTTTGTTGATATTTAGCAGAAAACATGAATTTCGGAATAAAATGTTCTGCTTAAATAACGAATCAACAACTCATCATGAAAGCTATCTGCTAAGCTACAACCTAAAAAAAAACTGACCAGAAATCGAACTTTAGAAAGAACATTAGAAAATAAACATTTTGTTAAAAGATATTTAGCTGAAAACATGAATTCGAGGACAAAATGTTCTGCTGAAATTATGAACCAATGACTCTTCATGAATGCTAATCGTTAAGCTACAGCATCCAAGAAAAAACTGATCAGAAACTGAACTCAAGAAAAGAACACTAGAACATATACATTTTGTTAAAGATATTTAACTGAAAACATTAATTTCAGGACAAAATGTTCTTAAAGTATGAATCAATGACTCTTCATGAATGCTAAACGTTAAGCTACAGCATAGAGGAAAAAACTGATTGGAAACTAAACTTCATAAAGAACACTTGAAAATATCAGTTTAGTTTAACAATATTTAGCTGAAAACATAAATTTCAGGGCAAATTTTCAGCTTAAATGATGAATCAATTAAAGCCAAGACACAGAAGCAACTTATCAGAAACTGAAGTTGAGAAATTAAGACTGGTAGTACTTCAAATTTGAGTAAACCCTAATTTCCATCAACAGTTCTTAAATCGCATAAAGCAACCATGAATCTGAAAACATTTAAAAGACAGATTTGAGCGCATGTGATCTTGTGCTAATGAATTAACAAAACACCTCCTGAAACTCCACATGCTTCGAGTGTGATCACAGCTCTCAAGATGAGAGCGTGACAGCAGATCCTTCAAGGTGTCGCCAACACCTAAAGCTAGCATTCATTACTGAAACCTAAATTTAACAAAGACTCATTCAGATTCACTACAGTGAACAAGTTATTTTAACGTAAAAAAAAAACACTAAATAAACACCAAGAAAATTGATACTTTCTTAAAATCTTGTGACAATTGTCAAGGTTGCAAACAAAAAAATCTTAAACAAAAAACATTTTGTTTCCCTAAAGTTGGTGCATTTTTCTAAAATTCTAAAATTAGTCATTAATCATGCGTCACGGATTCCTCATTTCAAGAACCAGAAAAATATACGAAAGCTTGTATGCAACATGCTTCAATATGGCAGAAATGCTTGTCAGTAAACGCAAAAAAAAAGAGCAAAAATATTGCCTTTTTTCCCCAGCACAAGCACACTTTCCTCAAGGGACTTCAAGCGCATGACCTGATGTCATCCAAGCTATATTTGTAAGTAATTGAGAAATCGATGTGGCTTTGGGAAAACTATTCGCTTTAAGGTAAATAATTTTTTTTAATAAATTTAGCTTTGTGTTTTTGTTGCTTCGAAATATTCACCCCGATGATAGATGGAGTAGTTTGAAGATATGTTGGTTAATTTTACGAGTCCACCACAAGCGCAATTCAATGGATGTTTAAAGAGGAATCTCTTCAGCTCAGGTTTAAATCTAAAATACCTGAAATTGTGTTTTGAAGAGGAACAAAGCAATTACAATGTTGAAACTAGATTAGTTAGAGGTTTCTGACAAAATATTATGTCGAGGTATTATTTCAACAAGAGAAATCATTTTTGAACCAAGTGGTTTCAGTAGTCTACTAGATTGTCAATTATTTAACAACAATCTACTCAAAGCTAAGCTAGTTCAGAATTTTTTCTCAGAATTCTGACTTTTTTTCTCAGAAGTATTGGCGCCTAAGTATTGGCGTATTTCCGTCTAAGTTATGTTTTTGCGTGGCCGAAGTGTCTTGGAGGAAACCATCGCGTTGCTTGAAGAACAAAATGCGCAGTCGACCAACCTTTAGCTACTTAATGTGACCGAATTCACACTTTTCCCCACTCACCTTTTCTTCTTCACGCAACGTGATGGCTTCCTCCGGGACCCCTCGGCCACACAAAAACACACTTAAATTGGACATTTATCAGCTTTTGCCACTTCCTTCCGTGTTCACACTGTCTACGTTAGTTGCATGTAGAGAATGTATAACATAATTTTGACAAAAAAATGTCCTCACGGCATAAAAAGTCAGAACTTCCATTTTATTTTCTACAGTGGCCCTAATCCTCTTCCATACTCGTCGACAGGTACTGAGGAAGTTTTTTATTTTAATTTTTTAGCTTTTTCACCCATTTGCACCTGTGCCAATCAACAAGGACCTTCCTAGAGTAATCATTAGGGAAACCAGTAATGGCAGAGCCCGTTGTTCTTTTACGAGAAAAGTGACTGAGTAGACAACTTCTATCATTTTTCAGGAGCATTCCGCATGTACTAAACTAAACTAAAACATTTTGAAAAAGCACACAACATGAAAACCTTAAAATGCATTACCAACAATCTGGCAACGCTTCAGAGGACCTTTCACAACAAGAGTAGTTTGCTGACTCAAAAGCTACAGCCATTACTCTAACTACTTTAGCACTTCGACTTCAGATACCAAGCTTCTAACTCAGAGATCTGAACGTCTAACAGTGTTTTTATTTCAATAAACACTCTTAGGTCCAATTGTTGTATACATGTGGTGTAAATATCTCCCATCAGCAAACAGTAATTATCTACCATTCCTTAAAGACTGAGTGTAAGAACGTTGCCCACTTGCAAAAGATGTCCGAATTCTCTTGGGTGCTTCTGAGGTCAAGTGTTTTCTGTCTCGCTCAGCTCTCCCGGCTGGCCGGCAGAAATATCCATGGGCTTCTGAGCTTTGGTGAGGGGCAGTATTAGAAGTTTACTGCTTAAGCCATGTTAACATCTTAGATGACATCATGGCTAGAACAGTAATAACACAATTAAACATACGTGGATGACACAATACAATACATAAAGTAAACAAAATAAAAAGTACAAAACTATCTCCAAATCAGGCCCTTTTTACCTCCACAAGCTCCTACACTCCTACATGTTATCCAGAAGCCTGCGCTCAGATGAGCTGAGATAATAATAATAATAAATAATGCCTTCAATTTATAAAGCGCTTTTCTAGACAGTCAAAGTTATCAGAGCATTATTCAGCATTATACAGCCTCCTGGCCACCACCAAACAAAAGCGTCTCCCAAATGCATAAATATAAATTTAAAATAGGATAAAAAACAAACATCTTCTGATTTAATATCAATTAAAGATCTTTTAGTATGACTTGTATTTCTAATTTGACAATATGTGTCATGGACTTCCAACGGTTGGTGAGGGAGGCAAGAAACAGAGACGCACACCATTATGCAGCGCTTGCTTGTTTTCCATCTCCCACTGGAGCCTGAAACCTCCCAGACGTCTGAGCTATTAGAAAACACGAGTAAAGGTAATAGAAGGCGTGTGTAACTCAGCCAGAGCGGTTCTGTTTTCCAGCGCAGGATCGTTGAGTTGAACGCCTTGGGGCTGATTGTAGATTCATCTCGTGGGAAGTTGTTTGTTTAAGCGGAGAAGGTCGGGACTGTATTTCACAGATGGTTGAACTGTGCAGATTTACAACCAGCTTCGCGTGGTGATGATAATGAGGTGGGTGCATGACTTGGTCCGTTGGGTGGAAGCAACCTCAAAATACATTTAGAAAACCATTTATTCTAAAGAGGCTTTTCTGTCTTGGGCGTTGCCAGTTCGGCGGTGTTCTTAATGAACTGGAAAATCAACAGATAACCGACCTCCTCCTCCAGCTTCAAATTAAAAAGAAAATGGGTGTATGTACTACCCCACCAGATTTCCCTACTTTTAGCTATAGGTGAATTCTCTAAACTCTCCTCAGGAGTACATATCTTTATTTTACTATATAAATGAACAGATTCCAAAGTTTTTATATATACATCTTTAAATTATTTATATGGAACTTCTCTAGTCTTACAGGGGCTGGGAAAGAACCTGTCTCTCATTTGATTGAAAGGAAGAGCAAACACTGGTACCTGAGAGGCGCTTGGCGACAAGTATTTAGTTGTTTTATGGTGTGTAAGGGAAATAAAAATAGTCCCAAAAACATTATTTACAGATTTATAAAAACCCAAATTGACATTCTTTACTGTGCTTGTCCATAAGAAACTTTTTAACCATGTTTGTACTGTTTGGTAAATATTATGACTAATAGGTTTCATCGTATGTTATCAAAGATTACAAGTACATGTTAAAGTAATGTTTTTAATCAATCAAACATTTTCTGACAGTTTGTGAATAAAACTTTACATGGCCATTTCTCAGAAGAAAGTAGATTGGACTCTTAAGAGTATTTATGAAACAATCTCCAACAAACGAAGCCAACATTTCTTAATTGTTTATAATCAAAGGGAAAACAAATTGGTAAATAAGCAGAGGAGCACAACAGGGAGGCTAATAGCTTTAGACCCTAGACTTCGTACACGATCTCTACATGCTACATAAGGAAAAACGTGTGATATTACAAGCCTTTATGACTGTTGAAAATATGCTATAATGTTTTTCCCAAATTTCTTTATAATTGTTTCAAACGAGATTCAGGCAAAATGTATCTATGTTTCTAATTTTGTTGTGTAAACAAATATTATTATATTTAATATTATACATTACATATTAACATTTTGCTGTTGTTTATATTTTAAAACAATTCGCTCTGCTTCGGCCGGTTATTTGCCTCTTCGTCGTGAGTTTAAAAACTAACACAAAAGCTAATCACATGCACAGGATTGGACAGTCGGAAAAGGAAGAGGACGAAGTCCCAGAGCAGGCTGCTATTATGCTCTTCATCAGGAAGAGAACACGTCCCTGCCATTGACTGTCTGTAACACGGACAAAGTGTTTGTGATGTCACCCATAGGGTTCTGGCAAAGTCAAATAAATCTCAAAATGGGTGAAGCCTAACATGAAAAACGCATCCTCAGAGGCGGGACATGGGAGTAGTGAAGGCATTTGATTGGCTATAAGGTTTAAATTTTACAGTTATTAAACAAACAAATGTAAAAATAATTCACCGCCCTCAGAGTATTCATGACAAACAACAAACCTAATGGAGTCAGCGGTGGAAACATGTTTTTTAGCCCCAATGTTGACCAGTTTTAACATTGGAGTGAATGAGAACTTGCTCTGTTTTGGGGTCAGCCTCAAGTGGTCGCTCAGGGAACTGCAGCATAATACACTAAAACACTAATAAGGATACTCATTACTCATTAGTACTTATACCAAATATAATGATTTAAAATTTCTATTACAACTCCTAGAAAATGATCGTTCGTGCTGTGGGTAACAGCTGTAAGTCTGAGTAACATCCAGTGTGAGCTTTTTTTGTGAAAAATATTTGTGTTTTCATCTTTAACAAGAAAGAGTCGACTCAGATTCGCTTAAACGAGTCTTTTCGAAAAGTGACGTAGAACTCTACAGAACGTACTAAGCTCCTCCCACCGCTCGCGCAAGGTTACCTGGAAAGGTGTTCCCCAAACATAGCTGCTAGAGGTTGTGATTCAGTCGCATCATGATGAGGAACATTTTATTCTTTTGTGATTTTTTTATATTCTCTGCTGAGATACGAGGCTGTGAGGGAGCAATGGTGACGCTTCAGCTCTTCACCTGAACCTCAGGAGAACGACGACAACCTTCTGTTGTGGTCTCGCCTTTTTCGTGAGGACTGCTTCACGAATCTACATGCGCTCAACTCAGGTTCTGGAAAAAGATTTTTGATATTGAGTGAATCAGATAAAGAGTGAATTTCACTATATTTGAGCCAGCATCTTCCTCCCAGTCAGAACGGTTGATGTTTTATTTCTGAAGCACTAGCAGATTTGACTCTTACTACCAATCGCTGCAGATTTTATCCTGTAAAGGAGTTTTGTATGAACGAGGTGCAAAACAAATCATTGAAAAATAACGTAGTTATAAATATTATAACAAAATTAAAGTCCAGGTTTTTTTTTACCTAGCATTGACGCAATACTGTTGTTTGTGACACCAAAACACACACACAAAAAAACAACATTTAAACAACACTGACTGTTTAAATTAAAACATAATTTTAACTGCTAACAGGATATTAAAAAGTAATACAAATCCACCTAGTTTAACCCTTAAAAAGTTGACATTAATTTGATGCTATGCAAAGGTCATGCCTCCAACACAGCATCCCTTCACCTGTCTGCTCAAACCCCATCACCCATCTGTCATCTCCCCGGTGTCCCCTGCTGCTGAGGCTAACCAGCACCCTGGAGACCAGCAGCAGCTTCTCATAAACACGCTCAAAAACACACAGAATCAGCCGTACTCATTACTGACACACACGCACACGTTCATCCTACAAATCCCCCAAAATCACCTGATGCGTGCGCGGGCACGTTTCACGCATCAAATCCCTTAACGAATGCTAGGTCTGCTAGCCCCCTCCGTGTGCATCCCAAACACAGACGGATACATCGAAAAAAGAGCGTATAAATCTACGTTTTAGTCACATTTCAGTTAAAGGAACCAGAGGATATTACCTTCGTCAATGTCGTCGCCCGACCCCGCGTCCTCGGATGCTGCTGCCCCGGATAACCGACTCCCCTCCCCGGCCTCGGGCAGGCTGCTCGCCCCTTCAGCCGCCGATTCCATTCAGAGACTCTGAGAGGACTCCCCCGCCGAGCTGAACGCGGGCTTCGGATGGTGATGGGCGCTGTCGATTTGAGTGATGGAGCGGGGCTGTCGGGAACGAATGGCGATGAAGGAGTGTTGTCCCTGGGTATTCTGGTGCTCCTGCGCCCCTCTGAGGAGCACAGTGGATCCGAATCCGGAATCCGGAGCTGTGTTCGTTTAAACGGACTGAATCAACTGTTGGTTCAACTGAACTGATTCGAGTGTGAAGACGCGTCTTTGTGTTGTTGTCTCCGTCGTTGAAGATAGAAAAGTACACCTTAATACATATTTTTGAAATCATGTTACACTTTACTATATCTACACGAGAACTAAGTTTAATTTTTGAGTTCATCTCTATAAAAACAACAGTTTGAACTGGTTCACTGATGAGAATCGACTCAATAAGATGAATCAAACCTGCAATCGTTGGCGATGGTAAAGATGAGAGCACTTCCGCCATCTGGTGGCGAGACTGAGTACGGCAACAAAGTTGAAAGTACTTCACTATTGATTAATTTTAAATCGTAAAGTTTAATAATAAACAGCACAATTGTAATGTTAAGTAGTGTCGATGACCAAGGCTGTGCAGTAACCTACCACTGTGCTATTGTAAATTCGTTCCCTAACTCACGTTTGTCAGCTTCAGTGATGTTAATTTTGTTTTGTTTTTTAGCCCCTCTCATGGGGACATTAAAAATAATATAATTAATTTAGACATCTTTTAGTTTTTTTTTTTGCATGATTAAGAGCAAAATGCTTTAGTTTAAAAATATAAATAACTTTGAACAGATATGTCTGATTAAATCTGACGTCTGCCAAGAATTATAACAACATTTTTGCTGAATGACTTAAAACAATAAATCTCACTGGTTTGTGTTCACCTTTGAATCCGCTTTGGGGCTCAAGCTTTTGATTTTTCATTCTTACTCCCCAAAATTTGAAGTCATAGGCAAAAGTTGTTTTTCTTCAGCACAGAAAAGTAGGCTTTAAAATGTAGCATTATGAGTAGTCATGATGAAAAAGGCTCTTTTTGTATATAATTTTACAGTTTTTTGAGAATAATAATGAAAATCAAAAGCTGGAGCCCCAAAGGGGAGTCATAGATGAACACAAAACAGGGGCGTTAATTATTTTAAGACATTTTGTTTATAAGCTATTGATCTTTAAAATGTAGTATGCGAGCAATTAGAGAATATTTTTGCTTTTTAAAAATTGTCTATGGTTTTACAGTTTTTTGGAATACTAATGAAAAATCTAAATTCTGAGCCCCAAAGAAAGTCCAAAATGAACAAAAAAAAACAGTTTTTTTTAAGTCATTTAGCTTAAAGCCATTGAACTTTAAAATACAGAATACATGAAATTTGAGTACAGTCAGATTCAATAAGGCTCTTTTTGCTTATGATTTTACAGTTTGCGAAAATAACAATGAAGAATCAATAAGATGAGCACCAAAGGCAGTCACAGGTTAACAAAAATCTGAGAGATTTATTGTTTTAAGTCCTTTTGTTGAAAAAGCTATACTGGAAAACAACATTTCAGACCAAAACGTTAACTTTTGGAGACAATCCCTAAATATGGAATTATCGTCCAACTTCACGCAACTGTTAAACCAATGACACAGATTGTTTATCAAACAATGAAACTATTTAACATCTGAAGCGACGCTTTCCCCAAAGAATGGCTAGCTATTTAACATTTAATACTCTAAGTTTTATTAAATCTCTATTATAGTTCTATTAAATTTTGACAAGTCAAAATAAAGTTGTGGATATCTGCAATTTTAATTATAAGTTAATTAAAACAAGGACTGAAAGAGTAATAAATGTTAACACGGCTCGCCTTTATGTCCATTGTTGATTAGGGAGAAGAAATGTTTGTTTTTAATGCGAAATGAGCTTCACGTGCGCGCGCTTGCTCAACAAGAACTACATTACCCAGCAAGCTTAGCATCGCGTGACTGGGGAGCTCTGCTGCTATTGGTCCTCGACGCTTCCTGAAACTACAACATCGTAAAAACTAGCATGCAACTCAAAATCTGTTGAATTTCAGTACTTGCTCAAGCAAAAGTTTCTAATTCTCAACTCTGTTTTAGCCGTACAATGCTATACATCAGCTCCGTTATGTTTAGTTAAAACATCAAATTAGTTAAAACATCCCTAAGTTTAAGTCAGACTATGATATATTGATTAAATGTTACTGAGATTTCTCTTTCTCCTTGTAATGCTTAACTGAACGAATTTTTGGTTTATGCATCATGTGTAGCTGTATTTCAAGTTACATATAGTGTATATCTGAGCTTAAACAACAACAACAACAACAACAGTTGACTGGAATGTATTTTAATGTTAAAGGTATGAATTATTTTATTTCGTTCATTTTGGATGAATGTGAGGGGTTTTCAGTACAAGTTGGTAATGTTAAATGTATCCTAGTGCACTTAAACGATGATTGAAACCCAAACAGCTGAGAAATTAAAGAAAGAAGGTTTATTAAATGTTGTGGTGCTAGTAAAACAACTACCCATCACATTACTCTCCAGACTGCAGCCGAGCACCCATGATGCCTTCAGGAACGGTGCACGCCAAACACATCAGGTCTGTTTTCTCCTCGAGACGGGTTTCAAAACAAACCATCATTAGTCCATGAGTGACACCACGGATGCACAGCCATCATCTGACGAGACGGAGATGGAAAGCAGGATTCTGGGAGCTTCCTAGAGATACTTTGGGAGATCTTTCTCCACCACCTAACAGAGGAGCAAGAGAACCGTTCATTAAAACACAGTCAAGGGAAGAATCGCCTCAGAAGGAACGGCAGAAAGACAGCATACGCTCGGATCCTGGAGCGGAGAGTATCTCTTCATGACCTGGCCTTCACGGTTAATCAGGAACTGAGGATAAAATCACACGTTTTTAAGAATGTAAACACATCTTAAAACACTGTAGTTTAAAAGGAAATGGACTAGACATACCTTAGTGAAGTTCCATTTGATGCCACTAAAGATAAAAAAAAAGATAAAATGTTGAATTACTGTAATGAAATTGCTCAAATTCTTAGTTTTTTATGTTAATTGTGTGGAATGAAAGCATCACAATGAACTTAAATCTTCAACAGGTTTTTAATTTTGTTGACATGCCGATTAATCAAAGATTCCTCTTATTTTGGTAGGTCAATAACTGGAATTATCATTTTGTATATTTTCTAGAGGTTCAAAAGACCAAATACACCCCTGAAGTAGAGCTGCACAATTCTTGATAAAATGAGAATCACTTTTGTTTTGCTTGGAATGAAGATCATGATTCTGGGGAACTTTTTTTTATTTAAAAGTTTTCCCTCTGTACAGATCAGTATGAAAGGCCATTTCTGCCTGGGAAAAATAATAATAATGGGCTTCCAAGTCAAAATTTTGTCAAAAAACTTAAACAAAATTGTACGTAGAAAGTACAAAAATGTAGATAAATGGCTTTCACTTAAAGTCAAATTTTTGACTTGGAAATTCAAAATGTTGAGATTAAAAAGTCGAAATGTGTAGCTAAAAACTCAAAATTCTGACTTAGGAAGTCAAAATTTGTAAATATAAAATGCATTTTTTTTAAATAAAATGTAAAAATATAAAAAATTTTAAACAAAAAGTCAAATTTTTTTATTAAACAGTCAAAATGATCAGGGACTGCCACGTGTAAAAAATAATTAAGAGAAATCACGTAATAGCGCTCATCAGGGGTTTGGATGAGGTTTTTTTTTAAACCTGTCGCCTACAGTGATCACCGGAAACATATTTTTAGCAAGCTAAACATGATTGCGTTTGTTATTTCTTTGTGTCAGGGGGAAGTTTTGGTTACAAAGTCACATTAAAGATCATGTTTTGATTAGTGCTTCAGGTATTTTGTGATCGAGCGGTTTTGTGTTTTCGTACCATTTTATACTGTCTTCATGATTTGGTTTCAGATGATTAAACAAATTTGTGGTGTTACTGTTTGGTGCAGAATGGCTAACATTCCTTGCAGTATATGGTGTGCTGACTATCAACCTCTGGTTTAGGGCTGAAGTGGAGAAGAACTGAAATCAAAGGTAAAGACTGGTCCAACTAGCTCCTTTTTGACTAGTGGCCAATCAATGTATTGCTGATTGAGTCACTTCTTTATTAGTTGTGAGCCTACCACTAGGAAAAAAAAGCGAAACAGAAATTTGTACTGCTTTCGCACTTTAATATGCAGAAGATCTCAGCAGAACCTTCTCTCTCACTGTCCCTGGATGGTGGAACAAACTCCTGCTCCAGTCAGGAGAGCAGCAACACTAACAGCTTTCAGAAGCAACTGAAAACGCTTCTCTTCAGGGAACACCTACTTTATAAAATATAAAAAAAACTTTTTTTCCTCCTATGTCTTTATTTTCTTCCTGCTATGGTTTATTGATCAGCTGATACAAATTCTATTATGAGCGAGCTGAGATAGACTTTGACTGTGTAACAAATTGCATATTGTCTCTCCCTTTCTGTAAGGACAAAAGCGTCTGCCAAATGTGTAAATGTAAATGTATCAATCGCCATCAGACTCACTTTCCCATGAACCCTTTTCCATTGGGCTGCTCCTTCAGCCACTTCCACAGAGGATGAGCGCTGTCGCCGTTCACGTCGATCTTACTGAACATATCAAACTTTGCGTCGTACGACTTGGCGAACTCCTTGATCTGTGCATTGCTTCCTGGTTCCTGAAAACAGTGGTTCATTAGAGAGAGAGAAGAAGAAGTAAGAGGTTATTTTAAGAGTGTGCGGCATATCCACCATACCTGACGTCCAAACTGGTTGGAGGGGAAGCCCAGGATGCGTAAACCTCTCTCAGCGTACTTGGCGTGCATTGCTGCAAACTCAGAGTAGTTTACGGGGGTTTTACCTCATTTTGAGGCAACGTTGGTGATGATGACAACCTTGCCCCTAAACAGGAACAGGACCTTTGTTAGTGTTGCAAAGGGATTGAGGATGGAGAAGAAGAATGTGTGATTGAATCTTGTTCGAGGTGGGAAAAACACACTTTGAACTGTAGTAGAAACAAAAATTGTGGCAAAGCACTTCCCCTGTCTCTTAGATTATTATAAAGCAGCCCTGTTAAGATTCTTAGCTTGTTGGCTTAAAGGTTTCATATCTGAGTGTTTAGTCGGAAGTTTTGTGCGTGAACCCGCCTCGATTGAAAACCATGGGGCCCAACAGGAGCTCAAAAAAAGTTCAGCTCTGCCATATCGGCTTGGTTTTTCACAAGGAGAACGACGAACAAATTCAAGCCTTCAAAGATTCTAAACAGCCGGCGTGTGCCTGTTATCCCATGAGCAGTAATGAGAAGTTTCATTCATTTTGGTGGTTTGTTCTTGTAACGGCTATCCAATAAGCTACTACTGAGAGCTTGGAGTGAGGAGGTTTCAGACGTGTGAGGAAGAAAAGCTCCAATACAAATTGACTTAAAATAAATGGTTTTTTATTCTCTCAAACTAAATAGTTCATAAAACAGACATTGAATACCTTCAAATAAAAGCTTTCAATTTAAACGTTCCCGTTCTTCTTCACCTTCCCGATTTGAAAAACTGTGTGCCTCCAATCTCTCCTGATGAGCACACAGGTGTCTCCTTAAATAGCGCCTAGCGCCTCACTGTGGTCACTTTGACTCTTATTCATTCAAAAGAATGATTCATTTGAACGATTCATTTATATCGTTCATATGGGGAAAAAAATCTGATCTATTTCCAAACTGTTACAACAAAAACCCAAAAATACAAAGACCCAGCAAAACACACTAATCTGATGAAATGAACTCTCACCTGTGTCTTCTGATTATTAACAAAGTAATCTGCACGAAATAAACGATTCATTCCCCGAAAAGAGTAATTACTAACGGATAAGATTCATCGTGTATGTCTGAGAAGCTGCTTTGATTCTTTTTTGTACAAAGGCACAACCCAATAGATCGTTTTTAAAATGAGTTATCACACACCAGAAGCTTCTGTTACCATGTTTAACTATTATATTTGATTTTAGATCACCCTATGCTGGTGATAGCCCGAAGTTGCTTTGTCCAACTTCAACTAGTACAAAACGCTGCTGTTAGATTTTTAGTAAAAAAGTTTTTTAAAAAACATGAGCACATTACTCCAATTTTAGCATCACTTCATTGGCTCCCAGTTTGTTTTCGCATGATTTATTATAACTTTCGGGATTTTGTAGTATTGCAAATGTTTTGTACAGTCTGAACAATTACCACAGAAATTCACCATCTTCACGCTGAAAAATGGTTTCTCCAGGGAGTATCTCCAACATGGCCGACTTCCAGTTTAATAACGCACAGTGAAAACACTCTATATGCTGTGCTACACATTCTAGATCCTCTTTAAAGCAACTGTAAAAACCCTTTCCAAAAGGTCATTATTTCATCAAAATCTTGCTTTTTTAATGACTTCTGCCACATTCTGTTACTCAAATTCCCAAACAGTCAGGAAATGAACGTATGTTTGAATGAACACAATTCACACAACAGAAGTTGAAAACTCCAAATTGTATAGAACATTTCATTAAAAAACAAAAATCATTCCTTTTAACACCCTGAAGTGAAAGATTCATTCAGGATTTCATACTGTCAACGACCTATAAACTAACTGCTAGCAATAAAACCACTCTCATACCTGTATTTCTCCAGGGAAACTTCATTTCCGTCGATATCAGTGGCAGAGAATTCATAAATGGATTTGGCCGTCCGCCAGTCCTCAAGCTGTGCAGACTGAAACACAAACCAAACACTTATCCTGTAGTACAACATACTGAAAAACAACCACCAAGCAACTCAAGACCAGCAAGGCCAGCAAAATAACAACGACTCAGCAAGCATTTCTTACCAGCGTCTGCAAAACCAGGGAGAACACAACGGTAGAGCCTAAGAAGCGCATGGCTGCCTTTCAGTATTTATCACTGAAACGCAGGCAGCAGCGCATTAGACTCAATCCTCTTAAAACTCCTCTCTCTCACAACAACACTGTGTGTGCTGTATATATAGTCTCTGAGTAAACGTTGAGCTAAGGGTAAAGTTCTGCTGATTAAAGAACGGGGGGCGTCTGTAGGTGCAGTGTTCGGAGATCTTTAATCTGTGAGTTTAGAGCAGCAGGATCAAGGGTCACTGTGTGATGATCTTACACAACAGCTGGAGATAAAGTGATGTATTACATGGCATTAGCTGTATTGTAGCCTATTATGCTAATGCTAAAACAGCTAACTATGGGAATATTCCATGTGTAATCATATACTGTCATTTCAGAAGACATCAGGGCTTATTAAAAATGTTCATGGCTATTTTAAGGCTGTATTTTGGAAAAACATAGTGATGTATTAAATCTATTAACTATTTAGTATTATATTTTGAATATATATGTTGTTGTTTACAGTTTCAAGCACAATGTAGTAGAGATAAGTAGAGGTGGGTGAAGTATCGAAAAAAAATACTCAAGTAAAAACTGGCAAATGATTTACTCGAGTTAAGAGTTGAGTTAAGAGTACAAAAGTATCGAACGAAAAATGTACTTAAGTAGTTAGTAACTTTTTATTTCTGTTCAGAATGATACAAGGCAAAAATGCTGATCATCAAAATACCAAAAGAACAAATAGAAAAAAAGTCATTTCGTTCTGCTTTTATGAGATATTTTAAGTACAAAAATACCTCAGTCCATTGATGGGCACATACAGAAAACATAACCTGATGTGTACAACAAAAATCCAACAAGGATGTTTCTCTTATAATTAACTCATTCTTTATCTTTGTCTGTTCAAGTCAAATAAGTGCTGCTAAGTGCAAATTTACACTATAAATGTTACAACCATAACACACTTTTATTATTAGACTTTTATTATTTATTATTCGACATGCATTAATTAAATGATATCTAACTTTCTAAAGTTTAGGCATTTAACATCATGCTAATGTTTAGGTTGAATAGAGCTTAAATAGAACATTACAATCGAATAATTGGACAAGGAGCTGGTTTAAGCCAGTCACTGCTGGTTTGAGCTGGTTAAATGTTCTAAAAGAAACCTGGAACTGTGAACTTTTGGCAAGATTTAAAACGTGTAATAATTCTATACTTAAAAAAGAATGCAAAAATGACATACATAAAAAAGGAAACCGGTCTCAAGCTAATAAAAACAAATGAGCTCTCAATCTTAAAACAAAGTACTCTCGTCTTGAGACTGTTTGTATAAACTGATTATAAAACGCTTACAAAACCCAGATAATAATCCAGAGAACGACGCAATGTTTACCCCGCATTGCGTAACATGACTCGGCTGTGTTCATTCCGTACCAAAGCACCGACGACCCCGCGGCTCGCTAAGACCCCGAACAACAACAAACTGTCAACGAAGGCCATTTTTGGTCGATTAGAAACCGTATGAGCCGTCCATTGCGCTTAGACAATAAACCAAAAGCCAGATTTGCCCCTATTGAGCTGGAGTGGCAAGTTATTTTTTAACACGGAAAACTCCTGTATTTCCCTCATACATGTAGTGCCTACACTCATTAAATATGCTTATTTTATATAATTAACTTGAGATTTTATTATCATACGTATGGCACTTGTTAACTTCTTTGCTGTTTTACAACCAAGCTACGGACTTACACACGAACTTACTTATTTGAGCCTTTATCTTGCTTTATTTATAAACCTATTTATAAAACTTATTTATCAAAAAAAAAAATAGTTGAAGACAAATCTAAATGGTAAATGCGCACTGTTTACGTACCAAAAGAATCTGCGCATTGTAATGACGTACGCGTAACGTCAAGCACATGCGACGGCTGTTAAACGTGGAGTGCAAGCGTCAAATAAGCGCCTTGTTTTTGTTTAAAAGAATACGTATTTAGGGCGATATGGATGACGAGGAAGAGACTTACAGACTTTGGAAAATTAGGAAAACTATAATGCAGGTAAATGTTTGCTAAAAAGCGCTGGAAACGGTTTTGAAACGTGTTCTGGTCCGAAGGCTGTTTGATTACTTTGGAGCTAACGCTCATCACGCACTTCTTTCCACAGCTGTGTCACGATCGTGGGTATCTGGTGACGCAGGATGAATTGGATCAAACTCTTGAGGAATTTAGGAGCCAGTTTGGAGACAAACCGAGTGAGGGTCGACCCCGACGGAACGACCTCACGGTGCTGGTCGCCCACAACGACGACCCAACCGATCAGATGTTCGTCTTCTTCCCCGGTGCGATATGAGGCGGTTTCCGCTATTATTACATGGTTTCTCTTAAGGTTACTTTTATAAAATGTAGTAAATTCATTGTTTTTTTAGAGGAGCCGAAGGTTGGCATTAAAACCATAAAGATGTACTGCCAGCGGATGCAGGAAGAAAACATCACCCGCGCCATCATTGTAGTACAGATGGGCATGACGCCTTCAGCCAAACAGGTACAAACAATTTTCTGCGACTGCTTATCTAAAACAATTTTTTCAACAGAAGCGTCTAATGTTATGATCATTTTCAGTCTCTGGTAGACATGGCTCCAAAGTACATCCTGGAGCAGTTTCTTCAGCAGGAGCTTCTGATAAACATCACTGAGCACGAGGTGAGAGCAGATCCAGTGTTTAACTGATGATTGGATTAAAACGCATGGAGGGGTCAAATTGCCCCTTTTTAATTAAACTTTTAGTAAACAACAACATACTAGCCAGTACACCAGGGATCAGCAGATCTGGTCCTGGACGACTGGAGCCCTGCACATCCATCGTTAAACACACCTGCCCTTACTACTAATAAGAGTAGTATGCATGTAGAACTGGTTACAACTAAAATGTGCAAACTCTATTTGGGGATCCCAGCTCTAAACCAATTGTGACTTACCCTCTTTTGAAAGCACCTGCTCATAAGTAAGCTTATATTAGTTTCTGAAGCAACAAGTATCCCATGATTAGTGAGATGCATCCACTATTGCTCAGTATGAAGGAAATGCCCCACTATCCCCCATACCAAAATAAACATTTCTGCCTTAATTATCAGGCATATGAAATATCTGAATTCACTAATCTGCAGCCAGTAAAAACTGTTATTTACATAGCAGCAATTTAGAGCCGGAGTATCATTGGCTACCAGCTGCTGCTGATTGGTTTCTAGTCTATTTTGTTATGAGGATGCCAAATCTAAACAAGATTTTTTTTTCTGTAAAAAAGCTCATCCCCTAATTAATTTTAAATTAAATTAACGATTTACCACGCTCTTCCTTCGTTACTGTGTAACTAACAGAGACTACTGCATGACTAACAGAGAACTATACATGAACTGCGTAGTATGTATGTTTGTTAACAAGTAGTTACACTTAACTAATTAGTAACTACTCTGATAATTATCATTAACTGTTAGTAACTATGGAATTTATCTTTAACTATTGAATTCTCACAACTCCCCAATAACTACATTAAACTCTTCAATAATTACCCTGGCTTAATAATTATTCATTTTAGTCTTAGTGATTTTTAGTGATAGTAATCTAAGTGATTTAGATGGAATTTACTTGTTAAAAATGGTAATTGTTTGTCCAGGCACAAGTTTACTTAAATGTAACATTCTTTTGTGTACTTAAAGCTCAAACTTATCACAGCATTGATTCTACAATATTATATGTAACATACTTCCAGCTTATGTAACAGGGACAGTTTTGACCAAACCAATTAAAATATGTAATGAAAGATTATATAATAAGTTTTAAAAATCACACAAAAGTATATATTTTTCTTATATATATATATATATATATATATATATATATATATATATATATATATATATATATAAAAAGTCAAATGTTTCAAGGTGTGAATGCAAGTATAATTAAAATATACTTTTGTTATACAATATGTTTTGGCTGATAACTATGTGGTAACTCTTCTGTAGTTACCCGAGTTTTCACAATATTCAGCCGTCTTCCAGAGTCCTAGTAATCATCTGATAACTACGTATAAATTCAATAGCTAATGGTAATTATCATAGTAGTTACAGTTAACAATAATGGTAATTTCCACATTAGCTACTATTGCAGTTAAGAGTAACTACTACATAGTTAATGAGTAATTTCCTGTTAGTTATACAGTAACTAAGGATGAGAATTGTATGTTGTTGTTACCAGTTTTAAATATGAACCTTTTAAATGTAAAAAGTACATTTCGGTATTTAACTAATTATATATGTTTTGTTGTTTAGCGAATGCTTTTATCCGTCATGAATGTAACCAGTGAAAGTATGTTAGTTTAATAACGCTGTGCTTGGTTTCAGCTCGTCCCAGAACACATAGTGATGACGAAAGAGGAAGTTACCGAGCTGCTGGCACGATAGTATCCTTCTGAGTGATGCGAAGAGCGTTTTAACTGTTCAGTCTGTTGATAGTAGTCATTATATATATATATATATATATATATATGTATATATATATATATAATGTAAATTAATTTTAGACTTATCAGATATATTTAATAGAATAATTTTTTTGGTGCTGTATCTGATGTCTGGGAGCTACCATTGATCAGACCAACAACATCTCGCCTCTTTTTTTGATGGCTCCTGCTGATTGGCTAAATATTTTCTTTTGGTATTTGTAAGAGTTTAATTGAAAAACCACTATGGATTCTGACAAATTGCTGTACAGATTAGTTTTTAATGTAAATTCATAGAATAGTCCCATAGGACTATACTATTTGGCTGTTCCGTGACAGTTGTTTCTGGTTAATTCACCCACTCTCTAGGATATAAATACCAAAGCTCCTCAGCCTCTCCTTTTCATTTATTACGGAGAGGGGTCTCAGCCCTTGATGCCTTCTTGGACCCCGGGGCCCCTCTACAGTATGCATGGGAATTACGCTTGTGATACTGGGATAATTGGATGTGGGCGAACTCGTGAAACCGTAGTTGTTGGCGTCCTTAACTACCTTCTTTCAGCAAGTTAAAGGAAAGCCAACTTCCCAGAATTCAGGCTGGGGATCCTGTCGCTCGCTATTTTGGCTTGAAGAGAGGCCAAGTAAGAAATTAAGCTTAATTGTGATTGTTTTTTTATAGCCAGCATTGAAAGATTAGATTTTTTTGGTTTGTTTTGTAGGTTGTGAAGATCATCAGACCCAGTGAAACTGCAGGCCGATACATCACATACAGACTGGTCCAGTAAAGATCAAGGTCAGGATTTTAACAGCGGTTGAATTAAGGTTTTATAATCTAACGCTTTCATAAGATATAAAGCTATTTGTTAAAAGGTAAAATATTCAAAAGCTTTATTTCAATAATTTGGTTAAAACATATGGAGTGAATTTCATACATAAATGTTTTATGAATGTAGTTGATGGTTTTGTGAATTGTAAAAAAAAATGCACCTTGTAAAAAAAAAAAAAAACTATTGATTATAAAGTCTCATTTTCAAGTACAAATCTTACTTTAAGCATTTGTGAATTCAATCATGTGCTTTTGTGGATCTGATTCTGCAGACGCATCTCCTCCAGCACAAACAAGTTATTATTGCTCTGTTCTCCTGTCTAATAATATTTTAATAAAGAAATCAAATGAGCAAAGAAAGTTAGTCAAATATAACTTGGCCAACGCACTAATATCCCAGAGTTTGCATTTAAACTTGACTCTTATCGGAGTCTTCAATTTGACTCAATCAAACCTGCAGAAATCCCGACTTTTTAAAATCATTTCCATTTAGATGCTAGTTGAAGTTTAAGTAAGTATGCTCCCAAAAGAGAGTAAAATGTGATTAAGTACGTAAATCTTTTGTTAATAATTGTTATCTTTGTTTGACAGGTTTGCAAACGGATCCAACTGCTAACTAAATATGTTTTAGTATTTTAACACTTTTTTTTTACTAATAAAATATGAAACTGTAATTTTGTCGTATTTGTTCTTTTTTTATGTTTGTCAGCAATAAAGCAAGCACTAACCTTAACTTTCATGAAAGCCATCGTTGATGCTAAAGGAAGTTGCTTCTTCTCCAAAAAACTTGCCGCATGCAAATAATCACATTCAGAGTACATGAAACAATGAACCTTTGTTCTTTTGGGCATTCCCCAATCCTTCTGAGACACCTTTTTATTATCAAAAGATATATTCAAGTGTGACAGCCACACCGAGTGGTTATCTCAAACATGTTTTTTGACAATGGAAGTGTACCGTTCTGTAAAAACCCTTAAAACCTTCGGTCGGTGAGTGAGGGAGCTCAGGAGGGGGGTGTTTGGGGAGGATTACTCTGGCTGATGTGCAGCGCTGCCATTGCTTCACTGGGTTCCTCCAGCGCCGGTGGCTCACTCTCAGGTCTTGCCGGGGGATCGCTGACTGAGTCCACGAGAGGCGGTTCTGGTGCACACGAGGCTCGGTGTTCACCCATAAAGCTCTCCTCATCAGGATCCGAGTCAGAGTCCAGGCTGTGCTGCAGAGAGCCGGGGGTTCCTGCAGAGCTGCCTGCTAAAACATCACAGGATACAGCATTGACACTCATTCACGTATAACCTTATACTACACTCAATTACATAAAAATGAAGCAACTGTAATAACGGTTGATGAAGTATAATTAAATATATTTGTATTTACTTCTACTTATGATATAAAAATTATTGAAGCGTATCAAACTACTGATAGTATTATTGCAATTAAAAGGACAAATTACAAGTATTAAAACAGAATATTCTCCATAGAAATGGTTAAAAAATACTTTTCCATGTTTAGACACACAGAGAAACTACTTTTAATACGGGTGTGTTTTTTTTAAAAAGAAGTTATCAATCACAAAGATGACCTTTATGCTAGTTTGAGCTGTGCACCTGATTTTTTCTTGATTGTTGAATGAGATAGAACTGGAAAAAAACACCCCTCTTTAGTCTAATCTATACTTTAGTGTTGAGCCTTTTGTTAGAAAGATTTCAATCGGTGCAAAAAATTTATGCATGATATTTTCAGAGGCAGTCTGTTAAATTTGACTGAGCTGTTTGATATTTAAAAAAAAGTATTTTAATCTGTGTGCATTGAAAATCCAAGCCTAAAAATGTGAACAATTAATTGTACATTACAGGTAACCTCAGATGAAAATGAAAACTTTCCAATTCGGACAAAAACGTGGCTCATCACCGTGTGCACAACTTCCTGTTAAAATACTTCCAGGGGATTTATTTTAATCACAACTAATTCTTTATACCCTCTGAGAACAAGCTAGCGTGAAACTGTAAATGCATCACAAAAACAAAAAGAATGTTTGAGGACAAAGTAGCTAACGTTGTTATGGAGGAAAGGCAGATTTCCTAAAACTTGTGTTAATGCACAATACTTTTTTGCTCCAGACTATTTTTGAACAAGGGTCAGTCCAAAACAGGAATAGCAATGAAGTTGAGACAAAAACTTGGATCTGTACCAACTCTATGTGATCTAGGCCTAACTCCAGAACAAGTGATGAAATTAAATAAATATCATACAAAATGATAACGTAATAGCAATCCTAACAAATTTGGTAAACTTTTATCGCTAAAACTATTCAAAACCCTTACACGAGATCATTTGAGGATCCTGCTGCCTTCTTTCTTCATGCAGAAAAAAATATGTAGCACATTTTTACTTTGTATTATTATTATTATATCGCTCTCTCGCATGCTTGCATTGGATGTAGGTGACAAAATACCAAACAGCTAAACACGCCTCCGTGCAGGGAGAGTTGTGCTGAGCAGTCATTTGGCACAATGTCCAAAACAGCTCATTTTAGCCGGAGGGGGTTTAATGGAGGTAAAAAAATATATATATATTTTTGCAAAACCATTCATATAAAACGTAGCTTGTTACGGAGTTTACTAACATACTCTAAAGAAACAAATAAACGTGTGTTTCAATTGGCATCGGAGGTCTCCTCATGAGGCAAAAAATCAGAATTCCAATTAGCATTTTAGCGTATTCAATGACCTGACGATGAAGACGATACTGGTGCATACTCTGTGAAACCTAGCTAAACATGTAGCTTCTAGTTTAGTTAACTGAAAAGTCAGACAGAGATAAAGACTAAGTGTGTTTAAGTTTTGGTACAATAGGCTAACCATCTGGGCTACAGCAAGCTTCAAACATGAACCTATAAGCGGGTGTGGCTTGTGTCCTCCTTTCACCTCCATTTGTTCCATTTCAGACCAACAATATATTTAATACATTTTGGAGTATATTAACTCCCTAAAAAATAGGGCCATGCACTTCCCAGATCTTGGGCACCAAATACAAAAGGCTGCATGTTTAGCGAATTAAGAAGCAATACCGTGTCCCTCAAGCTTGTCCGCTTCAGTAGCTGCTTGTTTATCTGCGAGTGTGTGTTCATCATTAGAACAGTGCTCTTCTTCAACGCTACCCTCCTGCACACACACAAACACACCCATCACTAATCAGTTCAACCACTCAAAACAGCTTCCCGGTGAGCAGCGGGGACCTTCTGGAGCGAGTGTGTCCGAGGTGTTCTGCTGCTAACCAGCCGACTGGATTCGGAATGAAAGATGGAGGAATAAAACACTATGAGCGTCTCCACAATCCGAGCCTGGTAAGGATAATCCACCAGGGAAGACAGAGAGACCGTGGCTCCGGAGGGCCGTGGACGCATCAATGAGGGGCCAAAGACAATACCAAGGTTACTGGGACTCATTTTGTTATCGTCTTCCAATTCAGCAATCCTGAAAACAAGAGATGAGACTGTAAAGTCAAACAATTTGTTCTGACCTTTCCTTTCATCTCCTTAAAGAAAATACCCAAATTATCCAACACTAATGTTTATGATCACAAGGGTGCTTGCCTCCTGAGGTGACGTGCTATATAACGAAGTGTAGCTGTGTTGGCTTTGGGTAGCTCTTTAAGAAGGCTTTTCAGTCGGTCCACGAGCGCAAGGAGTTCAGGGTCCGTCTCCGACCCAAGGTCCACCAGATCAGGACCTTTTCCAGTTTCAGCACCCTCTGGACCAATCACTGCCAGACTTTCTTTGGCCAAACCCACTAGGCTGTTATACAGGCGAAAGGGCATGATGGGCTCTGGAAGCTGAAGAACGCAGACCCATAAGGATAACAAGGCCTATGAGGAGGATTCAATGATAATCCTGCAAGTGTCTAACCTGTCGCAGGTAAAGCTTCATTACGTTACTAATATCATGAGGGGATGACTGAGACAGCTCCACAAGCTCTTTCCCGTTCTCGAAAGCCTGGCATAGTTTCTCCACCCGTGTCTTCACACCATTCACCCTGTAGATACCCTGAGATACAGATGAACAATCGTAAGAACACCCACTCTTCAAGATCTGCTGGATCCCAGTTGGTGCCATACCTTCATTCTCAAAGCGCGCCTCTCAATCTCACCGATGCACTTCTTGATGATGAAGGGGATGCCGTCGGGACTGTTGCTGGACACCTGGGTGAAATCCTGCCCGAAGAGCTGGAGACGGCCTTGGAGCTTCTTGTGGCCACATTGAATGGCTAAAGTCTCCAAACAGCGCTTATGACAAGCCAGGAAGCACTGCAACAGGAAGCCAATATTCCAGACTCAAGAGGTTTTCATGCCATGCACGGAATAATCCCAACCTAAAAATCTTAACCATTGACTGTATATAACATGAGTGTGACTCATGACGTCACTTAGCAAAGCAATAACTTTTAGAGAGCCAAAAATACTCAAGTTGTCAGATTGGAAATGATGAGAACGCAGCCTTACTGATGGTGACTGGCATGAGTAGCCCCACCCTTAATTTAGCAAAACTTTAAATGATAATATAACTTAAATTAATGATTAATAAAAATAAATCACCCCTTCAGAGTAGTAATGAAGTTCAAATTTTGGGGTATTTTTTACATGGCTCTTAACAGGAATCAGCCTACTTCTAAAGTCAGCCTCTAGCGGCACATCAAGAGGGAGAGCGTAGTTCTTCGGTTTTGAACCTGCATTGTACTCTCAATTTAGTGAGAGTGATGCAATCACACAAAGATCCAATGCCACTTTTTAAAACATTATTTTTGGACCATTTATGCCTTTAATAATTGTACAGAATTGAGGCTGGAATCAAAGTGAGAGAGAGACAAGTGAAAGTAGGAAAAGACCAAGAGTCAAGACTTGACCTAGGATGTCCCATTTCGCTTAAATGTCCTGCTCACTGATCTGCATGCAACAAGGCAAATAACAAAGCTGAGGTTCTCAAGGTGAAAAGATTCCTTCGCTTTAAGGTTATAAGAATCTCTTTGGATCTCAGAAACATTCCAAGGATTAAATGCTTCATCTCCAGTCAGTATGAAAAGAAACTAGTCCATTATTTTATACCATCAGGCTGGCCAGTTGTAATGGTTTCTAAATGGGTCTCCTCCAAAAAGACCATCAGACAGCTCCAGCTTGTTAAGAAAGTAGCTGCACGGAACCTGACCAGAACTAGGTTTTGGAGCACATAACACCAATCCGAAAGTCTCTACACTCACTGTCAGTGACTAGATTTTAAAGTGCTGCTGTTCATCTATATGTCACAAAACAGCTAGATGTCAAACTAGATCAGTGTTTACTACAGACAGGATCTTAAAAGAGCCCTGTTACTGTTGGAGACGGATGTCTTTTTTTTGACACGAACACTCTTCCAACCCAGTGGTTATTAAAAACGGGTGTCTGCCATGACTAGAAGATATATGCTATATGAACTCCTCAATCCAACACCCGAATAGCTATAACTATCAATCTTAGATAATTCCTTACTCTGTAAATAAAAATGTTTTAAAATAACTGCATTGCTTACACATTAATAGCACTAGTTGAGTTTAGCCAAGAATTAAGAGCAATGCAGGCCATCCTCACCTCCTCACACTCGGCTCCCTGGAAGTACACGTAGCTGCCGCACTCTCTGCATTTGGACGGGGAGCGAAGTTTACGTAGTTTGTGCGTCTGCGCAGCTTTTGACAAGCCGATGTTTCGAAAGGGCCCTGTGGGCATCACAATGTCTGGCTCGATTTCATTTATATCTGAAAAACATTAAAAAGACCTTTTGTTCAGTAAGTGGGTTGTACAGTAAAAAAAGTTTTTAAAAAATGCTTTCACTTACTTGGTGTTTCAAAGGAAGTTACATTGGAGTCCTTCTCTTCCAGGTCTTCATTCGAGGACATGGTTCCTGTAGATGCGGTCCGGGCCATCTTGCTAATATCACCTAGAACAAAGCATGGCATTCTGTGAATTTGATGGAACGAATAAACGATGGAGACAGCAGGATAAAAAATAAAAAAAAGAAGCAGAATTGAATAATCCGCAGATTAGTAAATCCACCAGAAGGGGAAGAGCGTTCTTATATAGAGCTCCAAAGCTCTGGAATAAACTCCCGGATGTTGTCCGGAGCTCAGCTACGCTCAGAGTTCAAAACTAAATAAAAAACGTAACAGTTTAATTTAGCATTCGAATAACTGTCTCCTGTGATTTGTCTAAACGGATCCGGCAAACTGTTCGTCAATGGATATTAAGTTTGAAATTTCTTTATGCTGGGGAGGTGATTAGCACCTGCCTCAGTCAGCGAGGCTCCCAGGGGCCTCACAGAGGGAACTCCTATTTACTCAACCTGATCCTCACTATGCTGCTTTAAAAGCACCTGCTAAAAAAGCTCTATATAAAAACTTGATTGATTGATAAAAGGACACATTATTGAAGAGTAATTGAAGAGTTGTATCTCAGTGGCCTAAATCACAGCCTAGATAATGTCAAGCAGCTGCACCTGTGCTGGTTGTCGGGGATCCAAGGCCGCTTCCTCCCCCCACGCTGTCCGTATCACTCACTGTGGACCCCCAGGATTTGTGTGTCATGTGACTTCGAGCTGAAAACAAGAGTAAAATCCATATAAAATAAAATGATGGTACATCTAACAGTTATTTTGCACAATATCAACCCCTAGCAAGCTAAAGTACAGTTTCTTAACAGAGGCAGTAGAACAAATGGGCTAAAAATAACCCAAACAATGAGTTATTGTAGAAATTAAGACGCTTTCACTGAAAACCCTTGCGAGAGAGAGAGAAAGAGAGAGACTATTGCTAACTATTGTTAGCTTTTGACTGAGAGTTCACAAAAAACTAAAATAATTAAGGTAAAATTTGTTTAGCATTATGTACTTTGGTATGCAAAAAGTACTATGTGCTTAAACCATGAGCATAATTTATTTTATATGCACCTCTTTAAAGACTCAAACATATTTTGTGCTTTTCAAGCAACCTACAGAAAGCTATTTACAGCAGAGAAGATTAAACACACTGTTATGTTGGCTTTATTATAGTAGAACGCATTTAGACACATTTATGAAAAATAAAGATGAAGCAAAGTGTTAATGATTTTCAGCTAAATAAAGTTCCTTATGAATTTTAAACTAAACTATGAAACTAAAAGGAAAACAAAGAAAACATAAATAAAATATATATGGAATGGAAAATTAAAATGAAATTTAAAAAGTAAACTATCAATTAATTTAATAAAAAAAATGAATTCATTTAATAAAATAAACCTTATTAGTTAGAATAAAATGAAAATAATATAAAACAAGCTATATAAAATGTCCAATTAAGTGCTATGCATTCCAACAAAAAAAAGAAGGAAATAAAACAAACGTAAATATAGTTAAACTACAAAAGCATTTAATACAAAAGTATTTAATATTGACTAAGCAAAAAACTAAAAAAAAAACAAGGCAATATGGCGAGGTCAGGACTTTTTTCACTCGAGCCCATTCACAAACTTAATTAAACATGGACTAGGTGTCCGGGACGTCCAGCTTGGCTCCTGAGGAAGGTAAAAGAGGCTCTGAACAGGCGTGGCAAGCTGTGGAAGGGTGTCACTTCCTGGTAATCCCTGAGAAGGCTAGTTCATCAGATAAAATTAGCTGGAATTAATGACACCAAAATATCAAATGCAACAAGCTAGCTGAAACTTTCAGGCCTCATATATCTTAAACAAACCAATTTAATATTGATTCACTTGTTCATGGAGGTCAAAACTAGCGACTTGATTGAACAAACCTAATGGAACAAGTTTTTGGCAGCTCCGAAGATTTAACATGGGAGTAAACAAGAACCTGCTCGCTTCTGGAGTCAGCCTCAAGTGGCCGGTCGAGGAACTGCAGTACAGTCACTTCCTGTTACGCGTAAAGAGTGAAAGCAGGAGGTTGCTTTTTGTGTTCAACTCGCGTCGACAACTATTATTGTCTTGATGCATGTTCGCATTCACTGTTTGGAACAAAAAATTGTCTATGTGTGATGGCCCTCCAGCCCTCATCCTGACTGCAAACATGTTTGAGGATAATCCTCACCATTTCAAGCATTAAAAAAAAATCAAGCACTTTTCAAACCCTAAAAACAACACACAAGCGTTTAGATTTGAAGCTCAGTAGAGCGCCGGCAGACTATATTTGCCAATTTCCTTCTAGAATAGTGTTCACAGGAAAAGAAATGAAGGACATAAATAAGGGTAGTAGCTGGTACAAACCTCTCTTCTGTGAGGATTCTCCCGTCTCTGTGCTAGGCAGCACTTCAGCACAGCTCTGAACTTCAGCATTAGCGCTGTCTGTGCGCAGCCGAGCTGACGGCCTGAAACCAGCAACATGTGAACATGTAGTTTGACGTCGAACACCTCAGAGAGTGAAAGGGTCTCTTACTGTACGGAGGAGGCGGAGTAGGCCTCGAACTCGTAATGCGTCTCGGGCTCCTCGCTCATTTGTAGATCTCTGACGTGCGTGGCGTACTGCTGTCCCGGGTCGTAGAGCTTGCTGCTCTCACACAGAGTCTGGTAGTGCACCGGCAGGGCGACCGTCTGCATGTGCATGATCTGGTAGTAGGAGATGGTGGCCTGGAGAGAGTGGTTTCCACACAGTTAAAACTCCTCAAGCTGGATTTAGAGCGGTTTGGCCGCCGTACAGCATTTATTTCATTCGCTAAATCCAAGTAATGCATGACTGAGCCATTGCTTAAGCATGAAAACAAGAGCTGTAAACATCTGAGCAGTCTCACTGTAGAACGTATTCTCTTTTACCTTCCTTTACCTAGTCTCAAACCAGCTCTTTTGTAATTGTACTAAATACTATGTTACACTTTATTTATCTTTATAATCATCAAAGTCTGTGTATTTTTGGATACTTCTTTATTTTACTCATTCTTTAAAAATACATGGGCTTGTAAAACTATAGTACAACTAATAAAATATTTTTTTTCTACTGCTTTCAAATCCTTGAATAGTTTGAAAGGGAACTACCATTTTTTTATAGAATAAATGTAACTAAATGTAAATAAAGTTACGAAACAAAAGGTACATTAAAATGTGACTAAAACTAAATGAAAATAACCAAGTTTAAAAACAAACATTAATTCAGAGTTCAGTAGAGTTAAAGTTCAATTAATCTGGATGAAAATCTAAATGAAAAAAAAAAGGAATATTCAATTAGTTATAATTGAGTTACAAGTAAAATACAAACAAATAATACAATGAAATGGTAAAAAAAATGATAAAATAAAATGGACTATGATTAACTTCTAAAGAAAAATAAACAAAAAACTAATTTAAGTAAACAACTAAAACAAATGTAATATATCTAAATAATTAATTAATTGATTAATTTCAAATAACAAGCTGAGGATTGATAAGTTATATTTAACACCCTTAAATCCCAGAACATTTAGAGCAAAATACAATTTTATTTTTTGAATAAATGTAACTTTATAAATACTAAAATGTACTAAATAAAATAAACTAACAAAACTAATAAAAAAAACCCAAATAGAATTAAATGAAAAGCTGGAAAAAATTAAAGTGAAACTATTTCAGACAAAAAGATAAATACAAAAAAATAAACGTAATGTAAATATAATTAAAATGAGTCAAATTAAGGGAAAAAAAATACAGAGGGAAATAAATGACAATTTATTTAAACTGAACAAATCCAAGCCAAACTATAATTAAAATATACTTACTTAAAAAAGAAAATAACATTATTTTTTATAAATAATCCTATTCAAGTAAAATAAATAAAACAACATTGATGACATAAAATAGTAAAAACAAAATCTAATTTTTTTTATTAAAGGAAAAAGTAATAGGGCAAATGAAATTGATAAAAAAGAAAAAAAAAATCGGTAAAATAGTAATTAATATGATATAATTAATCAATTAATTAATTTAAAATAATTAAAATATATATATATCTACAAATATTGTAGAAAAATATACCTATATGCAAAAATGCTACTTAATTTTTTGTAAATATTCACATGAATTCTGCTCAGAGGAATTTATATTTTGGTATGATAAAGAAAAATATTTTCTATTTTTGTAAAAGCTACTTCATTCACATCATAAACTATAAAAATTGTCATAATGTTATTTGATAATAAATGTCAATAATCTGCCAAAACTTGCCAACCTTACTTTATGGTAAATTAAACGCATTTTTTTTCTAAAAACAACCACCTAAATAAATAACTATATATACGATTCTTTAAAAAATGGAATATCAAATTATAATATAAATTTAATTTCCACATAATATGACCTACTTTTAACATCAACATTACCGTAACAATTCAATTAATAATGCTTGATTAAAAAACAAAAGAACTAAAATTTTACATAAATGTTTAAAAAACATTTTGTTTGAATGTTGTGCAATGTTGTGTTATGCTGCTGCTGATCATTTCATTAAAGTTTTTTTCATATATAATTTTTGTACTAAGGCAAAAACAAAAATGTATTTATTATATGTGTTTAAGAGTTTTTAACTTAAACGTCATCAAACCTAGTTCAACTACTTCTTTTAAGTACTAGTGGTATTTTTGAGTTTGCATTTAACTAGTATTAATTTTTTTGTTTATTCTTTATCGTTTGTATAAGCTTTATGTCATTAATAGGGCACTGAAAAATAAAAACATGGTTGTCTGTTAATAAATGGATCGTAAAACTTGTGACAACTCGGTTTTGGTCAGAAAAAAGTGATCAGACCAGATCGGGACATCTCTAGTTTGATCTTTGGAGGTCTTACGGAGCGGATGGTCTGGTCGCTCTGCTTGATGACCTCTTGAATCTGCCGCAGAATGGTGACCTTCATGTGCTCCAGCTCCTGCTGCTGCGTGATGGCGTCTGCGATGCAGGTCCGGTACGTGGCCTCCGCCTCTTCGGCCTAAACCAGACACCCATTAATTCAGACCCAAACCTCCCAGCTGCCCCACACTGGAACGGCGCTGACCTTGTTGCGTGTCTCTTCCTCCAGCCGTTTCTTCTTATCCACACTTTTTGTGGTGGCGCTGCCTCCCTCCTCCTCAGCCCTGTTAGCAGCAGTCTTGGCCTTGTCATACTCTTCACAGCGAGTCGTGTAGACCTGTTTGGCTCGCCGCAGATTTGCCTCACACTCCATCTGTGTCCAAACACACCACAGTGGCCATCTTGAGCATCTATAATTTGTATTTGAGCTTTTTGAAAGTCATTTTTCAAGTGTTTACAAGCATTCACATTTATGTCTGTCACTGAAAACAAAATACAATTCATTGTTTCCTGGAAATAAATGGAAAAGGTAAGCCCCAGGACACAAGGTGGCACTGCTCAACCACACTCTTCTAACACCTGCTTGCTTATACTGAAGAAGTGAGATGTTATACATGATTTTGGAATGACATGCAAAAAAACTATTCACGCACCAACTCCAGAGAATGGTTTTTAGTTTTGAGGGAAAAATCTAAATCGGTCAAAAAATGCATTTCAAAGTGTCTTTGTAAAGTGCAAAATATTCAACCCAAAGATGAGTGTTTATGAGTTTGCTTAAACATTACGTATTAGCCTTTGTCATTGTGGACTGTGCTCACGAAGACCATTTTGTGCTTGAGCAGCAACAAGCTCATTTATTCATCTTCATGTCGGCTTTTTCCCTTTCGGGGTCGCCACAGCGGAATGAACCGCCAACTCTCTGGCATATGTTTTACGCAGCGGATGCCCTTCCAGCCACAACCCATCGCTGGGAAACATTTACACACACATTCACACGTTAACACTATGGGCAATTGTTCTTACTCAATTCACTTATACCCATGTCTTTGGACTTGTGGGGAAACCGGAGCACCCGGCGAAAACCCACGTGATCACGAGGAGAACATGCAAACTCCACACAGAAATGCCACCTGCTCCAGCCGAGCCTAGAACCAGCGACCTTCTTGCTGTGAGACGACCGTGCTACCCACTGCACCACCGTGACATGCAGCAACATGTTGTTTACTCTGAAACACATCCAGGCCCATTAGGAATCATTCTCGTTGATCAAATAGCTTTTAATACGCTTTGTTCCTATATAATGCCTGTTTAGTCATAAAGCAACAAACTCAAGTGGAAAAAACCTGCCGTGTTCAACCCTCAAGTTTCAGATGAATTACCAGCTTTCTCCTGGCCTTCAGCCACTGCTCCTTGATCTCTTTGCGTTTCTTCTCATGCTCTTGTTTGCGCAGCAGAAGAGGCTGCGGATGAGCGCACACAACATGAACACATAATGATGTCACATATATCTATAAATAGTTCATTTTTGAAATAGTATTTCATATACGTTTGAATTTTTAAAAAATAAATAAATACATTCCACAAATTTCTATAACAAAAAAACGAATGTAAAAATACATAGATTTTTGTTTAACGTTTTTCATTTGTCTAATTTATGATACACAAAAAATAAAACAAAACCCTATGAGCTAGAAGTTTGGATTAATGAGTATTTTGAAAGTTTGCATTACTCTGAATGAAGCTATCCACTTTTATTAGACAGAGAAATAAACATACACCCAGCTGCAGCCTCACAGAGAACCAGATGGAGGTAGAAGCTAGCGGCAGCCTGGGTCACTAGAAATTACTAGAAACAAACCTTTGCCCCTAATCAACTTCGTAGATTGTCTTCGACATCCTTTCCCTAACACAATTAACAACCTTTCCAAATTTCATTCAATTCCTGGCTAGAATTCCATCGCTTATGCTCCTGCTGACTCCTGTTCTGCTACTGTTGGGTCTGTGAGTCTGTAGCTGGATATTATTGAAGCAATTAAAACACCTCACATTTAATTTGAGTCCTTGAGCTCAACCCAATAAAGTATTTTCATTCAGTTTAAAAATACACATTATTTTATTTGTCTACCAATCACTACTATTTTTCTCCTTATTAACACAACTATTAAAAAAACGTAAACCCACAATAATCATTATTTAATAATCATGCATCCTTTAAAATACATCAGCTGCTACTCATGTTACTCATAAAAAAACAAAGAGATAAATAAATGTGTGAATGTGTGAGTACCATGATGAAGGTCTGGTTCTGGAGGGTGGAGGCGGCCTGTTGCATCCCTGCACCCTGCTCCAGATCCTGCTCCAGGGCCAGCGAGTAGATGGAGAAGAACGGCATGTGTGGCTGCCGAACACACAAGCCCTCAGATGAGGAGGAAGATACAAAGAGGAACAAGATGCTGTGAGGAAGAGAGCACTGAAATCTCACCTGCGTGATGGTTTGTTTGCAAGACTGATAGATCCTCTGCAAGCCCTTGGAGAACTCCAGCTCTAAACAAAACATTCAAAGGATGATTTTTTGTGAATATTATGATTAGATTGTCTTCATTTTGAAATTGAGTTGGGAACAGCGTAATCTTACCCAGAACAAGCTTCTTCTCTACATATCCGATGAGATCCTTCATGTATTTGGAGATGGTTTTAGCGTAAGTGAGAGCTGAGTCAACGCCGCCTTCACTGCGCTGCAGGATAATGTCCACCTCTTCTGAACTAATCACTGTCGAAGCACAAAAACACTCTTATCTAAGCCAAATGGATCATGGGTTTATATTTATGCCATATTATTTATATCTTCTGCCTTGTCAAAAACAGCTCTGTTGAAAATGACTCATTGTTGGAGTCTGGCCCTTTAAATGATCCTGAATTACTGCTGAATCATCCAAAATATGTCCACACCATTGTCAGTGAGTTGTTGAGAGTAAATAGCATTGTTTTTTTCATCTTTACACTCACAAGGCCATTGCTCAGCAGATATAACAGACCGTGCTTCTCTGTGTGGGAAAAATAGCTTTAATCCAAACATTTAGGAATATGACAATTTCAATGCATGGTAGTTTTTTTGCTTGCTTATTTGGTTGTTACTTTGGGTAGTTACTTTCAGTACTCCATTTTGTAGAGACGTCATAAAGTCTGTTTGTGCCAGTCGGGTGATCTTTATTGGGTCACAGAATAAGTTTGTTTTACTAAGATCTCTTAAAGCCACAGGCTTCTTCTTGAGAATGCACTCACTGCTGCTTGTAGGGTGGCGATGAATACTTTTTTGATGTGGTAATTTTACGTCTAAACCAATGATTGTAATAAATGAATTTGGGTTACTGGCAGCAGCCTGTGATTGATACATCATTCCCAGAGGATTGTTTTTACCAAAAACATTTCTTTAAACTAAATCTAACAGCATTTCTCAGATAATCTGGAGCATACATAGATCATTAACGCATTTGATGCCACAGCGAGGACAACCTGTGCTTCTTGAGCGAGCCTATAGTCTTGTGTTTTCTGTTCTTGCTTTGAAATTACTGCTTCTTTCCCCTCATGATATCTTTTATGGTCATTTTCCAAACAACTGTTTTTACATAGTAAAGTTTGATTATGTTTCTTTTGCTTTTATTTAGTTTACCTTTAGTTCATGTCTGAAGAAGTCATCTGCTAGGACAAGGACAAAAATTAAGTCATTGCATTTGGAAGCAAAAGCGAGGTTGATAAGGTGAACACGTATCTCACTGCTGAGGGCCTAACAACTACAATTCAGGTCAGGAATCTTGGGGTGATTCTGGACTCAGATTTTAGTTTCAATAGCCACGTCAAAGCAATGACCAAATCAGCTTATTACCATCTTAGAAACATTGCAAGAATCAGATGCTTTGTGTTTAGACAAGATTTAGAGAAACTGATTCATGCTTTCATCTCCAGTAGGCTGGACTACTGTAATGCTCTTCTCACAGTTCTTCCCAAAAAGACCATTAAACAGCTCCAGCTCGTTCAGAATGCAGCGGCTCAAATTCTAACCAAAACTAGAAAGTCAGAACACATTTCTCCAGTTCTTAAGTCTCTACACTGGCTGCCGGTCTCCTTCAGAATAGATTTTAAAGTTTTGCTGCTCGTATATAAGTCCAAACATAACTTGGCACCTAAACACCTAACAGACATGATCAGTGAATACACACCAAACAGAGAGCTGAGATCCCACAGATCAAATAAATTAGATCTACCCCAGGTAAATTCCAAACAGGTAAAATACTCCTTTAGTTACCATGCAGCCCACAGAAGAACCAACTTCCAGAGGAGATCAAGGGTGCCAACACTTTAGTCACATTTAAATCCAGGCTATAGACTCACCTGTTTAGTTGAGCTTTTTTCAACTGAGCACCAACGTCCGAACAACTATTTTATCTCTGCACTTCACTTTCTTAATCTATGTCTTAATTTTGTTTTGAATCATTTCGTTTTATTTCTGGTTTTCAGTGTAAAGAGCTTTGAATTACTCTGTGTACTAAATGTGCTACACAAAAAAAATGCCTTGCCTAAAGTTCCAGTTTGATATAAAAATCCTCTTCCTTTAGGGTTCTCATCTATACTGTATACACTTGATGTAGCTGTTTCATAGCAGTTCAAGTCTAGTGTGTTCCAAGTTCCAGTCTCACCAAAAACATGTCAGGTCTCTGTCAATTCCTAACAAGTTGCAGAGACATGTAAAGTTCTGTCAAATGTATGGAGCATGTGATGGTTTAGAATTTAATATAATTGATATTGTTAATTCCATGGGTAAGTGTTTAAATACTATATGAAAATAACTCATTTGTTCTTGCTTGCACTGTATATGTACTGAGAAATGTACCCAGTTCGGTTGAGTCACTCCGTGAGTGAAAAGCCTCGTGACCTGAGAGGTTCTCCATCGACTGAAAAGAAACAGAAAAAGGAAACAATATTCTGTTGAGATTGTGACTCCAGGAAGTCAGAACTGAACGGATTACAGTGAAGGAGAAGAAACACGCACCCTGCTTTTCTCAGTGGGCAAAACAGACAGCAGTGTACTACTGTCCACCTCTCCCATCAGCAGCTCGGACACACTAAATGACAAACAAAATATTAACAAATAAAACATACAAACAAAAGTGAGAATTCTTGTTAAAGGTGCCGTATCGCATAAAATTTTTGCATGTTTTAATATGGTTCCCTCATCAAAAATTGTTAACAGTTATGCAAATGACTGTCAAATTTACAAGCCGATCAATAAAAATGGCAGCTTTATTGGACTGTTGTAACAACATCAAGGCTTGGTTGGCTCAGAACTTCTTGATATTGAAAGATGAGAAAACTGAGGTTATATTGTTGGGAGCCAAACCTTCCTGAGTCCTTTCGATCTGGGACCTTTCACACAATATCTTAAACCTTAAGTTACCGAGTTTGGCATCACTATTGATTTGGATTTTAAAATAGATAAACAGGTCGATACAGTGAAGTCTTCTTTTTATCATCTTCAACATTTATATTTAATTAAGTTGTGTTTATTGTTTAAGATGCATGTTTTATCTCTTCACGTCTGTACACCTTTAATGCTCTCTATACTGGGACCAACCACAAAACGCTTCATCGCTTAGTTAGTTCAGAACGCTGGTGCATCGTTTAAAAGGAACCAACATGAGAGAGCCAACATCACACCAGTTCTAGCATCCTTACACTGGTTTGGGATTGATTTAAGTTTTTAAGAGTTTAATCAGACTTACCTGAATACCTCAATGAAATCATTCAGATATAAACTCCTGCGTAGTCTCTGAGGTCAGATGGTCAACTCCCGATGGTGGTTCCAAAAACCAGACTTAAAACTGACCCTAACCCTTGAGATCAGGGCATTTTCTGTGACGGGACCCTTGTTAAATTGCCTCCTACAGCATTTATGTCTCATCTTAAATCCCTTTTTTTTCCTTTGGCTTTTAACTTGGCCTGAGTTAGGGTTAGGGTTAACCTAACCCTTTTCTTAAGTGTGTTTTTAAATTTTGGTTTGTTTTATTGTGTTTGACATTTTTTTTTATTACTGGTTTATGAGTTCAAATTGTCATCTTTTTTTAAATACTGTTTTGTGTAGCGTTTTAGGAACTTTTCTGTTTGTGTCAGGAGCGTGTCAAGCTTGAACAATTACATGCAGGCAAAAAAAATATTTTTGCAGTAGAAGAGTCAATAATGAAAACAAAAAAAAACCCAGAAGGCTCTGAAGCCGTTTGTGTAAAACCACACATTAACTTCCTGTTTTTCTGTTAAGCTGCACAGCAGACACTCAACGAGTAGATTCTGAGCATTAGATAACACAGTCTCATGCTAAATACAGGGTTTTATTCATTAAATGAGAAGCGAACTGATGCTTCGTGCTGATCACATACTTGCTGCTGAACGCTACAGCGATGGTCTCAATAGCTTTCTCAAAGTCCTTCTTCTCTGCTTCGTTACACACTTCATAGTGATACCCTGAAACAAAAAAACAGTATCACAATCACACATGAAAGAGAGAAAGCTTAAGAGTAAGAGACGGGTGCTCAATTTTTAAAAAGAGGCATAAAATAATTAGCCATTTCTGTTGTTGATCATTTAGAGGACAAACTGTTCCTCAGATAAACATCATGAACAAGTAAAAATATAAACACAAAACATATTTAAAAAAAATGAACCAACCTGTATCCCAATATGTGTTCAATAACTGCACTAATAACAAAAATATATCTTATGGAATCCAATTTCCAGCAGGTAAAAAAAATACATTGCTTTAACACATTTTTTTACTGAAAATTTTGATAAGAAGATCTAAATGATTTATTAGACAGTCAAAACTTAGACTGAGGAAGTTGAAATTCAGATAAAAAGTGAACATTTTGGAAATAAAAATATGTTCACATAGTTAGCATTAAATTTTATCTCAAAATATTATTTTTTATCTCAAAATTACGACAAAACAATTCAGACAATTCAGATTCGGAAATGGGCTTTCGTACTATCCAGAATGTAGCTGAACAAACATATTTTTAGATTTGATCATGTTTTATAGCCCTCTCAAGAGGGTGATATGATGTAAACATAAAAAAATCCACGCCTTTTACATTTAAGCAAAGCAAAACGCCTACATTTCCCAGCAAGCTCAGCATCAGGTGACTGAAAATCTTCCATGCTATTCGCTCTTAACTGACAGAGACTAGAAATTACTGAAATCGTTCGCAAATGGTGTGATGTAAAATTGTTCTATAATATATTATTATGCCAATCAAATATACATCTAATCATAATCATACAATATAAATATAATAAACATATATTATGAAGGATCTTATTAAAATTATTTTTGATAGTAATTCATAAGGAGACTTTGGGCATCAAGGAGCAGACGCTCGAGCACAAGCCTGGCGAGGGGTCTGACCTTTGACCTGTGAGATGAGCTTCCCGGCAGCGGTGAGGGTCTCCACGGTGTTGAGGAGCGGGTACATGCTGATGACCTGCCGCAGCACCCGCAGGACCTCCCCCAGAAACTCATGAGCCAGCGGACGCCGGTTCTCCTGCTCGTCTGCAAACATTTCATGCTCTGAAGTGAACAGTGAACAGAAAACCCTTCAGATTCATTATTTCTACATGTTTGAGTCGGGTTTCACCTAATAAACTATGTGATGCTTGTTTAAAAACGCTAAATGAACAGGTTTATTAACCACAAATAAATGTGAAGAGATAGACCGCACTCACTAGAAAAATTCTTTTTCGGCAATCAAAAGAGTTTAGTTTGCCTGGCATCCCGCCCCCTGCTGGTAGAAGTGTGTGTCGCAGGCTATGACGCAAATCTTTGCTGACAGAAATGTTGAAGTTAAATATTTATTCTTAACAATGTTTGTCCTCCTATACAAACCATATTAAAACAAAAATAATTTACCTCCCCCATCTTTTTTCATTTTCAAACTATTTTGAAAAAGCTCCTGGGACCCACTAATACAGTGCTAAAGAGCTGCAGGTTGCCGACCCCTGGTATAGGGTATAAAAAAAGCGTCTGCCAAATGCATAAATGTAAATGCAATCTAAGTGACCTTTAGTGTCTGGAAGGCACCCTCAAATAAAATAAATCATTATTAATTTAAAAGACGTGATGTGACTGAAAACCCTCACTCAGATGTATTTTGAAGCGGTGTTGGAGCTAAAGTGAGTGAATGAAGGATTGACCCTTCTGTCATCACGAGTATTTAATGAGCGTGACTGAATGATGTTGCTCCACGAGTCCTGAGAGTGGAAGAAGTCTTCTGCAAACACTACTTCCTGCTCTGATGTGGTACACCACAGGAACTTGACTGCAGAACGCACAACAGATACAGGAAGAACCTGGCCTCTTGAGCAACCCGGGCTCCGCCCCCTGGGTCTTCCATGAGGTCACATGACTCACAGCGGATGATGTTTGTGACAGGACATGCTAACTGCCATGTGCGAGACGACCGTTTAGCATGCATACCATATTAGCTCTGTTTTCTGAACTAATGAAAAATACCATTCTGCTTTAGCCGTAGCTAAAGTCCGGTGGACTACAAACACTACCAAATTGTTTCAATTTAGGAAAATGTCAAAACATCAAACTTATATCTTGAGGAAATGATTAGATAAAATATCACTTTTTAACATGTTTCTAAAACATTTAGACGGAATACATTTAACTGTCAAGTGAAAATATGATTAAATACGTAAATGTTAAGAAAAATAAAATGTGTTACAGAAAATAATTGAATAAATTGAAACATTAAAGAAGCTTGAAAAAGGAAATACAAAAAATAGAAGAAAAAATTTAAGAAACTTAATGAAAAAAAATCAAAGGAAATGGATATGTAAAGAAGTCTTTTAAAAATAAAATGGGAATTCACTGTTTTTTAGGAAACAGTTTTTTTAATGAAACTGTTAAACAATTAATATTTAAAAAGTAAATACACAAAAAACATTAAATAATGTTAAAAACATGACAAACAGAAAACAGCTTAAATAAAATTAAACATTTAGAAAAAAAAGAAAGAAAACAATCTACATTATTTTACAAAATGTAAAAAAAAATTCTTAGAAACATTGAAGAAACTTGTAAAAAAGAAAATTAAACGTCAAAATAAATAAAAGGAAACAATGAATAAACTTAAAAAATTAAAGCAAAGGCTGTGTAAACTGTTAATGAAACATTGAGTTAAATAAAACTTTAAAAAAACTAAATAGAAATGTTAAGGAAACTTAAAATATAAACAAAGACATAAAAATGTATAACTAAAAGAAGTCTTGATTAAACTTTTTGAAAGATAAATGAAACATTCAGTAAACTCAGAAAAATGGTTTTAAGACTTTAAACTTTTAAGAAAATAAAAGGATTTTTTTAAATGCTACAATTTTTTTACAGGAAAATTAAATGGGACAAACTACCAAACTTGGCAAGAGGAAAATCTTAAATGTCTAAAAAATTGTTCATTTGAACCTATTTTTGGAAATATTAAGGGGAAAATTCAGGAAAGTTACAGAACAATGAATAAAACCTTAATAATGTTACATAACTGATTTATTTATTTTGCTAATCCTCTCAGTATTGTGAGTTAACTTTCTCAAAAAAAGGAACACAGAATGATTTATTTATCCTCAAATAATTCATGTCGACCACACATCCTTTACCTTCAAGCACTACATCCTTCAGCTTCTCCACAGCTTTGGCGAACCTCTCTACTATACGCAGAAGAGAGGGGATGTCCTCCACCTCGATGGCCGCTGAGCTCTCTGTCGTCTCCTGTGAAGGACTCTGGGCGAGGATGGACTTTCCAGGACCCTTGCCGAACACCCAAGACTGGATGGGGAAGCTTGCTGCACTGGCGTTCCGACTCAAAGAGGTCGGCCGCTTCAGGGTGCCCATTGGGGACGGACACAACTTGGAGTGCTGAGCCAGAGGTGTTCCTGGACAGGACGCAGAGACATCCAGGACTGATACGGAGAAGGATTGGGGAGAAAAGGTGACTCCATCGACTGCATCTTTCCGAGGCTGCTCTTGAAGAGCGGATAGCTGGAATATAAACACAGTGTATTTATAGACTAATACATTGACGACTAACAAACAGGCAGATATTAAGTGGATTTTTTTTTTGTGTGTGTTTTTCCAGAACATAACAACTTTCACAACAGCGATTGTGCAAGTGCTGCCTACTTCCTGTCACACCCCAAAAGCAGAGGCGACAGTTAAGGCCTAAATGACAATAATATTCCCTACCTTGCAGTTTTACTAATCAATTACACAAAATTACTCAGGGAAAATGTTTTCGACATTCCCTGATGAAGACTTTAAGGAATTTAGCTTTTCAGATGTAACGTCCTTTAAATCTACAGACATATTAAGAAAATATTTACCACATATTCCTAAACATTATGAACTTATTTTAAGTGAATTATTTTAAGAAGGAAAAAAACGTTTTCAAAGTGGAAACAGAAATATATTAACTGATAAATATTCACAGATTCTAAAAATTAGAAGTAATTGACTAAAAAGCCAACCAAAACATAAAGTCACACAGGAAGTCAGACATCTTGCTTGAAACAGCTGTAACAAATAACTTCAAGATTAAACCAAGCACAACAATAAACATTTGAAGCACTGTAAACCCCCAAACCCACTTATAACCAGAGCACAACTCACCTGTTTTAGCCAGACGTTGGGTCTATTTGGTAAAATGTCCAATTTGGGTTTGCTTTTGGACTTTTTCTCTCTCTGAGACGTCGCATATGGACTGAAGGACTTACTGTTACTCGACCCTCGCTTTAACATTTCCATTTATGTACCTTCGATTAGTTCACTTGTATCATAATTCGGTTGTCTTACACGGTAAACTTAACGTTACATAAAAAATACGGTAGCAAAGTTTAAAATATGAACTGTTAAATTACCGTTAATCGTTATATTTAAATGAAAGGTTTGTACGTGCGTTAACAGTAACGTTACATCACACCGAGGAAGTTTCGCCCATTGTTTAATTTAAAGAACATAACAACCAAAATAATGACACTAACGTCTCGTATTCAGACAAATTAATTCGAATAAATTATTTTCGCTAAGCTAAAACGATCAGCAAACGATCAGCGTCAAACACGCTGACTGTCAGGAGGAAAGCAGATGCTGCGTGACTTACTGATGGAGAGCTGAGAGGCGCTGGGCTGCTGCTTCCTGTTCGACTCTTCTTTGACATCGAATGAGTCTTTATCAGCTCCCTCGTTCTTTTGGAGAACATTTTAGATCGTTAGCATATATCTTCGTTTATGATAACCCCCAGCCCATCCTCCCCATGTCCCAGAGCTGTGGCAAGGTGAAGGTTCCGTGTTCGAGCTTGTGTCAATCCTCGAAAATGATCACTGTACTGAGACACAGCCGCGCGGTTGGAGGCGCATCCGCTTTTCAGTTTATTCTCTCATTCTGCTTTTGACATGTGAAACTGCTCCCGTGAACACTCATGACAACTGGTTAGCACACTGCATGTCTGCTGAAACTTCAGAAAATGCACAACTTGAGAGCTTAGCGGTGTTTAACCAAATCTAGAACTATGGTCACCTGCTGTATAACCTATACATAACAAACATGTTTGTAGGTGAAAAAGCACAAAAATAAAATTTCTCAGTCAGATTTGGACACTTAACAAAAGCAAATATTTAAATTATTATATAAATGTTGACCCTTTGTTTCTAAAACTATAACCACAGTGCATTGTGGGAATCTGAGCTGTAATGGGTTTTTCAAAATGACTTGTCATGTAGTGTAATACCTAGTTTCAGGTTTGAGGAACATCTTACTGGAGTTTTAAAACTTGAACAGCTCTGTGTATACAAATATTGCCTTTTTGATGAACAAGTGAACTTGTTGCTGAAACCAAATCTTGGTTGCTGACGCATCACGCTGTAGAACCTCCCGTGTCATTCATTCATACCTAAAAGAAACCTTCCATGCCAAACACCGGTAACAGCCCCTGTATTACGCAGTGACATGAGGGGAAGCAGCGTTATGCAAGCATTTCAATGAGATCAGCATGCGGGAATGGAAAGTGTTTTAGTTTACCTTCGTCTGATCGCTGGAGAATTAATTTATTATCTGTGGACTATAGAACTGGAACCATATTTTCACCCATGAATAATGAACATTCTCATGACAATCCTCGAGCTTCACTGGTGAACTCGACTCTAACCTCAACTCTTCTTTCAATGCAGGGTAGTTTGATGTTGTGTTGATTGAACTCTGTTTGTCAATTCGGTCAATGCAATTTCAAAATCAGCCCAGAAATTTTTTTCAGCAGCTCCAAAGTGACTTCGGTTGCATTACGTAGAGGAGTTTATTACGAACGAATCAGTCTACATATCATTTGCATATCACTCCCAAATCCAGTAAAATGAATGTGTGTTGTAACAAGATAAAAGCTTTTTTTTTTTGCATGTATGACAACCTGTTGTTGAAGCCCTCGAACATCTAATTAAAAAGTAGCACAATTTTGCTACTTATATTCATACCATGTAGTAGGTACTGCATGAAGGGCTGGTAACATTAGCTTTGGATAGCCCAGATGAGAGGGTCCTTAATGATGTCCTCTTATTATTATTTCACGAGTTGCTTTCATCGAACTAGCTCAGAAAACGCAAGCCTATGTGGCGAGATTAAGATAAGCATACAAGGCGAGCTGTCCATGGGAGGGCCTCAGGTCGAGAAGATGTGGAGACAGGGGTGGCGGGGGGAGTTTTGCATTTCATCGTCAAATTGGAAGAGGAGTGTTTACGGTTTTATGTCTGGGAGCGGCCAGAAGGATTGAAAACACCTGTAGATTGTTCGCTAGTTATCTGATCACTCCTCCTCGGAACTTCACATAGTAAAAGTGCATTTGTGCTATCTTTAAACAAAAACCAAGTTTTCTTACCTCTTGAGAAGGGTGTCACTGTAACTTATTATTAACATTCAAATCCTCCTGCTAATTCTAGATGTTGTGTTTGTTAAATTAGGCAACAAAAACAATTGTCGTCAACAACTATTTTAACTTTCCCTTTAACGCCCAAATGAATTTCCATGTCATGATGTCCAATTTTGTTATTTTATAATAGTCAAAAAAGATAATTTTCAACAAAAACCTCACCTAACACCAAATAATTAATAGTTTCCCCAACAATCAAAAATGTGTGTATTAATATCAACAATTCTAAACAACACAGTATTCATATTTTAGTTAAACAAGTATACAATAATAGGCCACCACACACCTATTCATATACATATAATGACGTGTACACGCCTCGAGCCCAAAATAATGGGAGTGGACGGGAGCTCACACATCAGATTTGTGCGAGTGAAAAAAAGGTCTGCTATGTCTTGTCACCATGGTTTACAAACTGCATGATGTCGTGCTCAACCAATGAAAGCTGGCTCTTTTGATCAAGTATTCAGAGTATTTCAAGACATACAAGAGCCATTTGGTTGAGTTGGTGTGGAATTTACATTTGCATAGGACCTTTTCCAACTCCCTTGAAATGCCAAGAAAAGAAGAAATCGCTACACTTACATCATCGTGACGTAGTCAAGCTTCAGTCCGTAGCCAGGAGTATGTGGCTACCAGGCAGCAATTTCGTAAAAATACTAAGCTCTAAATAAAAATAAGGGCAACAGTGTTCACTCTAATGTACTTCAAACCAACACTGAGGTCCTAAAAAATAAAATCTTGATTTAAAACTAGATTTCAGTAAGCTCATGCTCTCACCTCTCCAATACTGTGGTTGGATTTGCATCACGTGATCCAGCATCGCAGGTCAAAGTTCAATTCTCCTTTTCATCGAAGCAGAATCTTAGATCGTACTACGTAGTTTGAAATATCCAGTTTGCACAGTCACATGTGATGGTGAATGGATTTTTGTCATTGTGTGACTTCAGCAGGACCATTTGGGAGATGTTTACTTGATCAAATGTAATACCTACTTCCTTATTACGCAGATTCCAATGGCCCTAGAACATGCCTGAAAACTGCACTTCCATACTGTGCAGTCAAGTTCAAATACACAGTAGGCTATATAACAATTTACCAGATCAATTCCTACGACAAGAAACAAACGAAAGTGTAGAAATTACCTAATAAATGACGCAACACAAGAGAAATATGGAATCAGAATGAGATACTGCCAACTTATACAATCTGACTGATGGAAGACCTTGCAAACACAACTCATATTATTCTAATGTTTTTTGCCTATTTGTAACACATTAAGAAAACAACCTAAAGTAGTTCCTACAAGAGAAGTGCCACACTTCAGGTCTTTTGTGCAGATTAGTTGCAACTATGCATGACACTAGCGCTACGGAATCAGATAGCCACAAGATAGCCTATGGCCGATAATCAGATAGCCACAAGATAGCTTCGATAGAGTGGTCTTGTGTGTTTTATGATGGTTAAATAACATTTGCAGGGTTGTGGTCAACCAGGACCAACGTAGGACACCCCTGTCATAGAGCACGGAACACAATGTTTATTCAACGGTCGTAAATAATCCTCACTACAGCATGCAGTACTTCATTTCCAATACAAAGCTTTTACTACTTTAGTTAAAAAATGACAATACCCAAATGGCTTTTAATACAAAGGTCTATATTTATTTCCAAAAAACATCTTCTGAAGATCTCATAAAAAATCCATAAAAAGGAATGCAAGCCACCGAAGTAATGAACGTTTGGTAACAAACCTTCATAATCATTTCATCTTCACAATTACACGTAAAAAGTCCACAAAACCCTGAAAAATGAAAGTAAAAATCCTGTTTGCTTGTGTTGGTGTAGTGGTCCAGATTGGTCCATGTAAAGTGGTTTTAGTGTTTGTTTAAACTGTGTGTGTTACAGCTCTGTGGCAGGGCCCCACTCATCTTCATCTACTTCAAATTCTTCATCGTCCCCGTCATCCTTGACGTTTTCATCGGTGTCACTGTCACTTCCTCTGATTTGCGTTCTGCGCATTTGCATAGCTTCATGATGTGCCAATCTAAACGAAAACATTAAAAATAAAATAAAATCACTTACACTACTTTAAACACGTAGGGCTGCACCTGGTTTATCAAACTTACACAATAAAGGAAGGGGAGGCTTTTCTTTCTGGTTCTTCAGCTAAACGGGCCTGAAACGAGAACATTGCGATCAATAGTAAACAAAAAGTTTAGTGCACTCGCAGACATCATCTGTACCTTTGCAACCAAGTGTTAGCCACCAGCAAGATTAATAAACCGGACAATTATCAACCATGCAACACCGAATGCATGCAATCAAGGTTCAATTATGTATGATTTCACGCGGGCCAGAATTTGGATGTTGGAAAATTAGTATATGACTAAGAAAAGAAGTTGTGTGGTTTACAAATAATTTGTATGTTAGGTCAATTGAAAGACACAATCCTGAGGCCTTGAGGATAAGGCATCACAGGTTCTGCGGTGTGAACAATGCTGTTTAGCAATGCAGACCGGAATACATAATTGACAAAGTTCAAATACTGGAACTTGGTGGAGTCAACTTGGCGAAATCTTTGGGTACGAGGCCATGCTAAAAATCAGGATCTTCCTAGCGTACATATGTAAGGCAGAAAAAGAAAACTGGCATTGCAGACATCTGGATTCATCAAACATCGACACAACTACTGTAAGTGACTAAAACACCCCTCAAATTGTATAGAGTTAATACTATTATTAATGCTTTCAATTTATATAGTACTTAGATTGATAGATGCTTTCCAATTTTCAGAGTGTTATTTATTCATTCAACACTCACACACTGGTGGTGATAAGCTACCTTTGTAGCCCTCAGCTATCTGGGGAAGTCTGACCAAACATGACTGCCATTTCATGCCTATGGCCTCCTGCCCACCACCAAACACCACACACCAGTCACACACATAAATACAGGGCAATGTGGGTGAAGTGACTTGCCCAGGGCCACAAAGGCAGAATGGACCTGTTGGGATTGAACGGCCAACCCTCTGGTTGTAGGAGGACCAACTACCCCACTGTGCCACTTTGCCATACCAGTTTGAGAATTGTGTTCTTACAATGTGTCCTTACTGAGTAAATTCTGGTCAAATTGTTACTCAGGTTTAACTCCAATTCACAATAAAACGTTTAAAAATAGAGTAAAGAAAATAATGTATCCTATTTCACAACTGTTAAGTGATTCGGAAACAAGATACCTGTTGAAGTTTCTCCTCGATGGCTGACAGTGGAGGAATCTCTGGTTGCACATGGACAGGATCTGGGGCCCTGAAGTTCGGTGGTACGTCGGAAGGTGTTGGTGGAGCTGGCTCATCTTCATTGCTGAAATCAGAATCATTGAAACTGCGGTGTGAGGTTAGGTCATCTTCCTCCTGAGTCGGCACCAGTCGTGGGGATCGAGGCTCTGGGACGTGAAGGATTGGAGGAACTTCACTTGGAGGAAGAGTATACTCAGGTTCTTGCTCCTCGTATGGCTCTTGATGAAAAGAAGGACTGTGATTCAATCCCCTCGCAGGCTCAGAGGAGCGTGCAAGTGCAGAGCTTCGGTATCTGCCGAGGCTCTCTGAGGGTTCCTCCAAGTCTTCGTTGTCGGTGTAGACTTCACCGTCTGTGAAGGGTTCACCATCAGTGTCCTCGTAATCACTGGCACCACTGAGGTAGTCAGAGTTATTGCCACGGCTAAATGCATCAAGCTCTTCGTCACCGCCTCCCTCCAACTGCACAAAAACAAGGAGTTTTGTCAGTAATACATGTTGGCAAATATCACTATTCCCACCAGATTTGGTCAACTACACAGCTTGGTATGGTGTATAGACTTGGGTGGTATACAAATTGATAGTCAAACAAAAATTATATGACTGGCCCAGCCAGCTTCACCAAACGGTCGGTTTGGGCCTAAAACTTTCAGTAACTAAAAACCAACTGACAACGAGTGAATTAATAGGCATAACAAATTAATGAATGAACAAATAGGCATAAATAAACAAAAGTCTAGTGAATTAGAATCCTGTATGACTCTCAGGAAAATATGTAGTTTGGAGGTATTTGAATCTCTGGTAACATTTTTGTTTCACAATTAGCAAATTGCTAATATTTGCCCGTATTTACCACTTCTCTCTTCTCATTCTGTTGAAAACTGAAATACTGCAAATTATTATTTATTTTTTTAAAGACCATTTTCTCATTTCTCTCTCTCTCTCTCTCCTCCCCACGATCACGTGAGGACAACCATGCTTACTCAGTTTTAAGTATTAAATAAATTATATTTAATATTTCATTCTTGTTTCCAATACAAGTGCATTGTTTTATGACCGTACAATGTATTTGAAAACTGATCCTGTTTTTTTTTTAGATTTAGAACACATTATACCCAAGCTTAGTTGAAAAACAAAGACAAACCGTAACGAGTCAAGCTGACTTCTAATATCAGTTGTGAGAGGGATTGAGAGTGGGACTCCGCAACATACGTCTTAATCAAATGGTTACAAAAAAAGTAGGGACCTAAACCATTTTGAAAAAGCCCCCAAAAGCATGCCAAGTTAAGTGGTACCATAACAAAACATGTGGGTGAATAAGTGGGAAAAGACAGCAAGTGGGTGCTCAGTTTTATAAAAAATTACATTAATCGTAGCATCGCTGCTCTTACCGCTACTTCGGAAACCCAGACAGGCTTGGACTGCTGCTGTCGGATCTTGTCCTTCAACACATCGTACCACATGTTCGTAGTAGGCTGAAGATCAATCCGTGCTGTCAGAGGAATCAAAGTTTAGAGCACCATCTTTCTGACACCCCCAAAACAACCAAGTTGCAAAATCTGAGGTTTACCAGAGAACAGATTGCTGTAGTGCTTCCTCAGCTTCAAGGCTTGAGTGTAGAGTCGTCGAGAGCTCTTGTTAGAGCCTGGCATGTACTTTTGCCTCATTGACTTCACGTCCTTCCTACTGTGAGGATCCAAGAAGAGCACCATGGGATGGTACTGGATATACTTCAACCGTTCTATTGCAGTGGGTGTGATATCCAGTAAGGGATGCTTGTCCTTGAAGGTAAAACCATTTGATTAGATCAAGGGTTCAGTTAAGGAATGCTGGTTTGAGCTAATGAGGTTACCTGTTCTGCTATCCGCCGGACTGTGTCTAGTTTGATTACACTAGACGAACTATCATTTCCACTTCTGGCAACCATTTCTACACAACAGAAGCATTTTTAGATTGAAAGGAACTCTTTTTTTCTAATCCTAAGTTAGGTTCACCTACCTGCAACTTCAAATTCATCAGGCAACTCTCGAGCCAGCTTCTCGTTCGCGATGTCGTTCAGTGGACCCAAAATGACAATGGGCCGTTTGAAATTGGCTGTGAATTAAGGATACGGATGAATTAGATATTGAAATTATGATATAATGCTTGCATTAATGATACTATCAAACTTAAAAGGAGATTGTTTCTTGCATCTTCAGGTTAAAGTTATAATCTGGGAATTCTACAAGTCTGTTTGTTTATTTGTGTATCAGTGTCATGTAGGCTACAAAAGCAAATTTTCTAGCAAAAAAAAAGGTTCATCATTGCCTATCATAAATACAAGGCTTTATAAATGTATAACCTTGAATGGTGTTTGGTCTGTGGGACACAATTACAATTTTCATCAAACGAAAAATTGTACAAGCACGCATTATTTGAAACTAAAATTCACTGTCCTCGGCTCATGTTCTGTGGAAAACATACATCAGAACACATTTATATATTTTTATTTCAGTGTATTCCATCCTCCCTCTCATTTATATTAAATACAATGTGTTCAGGTGTACTGGACCTGGGGCATGTAAAAGTGTGAAAATTTTAGATTCTGTACCTTTATTCTGTCTTCCCACACAAACATAAATCCCACATAAATATAAAATGTTACATTTAGTATGAAATTATATGATTGTGTGATTTAAAGCCACAAAATAAACATAAAATATATAATCATAACATAAAACATCTTAGTTGGGTGAATTAAACTCCCAAAAAGGCAATGGGTTCACCAGACCTGCAAACACTGCCTGAGTCACAATATTGAACAACACAAAAGGGTAAAAAACACAAGTTTAAAAGGAATAAAAAACAAAAAATGTTATATACGTAAATCTTTTTATTAAAAAGTTATTTAAAAAGTATGTTTATCATAAAATAATTCCCAATAATTATACATTTTTATAATTCAATATTCATATAACATATTATACTGCATTGTTTTTCTCTTAATTTTAAAAAATAGTTTTAAAATTATAATTTACAGATAACAGGTGTTGGCAGTTAGGACACAGTGGTACTTTGTCTCCTTTGAAAACAAAAACCATGCTCGAGTCTTGCGTGCCCAATTCGACATCTAGTTAAAACTATTTGGTCCAATCTAGTCTTAAATCGTATGATTTGGAATTCTACAAGTAGCAAAGAAATATAGTTTAAATCCTACAAACCAACCCTCTCTCAGCAGGACCTTTTCATACGCTGGAAACTTCCCTTGAATCGTCAACTGCAGGAGATCATCACGTGTCCTTCGGTTGTTCTTTTTAGCTCCTCTCAGACCCCGCAGCTTCCAGAATTCAGCTCTGGGACCAGTCGCCTGCCGTTCGGCAGCATTTATCCTTTGTGCCTGCTCCAAATTTGCTAGCGTTTCAGCCCTGATGTAGAGAAGCCAAAGACTCAGAGACCCAGTGGGAACTTCAAAAGCAGAACTAGAATAGGTAATCCTTCAACCTGGCGTGGTTGGGAATGGTTCCCTTGTCTAGTTCAGCCAAGTCATTCCCCATGCGCACAGCGAGCCAGGTTCCCAGTTTACCCCGGTGCATGGTGTCCAGCACTCTGAACACTTCTCCTCTGGTGAAGTTCAAGCCTACATTGCTGTCTGCCATGTGGTCGAAGTGTGTCCGGATGTAGAAGGAGTCTCCGAGGCTGGATTTCAGGATTTTCTTGTAGACTGAAACAAGACATACATTTTACTTTAGGAAATTTGATTTATTTGCAGTGGTAAAATCTAAGAGAACACTAGAGAAGGGGAAGAGAAAGAGAACACTCAACAAATTAGACAGTGAAAACCTTGAGTCAAGTCTTTGACATATATAAAATAGACCATGAAAACAAGATTATAGGAGTAGAGATGCTAGGATTTGGGCCATTTGATCTACAAGATCCCTACAAAAAAACTCTACAAGAAAATGTTTATATCCAAACTTTTACAAAAGGGCTTTTAAACTCAAAACTTTTTTTACATTTGTAAATGTTTTTATTTGCCTCAACTGTGAACAAACAGGGCAAACATTTCAGTGACAGGGAAGCAATTTTTCAGACATTGACTTTTCGATAAAAAGGTAAAGGGATAAAATGGTAGTGAAACATGTGAAATCTGTGCTGTTTCACCACAATTGCTGCATATATGAACAACCAAGCAACCAGTCAAGTTTAAATGCCTTGTGGATCACCTCTGTTGTTTTGTCTGTGAAATATTGGTTAATGTCGACGTACCAAATGGTATACTCAAAGAGTCCAAACTCTTGTCGAAACTTTTACCATTCAACTCAAATCTTGATTTAGTCCCAGTAAGAAAGTAAATACAATTTTGCAACATCTTTAAAGGCCTCATGTGATTATAAAAATCTGCTTTTACATTATTAATTTTATTTTACATTTAGTAAAAAAAAAAGTAATAATTTATTTTTTGTGTCAAGTTGGTGTATGAGATGGCATTAACCCACCACCAAAATTGGTAGGTGCATCACAATGCCATTGGTATTCAAAGCAATGCACAGAACATAACATAACAATTAAATGCACAAAACAAGCATACAATTTTCCAAAATCTGATTGCCAAGAATAGTTTAACACATTTACAAAGAAATGTTTAAATGACGCATAAATGACAATGGTTTGATAAAATTCAATCGGGTGTGGAAAAGGCCCCTTCTGGGCTACAGAGCTGAAAAAATGCTTTACGTTTATGTTATATTCTTTCATAGTTTCAAACTGCATCAATTGACTGCACTTAATTATAAGTGTTTAAGACAAAATTTCACTGGAATTGATGCATTTATGTAAGAAAATTATGATTTAAACATGGCAAACTCACTGTCCATCTTGTTCTGAGTTCGTATATCGATCCGTTCCCCAGCACGGACGTTCATGAGGTACATAGCTGCTTCCTCTCTGGTAAAGTGGTTGAAGTCTACACCATTTACCTTTCAGGACAGAACGTTGCATTAGTACTTGAGCTCATGTAGACTTCATGTAGAGTTCATGGTTCTACCTCAAGTATCTGGTCGCCTTCTTTCATGCCTTGCTTCTGGGCGGGACTGTTCGGCTGAACACCGCCAACAAAGATGCCAACATCATTTCCTCCCACAAGCCTTAAGCCAACACTGCCTTCTTTTAGAAACGTGACGTGGTTCTGGTCTGAGCTGTACCTGAAAGAATTCCAAAATCTACTTCATCAAAAGTTAACAGTAAGAACATAAACTTTAACAATCCTCAACAATCAAAACCAACAATATTGTGTAATTAATACAATTTGGATAGAAACAAAAGTTGAATCAAAAGTGAAAAATAATTATTAATAATACCAATAAAATAAAGACGACAGTGGTTCAATATTGTATGTTAAATCATCAATGCTGTAATTAAAGCAGAAACAAATCTATAATAATTACACTGTATACAATTCATTGTCTGCTATGATTAACTACCAATTTTGATAATACTATTGTGATTTCTTATTTATTTTAATATTTTTGTGTTATTGTCCACAAACATTCTGAGGACTTTTATTTTGCAATGATATTTAGTGCTATTTGGTGGAATGGAAAGGCTAATGGTTGAATAAAACCAATGGATTTAGCTCATGGTTTAAGTGCAATACAAAGTAAAGCATTTGTGTATAACTTTAATTTTTATGTTTGGTATTACTATTTCGTTTTAATAGTTTTTATGTTTAAAGTCTTATGAGTAGACCTGAAAGAAACAACATTTAATTTAGCATAAAAAAAATAAAAAATCACAGCAATCCTAACCCACAAAGCCTGTTTAAAATAGCATTTCTTTAGAACACATCAACAACCGCTAGATTACTGCACTGAAACATCTGTAAAATGTACCCATTATTTAATTTTTATATCAATTATAACTAGTCTAAATTGACACTTCGCTCACCCCACGTTTGGTGTTGGCACTGCATCAGGCGGAAGGGAATAAAGAGGCTCATCTATAACTTTAGCTGGAGATGGAAAGAAAAATTGTTAACTATAGATGCTGCAGTGCATCATGGGTCTTTGTCGGTCTATACTTACAGCTCATAATGGTTTGGTTGGGAATGGATACGTTGGAACGAAGCGTACCGTTTGCACGTGGATAACTGGAAAAAAGAAGATAACACAATCAGTGACAAATATCTGATATCTTTATCGAAAACAAGCTTTAACGAACACATTCAGTTTCTTTAAGGTACAGTAACAGGTTTCTGAGAGCCAGGGTTAACAGTTTAAATAACCACAACTAAGATGCTCAAAAAATAATAGTACCTAGTCCCAAATTTTATAGCTCCGTGGCTAACTGTTGTTTTAGGTTTAGATAAGCTGCTTTTGAATTTTTTTTTATTTAAAGAAAAATCACGTATCCCACCTCTAACGATTCCGTTTAAATTCACAAGATATCAGGGGTTGCCATATTACATTATTTACGATAATAACAGTACAATTAGTGCACTGCACACAATTCAAATAAAGATGTAAAACGTCGGTGCAATCATGGATGCAGGAAGTTCAGAGAAGAGCTATGAGAGAAAATGGTGCTATCAGTTTGCGGGGCTTTCTCCAAACATAAAATCTCATTAAAAAGAAAGGCCTGCAGATAGAGTCCATGTTTACTTGTGACTCCTTTAATAAACGGGGGGTTGGCGGTTCAACCGCTATCAGGTGCATTTTGCGTTGTGGCCCTGGGAAAGCCACTTCACCCTCATTGCCCTGTATGAATGTGTGAGAAAATTGCTTTTTGTGCAAAAACGTTATAATCTAAAACTAAAATCCTTTTCGCCATCAACAAATTCCCTTAAAATATTGTGATAATAATTAAGAGCAAGCCTTACCTGTGATCACTGTAGCGTTCAGGACTGGCGGGTCTCCTGACTGGTGACGGGGATCTGTCAGATTCAGAGGAATCTATAGAGTTCAAAAAAAGAAAACAAAACTTAAGAATATTCACAAAATAATGCAGTTTAGATCACAGCTGAGACTTTGGACATGACATGGTTGTTCCAGAAACAAACAAAGCTGTGTCCATTCTTATATTTGATCATGCAAGATGAAGAAACCAGTCTATCCAGTACAGAGATGCATCCAAAAAGGACTTTACACAGACCTTTAGGAGGAGGTTTAGTGGGAGAAGATTTGAGAGCAGGTTCCTGGCGGCTAACACTGATAGGCAACTGCATTTCAGCTCTGAGACAAATGATGGAATGTTATTTTTTACATTTATGTGACTCAAGGATTAACAATAGAGTGTTATAATATATTCCTACCCTTTAATGGTGCTCAAGTTTTTACCGACTGGAGAGAGACCTCTTGGAGGAAGACTGTATTCTGCATCAGAATCAGAATCTGAAGGAGCTGCTGACATGCAATTAAGAAAATTTCAGCAACACAAAAGCTACTCGTAACAGGTGAAATTTGAACACCGATTACATGTGAATCCTAATATGTAAAAGGCAAATTACATTGTATTATTAGAATCCGGTGTATAAAAATGTTATTTCGATTTTAAGGTTTACAACATGAAATGCTCTCTCTTACCTCTATGTACAGGTGTTGAGGGTCTTGCCCATTTTGGGGGCTCCATTATAGGGGGTTTTGTGACCTCTGGGATCACCCTGAAAGAAAAAGAGTGGACAGGGGGGGTGAGAGAAAAGAGGAGGATCATGGGATGCCATTTAATTATGGTCAACAATAACGGTAACCTAATGGAAATTGATTGCCGTTCAGAAACAGGGGGAGATATTCACCTTAGGGTCTTTATTTCAAAGGGGTTAACCATTTTCACCTTTGATTTTATGCTCCAAACTATAAAATTAAGGCAGATTTTTTTTAATGAGCTAAAATAAATAAATTCTGCTCCTCTCTACAGGGGGATTCAAAAAGTGCCACAACCATGCCAAGTTTGTTTCTGTCATCGATTTAAGGAAGTTTTAATGTTTGTCAAGTACTCTTCACATTGATTAATTTCCCAAGATTCCATCATGTTTATTTTATTTTTAAAGTTGTGGTATTCTTTTTGAATAACCCAACATAAATGTGTGTGTGTGCGTTTCATACTTTAAAACAGTATATAATTGGAATATTCTGAATTTTAGGACCAACATCTCCTTATATGGAGAAAAAAAATCAACATACCACAAGAGCATAATGGTTGAATTTGGTGTTGTTTATTCAACGATCAGGCATATCACATTTCCAGGAAACAAAATACATGAACGTATACAAGGAACATAAGATCAAAGAAAAAGCAACAGAAAACGTTTGTTTCGCGGGGTGTGCAGGAGGATGGTTGGCGTCCCTCATGTGTACCTGTATCTATTGCTGGCTGGAGTGCCTTGTCTGTGCGGGGGACTAGTGCTGTCATCAGACTCAGACTCTGAGGCATCTGGTAAGAAACCACAAAGTTTTCAGTGAAGCACCACTTTGGTATACAATAGAGGTGTTATATTATACATGAGTTATACTAGTATGGAGGTCTGTTAGGGTCAAAAGTATTTGTGACAGTGGATTAAATGAATGTGATCATGGGGCAAAAGTTTAGAGGGAGATGTTCATCTGTATGCTTTTATTAGAAGTTTAATGCTTCATGTGAGCCTCTATGGAAGGACAGATGGGAGATGATTGTGAACGATGAGGCCTGGGACACTTCGATTGGATCTTTCTTGAATATTCACATTCATACGGTGTATTTTTATTACAATATTTTAGCTTTGACATCCCAAACAACCACAAAAGCATCTAAAACAAGGCCTTTTTTATTCTTAGGACTTTCGACTTTCAGACTGCCAAGATCAATAGCAGCTGCATCCCTAAAACAACTAAAAATACTCCAAAAACAAGCCAATAGCCTAAAATAATGTAGTTTTTATTCCAGGAGTTTAATTATTATAGCCTTCTACTTCCTAATGGTGATTTGGAAGACTTTGACACAAGCAATTCGCAATATACATAGTTGCAATATTATATAACAAAAGTGTTGGTGATTTGTTTTGTATTAGTTTTTCATTAACTTGTTAGGGTGATTTTTGTGCCTTCCATTACTAGTATGAATAGTATGTATAATTTCACATAATAGCAAGTTTCTGAAAATTGTTTAATAACTCTAGGTTCCATTCAACTAAACTTTAAAGTAGGAGACAATTTAACAACAATAGGAAAACCCAATAAATATATGGTCATGGCAGAGATGCCCACTGGGAATTCTCCCAATTCCCCTGAGTGGCTACTCTGGATTAAACACCTCCTACTGTTACAACTGACCAACCAGATGAAGGCTCATGCCTATTTGCTTAGTTAAATCCAGGTGCCAATTTTTTGTGGTGTATTTTTTAGCTTTAAAAATGTTTCTCTCTAAAGTCCTTCCAATGGTCAATTTTTATTGTCCAACAAATGATTTTTTGCACAATACTATTTTGATGGTATGCATGTAAAACAAGGGCTATGTCCTGCTCTCTGGTTTAGGGGTAGGCGACTAGATACTTGATACCCAACACGCAGCAAAGCATCGAGCACTACGCTTCCTGTCACACTCTCAAAGCTCCCATCAATAGAGACAAAAATTGCCCAAAAAACAATATAAAAAAAAGAGCTATTGTCAACTTTAGGATGAGAATAACCTCTTGGTGGTGCTCTATAAGGTGAAGCCATACGGCGGGGAAAATCCTGAGACATAACGGAGGAAGATTTCATACCAGGAGGAGGGAGATCAGGAAGCACCCTACAGGAAACAATTTAATCAAAGTAAAATTTGTTTTAAAAGTTCGACAAACTGTTTCTTTAACATGTCAAAGACTGGGTGCTTGTGGTGCCTACTTGTATCTGGAGTGGTTCTCAGATTTGCCACCTTCACGTTTGGGCGGAGGAGAAGTGCTCCGGTCAGAATCAGACTCTGAAACAGCTGTTGATAACAAAGATGAGCAGTTATCCAGAATAAAATCAATAACGACGCTCATGAAGTGTGCTCTGCGAGTTTTGGGAAGCTGACCTCTGCGTGGCCGAGCAGCTGTGGAAGAGGCCCAGCTCTGAGTGACCGGAGACGCTCGAGGATTTGGAAGTGTAGAGACCCCTGAGAGAACTCTGAAGTGGTTGAGAAAAAAACTTGAATAAGTAGCGCTCAAACTAATCCTAGAATGAAGGAAACAAACAAAGTGGATCATCCCCAAATTGGGACCGGGTGGTTTTTGTTCCTAATGCATGATCCTTATCTTTTATGGACAGTTTTTTCCACAGAATTGCACCAGCAAGCCCAGTCCACATGCAATCTTTCCCTTCATGAAATGGGGGAGAGTCATATAATTGGCAATGGGTCCCAGCTGTTGCCAGTTATCGGTCATCTTACTAGTATATAAACAACCTGAGCCTATTTTCACAATTGACACTAAAATCAAAAATCCACCATCGGCCCATATCACTTCTCAGTTCCCCTTGAAGGGTTCCTCGGACAGCTCGTCCAGTACGCTTCTTATTGCTCGCCAAAAACGCAATTCTATGTAAGTTTTTTTGTGAAATGTTATTTGTACAAAACTGCTTTTAAATTTGTGTTAAACAGAAACTAAAACAGGAAAAACTATAAAAGAAAGATTTCAGACAACCCTAACCATCACTTTACGTGTATATGAGCCTTTTCTCAAACGCTGGCAACCCTAACCATCACTTTTGTGATTTTGAGCATTTATGAGTGAATTTGAGCATTTTCTTAAACTTTGGCAACCCAAACCGTCACTGTTTCTTTTATATCTTTAAATAATTTAAATAAATTCCCATAGATTCCTAAACGTTTCTAACTTCTGAATATTTCCAAAATTCCAAGACAAAATTCCCATGAAAACTCTCCACCCCATTTGCAACCCCTGAAGTAAAAAAAAGCCTTTATTTACTTGTATCGGTCTCTGTTATCGAGAGTATCATATCTTGTAGGTGGAGGAGAGTTGCTGCGGTCCGAATCGGACTCAGACGGCACTGAAAAAAAACCAGACAGAGTCTCAATAAGACAGCCCAAATAAATAACTGAACATGATTCGTAAGTTGAAAAGTGCACGTTACCCCTGCGAGGCAGAGACTGAGCTGTCGGCCTCGTGAGAGTGGAACGCAAGGGAGGAGACTCCAAAGCTTTGGACACCGGCTCAGCACGATTTCTGAAGAAGAGTTAACAAATGTAAAGCAAAGACCTCTCAGCTACAAGAGACTACATCACAGTTGAAGTGTCCACCTGCGAGTCTTTCTGTCTTTTGGCCGGGAGGCTCGGTTTACAGCGGGAAGGTCAGAATCCAGGTCTGAGATTTCTAAAAGGAACGAGATGGAAAAAAATGTTTTTTTGGAAGTTTGGAAGTTTTTGCAAAGTCATCGCGAGTCATTTTGGAAAGCTTTTGACTCGTACCTTCTAAATCCGAGCTACTGTCCTCATGCCTCTCGTCAGCGCTGTTCCGAGGGCTGTCCTCTACTTCAGGAATGCTAACCAGGAATTTCCTGTCGTCCCTCAGCACCAGCATGGTCAGTTTCCCCCGAGACTTCTCCACCAGGTGCTTGGTTTCCAAGAGGGACAGGTTCTCTGTAGTCATGCCGTTGATCTGAACAAAATGTAAAAAAATTAGAACTGATGGCCAACAGCTAATCAAATGAAGTAGAAATCAAAATTTATAGAGGCTACATTGAAGGGAGCTGATTTTATAAGGTACTGTATGGTATAGGGATTTAAAACAGCTGGAGACTATTTTCGTTTTTTTTTTGTCTCTTGTTTAACCTTTTTGGTTGATGTTGTTAGACTGGAAGTGAAAACAGAAGACGCTGTTGGAAAAAGACCATTGGTTTAGATTCGAACTCTGTAATTTAAAGTGCAACTAAGCTGTATCACTAACCCTGAGGTTATCCAAGGTGACTTGGGAACAATTCCTTTGTTTTGCATTTAAAAAAAGTAGTCAAGCAAACAACAACAACATAGATAGAAATCGAGTCACCTGCGACAAAGCAGAGCTGCATTACTCTCGTCAAACTAGCCACTTTTCGAATGTTTGTTTCTAAAGTTTTTTCTTTTATTTTATTTGTGGCTCTCTTTCCTCACATTGTCAGCCATCTTGAATAAACGATTCCTTCACTAAAGAATTAGGACATCACTTCCCCTCTTGTAAACGTGCAAAATGGAGGGATAGAGGTAATGGTTTGGGCCAAGGGGGAGAAATCAAAGCCAATCCTTCATAATATCACACTTTGTTTGTAGTCTTTTCTAAAGTTTGTTTTAATTATGTTTTGTTTGAGCTTCCTCTCTTGTACTTTCTGAAGTCTTTTGTTGCAGTCTCTACTTAATGTTGGGTTAATTGAAGTAATAACCCTTGTCTGTCGTTCCTTTTAAATTGGTGGTTGAAAGCTCCAAATGAATGGCACTTATATAATACTTTATATACTTTATACAAAATTCTTCACCTTCAAAACCAAATCTCCTTCCTGGAGAGAGCCTTCTTTGGCAGCCAGTCCGGTGGGCGTCATGTGCTTGATGAAGATCTGGCTCCCCAACTTCATTCCGTACTCTAAGAGAAAAACATGTTGAAAACTGCGCAACAAGCAATAAGTAATTCTGATTTGTGCCGCTCTGACCATCAGTTGGCTTTTTCTTGATCAGGGTCGTCCTGATTGGTTTGTTCTGCACGTCCTGATTGGGCAGTCGCTTGTAGCCGGAGGTGATGGGGAGGTCGTGGCCATTCCGGTCGGGCGTCACGCTTCTGGCTCGGCGGTTTCGATTGGCGTCACCCCGTTGACCCTTGTACGGCGGCCCCACTTTCGTCTAGTATGTTGGATTGAGATGCTGAACGTGTTGGTTTGGTGCTCGCCGGGAGCTGGATTGTGCGTGGCCTCTTTATGGTCTACAAAACAACAACATAAATTTAACTCATTCACAATACACAAAATATTTACAGAATGCGAAAACTTACGATGTTGGCTGTTTTCCCACAACTCCTCAGGTTTTGAATAGTGTAGAGCGAGGTGACATTTTCCATGGAAACTCCATTCACCATCACTATCTGATCTCGAGTCCTGCAAACCAATCAACGCTATCAGAAACATCAGCCTTCTGCTCAGGTATGTTAGCTTTTTACACAAACACGACAGGTCAGACAGGATCTGGCAGGATGTGTGGGAGGAAGAGGTGCACTCACTGGAGGCGACCCATGGCGGGACCGCTGGGAATGACATCCGAGACCACCACAGAAGCATCGCCGTTCGATGGGTTGGGTTTGTCAAGGCCACCGGAGACTGCAAAGCCAAAGCCAAACTTAGGATCCTGTGGACGATGGTGTTTATAAGAAACAAGAGATTAAAAAGACATACAAGAACTAGAGAAGAATAGACAGACAAGCTAAAAAAACACTTCAACATTCAATAAATAATAATAACAATGAACTTTAGAAACGGAAACAAAAGGAGTGATATTGAGGAGAAACATCAAGTGCAAAGATGAAGAAGAAAAATAAGGAACTCAGAAACAAATACTTGAATAAAATAAATACAAAAACTAATTTTAAAGGATCCAACTGGACTTGAAACAAAGAACAGAATAGTACAAGTGTGAATTAGATTATAGGAACACAAAATTATGTAAAACCATGTACAAAAAAGTAACAAAATACCTACAATGAAACACAAATATTTAACCAAATAAAGGGATATTGAGAACAAACAATAAAAAAACATGAACAGAGTAAAATGAAAAACAATAAAGAAAACTAAAGCAATAATTGTTTTTAATATAAAACACAATAATATTATAGGAACAAAATATGAATTAAGTCAATGTGCAAAAAAGAAACGACTAAACTGAAAAAAAATCACCTTTGGGAAAAAAAAAAAATAAAACAACAAAAAATAAGAAACAATGAACACATGTAACAAGTGAGAGTTAAATCGTCAACGAGCAAAAAAACAAATATATTTAAAGAAAAAACAACAAACATTTAAAAAAACTAATTTTAAAGAGAAAAACAGTATTAAAATCAACATAAAATATGAATCAAACCATCAACAAATTAAAGTGAAATGTGAAAATAATTTTAAAAAAAGTTTAAAAACCTTGTAAAATCAGAAGAAAATAGACAATAAAGTGCAAAAAAAGTGCAAAAACAACAAAAGTCATGTTACATGAGAAATCACAAGGTGCAGAAATATTGGACATATTTCAGTCACCAATAACATGTACACCATCATGTGACCAAACTTGACGTTTTAAAATCTTGGGTGTGTCCTCAGTAACAGGTGCTCAGTAAAAGTTCACCCACTCTCTAGAAAACCTGGTGTGGCGTTCCATAGCTCACGACTCGGTACAGGTGTAGCAAGGCTGGGTTCAACCTACTTACCTTCGATAGTGTGACTGTATGCTGCTCCCATATAGTCATCTCCTCCATGTCTGCTGTCTGAAATGAGAGAGAAGCTTTGGTTAAGATCGGCTCCCCCTATCGAGTAAACATCATACACCAAAGATTTTTCCGGCAAGTATAACATTCTGAAGAGCGAGCCGCAGTTTCTAAAGGCCTCACTTGTGTTTTGTGCTTCCAGAGCTTGGTTGTTGTTTGTCAGAGAAGGAATGAGCCTGGCTAAACGTGCTCCCACCTGCTGAATTCCTGCTGTACAGGTACAAGGAGGGGCGGAGCCTGCAAGTGACATCACCGACACCTGACACTTCCTCATCTAAACCAATTCAGTCTGCCTTGAATCCCCCTCTCTCCCAGGAATTCCCCGAGACTCACTCAAATCATTGGCATTCCATTGGAATTAAACTAGAGACAGCTCAGCGCATCCAGACTGTGTTTTTGCACTTTAATTAATCTCAAAACATTTGCGTCTCAAAAGACCAGTGACTGGCATGACGTAGACTGAGAGCAGTTTCTGTTGTAGGAAAGAATTCCTGGAACGGTTCCCATGTTTTCATTAGCTGGCTTCAGCAGGCAAAGGTCAGAGAGAGTCTGCGATAGCAACTGGACTCCATGATGATTAGCTTATATGATTACAAAGCTTTTTTTTATGAAAAACTTTTCACAATAGTATCAAAAAGAAATATAGCTACCATAGCAAGCGCTCGATTTTTCGAGGTTTAAAACAGGTAACTTGCATTTGAAATGTTTAGTGTGGACTTTTAAGACAACTCTAATCAAATTTTACTCTATTATTTATAGTATTTGTTGCGATAAAGATATCAATGAAGATGAATACTGTATCAATGCAACATATGTTTCTCAAAAACCTGATTTTAGGCTGCAGTATCATTTTAAATGTGAAAAAAACAACAGTGCAAAAGTCAAATGTGGTGTTTGAGTTCCTGTCATGTTTGAGTTCTTGTCCACACGTACCCAGTTACTTTATATTAAAATATTTTTTTTCTTACCTTGTTTACAACATTTTTTGTTCACATGAACATGGGTAGAAAAGAAATGTACCCACTCGAAACAGAGTAAAACAATCTGAAATGTTGCAGAGAGTGTGACTAGTCAGTAGAGGGCAGCAGACTTTTTTAACCTTTGAGGTTAAATCAACCAATCAGAAGCTGAGGCTCTTCAGAGTTCAGCGCTTCCTTTTAATGGCTAAGAAATACAGCTCACACAAAGATAACATCATCTTTTACAAACAAAAATTCTCTCGCCCGTCTAATCAAAAACTGTTTCACTCCCTAAACTTTCTCATTCATCTGAGATTAAAACTATAGCTTTTCAAAACTGGTGCTTTTTGCGTTTGTACGCGGTGAGCGCATCTGCAGAAATAACACACATTGCTGTGGTTTGACACATCTGTTCTGTGATTAAACACCTTATTAATTATGTTGTGTGCTTGTGTAGTCCTGTACATCTCAGTAGATCTGCTTTAACACAAAGAGCCGGAGCGCAAACCCTCGCTCCGTCCTCAAACCATATGAAGCTCTGAGAAAATGCTGCTGCATCAGTTAAACAGCTCATATAACTCCTTCAAACTCCACCTGAACCAGAATTCGCTCTATTATTGCGTCCACACGTAAACAAATCAGTAGCGTTTCCAAAGAAAAATCACTTTGGCACTGCTCCGGTAATCGCGTTAAAGGAAGAGCGATTAAAAAATACACGTGATTAAAAAACAACCATGTACACTGAGACTCAATCCCTGTCGCCAAGGTTACAAGAAGAAAGGCAAAAAAAAGTCCTAATAATTTATTCAATAATAGAGGTATTAATGTCTATAATTTAAAGATTTGGTATAGGCTGCTTATGTATGCGGGAGGGTAAGCAATGCCTTCGTTTGCCTTGGGCTACAAAAACGCTTAATCCACCGCTGGTAGGGGCTGTGGGATATGCGCATATATACATAAAGGGAGAGGTTGATTTCAGAGGAGTGCTTTAATTTAGCAACTCTAAAAGAAGACACACTACAGCTACTGTATCAAAACAACACGCTCATCAAAGAAGAGGCATCTTCTAGATGTTACCTGCTTCTAAATAAAGATTCACGTTGACACAGTAACAGCTAGGACGTCATAGTAAAACGCTGCAATAATAAACAGCAACGTAGTCACACTTGCACCTAAAGGAAGTGACTCACAGAGAAACCTGGGGATGCAAATGATCCCGGCAGCTTGTTCGGGGAATCTTTACCAGACTAATGTTTCTGCAGCTGCTCTAACAAACACCGGAGTCTTCTGGAGTGTGTGTGATTATATGATACACATCACTGCACGGCAACAGTACAAAAGCCCTGCAGACACACGGCTAACAGGTCCCCAAACAATATCCTCCCTTCATCCTGAGCACTCATTTATTTACAAATTACTGTTTAGAATCAATTTAAAGCTAGATTGGGTTTCCACCTATCTTGTTTCTTTTTAGAGCAACCACTGTATTGAAACAGGAAACCCAACTATTTTATATTCTACAAGTTATAAGCTAGAACAAACTACATTAGTAGAGAGTAAGGATGCAATTATTTTATTTTAGTTAGATAGTCTGTTATATTTTTAGTTAGGTAGGATGAGAAATAGTCACGGTTTGATGTTGCCATAATTATTTTTCATTTGTGGATTGATTTCAAAACACTATTAGAGAACAACACAGGATATTACCTTTTATTTTTTAAAGCCAAATTTATTGCTGCTCAGTAAACTGATCAGAATCTTCAAATCAAGATCAAACATATATATATATATATATATATATATATATATATATATATATATATATATATATATATATATATATATATATATATATATATGTTTATATATATATACACATGTAAATATATATTTATTTATTTATTTGCGCTTTAAAAATATTTTCTTTGCTGAAAAAGTATTAGTAAAATAATTACAATAACTTGTAATGTCAGATCAAGTTTTTACAAATGTTTTAAGAATGAAATCACCTCTGAATACAAACTCTCTCTCAAAGGAATGTTGTTAAGCTCATCACAAATGATTAGCTCGTCCTGTTAATGTTTAACTTTCTGAACACTGACCCACAGAAGCTTTCCCCGAGAAGTGGAACAGCAGCTCTAAACCGCAGCATGTGCATCAACATTAAAGCAACAGCAGATTTTCATAATTCTTCTAAAGCGTAATTTAGTTTAGATTTAACCTTTACAAAAAAAGGTACATAGTAAATTTTACCGATAGAGCACTTAAATGCAACATTAAATCAAGCCCAATAAAATAACAGTTCCAACATTAAAATTTAACAATCTAAAAGGAAAATGAACAACTTTAGTTAACATGAATTTCAATTAACCTCAGCCCTTCCGACCTAATATTGGTATATTTAATCATAAAGTCAAACTCTTCTTTATTTTTATATTTTATGTTTTTGCCTATTCCAGAGAAGAGCGGTTACAAAAGGGTGAAAAAACAAACTAAGACCTTTATTTTGATGATATTCATTAAAAAAGGGGGGAAAAAAGTTGTTTTATTGCCATATCAGAAGCTAGGCCACATGCAACATACATTAAACATTAAAATATAACATTATGCATAGGAATATAAAACAAAAAACTTTACTTGTCTTTAAAGAAAAATGCTGCGGTTGATTGACTTTTGTTCTTCAGATTACATCGGACTATTCTAAAAAGTGTTCATGAAGATCAAAACTATCGATCTGAATCAACAAACCTAATGGAGCCAGCAGTGGAAACAGGTTTTTTCAGCTTCAATGTTGGTCAGTTTTAACATTGGAGTGAATGAGAACTTGCTTTGTTTTGGGGTCAGCCTCAAGCGGCTGCTCAGGGAACTGCAGTTCAGTCACTTCCTATTACGCATCGAGAGTGAAAAGAGAAGGTTGCCTCTTGAATATATCAGCCATTTGTTGTTTGTGTTCCATTGTTCTAAACACTTTGTTTTTTTTTGTTTCTTTTTCAGGCGATTTGTTCATCATTGTTAAGTTCAAATTCAGTTAAAACAGGGTTTACGCTGGGGAGGTGATTAGCAGTAGTGGTAGTGATGTCACAAACCGAATAAATCAGTAAGTACCATATTTTGCGCACTACAAGGTGCACTGAATCATAAGGCACGTTAAGCGAAACAAAAGAGATAACCAAAGTATATTCAAATAATAACTCGCCTTGAGAGTAAAAGAGATGTTTCTACCTGCCACTATTTGAACAACCCACTGATCCATTTTGTCCTCTAACTGTGACCACCTTGCTTTGTTTCCTCTGAAACATTGTCAGGTCATTTTCTAGTTTCCTTCATTTTCTGTAGCATTCACTCATTGATATTAAATTCTCTTGCAGCTGCTCTGTTTCCATGTTCTTCTGTGTGATCCCAATTCGTACGCGTGTCTCTCTGCAGGTGCCATTTTAGGATGAGGTTAACAATTCCGCTGAATGTCAAAGCACAGTATGTATCACTCCACAGCATGTCGAAGTACATTATGTTTTACTCCCAAAAGGGCTCGACTATGATAGAAGTGATGCTACGACAATTTATAAAAGTTGTAATAAAACTTTCTGACCTATTTTTGAGTGATCAGCATTCATACATAAGGCGCACTGGATTCTAAGGCACACTGGTGCTTTGAGAAAGTTTTAGGGGAGTTTTAAGTGTGCGTCATAATGCAGAAAATATGCTAGATTGTTTAATAGGGTATTATACATATTTGAGGTAGTCAAAAGTGCATGCAACACAATCACAAGCATACATTTTGTGTTGCCAAGACAAAACTATGTTGTTTAAATTCATCTTGTTCCTTTTACGAACAAAAAAAAAAAAGATGATTTTTTTGATACTTTACTTGAATCGTGATGAGGGATGACTTTTTTTTTTTGTTAAAAATACATTTTAGCAGCACATTTAAATCTAAGAGCACACTATTACACAACTGGAGCCCGGACCTAGTAACTGCTTAGCACACAAGGCTATATCTCTCTGACACATTCACCATAACACATTACCAGACACATTTCAACATCTGTGGAAGAACGCTGGACTTCCTGTACAATGAGGCGTCAAACCAAAATAAAAATAGGAAGTAATCAAAGCACACTGTTTCAAAAAAAAAAAAAAAAAAGAAGATAAAAAATCTGGCAGGTTTCCTTGAAACATGAATTCTGGCAGGAAATGGAGGAGGAGGGCAGTAATGTCAGTCGTGTAGTGTTAAGGTGTTCCCTAACAACCAACTGTAAACACTTAAAAATAGTGAGTGCAGGTGGTCCAGCCAATTCTACAAAGCACTGTGACAGGGTTTTACCACACAAACGTCCCTAACAGGGCACTCAATATTTCGAAAGCTCAAACAAAACCAGACTTTGTTTTTGACATTTTTAACACCAAATCTCTCGCAATAAATTCTAATCTTCCATTTTGTCGAATAATTTCCTCAACATCTTCTACAAGGTTTATTTTAATAATCAATGTTACACTCAAACACAAAATTTATTGAGCTTAAAACGAGGTGTTAGGAAATTCAAAGTTAAAATGAAGATCAAGGACACTTCAAGGACTTAACAGAGTAAGTGAAATAAGGCACCAAGTGTGGACAATTAAAATCAATTCTAAAAAAAATTCATAAATTGCATTTGAGCGTTACATCATAATTGTGAACGTATAAGAGTACTGTTTCTCGAAACCACAGCGAAACTACAAAGCATGTGTGGACTGAAACGAGTTGCAAAACCTGTAGAGCCAGACAAGTGCTTTCCGAAACACCGCTGATCGCGGATCTTGCGAATCGGTTCTTTTGAACGTAGCTGTAAAAGAGGAAAGCACTGCAAAGACTGTGGTAGAAAATATCCATAACTTGTCAACTAACTAGATAAAAACACAATGTTGTTGAAACAAGTGTTGGACATTTCTAAAAACATTTTTTTGCTTTAAGTAATTTGCACAAAGTGAATCAAGCTACTGACTCGGGAATCATTTTCATTGATCACAAAATGATTCAATTCGTTGATAGAAATATGTACGACAGAAAACAAGAGTTTATCGACAACGATGAATCTTTAAACAAACAAACGGCCAACACGTCGAGAAGACGAATTACATGAGTAATAATACTACCGCATGGCATTTTTTATGTCGTAACGGCTAACGTTAATGTTATTAAACCAACAGCTAGTTTTAAATAAGGTTCCAGTAGTTAAACAACTAACGTCAGCATAGCTATAACTTAACGACACTTGCGGTTGTTTTTGCTTGAACACTGTTAAATGAGGATTGATTGAAGCTATAAACATTTCTAGACAAAATTAAAAAACGAAAAGAGTTTAATAGCAAAATCTTACTTCTAGACAAAAGTTACGGATAACAATATTTGACCATATTTAAAACAACCGTCCCCACCTTTACCTTTGGCTAACAGTCAACACACGCGCGCTTGCATGTGTTCAACACAAACAAACCAAAATAGAGAAGAAGAAGAAGAACACTCACATCGTTTTCTCAGCTGGGCTGTTTCTTAAAATGATCCCAAAACGCTAAATGAATCCCGAACAAGGCCTGACAGAAGCTGCTTTAAATCTGATGCGGTTTCGCTTGTTTTCTCCCGCATCTCTGAAGCACCTGACCGTGTACCTGTCGGAAGGGGCGGGGCTTGAGACAGGTTGCTGTTACGTCATGAAAACAGTTTCTACACTCAGCGTTTTCTTATTTTTTTCATTCCGCGAGAAACTTGATTCTCAAAAGAGAACATGCTGAGTATTTTCAGTGAAGTTTGCCTAAAATATTTTATGAGATAATAATAAAATATTGAGTAATTATTATGGGATAATAATGTTATGTTTTTGGGTCTCAGGGTCTACATTTAAGAATAACAAATGTACTTGCTGTAACAATAACAAAGTAATTACAAGAAGTTCACTTTTTATCTATAATAAAATTGTAACCATATCAAAATTTAAAGTGGATAAATTAATTTCTCTCTATAGAAACCAGCTCTGCGCATCTTTCCAAAATGAAAAAAATAAAATAAAAATTCACAGTGAACGAAAAGATGGTTGAGATTTTCAATTTTTGTTTCACACAAATTTATTTTTTATTTCAGCTCCAATTATCCTTCTTTTTCTTCCTGTGTTGTGTTTATCTCAACTAAAACGTTGAACTCAATCTCTACAATCCTGGAGGAGACGGAAAGAAATGGTTCCTTGTTGTCTTCATTTAAGAAATATCCTCCTTTTAACAGAAATGTATGTAACAGACAACTGCGAAAACCGGCCTAGTTTTCTCAAACTGAGAAAAAACAGTCCAAGGATGAAATCTTTGACGCCTCCTGTCGGGAAATCAAGGTATTGGCGAAGGCAGATGAAATTTTGTGCACTACAGTTAAATAATAAAATGTAACTTAAGAGAAGAGAAAGGTTCGCTTGTAATTAGATACCCCACAAAAATGTAAATATTGGAAAAGTGATTAGGATTGATCATTAGAGAGAGAGAGAGAGAGAGAAAGAGAGAGAGAAGGATCTGGAGAGGAGAAAGAGGTAGAAGAGAGGCAGAAAAGAAAGTAGAGAGAAAGGCGAGAAAGAGAGAGATAGAAGAGAGAGATAGAGAAAAAGAAGACCAAAATAGAGAGGAGAGAGAGAGAGAGAGAGAGAAAGAGCGTGTGAGAGAGTGGAGAGAGAGAGGAGACCAAAAGAGAGATAAGAGAGATGGAGTTGAGACAGAGAAGAGGTAGGAGAGAGAGTGAGAGAGAGAGGCAGAAATGAAAGGAGAGCGAGAGAGAGAGAGAGAGAGAGGTAGAAGAGAGAGGGGAGAGCCATTTCATAATACAGATTTGTAGAAAAAAGAACATAAAAATGGACAGGTCCACCATCCAAATATTAGAGTGAGCTGGTTACCATGACGAGATAAATGATGTGTTGCAGCTAGCCGCAATCTGATTGGACACAAATAATACATTGAGCAAATCACCTGCTTCTTATTAGCTTTAATGTGTCTGACAGTAAGAGCGGTTATTTACAAGGGCTAAAGTCGATTTAAAATAAAAATTATCCTTTAATCCTGTTGGCCATTCTAACTCTATGTAGTAAGTACTAGTTTGTTATATGTAAAATGCATAAAATGCAATGCTCTTTAGAAATTCTAATCAAAATGTTTATGTTTTTGTATTAACTCTAGATTCCAACTTCTTTGTAACAAATAAACATATTATGTTTTGACAAAGCTTTAATTTAAGATTTTAGATTTAAGGCCTACCACTCACCTAAACATTACTTTGGCCAAAATATATAAATCGTATAAAATAAATCACTTTAACAGTTTTTTTTGCAACATTAAAAAGTTTTCTTTGTTGACAATCTTCTTGTTATCTTGTTTAGTTAAGTCACCACTAGATGGCCTCAGTTAACATATAATGAAAAGCCAAACCTACTAAAAATGAAGATCACCGACATTATCGGCTCGGATCTCAAAACATTTAATCCCACAAATATATTAAAAAAGAAAACGACATTCAGTAATTCAGCCAAATCACAAACTCATGATTCGGATGTTTTATTTTTTGCTTCGTAAATAAAGTCCAAACCAAATTCTCAATACTTTTAGATACTTGTAAAAAAACAATCTCTTTAGGAAACAGTTTAAAGGCACGATTTGTTTGTACAATATATACAAGTAGAAGCCATTATAAATAGGAAACGAGAACACAAGAATACAATTTTTACACTCAGTAGCATGACTGTTTTTGTAGCAATAAATTACGTAAAAGTTGTACTTATATAAAAGCCAAGATGTTTCAAATATTCCCACAGAGGAACAAACACGGCAGCACTGGATTGCACACCAGAGGGGAGCAAATATCTGCTCGATTTAGTGCAAATCATAGAAAGAGCGAGACAAATGCATCTATAGTTAGTAACAGTAAATGTATAGCCTCAGTGTATAGTGCTTTAGCAGTCCAGGAGTCTTTCTGAATGCATACGAAAAGGTTTACACTGTTCGTTTTTCCTCAATGTTCATTTCTGGAAAGGCACAGAGACAACAGATGATAAAACATTAGCAAACGATGATAAAAACACAGAATTTGACGACTTTGAAAGGTGCAAAATTAAGAGTTTCCCTTTAAAACACAAAAGTAGATATGTGCATTGCAAAAAAAGTTACATAAATAATATTTGACGGGTCACATGACTCCACAGAAGGCCTTTTCCTTACACATATATTAACATTTTTCTACGTTTTTATATACAATCACCTTGAATTGTTCTTAAGTTAAATCCTGAGTTCAGAGTGCTGTGACGTGGGAATAAACAATGACGAATATAAAAACTCATAATAATCACATGCGCCTATAAAAACATCAGTTTCATTATGTTTTGAATAGTTTGCTAGCATTTACGCACACTAGCAGTTATTTCCGAAATAACTGAATGAAACACTTCCCTTTGTTCAATAATTCATCTAAATAATAATTCATCTAAATAAAAGGCTAAATCCCTCTACATAACATTTATTTTATTTATTTGGTTGTACCCTGTATTATGCATTGTATGGAATTCGGAATTCGCTAGTGACTTGGGCTACAGATGCTACGTACTTACTCCAAAAGGTAGCTTGATGCTAACTGGAATTTCAAGCATTCAAAACGGATGATCTGTACCGCTTTAAAAAAAAATACAAATTTTCGAAAGCACAGCTACTTTTACTTAAGCCAAGGTTTTCAGCAAGGGAGACGGAAGAGAAAGCGATTCGTCGGTGGTCACTTTGTCCTAATAACATGATAAATAAACACAATAAATACAAAACAAGGAACGCTAAAGGAACAACTTTCCAAATGCTCATTTCATAGCGGAAACATCTGCAAAATGCCGTTTGTAGCACGTCTGCTACAGAGACGTTTATAGAAGGTAAGCCAGACACAGACGAAGAACATTTAAAGCGAATCCAAAGACGCGCTGGTGTTCCTTGGTTTACGCTTCGGTAAAAGAAACTAGGTACACTAGGTCATTCTTTAAGGAATTCTGAACTGTTCCCATCGTAACTCTCTAATAACAAAACTAATTTTTAAGGTATTTTTACACAGAACACAAAATGGTTGCCCCTGATCTAACATAGTACCATGACATCCCCAACAGAATTCCAAACTACAAAACGTTAGCATGGCTAACAATCGGCATCTTAAAAGTAGGTCAACTGCGGACTACAAAAAATGTATAAAAAGTCAGGAAGTGGGCGAAGATATGCAACATGTAAAATTGCTCTGGTCATCCCTAGTGTTTAGGAGTTCATTTTAGGTTGGGCCTTTAATTGGTGTACGGCAACAATGAAAAACAACTTAAATGAATAAATTATGCAATTAAACAGCTGTTACGAAGTAAAAACAACATATTATAATGAGTAGTCTAAGTCTATGTGCCTCAAGTGGCTAGTCGATGAATTGCAGTTTCAGATTCATATATATATATATATATATATATATGCATTTTAACATCATTAAACAATCATAAACTCCCTTTTTATAATGTGCCTCAAGTGGCCAGTCGATGAATTGCAGTTTCAGATTCATATATATATATATATATATGCATTTTAACATCATTAAACAATCATAAACTCCCTTTTTATAATGTGCCTCAAGTGGCCAGTTGATGAATTGCAAATTCATACAGGGCTGTTCTAATCACTACTAGTCTTTGGCTGTTTGTCAGGAGACATTTGAAAGTGAAGAGTCTATTTTGTAGATTCCTTTCCTCCCATGTTCTTTAAGTGGCTAGTCAAGGAATTGCATTTTCAGTTGAGACTGTTATAATAACTGTTCATCAGGTAGCTAATCCTTTGAATAGAGAGAATTTTTAAACTTAAAGACCATTCTAATTAGTAAAACAACTTTGATTTAAGTCCAATTAAACCATGTTTGTAAATAGTTTGTTAAATTCCCTCCATCTTTAATAAATATTTTGGTAAATCTAACGTTAGTGAAGTAGCCCCCTCAAATAGGACTCAACAATTAAAATATTATGATCTAAATGATGCCTGACTGTAACCTCTAATATTGTTTTTTTTTAATCACGGTGAGTCAATGGGATTGTCTCCCTTTTTTGTGATTTGCCTCAAGTGGCCAGTTAATGAATAGCAGTTTCAGTCACTTTCATACTGGCTTTAGAAGTACTCTTTGATGAAAATCCTCCATCTTGCATGAGTCACAACAGAGGTGGAACAGAGATTTCTAAGTTGAAACCTAAGACTGTACTGGTCTTTGGCTGTTCGTCAAGTAGCTATTCCTTTAAATAGACAATTTTAAGGCTTAATATAATTACTGTTGATATAAATACACCCTTTAAGCCTGGAGTAAAAGTTCAAATTTGTGATATAAATAAAACATTTAGATGTCTAATCACATTAAATCATGGGGAGTCATTGGAGTTAGCTCCATTTTTATGATTTGCCTGAAGTGGTCAGAGGATGAATTGCAGTTTCGGTCACTGTCAAGAAACCAGGATGCTGTGGCTTTGTTTTAAAACACAAGAGGTGCTAATCTTTGGTAAACAATCCCTTCGTTTCCTGTAGGGTCCTCCATCTTGAGAGGCAGATGCTCATGCTTCCGGAGTGAGACGTTGTACTGTTGGATACCAGCGCTGTTTTCAAGGATCTGCCTCAGGGTGTGGATACTGAATGACAGACTGACGAGGTTCTCCTCCGCCTCGGAGCATGCTGCTCAACACCTCGCGTGCATTTATAATGGCTTCAGAGCTGCAGGGGCCTTTGGGGACCGAGAGCTGGTCTGTGTTAAGAGAGACGTGTGACAGTGAGGAAGAAGAAGAGGATGGTGTGAGCGAGGGAGTGAACGGGGAGAGGATGGGGCTCGAGATGACCATGGGGATGGATGAGGCTGGGTCTGGAGAAGGAGGAGGAGGGATAGCTAGGTTAGGGGTGGTTAGAATCGAGTTTAAAGACAGTAGCATGTCTAAATAATCACTGTCTTGTACTGTTTTGTTTCCTTCTGTTGCTTGCTGGTCTTGAAGAAACTCTTCAAAATTAAAGCCAGTAGTTTCAGGAGGCCTGGAGAGGCTGTCAACACTTCGATTAGCGTCGAGAGATGGTGTAGAGGTGTGAGTCGTCAGGTCAAGGATTTCTTCCAATGAGTTTTTTAGCGAAGAGTACGAGGAGAAGGAGATGTACTGAGATGTCACTAAAGGCTGGGTGAACAAACTGGACAAGAATTCTTGATGCTGTTCGTGACGTTGCGCCAGCATCCTCTGATGCTCCTCAGCCTGGCGCTGGTCCCACTCCTGCTGCTCCTTCTCTCGTCGCCGCTGCTTCACTTCGTTGTCCATCCTCAACAACTCCTGACGCACATTTGGCACACAGCTTTCTGGGATTTTTATTCCTAGGTGAAATCGAGAAGGACGGTTGGTCTATAAACTCTACACCTTAAAAAACACACAAGAAGTTGACTCACCAACTTGTTTGTTGCTATCTTTGGTCTTGAGACGGACAATCTGAAGGATACTGGAGCTGGTGACATCAGCAACCACATCAGACACTCGCTTCCACACGTGGAGGAGAGCGCCGCAGAGCATGTGGTACTGACGCAACCGGGTGCCCATTGTGCACTCCTGACCCTCATCGATCTTTTTACACCTCCCATTCCTGCAGGAAGCATGCAGGCGTATAATTTTAACTCTTAAACTTTAAAAAACGATTTAAAATCTAGATCTTTGCGATTGCTCACCAGTTAGCATGGCTACATTTCCTCAAGGAAAAATTGAACTGGATTTCCCAGCTATCTTGAGCCTCCTCTGGAGTTACCTGCAATAAGCAGGAAATCACAGCATCGTAAAACTTGTAATGCTAGCTAGACTGCTCGCAAAGCTCTTTTTAGAGGTGCCATTTCATGTTTTCAGACATTTTCTGCTTGTTTTAGTGGTGTCCCCTCATCAAAAATATGCCTCAAGTTTGTGTAATCATATTTTCTTTTTCTGGGTGCTCAAAACGGCTTGATGGCCGTAGCCACGCTCACTAACCAATCAGATAAACCGCTAATGCAGCCCATCTCAATGAAGTGCTGACTGACCTGGAAGTTTGATCGCAGCAGAACCGCATTGATAAACAATGAAAATAAATTAGATTTTTGTATCAGGCCAGAACTGGTTTTTGCCTTATTAGAAGATGAGTGAATTCATAAAAAATGGGTGGATTTTCCAACAATAAAAACTCAGCAGGGGGCGTGGCAGAAGCAAAGCAGCGGGGGAAACAGAAGGTACAAAACTCTTTTGGCGGAGAGCAACCCTTTGAGGTGATTAAAAGACATTGTTTACAATTAATACTGCTTTTTGAAGGTTATTAAGGGTCCAGTGAAAGTCTAGAGAGGTCAAAAATGTATTATAAAATGGGGAAGATATGGCACCTTTAATTATGATTCAAAGCAAGTTTTTACACAAATCCAGAGAGTTAACACACCTTATGGTATTTCTGTTGAAGGCTTTGAAGGCTTTCAGTTTGAGCTTGTTTCCCAATATTTGGTTTGTATATGATCATGTTGCGTTCCTGGCCTTGCACAGCGAGCAGCACACATGGGTGGTTACCTCTCAGCTGCAAAGGAGACAAGCACCAACATGTTCAACATCTAAATACACACAAACTCTCCTTCACCCCTGAGTAGGAAGATTCTTCAAAGGATTCAAACGAGTCATTATTATTACTTTACTTTAAACGTATCTACTTTTTTCTATTTTCCCATTACCACATTTAACCGAGGGTTTCTGCAGGAGTCTTAAGGTCAAATTTCAGACTTTTTAAGAACGTTATCAATCAAATTTAAGACCTATATTACATCAAAACACAGACAAAACTTGTTTTGCTTAAAAAACAGTTTGCTTCAAATACATTCTTTCAAACCCTAACCATCACATGTTTTTGAGCATTAACCAAGGTTTTCTCAAACGCTGGCAACCCTAACCACATCTTTTACAAAGTTGAGCATTTATAAGCAGTTCATCTAACTCTGGTCCCCCTAACCATCATTTTTTAAATTTTTTTTACATTTAGGATCATTTTCTCAATCTCTGGCAATCCCAACAATCACTTTTATTCCTTTAAACATTTATAACACTTTTTTGAGAATTTTAAGCATTTATGAGTGTTCACAAGCATTTTCTCAAACTCTGGCAACCCTAACCATCACTTTTACACTGTTAATTCAGTTAGTTCAGTTTACTTAAAAAAAAAAAAAACTTAGGAAACTGATTGCCTTATTTTTTTCAAAGCAATCTTAGAAGGACAATCTAAGTAGGTTTAATAATTATCTACAGGTAAATTGAATTAATTATGCTTAAGTAAATTTAATAATAAATATTAATTAATTTATTTATGCATGCTCATCGATCATGGATTAGCACTCTCAAATATTTATTCAAACAATTTACCAATACTTCACTATTTTACATAAACTCAACATTTCAGCAAACATGTAAACAAGTAAACATGACATTTCTCTATTAAGTAAACTATTTGATTTTACTGTATACGATTTTGAGGATTTATGAACGGTTTCTCAAACCCTGGCAACTCTAACCGTGACTTTTAGAGCATTTATGCACATTTTCTCAAACTCTGCCAACCCTAACCATCATTTTTTTATTTTTTAGCATTTAGGAGCATTTTCTCAATATCTGGCAACCCTAAGCAACAAAAAAAACACAATTATATCATAAAAATAAGAGCTGTGAACAATTATTTAACATCTACAACAGTGAATTTAAGACTTTTTAAGGTCAAAATTTTTTACTTTTCAATTGTAGAAAACCCTGTTAACTGTTATTACACTTAAACGCTGTTATTACACTGTCATTACAGTTATAGTGTTTTATCTCTCTAGATGCACAAACTCACTGAAGCACATTCCTACTAAAGTTGAAACCTCTTCATTCCATGGCAATAAAACATGGCTGAGTCTGATTCTGAGACGTGATCTCCTTTACCGAAATACTCACTTTATAAGAAAAGTAGAAACCTTCGTCTTGGTTTTTTAGAGTTTCAAACTTGTCGAGAGCCTCCGACCAGGGCATACCTCGGTCGACACTGATCTGTTACAAGAAAACAACACCGTTTATGAAACTGCCGTAATGTTTTGACAACGTTCGACACTTCTTATGAAAGTTCACGCACTAAGGATAATTGTTAAACCAGCTGAGAAACCAGTTTTCCCTGCACAAGTGCTCTAAACAAACTTTACTTGTCAGGAAAGTATACTCTGAATATTTGTTGCATGTGTCTCTAGTGCCTTAGAGAAGCTTAATTTCTTAAAAATTTAAGCTGAAACTGATATAAATCAGACCTTATACAAGATCACTTGACCATCATGGGGGTTTCCGGCAGTCAGAAACTTATCTTGCGTCTCCTCGTAAATCTGATCATTTCCTGGAGCTAGATCTAAAAGCAAACAAAAACCATCATCACCAAAGTCAACCCAACTCACAAAAACAACTCCTCTGGAAGACTTACCAAGAATCCCCAAGTCATATTTGCCTTCTTTCTTATCCTTTTGAATCAAGTATTCAAAGTTGTCGGTAAAGTACTGGAAGAGGGAGTTCTGTTTGTGCACCTCCAGGCCCAGAATGCGGTTGAGGAATTTGGTGATGTTGCAATCTGTCGCACAGAGGAGTCACACAGACAGTGGACTAACGTGAGAGTGTGCTGTTGATTACGTTGGCCGATACGTGCAATACACGTTCACATACCGTGAACACATTTACAAGTTACAGAACACTTTTACATTGTGGAAAACAAATGTGCATGTAATGAAACAAATGTACAAGTTACGAAACAATTTTATATGCTAGAAAACACATTTCGAAACAGATTTCAGAAACCGGAAAGGGAAGGTACCATTGAGAACCAATCACAGTCACACTTCGAGATACGAATGCTTTACGTTTTAGAAAATACTAAAGGTCACGCAAAGAATACTTTGTTTCATGATACGAAAACAATTGAAAAACGTGCACGAGAAATACACATTCGACATTTAGAACTCAGGTGGAAGATAACACGGACTTCATTCAACGTGCCATCAAATGTTCTGCTCTCAGTTGTGGTCAGTTACAGCCCTGATGCTGTGTGTTCAAACATAGTATCCTGCTCTCCTATTGGTCGCCTGACAACCCGTGAGTCTTCCCAGAACGGTTAGGTTTTTCTATTTTTCTAGTTTTTATTTAGGCTATTTTTATACTTCAAACCAACAACACTAATGAAAGGCTACATTTTCCATTAGAAAGATATAAGGTAAAATATTTCAGTACTCTTTCCACCACTGCTCACTGCATAATAATGTCAGTCCACAAAATAAGTTTTAAAAAATCCCATTTTGGTCAGTATAACTGTATTTTAGTGAAAACTACAGAAAAAGTTTAAGGATGGCTTGTATGAGTGCTCATCACAATCGACAGATGTCTCATCCAGTCAGTACCAAGTACTCAGTTCCCAATGGTACCTACCTTTTCTGGTTTCTGAAATCTATTTGTGTTTTGGAATTTTTAAGTGTTTTCTAAAATTGTTTCGTAATTTGCTATTTGTTGTATAACATGCAAATGTGTTTCCTGGAATGTAGTCAGCCATCGTAGTCAGCCATCGAGAAGACAATACGTACCTTTTTCGGTGTTGATGCCCAAGCGGGAATGACTGCACAGCATGCCCACATCCACCATCCCATGCTTCATATCTAAGGAGTCATTGATGGTGAGATTAAGATTTGAACGGAATCCTACCAAGATGTGAGTAATCTAAAAACAAAGCACTTTTACCTCTAAAGAACATAGCGTCACCTCCAGGATAGTCCTTTGGAGGGGGAACCTTGCTTTCAGTCACACCAAGGATGGCTTTGGTAATCTTATCTAGAGCTTTGGTGCCATACTGCGAGGAAAAAACAATCAGTTAGTTGTGAAGTTACCGGTTTGGTCTCAAAATGAACAGATCCTTCCTTACTTTATTTTCAAAGTTGTATTTGCTCAGGTCTCTAGACTCTGTGGCCCGTCTGTCACCATGAGTAAGAGCTCCCTGTGGGTTAAGAAAAGACTTCACTGGTTTGTTCAGAAATTGAAAAACAGAAAGTATCGTTTCAAGTACACACCAGGCTCTCGAGCCTTTTTGCCACAATGGAAGCAAAGCGTCGCTCTCCAGCTAGTTCAGAGATGAGGAATATGTACTCCGGTGCCGTGACTTGGTTGGAACGATGAGTGCGGCCTGGAAAACAATGAGTAGTGTGAGCTAGGCTTTGCAGTTGACAATCTGTCAGAATCTATGACGACAACGACGATCAGTGACCAGTGCCACTCGGACACCTGTTGGTGGTGCTTCATTACTTTCTTCCATCATTCATGCATTACTTCCTTCCTTTACGTCTTCCATCCTTACATCATTCATTACTTTCTTCCTTCATTACTTCCTTTGTTGCTTCCTTCTTTCCTTTCTTTATTACATTTCATTACTTTCTTTCTTTCTTTCTTCATTCATTACTTCTTTCCTTCCTTCATTCAATAATTAATTATTTCCTTTCTTTCTTTCTTTCTTTCTTTATTTCCTTCCTTCTTTTTAGGGCTACAGAAATACATTTTGAAGTAATTTAAAACATAATTTAAAAGTTAACTTCACAAATTCACCAGGTATTTCAGGTCAGTTTTCATACAGTCCTCAATAAGTTGGTCTTAAATAGTCTTTCAAGGTTTTTGTGGATTTCTTTTACATCTCTTTCAGTCAAGTGTCTCCTCTTCATTACGGGACGTTCTCTGACAGTTTTTGTGACATTCCAGTGTGTAGCGAATATAAATAGCTAAACTAGGTAAAACTTTGCATACACACACAGATACATTTGTCCCAAAACACAAATTTCAAGGCAACTAATGCTACTCACCGAACTGTTGGATGGCCCTATCTGCACTCCATGGCAGCTCCAGGGTCATGTGAACCCTTCGACACTGGTTCTTCACACGTTTGTCAGCTTGAAGCGAGATCCCTGAACTAGCGGCTTCAGATATAATGGCTACCAACTGAAAGCCATCAGGCACAGATTGAGTTTTTTTTTTTAATAAATCAGAAGCAAAAATCCATCGATGGTTTAACATCGACTCACCTTCTCGCCATTCATGAACCGATCTTTCTCTTTGATGTTGATGTGGTCGATAGTGTGTCCTTGCTCTGCACGGGACTCGTATCGCACGCTCCCATCGGGCCGACGCACCACACGACCTTTTCGGCCTGTCATCTGGGAACAGGCACAAACACATTTAGGGCTTGCTTGCTTCCGTGGAACTAACTATGATACGAATATAAAAATAACAACCTCTGACACTTTTTCCGGGCCTCCGAATTTATCAATGAGCTCATCTAGTGTGTTGAGAGGTAGTTCTTTTCCCAGCTCAGCGATTTTGTTGAGAAGCCCTTGCTTCATTTCTTCTAACCGTGCTAAAAAGATGAGGAGGAAACTGAATTTTTTTGGAAGACATTTAATTTAAGAAGCCAGAAAGGATCTGCGTACCAGTTTGATAGCTAGTTTGATCGTTGAAGATGACATCATCGCTGTTATCCTGAGTGGAGTCGGGCGAGGAGTTGGAATCGCTGTCCATGGCCTCAGATTCGGTGCTGCTATCATCGCTAACGTTAGCACTAGCTCCATCAGTGCCGTGCCGAGGCTGCTTTGATTGGCGGATTCGAGGCTTCCCTGCATCAACCAAAAAATTAGGAAGAAGCAAATATGGCCAGCACTAGGAGAACGACAGAAGAGCACAAAACTCTCACGTTTCCTCTTCGTTCCTGCAGCTTTCTCCCTCTTCTCCTTCTCTGATGGAAAGTGTTTGAGGACCAGAGACTGAAACACGCCCCTGAGGACCACAGACAGAACCTTGATCTGAAAATAGGGCTTCAAGGCTAAAGAAAGTGGTTCTTGTGAAACAGCACATGTTTGATGGTTTTAGAATGACACGCATGACCAAACCTCCATCTTTGTGAAACTGCATGGATGTGGTCATAAGGTTGCCAGATATTTTGTGTTTTTCCTGTGATATTTTGTATTTTTTCTGTGATTTTTTGTGATTTTGTGATTTAGATTGATCTCTGAATGCAGCAGGTAACATTAAACTACGAGAGGTTGCGACAATCAGTTGGGCGGGTCAAGATTGGTAATTTTGATCCAACACAATTAAAAAAAATTGTTTTAAGTTTTAGACATTCTTGTAATTATCTATATCAATATTCATTAGAGTTGTTTAAAAAAATTCATCTATAAAATAAATTTGGTAATTTTACCGTTAATTAACGAGTTGTGCGCCACCATTTAAGCTTTTGAACATTATTTATTTTATTTTTACAGTGTGGGATTTTATTCAAAACACAAAATAATCATTTTTATTATGTTTATAGTTTGTATTCATACCATAAATTATTGTCTTTACAGATTAAATTTCTGCTTCTTAAAAATATGGTATGTAGCATTTTAATATGAGCGGTTCTTTTTTTTCTAAACAAACCATTCCACAGGAACTATCGTTTTCTTCACAAGTGGGGCGTGGTCAAGACTACAATGGGGCATGCGTCATCAGCCAATGACTGGAACTATTCATGCTAAATGGTTCCATTTTGAATTTTTTTTAACCAAATAATTACCATAAAAGAACAGATTTTATAGATTGTTTAACTTTTTACAAACCCACGTCGCATAAAGTAAATTTGTAAATGTACAAAATGTCAGGGGTTATTAAAATATATATTTTTATTATTATAAAAAAAGTCACAGTTTACCGCACATTTGTGCAATCAACATGTGAAAAATATACAGGGGAACAACTTTTTACATAATCGAACATAAAATCATACAACTGACCGTTAATTAACTGTAATTGTTTGCTAAAATTAATGCCAGAATTTTGACCTTTTTGTACATGTTTTAATGTGTTTGTAACACACATATTATTGTTGTTTTATATAATTTTTTTCACATTTGTTCATTTTAAATTAAAGTCATAAGTATAACATATTTTCTATATAGATTTGTGTTAATCTTCGTAAAGACAGAGCATGTAACATTTCCTTACGAGAAGCTACATTTTCTAAACAAACAGAAACCATCGTGTACTTGATTGCTCCAGCATTTCATTTTATGAAACATGTCGAGAATAGTCTTTTTATTGTTAAAAATTATTAAAATTACAGCAAAATTTGTAATCACAATATGTTACTGTTATTAATAATTTACATACTTTAAAATTAATTCAATTATTACAAATCCTTGTAAAATAATTCACAGTTTATTGTTCTAATTCAACATGTAAAAAAACACATATGTACACTGTCTAATGGAAATCTAGTAGGAAATAAAATGTGGTAAATAAAATATGGTAAAATTATATTTTATCTTTTATTACTTTATTGGCATAAATGGTCATTTATGGCAATAAAGTCAGGTTTTCTGTTTGAACCCATTGCCATCTTTTCACATATCTTTAAAGTGATCTATTTCCTTAAAAACACCTCTATCCACAGTGAATCGGTATTTAAGGCAATGCACTCACTCTGCAGCAGACACGAATCGGTCCAGATGCCCGTCGTTTTCATCGAGTACTTCTCTGGTTCGAGCCTCGCCTGTTGACTGAAGCCCAATCACGACACACTAGGAGAGAAAACCTCCTGTAAAATCTCGCGATCAACAAAGAGTCTTGCGACCCAAAAAGAGACCGACCTTCCCTGCGTCCAGTTCCTTTTTGGCCAGTTCCACCAGACGACGCACTTTAGCCGCGATGCACAGGTACTTGAAGAACCGCTGATGAGACGACCAGAACTGCCCCCACAGAGACTTCCTGGAGCTCATGCAGAGCTCGTCTGCAGCCTGCATGAACATGGCGAGTGCTTCCGCCCACTGCAGCGGACACAGAGCCAAACGCTTAAAAAAAGTTGTTTACTGTTCTACACTCCTAGCATAGACTTCAGTTAAACGATGTAGTCACATAAAAGTTAAATTTCTAAATTTCTTTAGAACTACGGTGTTCATGGTTTCCGCAGGTCTCATTTTGTCAAATTTAAAGGTGACGTATCAGGTAAAAGTGACCCTTTGGACACTATTTTTGCATTTTTTTAGTGTTCCCTCATCAGAAACCTTGTTCAAGTAATATTCTGATTGATTCACGCATGTTTCTGTAATCCTGTTGTCTTTATCTAGGAGGTTAAAATGACTCAATGATTGTAGCCACGCCCATTGGCCATAGCTCCACCCACTAACTAATGCCGCTCAATGAATACGTGCTGACCCAGACTGACCCAGAAATGTAACCACATCGTAGTGTTTTTTACAAATCGTAGCATTTAGTGTTTTTAAATGTCCTGGCCAAAAGTTTTTGTAAATTAAAAAAAGAATTGGAAATGGGTGAATTTTCTGTATGCCAACTAGCAAAACCCAGCAGGAGGTTCTGGATCTAAAGGTCACTGATTCAATCCTCAAATCCTCAGATCGCATGAGTGATCATGTTAAATAACCACAATTGTGGTGCCCTTGAGCAAGGCACCAGTTTCCTGACTGCTCCCCGGGTGTGCGTTCACGCTGTGTTTGTTCACTGCTGTTTGTGTACGCTGCTTTGGGTTAAAAGTAGAGCACAAATTCCGGGTACAGGTCACTCCATATCTGGTCAACCGGTCACTTTAATTTGTTTTGTTAACAAATTATCCTGTGTTTAAACAACAAACTGATTTTGTTGTGCAGCAACCTATCTCACATCTGTCAAGCAGAATCCCTGGAGGGCCAACACACAACACACAGGTCTGTGTGTTGAAGTAGGGTTGGAACAAACTGTGCAGGGTGTTGGTCCTTCACAAATTCAACTGTCCTATGTTGAATGCGGATGTTGAAAAGGAAACCTCTACAGCCGCTTACTTCTTTCAAAATACAAGGTACACCCCATACAAGTCTCCAGTCCATAAAAGGACTCAATCCTACGGGAATTTACCTTAAAATTAAAATTAAAATGTTCTTGGAGTGCAGAAGGAAACCTGAGCACCTGGAGTAAACCGACACATTGTCACTAAGGTTAATTTCATTAACAATAACGATGTCAAAATATATTTCTCAACACCCACTTTTCAAAGGACAAATATTAGACAAGACCATGTGAATAAATCATTATTTAATTTTTTCAACTATTACAAATGAGACATAAATTGTATTCCACTAAATAAAGACTTTTTAATAAATGAAGCATTTAATATTTTTTTCTGTAGTCACTTCCTGTCTCATTTGCTGCGCATTGCCACCCATTGTTCCCAAGAATCTTTAAAACACACACACGCAAATAAAAAAAGGTGGAGCACTAGGCAAACAATAAAAAGAAAAAGAACACAACAAACCTGAAAAGACACATCCAAATACACCACAAAAACATTAATGTTAAGGTAAGCTAACAAAAAGTTTTTCAGTCGTTGTTTACAGCATAACAAACTGACCAGCTGCTAACGTTCACTAGCTTCTCTTTTGCAAGATGTAATGATATGTCAGTCATGAACTAACCAGCTCTTTGAATAAACATGATTGGGTTCTCTGTTCTCTCAAATATATAAATATTTATAAAACTTCAAAAATTAATAACATTAAGCTTCAAAACCTGTATTTTGACAGCTTTCCAACACAACACCGGCTATTCATGGGGAGCCAAATCAGTCACATTTCTCATTCAACAATTTAAAAACACACCTGATCACACTAATTACAGCTTGTCTGAAGCTAGACATGTTTGCATAGAGCTGGATTATAACTCAAATGTGCAGGGTTACACTGTGGAAACCACTGGCATGTTGCCATTATGTTCCCTAAAAATGTTCATTAATTAGAAATGTTAATTAGATTTAGCTCTAATGATTTAAAAATATATTCTTCTGCTTATCTAATATTACATACCTTTATTTTCTAAAGATATTGCAAAGTTGGTTAATAAAACTTTATTAATAAATGAATTTGCTTGAGAGGACCATGAGTTTAGATCTCCGCTCTACTATAACTCACCAGTTTAGCAGCTTTGTTATACACAAGTTTGAAGTCTTCATCCAAGCTGATCTCTTCTATGCGAAAGGAGACTCCTGCGAAGCTGAGCTGGCGCGCTATATACATCCCGCTGACCTTCATATCCATGGCAACGATCTCCATAGCCCCCACACCCCTGCCAACGACCAATCCAAATGAAATTCAATCAATCAATCAATTGATCAAAACTTTAACTTGAATCTTAAAACTTGCCCAAATAATTTCCAAAGAAAGATCACAGCAATTGAACATTATACAAGCAATAAAGACAAAACAAATTAGACATAAAATATTAGCCATACGCCATCTTAAACAAATTAGTCCTATATTTCCTCTTGAAAAAGGATAATATGCAACTGGGTCAAGAATCGAGCCTTGTGGGTCCCCGCTAAATAGAAGACCAGAAGAAGACGTGTAATCATCGATTGTGACAGAGAAATCTGTCAGATAACATTCAAACTACTCTAGCACTGTTCCACTGAGCTCCACAACTTGAGAAAACCAGTGAATGAGAACTGATTGCTCTACTGTGGTGATGGATAGATGCAGTATCCAGTTTGGTTATGTTCGACTAAGAAAACTGGCTTTAAGCATGTCGAAAATTTGCTCTACTGTTAAAGATACTTAGGTTTTACTGTCATTAAAATATATAGTAAAAATTTATTGAGAGTGATGCTGCTAAAGGATTACACAAAAACGGGATTGGGTGAACAGGAATGGGTGAACGATACAGATACATAAATGTTCTATAAAAACTGTATGTGACTTATAAATCATTCAAATGTTTGGCTGACTCCACATACAGAAGAGACATATATATTTTCAAAATGCATTTATATGTAATACAATGAGGTACAAACCTCTTCTCGATAGTGTGGAGGAAGTCGTCGAATGTTCTGAAAGGGGTTCCTTCACCCCAGATGCCAAGTCGGCTCATGTAGATCATGTTCTTTGGTTCCGAGGCACCTGAAAACCCAAGCGTCCATCACTTGCTTGTAATTTGGAGTGTGATAAAACTAGAAACCCTAGCAGTAGATTCACCTGTTGCGCTAGCATAGACCACTCTGGCCAAAGGTAGCTTGTTCTGGAGATCCAACACCGCTTTTCCCATCTTAGTGGAAGTAGCATTTTTGGCTTTGTGGCACTCATCAAAAATAATCTGAAGAACAGGTCAAGGTGGCAAACAATGCGTGCTCAAAACAAATCACATAAATCTGAAGGTTGTGAAGGATACGACTCCATCAAAGGCTGGCTCACACCAGTCCTGGATCTGCTTGAGCCGAGTTCGGTGTTGTCCACCTGCCTGGCTCTCCCCGATCAGTGCCGAGTAGGTCACAAACAGGACCCCTTCAGAGGTAGTGGTGTCTCCATACTTAATCTAAAGCCAAACTTCATCAGATTCACTCTGAAAGCCTTCGAAGTTCTAATGGGAGCTGCACAGACCTTGTTCAAAGCATGCACTGGTATGTTGGGGGCCCCGATGTCTTGGAGATCTCTCTCAGCGTCGTACTTCAGGTCGTTGGAGACACTGAACCTGGATGGTTGCATTGGGTCAGTACAGACCATTCAAACTCAAGGTAACACTAGTCTACTCATTCTAAACCATTTTACGGCAGTAATTATTCTCCAAATTATTAGGATATGGAGTTAACACCTAGTCATGCATTAAAAAAAATAGATTCCAATACCATGATGCCGATATAAACGTAAAAATACCACAAACTCAGCTCTAGTTATTACCATAGTGCCTTCTTCCTTCCCTTTAGGTAGTTTTCTAGAATGACTCCAGCCACGGTGCGACCTTTCCCAACCCCGGCACCATCCCCGATGAGGAACCCAGCTCGCTGGCCGTTCTGCAGGATCACTTCATGTTGCTGGTGGAGAAAGAAATAAAAGGTTACAACTCTGAAAAGAGGATATCACTTAGTTTTAGTGACGTAGCACCTGGCAGGCGTAGGTAACAGCCTCGAGCTGCAGAGCAGAGAGCAGCCCTGTGCTGATGCTGCTGTCTGGGATGGTTAGAGTATAGCTGATGTCTGGAGGAGGAACACTGGACAGAGTGTTGGTCTCCACCACCCGGTCGGGATGAGAGATTCCTAGTTTTGCTAAAACGGAGCGAGGGAGAGTAGAACATCAGTTAGCGTGACATGTATGAGTGGGAACAGTGGGAAATAGTTTAGTGCTGCTTTACATTTAGAGGGCTTGTAGTCAGCGTAAGTGTCAACGTGACCCAGCTCTTCGCTCTCCTCCACCTCCACTTCCTCTTCCTCCACTGCGTGAGTTTGGGGTCTCTGAGAGAAAAAAATCCCATGATTGAGTATGAAAAAGAGCACTTACACATGATCATTTTATGCTAGACAGAACTATAGGGTATCTACAGCAAAAAAAAAGTTTTGGAACTAAAGTGGCTGCAGTTTTACATGTCAAGTAAAAGTTTTTCCTTTCAGAATGTAAGAAATTTGAGGTTTAGTTAAAAAAAAACGACCACTGAAAGAAAGTTTTATCAATTTAAATTGTACTTTCTTCCAACTTTTGCATCCAAACGACCCCGTTTTCTTCATCTAGTTTGCTTCTTGGAGTGAAATTTTCAAGGGAAGTTATTTCAACAGATTATATACATTGGAGGCCTCGAATCTGTGAGTTTGAGGGAAAATAAAAGCTAAGATTTTCCGACTAAATTTCTTTTGTTCAGGTACTTGAAACCCCAAAGACTTTCAAGCATCTTACAGTTAAGTTATTTTTTAACATAAGTTCTTGTGGGAAAACAAGACAGTTTAGGTGCTTTTTCAGTACCTAAGTAACATTTGAAAAAAAAGAGAAAAAAGTTCTGCTATAATTTTGCACTGAATTTCAAGATTTGAAATCTGTTCTAGCTTTTGCATCCGAAAACCACACCACATCAACTTTTCCATCCAGTTAAGGTCTCAAATACAACCAACGTTTTCTCAACTACAATTGATTTTCTGTAAGTAATTTTCAGGCATTTTAAACAAGTTTTTGGAGTTTAATTTATGTTAGGCTCAAAAATGTTAAGATCCTTACTCTTTCCATATTTTTTCTTCGAAAAAAATAAAATGTTTTACATCATTGCTTAACAATAGACTTTAAATTTCTTTTAGTATTCAAGCTGATGGTTTAGTTAAATACAATAGTATACACATTTAAAATAAATGTATTTTGTTCAGGTAATTTTCACTGTAATTTTCAATTAGTATTTATTTATTTTTTTAACTAATTTTACATCAAAATACCAATCCATCTCTCAACATTTATTTTTAGCCTCGAAACTAGTTGTAAACAAATAAAATGCTTCACTATCAGAGGGTTAAAGTCGTCCATGGGTGCGGTTTCAGGGAATCATCATCTCACACATCAAACAGCTTTTGGTTTCGGTTTGTTGTACTTCCTTGTATGTAAGAAAGAAACTATAACAATGTCACCTTACATTTTTTTCAAAAACAACATGATAAAGTCATAGGAATTAAAGGAAACCAATAGATTCTATAGTTTCTCTCAAATTTAGTTTTTGTTTTCTTGTGGATAAAAAAGTTTTTCAAGCAACGTATAAAATGGTGTCTTGAATACCTCTACTGAAAAAAGTTGAACACAAATTTTAAAACCACAGAAGTTGTATAACATGTACAATGTATAAAAATAAAAATGTATAACAAAGTTTGTCTCTGCTTTAAGTTCACTTAGCTTTTGTTTTTCAGAAATAGCAAGATTATACTTACATAACTAATAATAAAAGCTACACCTCACAGAACGTATTTTCTCAACAGTTTGTAATCCCTAATATTCAACTCTAGCTAGTTACCTGATAGATTCCAATGGGAGGTGAATTGATGATAGCGGTGATGTCATCCAATGAGTTCAAGCCCTGAAACCGGTTTGAGCTCTGCTGAAGCACAAATAAGATCCTTCACTATCAGAGGGTTACAGTCGGTCATGCGCATGGTTTCAGGAAATAATCATTCAATACAAACATCAAAGAGCTTTTGCTTCCGGTTTGTTGTATATTAACCGTATTAGAGACAGAGGTTCCTCACCTCCTGGGCGGACGAGGGTGTTTTGATGTCCCATATCGTGGGTACGTTTGGTGCCATGTCAGTGTTGAGGATGTTAGTGCTGGCGTATTCAGATAGGGAGTCGTGCGGAGGGGAGAAGAACGGTAGATCATCTAGACAAGAGAGGTCCTGAAAGGAGGAAGAAGGAGAGGAAAAAACAAGAATAATTTATTCATCCCTGCTGGACACATACAAGCCTTCTAAGAGAGGAATGCATTAAGCATCCCAAATAAATCTGGCAGAAATTGACACAACTTCTGAAGTTGAAATACTAGGAACGAACATTCCACTTTCTTAAAAACTCTACATCGTATAATTCACAACACAACACTTGCTCCACTTTCTCTGCATTCACAAAAACTTGGTAGAGGACTCCATCCAAACTCTCACATAGAATTATTTCTGTAGCTAAACTCTGAACTCTACAGTCCACCACTATGCTGCATTTATTATAATTTTTATTATCATTATTATTATTATTACGTACAGGTCTCTGCCAAGTTCTGCCCCTGACATTCTAGTGCGACATAAAAATGTTGAGTGGGTATGTATTTCTTTTGAACTGTGAATCTCACCTCTACGGGTGGGGCATGGCTTGTAGACTGTTTAAAACATGAACATAGTGTTCTTGATGTCACCTGTAGGTTTCTGATGAAGGTAAAAGAGGCTCAGAGTGGCCGGAGTGAGCGATGAAAGTGCATCACTTCCAGATAATAATGAAGATGCAAAATTCATCAGATAAAATTAGATGGAATGAATGACACCAAAGGCTCACGCGCGACCAAAAGAGCTGAAGATCTGTCATTCAGCTGCCACTCATAAAGCTACACCCTTAATTATGCATGCCTTAATATATCTAAAACAAATGAACTTAAAAATAATTCACCCCCCTCAAAATCTTAATCCCCAAACACTTTTTTTTGTTCCAAAGTTGCGCAGTTTTAACATGGGAGTGAATGAGACCCTGCTCACTTCTGGAGTCAGCCTCGAGTGGCCGGCCAAAGAACTGCAGTTCAGTCAATTTCTATTACGCACCAAGAGGGAAAACAGGAGGTTGGCACTAACATAGCTCCAAATAACTCAAGAAAACAATTGTACAATAGAGTATAAAGACGTATAATAAAAAATTGTGAAGGTTTCACTCGAGTACAGAGTATCACTTGATGAACATGGACAGCATAATTAAACCAGAGTTCCCATAAAGAACCACACACTCAAGATTTCAGGTTAGTGTTTAGGAGGCTAGGGACCACATGCCCTGTAAATACACTCAACCTCTCAGCCATCACTGATGAAGATGCGAAGGAAATCAAGCAGATGGCATTGTTTTGAAGGACAAGGCACTCAGCTAATCACAAGGTTTTCGTTGCACCAGTGTCTGTGTGTACAGGAGGAATAACTGTAAGAGAGGACTGAGCAGAGAATTTCCTTTTTTTTTTTTTTTCCAAGAGAGAATTTCCAAGAACTTTTCACTGTTCAAAGAAAACAGAGAAGTATAAACAAGCCCTGGAGTGCCATCAGGGTTCATGATATTCCATCACGTATATAAATGGAACCCATTTATCAACGTAGAAAAGCAGCCCGCATTGAGCAACCCAAGTTTACGTGATTATTTGGGGATAAGAAGAAACGCAAAGAAAAAAACGTAAGTGAGATAAATTCCTTTAAATTGTACATTTCCAGCAGCAGAACTGTACAATGTAATAAAACATTATAAAACAGGACAAAAACTCACAACACAAGCAATTAATTCTTCTTAGTTAATTCACCACATCATAGTTTTTTTTTAATATAATAAGTTAATTATTTTATGTTGGTAATAAGACTGTGTTTTGAATTAAGGTTTGTTATTAGTGAATTGTTTCACTAACATGAAACCATGGTGTGTTGGTGTGTGTGTGTGTGTGTGTGTGTGTGCGTGTGTGTGTGAGTGCCTTCGTGGAAGTGTATCATTTCCTGGTAACCAAAAATGGGTCCAGAAAGGCAGGGCATGGGCATAACGAAAACATCTGATTGGCGGAAGGCTTAAATATAATATATCTTAAACAAACTAAATAAAAATGAGTCAGAGAGGGAGAACGGGAGGTTGCCCTTTGCTTAAATCTTTAAGGATGCAGGACTGGCCCCCATGTCATTACACTAGTGCAGTGGTTCCAAATCTTTTTCCCTGAGACCCCCCCTCGCATACAATAAATATAGCCCCCACGCAGTGCAGCTCCATGTGTAGCAGGAGAGTTTAGTGCACTTCATCCTCACACAGTTGCATAAAGTTTTTGTTGCCAGTGTGTCTCATGCTTCACTGATATCAAGGTATGGTCTTAATTCATGTTTGGAATGAGTAATAAACGGCTGTCTGCGTCTGTGTTCATAAATCATGTCTCGAGTACTAATTTCCATCACACTGGACAGTTTTTTACAGGTGAGTGCTTGGCGATGGATCCTCCACTGGAAGATTACACAGTGTGGCTATGCACGGGTATGAGGGTATTGATGCGAGTGCAAACAAACAGAGTTTACACTCAAAATTGATTTCTGCTCGCTTAAAATACGTTTTTCCACAAAAATCGTTTGCGCTCTCAAAATTGGACTGCGCTCAGAATTTTGACGCTATATAACCCCATACTTCTCCACTTCCATACCCCCCTTGTGAACTCTAGCGCCCCCCTAAGGGGAGTGCTGACCCCAGGTTGGGAACCACTGCACTAGTGCACCAGAGAGCGGTTAATGACTGATTCAGCATTATTCCCACAGAAAACACAGGAAGTGGTGTGTTCCAGTCACAGTTACTAGCAGAACAAACATCACAACCTGCCTCACCCATGACACGCTCCCTTACAAATTATAACCCAGAGTTCCTGCTTCTTCCTCCAGAGAGAAAACAAAAACAAAAGCTGTCTATTGGAACTGACTTTAAATAGTGTTTAGTCAACTAGCAACAGCATGATTTGACTCAGGCAAAACCACAAGGAACAAGGCGAGAATTCCTGGAAGCCCTTTATCTCCTCTACTGAGCGAGCAAACAGGGATTCCCCTGCTTGAGGACGACCAATGAGGAGTAGTGTTTCTACGAAGAATACAAGCAAAGAATAAACACCATATAACGACTTGATCCCACCAAAAACATAACACAACATGAAGCTGTGGACAACAAACGAATTCCTTCCACCCTCTGTCGAGTGTCCTTACATGAACTCGGTGACCTCAGAGCGAATGAGAGCATCTGTTGTTCCTGAATGAGGGGGTGGAGGGGTGCCAGATTCAATTCTGCTCTTTAACGTAAGCTTCCTCTTGTTTTATGAGCGGCCCAAGAAAACTCGTTTTCAGTCAATGGTTACTTTAATCTTCTAAAAACCTGCTTCACAAGATTAACATGTAAAAAGGTTAATGAAACGTAAAAATGAGGTACTAGCCGGTCGGTTAGATTTAACATATTTTATTTTGTCCACATGTTTTAATAAGGTTATCTAAAAAAATACATCCATTTAATCAGATTCTAATGTCAAAAGTTGAGCGAAACATTCCGTAATGCCCAAGTCTTTGTGTGAATTACTGTTATAAGCTTAGTCATCAATCATAAGTTAGATTTCTAGAGTCTGAGTGTTCACATTCTTCCTTTAGGAATAACGTTGTAGAAGAGTTTCGTTGAAAGACCAGCAAAAAAGGACAAAGAAAGAAAGCAAAACAAAGAGAAAGAAAGAAAGAAAAAAAAGAAGGGGAATTAAATTAAGCCAGAAAAAAGAAAGGGAAACAAAGAAAGAGAGAGAGAGAAAGAAAGGAACAAAGACAGCGAGAAAGGAGGAGAAAAGAAACAGAGAGAGAGACAGCGAGAGAAGAAAAGTAAAATAAAAGAAAAAAGAGGGAGAGAGAAAGAAAAAAAGGGAGAGAACAGAAAAGAAAAACAAAACAAAGAAAGAGGGAGAGAAAGGAAAAAATAAGGAAAAAGAGAGAAAGATATAAAGAAAGAACGAAAAAGGAAAGAAATAAATAAAGAGGAAGAGAGAGAGAGAGAGAGAGAGAGAGCCCGGCAGAAAGCAAGCCTGAAAAAAGGAAAGAGAAAGAAATAAAGTAAAAAAACAAAAGAAGGAGAGAGGAAAAAATAAAAAAGAGAGAGAGACTGACAGATAGAAGGAAAGAGGGAGAGTAAAAGAGAAAGAGAGAGAGAGAAATGAAAAAAAACAAAGAAACCAGTGTGAGAAAGAAAGATATAAAGAAAGAATGAAAAAGGAAAGGAATAATGAAGAGGAAGAGAGAGAGCGCATGACAGAGAGCAAGCAAGAGAAAAAATTAAAATTAAAGAGAAAGAAAGAAAGACTGAGAGAGATAGATAGACAGATAGATAGATAGATAGATAGATAGATAGATAGATAGATAGATAGAGAGAGAGAGAGAGAGAGAGAGATAGATAGATAGATAGATAGAGAGAGAGAGAGAGAGAGAGAGAGATAGAGAGATAGATAGATAGATAGATAGATAGATAGATAGATAGATAGATAGATAGATAGATAGATAGATAGATAGATAGATAGATAGATAGATAGATAGATAGATAGATAGAGAGATAAAGAGAGAGATAGATAGATAGATGGATAGATAGATAGTAGATGTAGATAGATAGATAGATAGATAGATAGATAGATAGATAGATAGAGATAGATAGATAGATAGAGAGATAGAGAGATAGATAGATAGATAGAGAGATAGAGAGATAGAGAGATAGATAGATAGAGAGATGGATAGCTAGATAGATAGATAGATAGATAGATAGATAGATGGATGATGGATGATGGATGGATGGATAGATGGATAGGATAGATAGATAGAGATAGATAGATAGATAGATAGATGGATAGATAGATAGATAGATAGATATAGTGCGGTGGGAAGGCCCCAGACCCCACACAGTGGAGTCACACTTAATTTATGTTAACCCCTACGAAACAAACCCTTGAATTCATGAAGGAAAACGTAACGTTTCTAAAAAGATGGTTTCAAGTGTGTTTGGAGGGTTGTGCTTCCATGCAGCTTTCTGAGGTGCCTCTCTGTCGTTTTTTGTGTTTTTCATGCAGGCGCCCGAATGCACCATCAGCATTACATTCAATGACAGAGAAAACTATTTCTGGAGAAAACAGCGGTGAAGACGAGCTGGTCTATGGAGACCACTAGAGAAACGTCGTTTACCGTAAGCTCGTGTAAAGGCTTCCGGTACGAGGAACGAGGAAAATGAAGCACCTGCACACTAGGGAGGAAAAGTCATGCACAAACATCTCTTGACACTCCCGCGGAGAGATAAAGGCTGGTGAGTACGAGAGTGTGTCAGGTTACACCCCAGCATGACACGTATTGAACCTTCTCAACAGCACTGACGGGAACACTGCAGACCAGCCTGAAGCGTCACTGCCAGAGTCTAACATCAGCTTCCTGATGGCCTTCATCTGCTCTTTATTCATCTGCTGATAAACAACAGAGGACCAAGAGGAGTTGAGAGACTAGTGAGACTAGGAAAATGAAGAAGGAACCAACAAGACAAACTAATGAAAGGGGAACTGATGAAAGACAATCCAAAAAGCAACGTGGACTACTTAGATATTGGTCATTTTTAGACATTTTTTTTGCTATTTTAGGTCAATTTTGGGCATCTTCATCGCCGTTTGGCTTTCCGGTGACCCGCAAAGTCAGTAAAAAGGGCCCTGCTGGGCCCCTCTACTCTTGTTCAGGGTGAAAAGTTTGTTCCCAGGCTTCCCCGTTATAAGAGGGTGTCTCAGAAAGAGCGCAAGATTTTCAATTTGAATAAATCAGGATTTTAAAAAAGGAAACATACACTGTAAAATATTTTATGCGATATCTACTTTAAAAATTATGGTAACAATACTAGCAAAAAATTATGAAGAGAATCTTAAGGCTTGATTTTTTTTGCAGAATCTACTTGAATTTTTATTGTGTAAAAATCCCAAGTTATTTAACTAGAAACATATTATTTTTAAGCTTTTTATTATTATTTTTTAATAATGTAAAAAAAAATCCTGAATTAATTAGCCAGGCACTTAATTTTTAATAATATTATTAGTAAAATCACATTCATTTATTTAGCATATCAGCCTAAGCTTTCTTTTATGATTTAAGGCAACTTACTTACTTAACTTAATTTAATGTTTGACATTTTATGCATGAAATACAGTACCTGTATCATAATGAAAAGCACTGTAATTAGTACACATCCTGACAGGCTTAAGAGATCTTTATTAAACTTTCTCGAAGCAGCCACAACTTTTACATCGTCCCACTAGACTCTGAAGTTTATCAGGTGAAGAATATTTGAACAGTAATTTTGATTATGTGCACTTTTAATGACCCACATCTCAACAACGTTGCTAAAAATAAGTTCCTGATAAGCACACATAGTAGTTCTGGAACAAATGTATAACACTAAACCACACTTAACAACACAAGCATAACAACCTAGCCTGACATATAAATGTAATAAACATGCAATCCAATACTCCCACAATGCACCTGGTCTGATTCCATCCAAACTGGAGAATTGAACCAATTCTCTTAAAAAAATAATAGAATTTGCTTAAAAAATAGGTCATTTGTTTTTCTTTATTTTAGTGGTGAAATACTCTCAATATTCTATAAGAAACTCAGAAAACGTATAAAACATGCACATTATTTTTAATGAAAATTACAAACCTCATGATTCACTTTTACAGGGACAAAGGGGCACCGAATGTTAACAAAACAAAAAACTATAAAAGAGTAGAAAAAAGCATCAAAAGGAAAGAACACATGGGTAAAACAATCAAAAGAAGAAACATGTAAAAAGAAAACAAGTCAACAACATACAAAAGTGGAGCAAAACAAGACACAAACACACTACAGTACGAGAGACGCACACGGGGAAAAATACAGAAACAGGAAATAAAGAAAATAAAGAAAGAAAGAGGAAAAAACAGAGCTAGCAAACAAGTGAAAGTCTGAGAGAAAAACTCAATGTTGCAAAGAAAGACAACAAACTGGAAATAAAGACAAAGAAAAGACGCAAAAAGATAAAAGATAGATGTTAAGTAAAAAAGAATAAAAGGCCTGAGCGAAAGAACAAAATACAGCATAAACAATAAAACAACATCTAAAAGAGTGAAAATGAACCAAAAACTTTGAAACGAAATACAGCACATAGTAAATAAAACTATAAAAACCAAAGATGCACCAAATAAAAGATCCGCAAAGAATACTGAAGAATGAGAGTTTGAAAAAGAACTGTGAAAACAATAAAAAGAGCAAACAAGAGAACAGAGTGAGAATGGACTAAAAGAAACCGGAATTTAAACTAACAATAGCCAACTAATGAAAGAAAAATAGCTAAATATAAACAAAGAACAAACAAATAAGTAAACAAAGGAAAACCTTAAAGAGAAAGAAAGATGATAAAAAAACAAAGATATACCAAATTAAGAAAGATTTTAAGTTAAAAAAGAAGTAAAAGAATACTGAAGAATAAAAGTTTGAAAAAGAAATGTGAAAACAATAAAAAGAACAAAGAAGAGAACAGAGTGAGAATGGACTAAAAGAAAAAGTAGAGAATAATGAAAGATGGTGAATAAAGAAAGAAATCAATTAAATACAACATGTAAAATACAAAAAAATACATTCTAAATAAAAAAAGAACTCAAAGAAGATGAGAACATTATTAATAAACAAACAGAAAAGAACATAAAAGAACAGAAAAGAAGAAGAGAAACAAGGAGAAGATATATGCATGGACAAACATAGAGAACAACTTAACGCGGAATGAAGGTGAATCCGAAGAGAGAAACACGGACAAGAAAGAAAGAAATATCGAAGGAACGAATGTGGACGCACTCGCTGTGTTGAAGCAGCGCTTTCCATCACTCTGTTCCTGTAAAACCCCAAATAACCCGAGCTACACACTCATGAGGAGGACTGCAAGAAAGGAAAGAGCCTGGAACAAAGGCTCCCGCAACCGAAACTCTTCCACACACACACACACACACACACACACACTAACAAAAGAAAAGAAAAGAAAAACTTTCAACTGATTTCCATCAGCCTGCAGATAATGGAGCCAACACTGGAGCTGCTCACCATCGAGAACCTGATGAAGGAGATCCTACACGTCTTCACAGCAGAAAATCTGAGCCGTTACTTTAAAAAAATAAAGCTGCAAAACTTATTCTTCGTGTGCCTTCAGTAGAAGTTATCATGAGATGGTTATAATTAAAAGAAGAAAAACTGTTTAACCTAAAACGTCTGTTATTTTCTTCTACTGTACAGAACTTTGTTTAACATTTTTTACAAACATATCTCCTCATCTGGAACAATAGTTTTGTTTCTGCTTAGGAATCTTCTTTTTATTTACGTTTGTATATTACTGTTATTTAATTTTTACTGAAAATGTTAAATGTGAAAACACTGTCAAATACAATTTTATACTACAAACAGATGATATTGTCTTTATTGTAAAGTCATTTCTGTATAATATCATCGGTTTAATTGTAATACAGATACAGTTTACAATTTTTTTTTATTAATTACTAATTCATTTAATATCTTTTATTATAATTTGAATAGTTATTATTTAAATTACTATATTTTCCATGTCACAAATTTTTTTTTTTTAACATTTTAACATTATTATTTAAATAATATATTAGTCTACTTTCGTTTGCAAAATAAAATGAAACAGAAATAGAAAGTACAATAATACAATTAATGGTCAATATGGTTTATTTATTATTATTATTCACATTTTTATGGTGTCTATGTTAAAAAAAAAAACAAGCATATAAAAAATTATAAAAACTTTTATCATTATTATTTCCATAATAGTTTAGTCTGCATTGTGTGCAAAAAATGACAAGTGAAAATATAGAAAACTAAACTAATTAATGGTAATTTTTATTATCCCTTTATTTTGATTATACACCAAAGCTCGATCTCCAAGTTAATTGTGTTACAAATCATATTTTTATCGGTTACATCTTTGAACCTAAATGAATTTGTTTTATCGCTTAAAACCCTGGAGAGATTAACGCACGCTCTGATTATTTCTTCGCTGAATTACAGTAACTCTTTGATCGCAGCAGCTAGAATGCGCAAACATGAACGCATCACTCCTGTCCTTCGCTGGCTGCCGGTTCGATTTCATGTTTGATTTTAACATTTCACTGCTGGTTTCACTGCTAACAGAGCACAGACCATCACGGCGCTCTGATCGCCCTCTCAGAGGCTCTTATTGGTCCCTTTAGGTCACGCCCAAAATGCCGCCTACCATTCATCTCGCGCCATCACTGTGAGTTTTTCAATCTCAGCTAAAACATTTCTCTTTGATCAAACTTTTACCTGATTGAGACACCTCATCTACGTACTTTATTTTAAGAGTTCGTGTGGTTTTAAGGCCTTATATATTTTCTAACTCTGCAGTTTTACTTTGTTCATCATATTTTTCAGCGTAAACTTCTGTTAAAATATGATATATAAATAGACTTTAACATTCCAAGTTTTATAGTTTCTATGTCACAAACAAAACTAACCAAGCCTATAAACATAATTAAAACATTGAAAATTTTGGCATTATTATTTGAAGAACAGTTTAGTCTGCTTTAGTTTGCAAAAAATACAAATAAAATAAAATAGAAAATGAAAACCACACAAATACTATCATATTATAATAAATAGTTATTATTCCAAAATTGTATAGTTTCTATGTCAAAGACAATACAAAATAAGCATATAAAAATAATTCAATTAATATTCAAACTTTTGGAATTATTATTTAAATAGGGTTTGAAGTAAAAAACCAAACAAATCTATCGTGAAAAAAATTATCATACTAATATTGCACTTTTGTCATGTGCAGATTCTTAGGAAAAATTGAAATAACATATTTTAAAAAATCGTTTCAAAAATATACGATGGGTAAAATTTTTTACAAGAAAGCTGTAGTGGAAAATATATTTTTTAAACACATAATTGTTTCTAATTGTTCAAGAAGAGCTCTTAAAAGTAAAACAAAGTATTCTATATATGAGATATTCACTGCACATTTGATTTATTAGGATGAACTTATCATATAACTCCAAGTGTATACAGAGTTCTCAGGGAAACTTCGAATACGTGTTTGTTCCGACACATAACAACAAAAGGTTGACATCAGCAAAATAAAAGGCTTCGAAAAAGCATTCTGCCAACTCGTCAAACGTCCTCAAAGCAACACAAGAAGTGCTGAACCAACACTTAATCTCTTCAAGACAAAAGCAGGCTGCAGGTAAGCCCTTAACAATGAAAAACCTCCTCCATATTTTCGCTCTCTACCTTGGGCGGCGGACGTCCCATCTGAGCATACAACTTAGTCCAGATCTGCATGAGTGACATGAGTCCCGTCCCTTTCATTCACCTCCCGAAAAACACCCGATCCTTTCCATGTGCTGGAGAAGAACACCGGCATTCCCAAACTCTGCAGCCCTAGCTGTCCCGTCAGCACAACAGGTCCTCTTCTGACCCCTCCACCACAGCCAACGAGGAGTGACAGGTATGCGCATGGAGGTTTTTGCTCATATCGATTGTGGTTTGGTTCCTCAAAGCTCAAGGTGCTGGAGAGGGGAGGGGGAGGGGAGGAGCTTTCAGGAAATGATGCGTTTGTTGGTAAGTGACTAGAGTTACTGGCAGTCAGGCCCTCTTTACAGTACATGGTGTAACTCAACCGCATTGCTAGTGTAAACAGCGCAGCCTGGGCTTCTCCAGAGCAGTGAGCGTGGCTGCTTAACCCTCGCAAATCACTGCTTAATGACTCCTCTCTTTGGAGGCTCCCACATCAGTGCCTGTCTTTCTCTGCCGGCGGGTGTTCTTCACTTGTGACTGGGAAAAGTTGAGAGCAGATGAGTTTGACGTCAGACGGTGACTGGGTGGAGTCTCAGACACCTGAGTTTTGGCTCAGGACTGCAGTCTTGTGTATTGATGAAGGGTGGTTGAGGAGACAGCGCGGCGCCCTGATATTGTGTCATTATCTGAGACAGTAAACATGACTCATTGATTGTATGCTGGAATTGTGTGCAACATGCATTAGGAGATATGAAGATTTGAGAGCTGCGTGTGAGCATTTGCGATGTGAGCATTTTTAACATGAAATACATTTCAATTTACGTTATCTCACTCTGATTGGACAAGAGAAGGGGTTAAATCCAAGCCCATGTAGAATTTAAAAAGTTTTTGTATTAATTAAATATTTTCAGCGTCATCCAAAAATCATCTCTCAAAAACATTTCATTTTGAGGTAAGACTATTTTTTATCGTATTTTAAGATTTTCTCTGGGTGAAAGACTGCTAGCAGAAAAGCTAACGATTTGCATGTAAAATGCCATTGGCTTCTGCTAAAAATATTAGCATAGTGCAAATATGAGTTAAAGTGTTTGTTTGTGAAATGAGACTCTTTTAGTTATTTAGTTATTAGACATTTGGTTATATAGAAATGCATATTCATTTATTATTGGTTGATTGGGAGTGTTTGAATTGTTTTTAAGTCAGGTTTGAAACGGCAATTAACTAAAATGAACTTGGGAAAAATAAATACAACACAGCAATGCACGTGTTGTAGTCTCTACAGATCCCTACAAATAAGTACATAGTATAAGATATAGTATTTCTTATACTATGAGAAATTAAGGTTTAATTAAGGTACTTATTAAGGTCTAATTAAGGTCTTATCTAGGTCTAAATCTTACTAAGATTGTTTGATAGTAACAAGCTGTAGTATATAATATTTTTAATGTTAAAGAATAGCTATCAATTGTAAAACATAGTTTGTTTTTCTACAAAAGTATAATTTAAATGCACATTTTATTTAATATAAAAATCAGAAATTCTTGCAGTAGAAGCTAGGTATTTAAATTTAAAACGTCATAGACTTATGCTAAAAGTATTAGCATACTGCAAACCTGTGATTAAAAGTGTTTGTTTGTGAAATAACATTCTTTTACAGTATTGAGTTGTAGAAATGCTGAACCATATTGTTGGTTGATTGGGAGTGTTAGAATTGTTTTTAAGCCAGGTTTTAGTGAACTGTGAACCTTTTTGTATGATTTTCAACAGAAATCTGTTTTAACGTTATTATTAACTTGTAAAAATTAACACAAATAAATAATATTGCACATTGTGTCATCTGTACAGATCCATACATGTTTCAAATATCTGTGTCTAGTGTTATTTTTATTGATAAAATTTTTCAGTAGTAAAAAGCTATAATAAACAATTAAAACACAATTATTTTTTAACTAAATGTTCAAGAAGAGCTCTTAAATGTAAAACAATTTTCTTAAATAAAAATATAATTTAACTGCACATTTCGATTATTAAAATAAACTTGTCATAAAACTCTGTGTTTACAGAATCTCAGCAGTAAAGTCTGCTAGCCATGAAGCTAATGATTTGAATGTAAAACCCCATTGACTTATGCTAGATATATTAGCTTACCACAAACATATCATTTTAAGTATTGTTTGTGAAACAACACTCTTTTACAGCCATCAAGTTAAATAGAAATGCTGGTTAATTTATTACTGTTTGATTGGGTCAGGATCTGCCAAGTATCTTGTTTGTAGATCTTTGTCACCAGGGGTCAGATCACTGACAGTCCTTCCCTCAGTTTTTGTTTTACCTTGTTTTCAGTTATCTCTCTTATTTAGTTTTTTGCCACCTCCAGCCACATGGCTCAGGTCATGTGACTGACGGTGGCCATCTTTGATTTGTTTTGTTTATTTTTGCACATGGTATAGTTTTTTCCTACCTTTCTCCGCCCTTCTCATTTTCTAGTTAGAGTTTTCAGTTAGTACACATGTAGTTTCCCTCATTATGTTTGACTGGTTTCCCTTCATAAGCTTCCCTCTGTTTTCTTTTGGTTGCGATTCATTACCCAAATCAAATTGCGTTGATCCTGATGTGTTGTTCCTGTTAATATTTGCTCTTGTGCTGTAATTTTGTCTTTCTGTTTAGCCTAGTTTTCAGTTTGTATCTTGTAGGTTTGTAGTTTATAGCCTAGTATTCAGTTTGTATCTTGAAAGACCGACACTTTATAGTATTTTTCTTGACACTTTATAGTATTTTTCTTGACACTCTATAGTATTTTTCTTTACTAAATGTTGCACTGACTAGCGAGATGCTCTTAATCTCATTGTACATGTTTATAATGCAAATTGTATATGTGTATAGTGACAATAAAGGCATTCTATTCTATTCTATGGGTTTTGTCCTCGTGGGTTTTGCTTTGTTTGCCCTACCTTCCCTGGGCTTGTCGTTTGTTTCTTAAATAAATTATTATTTAAAGACTGTCACTCATTTGGGGTCTGCATTCCTCTTTTGGCCTCCACGCCTGACAGACTGTGAGTGTGTAAATTGTTTTGAAGTCCAGTTTTAATGTAGAGTGAAACGTTTAGTGTTATTTAATTATTTAATTAAGTTATTCTTAAACTGATTTTTCAACAAAGAGATACATTTTAATGTTATTGTTCACTTGTTAAATGTAAAAAAGAAAATAGAAAATATATTCAAATCCAAATATCTGAGTATCTGACAGATTCGGACACTGAAACACTGTTCCTGATTCATTTAGAAAATGTTGGATTTTAAGTGAATGTTCTTAAAAAAAAAGCTTTATTTTGTAGTACTATAATAATTCATGACATTAATATGGCTCATTTCTAGGCACTCAATTTGCTCAAATCATGAAATGTCTCCTAATCCCCTAATGAGCGCCTTCTAAGGGCAAGAACTGTCACTGCATCAACATCAAACGCCAGAGGCGTGAAGCTAGCCAAAAATCCCTCTGCAGAGAAGTCTTTGCAAATTTCAATTCATCTAGGTGTGTAGAGACCCTTAAAATTCATGAATAAAGCCTCACGTGAGAAAGTGCAGGTGCAGAACCAGTCTGATCCACTCTAGTCATGAAATCACAGAATTACTCTCTCACGTCCTCTGAAATATAACAACGTCAAGAGAGAAAGAGGAACTCCTGAGAGCTCTCTCTCGTTCGGTCCTGGGGATATTTTTAACTGAACTTATCATCCGGAGTGCTCGTCATAACATTAAATCCAACAGACTTCTTCTTAATAGTCAATAAATATTGTAAATGGATTTAACAATCATTACGCTTGAGTCTTATGTTCCTTTAGTGAGCTTCCCATCAACCCTCACTCTTAATCGGGTGACGTTATTTCTTAATGTAGCATCTTTTTCTCTCATTCAGACACACTGGGCCCAAAATAGGCGGATCTATTTAGCGTTCCTGTTACAAACACCCAGACAAGCTCAATCACAGCCACTCGGAACCTGAAACCATCACTTGACTGATGTTGTCACTATGTCAGGGAGGTGTGTGCGTGTTTCTGTGAGGATGAGAGCCAGTGTCCGACTCCTACATAGAGAATGAGACGGAGAAATGAGACCAGCTCAGAGTTTGTGCTGTCATCCTGAAGTGAGAGGAGTATATACATGGTTTTAGTTCATTCACATATAGATATAGAACCTGCTGTATGTCTATATAGAACAAGATTTAATATCTGTAACTGACTAATGGACAGGATACAAGTGTATTGCTAAATTATAAGGAAAACCTGTATCTCTTTTTTCACTATTAAAAAAAACTATAATTTTACACAAAACTTTGGAAATGTTTTACTGTAGGATGCAAAGAGTAAACTCAAGAGTAGTGATATATAACTGATAAAGAAACTATGATGAAACTATATCAGATTAAATAAAGCCAAAACATATTTCCACATGCCTTTACAAATTGAAAACCTCCAAACAACACTTTCTAACATTTAACATATAAACATTGAAATTTAGACTGTAAAAAAAAACGTGTAGCGGATTAAAACAAACAATTTTAAACTAAATGGTAAAAATGTATATCAAACAACAAATGTCAAGCAACTTGCAAAAACTAATTTAAAACAATAAAAAAATGTAAAAAGCTGATATTAGTATTAGCATGTTATTTGCATGCCAGAACTATCTTTGATTTAATAAATGAAACATGTTACTTCAAAACCGCTCTCCTCGTCCCTGAGCAATAGGAAGTCCCTGAGGGAGCTGGGGTCAGAAGTGAGCTGGTTGTCATTCACTCTAATGTTAAAAATGCAAAAACATGTTTCCACTCCTGGTGTTGTAATATTTTTAAATAAGATCGCTAGTGTTGACCCTCATGAACACTGTAAGGGGGTGAATTACTTTTCATTAGTTTGTTTAAGTTATATTAAATTTAAATCTTCAACCAATCACCTATGCCCCGCCTCTCTAGACCCATTTTTGGGTAACTATGTTGTTTCATGGATAGTTAGTTTAGCCCCTATTATGTAGCAAATTGACTCAAATTCAAAATTTTCAACAACTTTCATGATTTTGATCGACTTCTGACAAAAAAATTCAATGGCATGCCCTCAGACTACTCTGCTCACCATCATCAACATTAAGAAGCATAAACAGTTAAGAAGCAGTGTTTGCATATCAATCCTCTCAAACCCTCATATGAGACATTTTTTTACAGAGGCTAAATATTTAGTGCTATTTCAAAAAGTTTCACTAAACCCTCTGCCATGTAGCCATGTAATCCATTCATTAACACCAAGCTTTGCTGATTTGACATACTCTTCCTCCCACTCAGATCACCGTCTTTGAGCATCTGATGAAGGGTGGGGTCTTTCCATACCTGAGTCAGATCCAGACTGGAGAAGTCAAAGTTGCTGAGGTCGCTGGGAAGCAGATCTGTGTGCATTTCAGACGCACCATTTAAGCGAAGCTGCCTGAAAAATAAGTGAAAACGTGTTTGAGGAATGTTAGGAGTTGGTTTCACTTCCTGATGAATCACGAGCCGAGTTTATGAAAAAAGGAAGAAGCAAATTCACAGTGTTATGTCATAAATTCATGCAGCCACATCCTGGACACATTCCCTTTTTTTGCAAGAACCAGCATGTAAGACGAGTGACGCTTAAACTAAAACTTTAAAAATTCTTTCAGAAAAAGATTTCAGGAAATATATGTTTGGTAAAGAACACAGAACATGTTTAGAAATATAAGCAGCTTTGGAGGTTCAGAATATTCAAAAGTGACCCCCTTTAACTACAATTAGAGTCGGTCATGTGACCTTCACTTTCACTTCTCTTCATTTAGAAGGAGAGTTCAGAATCAGTGCGGGAAAGCCTGACAGCCATCCTTCATTAAAACAAAGACCTTTGTCAGTTTCTTTGTAAAAAAATTAATTAATAAATAACCGAAAAATTCCACACAAATTCGATGTTAACTTGAGGATTTCACATCTGAGTTAGGTGTGACACTCAACCTTTAATACATATATCCTGAAGCACAGCAAGCACTGAAATTCTGTGAACGCACCAAGCTGTTTTCCACCAAGGAGTGGGTAGACAGGATGTAGCGCTGACGCTAGTAACAACCACAAACTGTTATTCTTTCTAAAACTGAGACCCTTAGGGTGACATTTTCAAACCCATTGACCTTTGCTTCAGTCCCTGTGCCATATCGCTTCGATGGATTGTTACTTTGTGCTATAAATACAGCAAGAATGTCTCACAGCTTGTGTAAACAGCTCCCTCGAACAGTCATGTGCCTTCTGAGGTCACCTGATCATATGAACATGTAAAAGTACAGCTATAATTCTTCACTGATGACAGGTCCTTTCAGATGCAAGGCGAGTCGTCTAAATAGGGTACGGTTCAAAAAAAGAAGAAAAATAAGCCCATTGATCAACTGGGAGATCTGCTGTGTGGGGATTGGTATGATGCTGCTCAAAGTCTGCTACACTGGTATGAGTTGACAAATCCCTAACAGTTTATTCACACTAAATATAAAATGCTTCATATTGCTACAGAAACTCAATTTGATCTAGCCAAAATGGGGATAGTATGTAGATACCATGAATTCGCATCCCACTTGACTTTTATACATAAATCAGCACTTTGTTGCATTCATTGCTAACCATGCTAACCAAGATAATCAGGTTGTTGGCTTACTGCGTAAAGATTTACCACACTATTAGAATGAGCTGGCATGATCTAAAATGGAAATGAAAAGTTGCTACCATGATTGACACCTCAAGTAGTATTCCATCATTAATGAAGGATTCCTACAATGGTTTTGTATTAGTGTGGTCTGCTCCACTTTCAGCCAACCTTATCTGGTTTAAAACACTTGTAAACTTCAGTGACGTCTTCCTAACCCTGTAGATGCATTTATACTTCTGTATTGCGGCTACATGTAACTGTACATGAACTGCAGTACCTTGACCCACCATAAGGGGGGTGGGGTTAGAAGTGAGCAGGCTCTCATTCACGCCAATGCTGAAACTGCATTTTGTGCTGAAAAAATATGTTTAAAACCCAGATCGCTAGTTTTGATCTTCGTGAACACTTTAAGGGGGTGAATTATTTTTACATTTGTTTGTTTAAGATATATTAAAATGCAAACCTTCAGCCATTCGGACGTCTGCGCTACACCTATACCCCCCCTCTCTGCACCCCTTTTGGTTACTGGGAAGTGATGCACTTTCATGATAGTGATGGTAAAATTTACAAATTATAATGTACAAGTTAAAAAACCATGTTCACAATAAAGCAGATCAACGTATCTATCTGATCTATACCCAACATTTATCACTCATTTAGCAGCTGACGCTAATCACCTGTTTGTTGTTTGTGTTACACTGCTCTAATTACTGCTTGTGCTTTTCAGCTGCTTTCTGGCGATCTGTTTGTCAATAGATTTTAAGTTCAAATATTCTTTATGCTGGGGAGGTGATTAGCACCGGTGTGATTCAACAGAGGAAATTTTTTCTCTGCATGTGTGTGAGGTTTTTCTTACTTTGGTTTCTCAGTTTTTTCACACATCAATAAAAATAAGTGATTTGGTTGCTTTATTTCAGCACAAAATTGGGTCAAACTACGCTTTTATAATAAGTAAGTGATTACTGATAAATTTAAATCAAAGATTTCTTTAGACTTATAACATTTCAGGTAGCAGAATATGATATCCAATAGGAATTTCATTCTAACTCCACATTAATCCTCATTAGCCTTTGTGAAGCTGCTTTGACTGTTAAAAAAAAACAATGTATAAAAACATTGACAGTCCTTCATAAAAACTAGGCACCATTAGTCCTCTCTTTAGACAAGCTCAAATAAGCACACATGCAGTCATCAGCTTTCAGGACTTCTAGGAAAAATCATTATACAGTGCCAAAGGCTTCAGCGGCTCTACTGAAGTTACACCCAGAGGCTTCTGATAAAGCGCCTATCAAATGTCACGACAGTTTCTGGGATGTTTTCACTCACATCTTATCAGGTCAAACAGACATGAAGAGACTTGCTGTGACATCCTGTATCACAGCATCAAACACCAGACAGTGCTGCGGCATCAAATCAAGCACAAAAGCACCAGCGAGGGCTTCCCTGCGAGATTTTACACACGCAAGTTTTGTTTTGCTTTAAAACTGAAATGAATTTTATAATCGAAAACTACATGAACCAGCGGAATTCCAGAACAAAGCAAAGCACAGATGTTTGTTTGTTTGTTTATTGCCATGTCAGCAACAGAGGCTATCTTCATGACAAACACATGTCTGGCATTATGCATTACAAATGAGACGGCGGATTTAAAATAAGTGAGTAAATATTTTAAAAAGCATGAACAATGCATGAAACTTAGTTTTTTGTTTCAGATATGATTGTGGCTCCACAATCTGCAAAGCCGACATAATTGGTTTGGTATAAATGAAGCGATACCCAGAAATTACTGTTAAAATCATGAACCACACTCAATTGGTCGTGGGTGGGGGTGTTGCCACAATATATAGAAATACCCTAAAACAACCAAAAAGACAGAACACAAATTTAAATCTTTCAAAGTACTTGTGCTCCATATTACATCGGCAGTATCAAAACAAAGATGTGCATTCTCTGTAACATTAGCTGTTGTCTACAGGCCACCAAAACACTATTCTGTCGCACATCTTTTGGTCGAAGCAGATAAAATACTGATTTTTGGAGAATTTAACATTCAAATCGATGACAAAAAAAGACTCGTTGGGTATTGCCTTTACAGACCTCCTAAATTCCTGTGGGTTTAAGCAAAATGTGGTCGGCGCAACTCACCGTCTAAACCACACTCTAGATTTGGTTCTATCTCATGGCATTGATCTCAGTGACATTGTTATATCGCCTCAAAGTGAGGACATCTCAGACCATTCATTTATACCTTGTGCTATGTATACTGCAAGCATTAGCAATAGCATTCAACGCTACCAACTAGGGAGAAATATAAACCAAAAAACTGAAAAAGCATTGATAAGAAACCTACTAGATATTACACACCTTTCTAGTGTACCTGCAGATAAAAATTAACTTGAAACAACCACCTACAGTATGAATAATATTCTCGCTTGCGCTCTAGACACGGTAGCCCCAATTCAATTAAAACCAGTCAGAGATTGACAGGCCACTCCGTGATCTGATGCTAATACAAAGGTGCTAAAAAGACAAACCAGACCATGAGCTTAAGTGGAAAAAAACTTGATTGGATTTCTTCAAAATTACGAGGAAAGAGAGCATGTCTAAATATAGTATGTCTAACTATTATCACAAATTAATTGAAACAAATCAAAATAACCCACACCTTCTATTTGAAACAATGGTTAATCTGGATAAAAAAAAACACTCAAACATCGACATATTCAAATGCAGCTTTAAATATTAGCAGCAATGAATTTGTGAATTATTTCTCAAATAAAATTACATTTATTAGATGCAAAATCACAAAAACTCATATTCAATCAAAGCAGCTTAATTCAAACCCTATACCTTTGACTCACTTGCTGCAAAATTTTTCAATTATTGACCTGAAAGAACTGCTTAAAATAAGCATAGTATCTAAATCAACGATATGCTCTCTAGATCCTGTACCAACAAAATTACTGAAAGAATTGCTACAAGTAGCTCAAGAACCGTTTCAAAAAATTATAAACTCATCTCTAACGCTAGGTTACATTCCTAAACAGCTAAAAAATGCAGTAACTAAACCACTAATCAAGAAAAGCATCCGGATCCTGCTGCGTTATCCAAATATAAGCCAATCTCTAACCTTTTGTTCTTGTCAAAAATATTAGAGAACGTTGTAATAGCACAGCTCAGCTCCTTCTTACAGAAGAGCAACGTATTAGAAGACATGGTGTTAGTTTCCATTGCTATGCAGACGACACCTAGCTCTATAGCTCAGCAAAACCTAACGACCCTTTAAAGCTAAATAAGATCTCAGAATGTGTCGCTGATATCAATGATTGGATGAATGAAAATTTCCTTATGCTAAATTATGATAAAACAGTAAAACTACTTATTAGCTCTCAAAATCTCTCAGTTTTAAATATGGAGCTGGGGGGACTGTTAATTTCTCTACTTACAGTTAAAAATCTTGGCGTTATTATAGATAGTGAACTGACATTTAAGAACCATATCTTTTATTTTACTAAGACCACCTTCTTTCACCTCAGGAACATTGCTAAAGTACGGAGCATACTGTCTATCGAAGATGAAGAAAAATTAGTGCATGCTTTCATGAATTCCAGAATGGATTATTGTAACGCTCTGTTAGCCGGCTGTTCGGCCACCACGCTACAAAAATTACAGTTAGTCCAGAACGCAGCAGCTAGAGTTCTCACAAGAACAAAGAAATATAACCACATTACACCGATTTTGTGCTCTCTTCATTGGCTTCCTGTACAATATCGCATTGACTACAAGATTCTGCTCCTTGCCTTTAAGGCACTGACTGGCTTGGCTCCGGCCTCCCTGAGCAGTCTCCTATCACGATATATTCCAGCTCGCTCTCTCCGATCAAAAGAAGCAGATTTATTGATTATTCCGAAGAGTAAATCCACCAGAAGGGGAAGAGCATTCTCATATAGAGCTCCAAACCTCTGGAATAAACTCCCGGATGTTGTCTGGAGCTTAGCTACTCTCACAGAGTTGAAAACTAAATTAAAAACATATCTGTTTAATCTAGCATTCGAATAATTGGCTCCTAGGATTTGTCCAAAGGAATATGGTGTCTGAGCACTATACACATACAAACAATTGAAAAAACAATGTGGTTTAATCTTCCTCTGTAACCTATCCTCATCATTTATCACTCATCCTGCAGCTGATGCTGATCACCTGTTTGTTGTCTGTGACATTTTTCTAACCATTGTTTTTCATTTGTTAGTTTCTTTTTTCCCTTAGTTTGTTTTTTGTTTTGTTTTTTCAGGTGCTGTCCAGCGAACTGTTCGTCGATGGATATTGACTTTGTATATTCTTTATGCTGGGGAGGTGATTAGCACCTGCCTCAGTCAGCGAGGCTCCCAGGGGCCTCACAGAGGGAACTCCTATTTACCCTACCTGATCCTTACGAGGACTTTGTGAAGCTGCTTTGAAAGCAATTGCTAAAGAAGCGCTATATAAAAACTTGATTGATTGGTTTGCGCATGCTCACAACTCACAAGCTTCCAGTCATTTGAGGAATCGATTTACGGCTGCTGGAATTTTTTTTTATTGATTTTTAATTCATAAACTATTTTGTAATCAGTAAATGTATGAGTTCAGTGACTTTTTTGTTTTTAAAAAGACAATTCATGAAAAAATAAATTTACTTATATTAATTAACATATTTCAACTTAAATTATCATAGAACAAACATCAAGGATATAAATGATAACGACAATGTATAAATGATAATACCAGGTATAATGTGAACATGTATAGATATACAAATCAACCAACTCATAGCACCTGCATTATTGGTTTCTTTTTTAATTAACGTATTGAACAAAAACTGAGAAATCCATTAGAAGATAAAAGTATTTAAAGTCAACAATATGTACAATACACCACTCGGAATGGTTAAACATGCAGTCTATTTATTTAAGCATTTGAAGATTATGAAGTGACCAATAACAACATTGCAGTGATACGAAACTATTCTGAAAAGGTCATTAAAATACTTTCACATGAAAGTGTTGGAAAACACAAATGATGCATTTAATAAAAGAGAACAAAGACTTCCTTTGGGTTGGCAAGTGCCCTCGCGTGCTAAAGTGAAGAGACAGCTTTGGTTTGTGGAATTTCAGGTTTTTCTGGAAGATGGAAAGGTCTGGCTACTCACTGGTGTTCAACCTGAACCGGAAAGGGCAAGCCGTAGGCCTGATGAAAGCTCCAAGGGTTGTTTGCAAACACGTGGCTCTGAAAAACAGGAAGTGAGAAGTTTAGATGTGAGAGCTCAGGTATCAGGTCATTCAATACTAATAAAAAGGTTCCATTATGACTTTTTAATCACAGACCATGTTTCACATCCATTTATTTGTATTCAAGCAAATTTCACAAAAGGGAAATAATATCTGTTTAATAATATTCATTAATATGCACAAAAATATTCCACTTCCAACTCAGGCTGATATCATAATGGTTGACCGATTCAGAAATGGTGAAAAAAGTAAAAGCCAGTTTAAAAACATTTATTAGAAATAATGTATTAGAAACTTGTCAAACTTACCCAATGAAATTATAAAAATATTCAGTAAATAAATACTTTTTAGTTAAATCACACATTCTCTACATCAGTGTCAGCAAATATGTCAATAAATAATTTCAACAAATATAGTTGTCAAATGTAAATGATCTGTGATTTTAAAGTACACACATATTAAGACAATGTTTCAACAGGTTTGAATTACGACGTCACTTTTTATGTAATTTATTAAGCAAGAAAAAGTAGAGGGGTGTTATGACCCTTTTGGCCCACAGTTAAGTAGGGAAAGTTATGACCCTTTGTCCTGTTATATTCATAGATATAGATATATAGAGCTTTTTCACACTTGCAGTAAGGAGAACAAGTCACCTACATGGGAAATACTGAATTCCAGAAAAAAACACTAGATGTTGCTATCTGCTATGTAGTCTGGAAACTGTAAATCTAGTTGGCAGTACTTTTCTTGCAACAAGTAAAATCTGAGTCAAAGAGCAGAGCTTCAGTTTAATTGGCAATGCACCTATTATTTGTAATAAAAACATTTTCAAATCAAATGAAACAGTATTGTAAAAAGAATTCAAATTAATCGACATAAAAAACATAAAAATCTGCCCAGCACTGCAGCCAATCAATCTCAATTTGCCAGGATGATGACACTCACAGAAGTTCCACCCATTTTTGTCATGGAGAGCAGTTGTTGGAACAAACACCGACAAAATCCAGCTCCAAATTGTCCATTGTTTAAACAGAAAATTTTACAAAATGAAGAAAATGGCTGTTTTCTTACAGACTCCGAGGTGTACATTCTTAGTACTAAATGTTATCTCCTCCTTCAAATCACTTGACTGCGGGCAACACTGGAGGATTTTCTCATTCTGGCTCTAAGAATATTCTAATTCTACTCGGCCAACTTTAGAAGTAGATTTCAGTGTTTGCAATGCGCATAGCCGAAAACCAAACAGAAACCAAACTACATTTTACACTCTCAAGATGCTGCCTTTAATAAAATGTGTTTTAAAAGAAACTGACAATCTAATCGCTTTGGAACTCTTAGATTTTATCCATCGTAAACATCAAAACTAAACATTTAAAGTTTTCTCAGTTCAGGACCCCTTTAAAGCAGAGGAAACAAAGTGTGTTTCTGTTTTGTTTAGTGTGACATACTGTTAAAAATGGTAATGTGGCTCAAGATAAAAAAGCTGTAATGCTTAGTCAAAAAGATGACAAACAAGCACAGTTTGTCACAAATGACTAAGATATAAGATTAACATTTTAAAAGTATTTCAAAATTTAAATGTACACAATAGAATCCATTCAATATCTACAAAAAGGCTTCTTTTTATGAAGTTCACCACAAATACTCTAGTAAAACTGTTTATAATCCGGTTTATATTTTCCGGTCCATCAAATCATGTTTTGCAAGTTAGTTTTTAAAACAAAGTGTAAACGTTAATTTAGAACAGTCAAGATTTCTTTAACGTTTTCAGAATCCAGATGTTGTCATATAATGCCCATAAACTAGAATGATAAAAAGTCACTCACAGCAAAACAAGACCTGGTTAAAAACTGTTTACAGGAAACCCAATATATTACATAAGTGCTATTTACACTAGAGATGATATCAGCGTACTATAGCACCCAAATTTTTATCCGTATACTTCATTCTTCCTGGTAAAACCACCATCTCCTTTTGAATTTACTTTTTAATTTTATCACTGCAAGACACAAACAAAATCACTTATCAAGAATTGAGACTTCCAAATCGAGTCTGAAACCACAAGCATGTCCTTCTGTCAGTCCCACACACTAAACCCTTGAGCTCTCACTCGACAGGAGTGTGAAACTATGTGATAAAACTACTATTTTCATTTCGGAAATTTCTTTTTTGTTAGGATGTTTTGAAAGGCTGCGCTGTAGTTTCACATTAGTTGCCCTTTAGAAAATGTATTAGAAAATTTTGTTTGTTATTTTGGCTGTTCCCACCCTGAAGTGGAGATATTACATAGAAATTTAATCTCAGACTTTGTTAGACAAAATTAAATTTACATGTTTTAAAGTATTTTATTTTTAAACACTTGAAGCCATCATGTAGAGCAATATATTTTTATTTGTTTATTTTTGGGGCTTTTTTTTTGTAATGCCTTTTTTAGATAGGACAGTTCAGAGAGGAGACAGGGAGAATATTTGGGAGAGAGATATATTTGTGGCCGGATGGAAACCTGCACCACATCGCTACGCTATCAGTGCTGACTTTGAAAAAAAGCAATTTTACCTGAAATTGAAAAAAAAAATTGGACAAGAAGAAAATTGTTGTGAGGCCGCGCATCACACGTGCTTCTCTTTTCAGTTATCTAATACTGTTTTAGGTGCTGAAAGAAATTATTTTCGCCATCTTTATTAGTCGCTGCAACCTTCAAACATATTCTACACCAGAGGTTAAGTTGTTTAATGTCTGAAGAAGCAACCGCAAACTGGACCTCTCTTTGTTAATATATATCTTTTTAATAATCTTTAAACTTGTTTGTGTTTAGTGGACTGTTAACAGGGGTTTGAACTCTTTTGTGTTCAGTTATTTACTATCATAACTCTCCTAAAGGGTTAGATTAGCTCCCCTTTAAACCTGTAAAGCTAGGGAAACTCTGAAATGTATTCCAGCCTACAACACTAATATAAATTGTACATTTTCTCTAAATCTGGCAACTGAAACCTCATTTAAAAAAAGCTTTGAAGCTACAGCAAAAACACTTGTTAAAGGAAACCTCAGATGCCAATTAAACACAAGCTAATTTGGTTCTTTGGGGTATATATGTAAAGCCTGTAACCATCTAAGTTTATATTTCTGAATTGTTTTGTTAAAAACACAATACATTTTTTCGCAATAAAACTACCTCCGGTAAAAACAAGTTGTTTTGGGCATTGTGCCAAATGACCATACACTCACCATTATTTCGCTTACCAGGCAACTCTCTGCAGAGGCGTCTTATATCATGAGAAAAATGGCAGTCGATTGCATCTACAACCGGACATGGAGGGGCAGCTTTTCTGGTAATTATTGGGAGGGCTTCACAGTATTTGACGTAGTTTACGATAAGTTTCACTCACTGGCTCATTCTTAGAGGGTATAAAGCATTTGTTGTGATTAAAATAAAACCCTTGGATGTATTTTTATCATTTAGGAGAATCTGCACACACATCAATGTGCCACAAATTTTGATTTTCCTCTGAGGTCTCCTTTAAGACATTTCACTTGTTGGATGTGGGATCGTTTTTAAAAAAATTGACGCTGGTTCCCCACACTGTCTGTAACAACCTAAGAGAAATGAAAGTTGATCAAGTGTTACCATTGGAGGTGCCATGATGAAGCCCCCAGCGTTCAGCTGAGGTCTGTCCGCATGCGAGAAGCTGTGCCCGTCCATGGCAGGCGGGACGGAGAGCGAGGGCATCAGATGGAAGTTTCGCACATAATTGAGACACCTGAAAGAACAAGCAAAGGAGATCAACCAAACAATCCAAAATGTTAAATTGCTTTTTTAGCAGTTGCTCCAAAGCACCTTCAAAAAGATATTTTGTAAATGAAGTTGGGTTGAATAGGAATTTCTATTAGACAACTCAATGAGAAGAAACAGGACTACCATATAATACTTCCTAAGGAGTTGTGAAGTGCAGTTTATTAGTTTGAGAAAAGTGTTGATTTAAACTGACCAGTAATCTCTAACTTATTATAAAAGCTTGGTTTAAAGGATTTTGTGGTGAAATCAGGCAATCGAGAAATGTTTTATTGATGTGCCAATAAGCTCTTAGTCTTTTTATAACATGATTGTATTATTTTAGATAAAGATTGTATTCTTATTGTTCTGGTTTGTTTTATTGTAGCATTTTTTTACCTCTCTATTGTGTCTTTGTACAGCACCTTGGTCAGCCTTGGTTTATTTAAATAAAGTTTGATTGATTGATTGATTTAATAAAATGGAGAATTCGCGGTAACACACCCACACACACACACACACGCAGAGAGAAGATCTCCCCCAGTGAAGAACCCCTCTGTGAGATCACAGGAAGCCTCTCTGACTGGGGCAGGTGCTAATCACCTCCCCAGCATAAAGCCTATTTGAGCTTAACATCCATGGACGAACAAATCTTCTAAAAGTGAAAGTGTTCTACATCGAGCCTATAGTGAGATTTGCAGTGAAACGATTTCACACCATGTTTGATTTATTGTATTAATACGCTTATCAACTCCTCAAAAAGGGATTTTTTTATTATATTAGTGAGTTCATAAAGGATTGCGTTCTTAAGGTTGCTGGTGAAAGGTTGATTTTGAAACACTTGAATAGTGAACAAACACATTCTCCGTGTGACAGCACAAGCATTATTACACAATTAAAGTCATGTGCTGACCCAGCTGTTTATCTAGCCTGCATTTTTACCAACGTAAACAAGATTATTTTTATGTATTTGCTTCAGAAGCCCAGCGGGTGCATCCATATTTCATCCTCTGTCAATGCCTCGCAGCGAGAGGAGGTGTCCATCTCTCCAGCCCCCTGCCACAAAGGACAATCAATACTGATTACTATTGAGTTCCCAAATGTCCTCTTCCTGTAAAGAACCATTATCTTTACTGGAAGGCGAGGGGAAAAAAGATGAGAAAGCACCCAGTATAGAGACTTTCATAAAAACGTTGTGCACACTGGTCTTGTTTCAAGTAATGGCCCAGAGAAAACCTCACAGTCTCTATTTAAAGAAGAACGAGGAAAAAAACATTGTGAGGATAAAATTACTGACTTTCTTTAAAGTCAAAATAGATTAAAAAATGTTTTTTAAATAAATTGACGCAATGGGAAAAAAGCCATCATTACTGACTGAAACTAGATGAATTCCAAACCACTAGTCACACCACTCTCGGGTCGCTGACACGTCATGTGATGAGTGTTATTAGCATACCCTCTAGTTATGTTCTTTGTTGCACAATAACGCTTTCTATGTGAGCAAGAGCTGCATATAAAGTATTACGGTGTCTCAATAAATGTAAGACTGATCAACTGTTATTTGGACAAATTTGCAACATCCAAAATTATGTACAATGAATCTATTTTGTATAATAAATTATACTACATTTTATAATGTAGTACCCTAACCATCACTTTTATGTTTCAGAGCATTTACGAAGGTTTTCTCAAACTCTGACGAACCTAAGCATTCCTTTTACAAAGATGAAAGTTTATGATCATTTTCTAAATCTTTAGCAACCTTAACTGTTATTTTTTAAATTTTTAGGAGAATTTTCTTAATCTCTGGCAACCCCAACAATCACTTTTCTGCTTTTGAGCATTTACTTAATCTCTGGCAATTCTTAGCATCACATATACATTATTTTTTACAGTTAATATCTGGCAACCTCAACAGTCATTTATAAGTGTTCACGAGTGTTTTTCTCAAACGCTAGCGACAATAACCCCCACTTTTATGATTTTAAGTGGAAATGAGCCTTTTCTCAAACTATGGTGACCCTAACCATGCTTTGACATTTTTTTGCCTTTATTAGCATTTTCTCAATCTCTGGCAACCACAAACAACAAAAAAAAGGCATATCAAATGAGCTTTACATGGACATCAGAACAATAAGAGCTGTAAAAAATGATTTAACATCTAGAACAGTGAATTTATAAGGTCATTTTAAGGCCAAAAATATTGGCTTTTAAATGTTAGATTGTGATTTTAGTTGTATGGCTCTCTCTACATTTAAACCTGTGAAGACTATTCATACAAATAAAGAACTCACACGAGTCCACGGAAAATATGATTACGTTTTGATTTATGTATCTCCTTAGAGATACATAAAGAGTTTTGTCTCTTTAGAAAGAAGAGACAAAGAGATTTCAAGATTTGTTTAAGTATTTGAATTGTGTAAATAAACTAAATAAATTTGGAGATATGATCATATGAAAATACATGTTAATCATTTGTTATATCAGATAAAAAGAAGCTATTTCGCCGAGTGTGGCCCTATCATTGAGAGAACTTGAAATGGGATTGTGGACGCATTTAATCTATTATCGATAGTAAAATTATATTAGTGATAACTGGCCTACTCCTGGCTAAAGTGAGGTGACACTAGGATGAAAACTTTTGATACCATTACATACCATGAGAGAATTTGTCAAAAAAAAAAAAAAAAAAACTTTCTCTCAAAAAACAAAAAAACAGTACAGCAGTATGGCCAGATTTAAACTTTGCAGATACCAAGAAACTGTACACTTTGTTAACATAACAGATCATGTCACTAGCCTGTTATTCTGCAACATATTTCCTTAAACGTATTAATTTACATAAAAGGAAACTCTATTAAACAGGCCAAAATGCAGCTATTACAGGTTAGAAAGGGGGGAATTTCTTACAGAAGAAAGAAAACCAATGCAATCTCAAGCTCCAGCATGCACATAAAACTGGAGTCTCACGCTCATATCCTCAATGAAGGATTGCAGATGGTGTGAATTACCAAAGTTAAGGAGATTATTTCCTGATCTCGTGTTGCGAGGCCTGACGGATGCCTCGCACACTTCCTCTAATCTCCTCTGACCGCTTGCATTTCTGGAGAACAGAAGAATAGACCACTCAGTATTCACATGTTTTCCCCAAGAGCACCCAACCCCTGATGCCACACCGTGGAAGTCATCCAGGACCATGTGACTTTCGTAATCCGCTCTTTCGCTTGACCTCGTGAGCCTCCAGGCGAGAAAAGCTGCAGATTTGTCAGCTCAACTTTCCTCAATGTGCCTGGACCAACAGCGTCCTGAAATGATCTAACAGGGAGGAACCGAGTAAGGGTTGCTTGCTTCATTCAGAAGTGGCTAGGCCAGATAGTAGTCCAGTGATAAACATCACACAATTGTATCCGCTCTGACAGATGATCGATATGAAAAGAACACCAGAACCCATAGGGAGGGACTCTATAGTCTCGTCCACACGTACCCGGTTATTAGAAAAATAATAATAATATTACCCCGTTTACAAAAAAATTGCATCCACACGAAACCAGGTAAAATCTGAAACGTTGCAGAGAGTTTGTCTACCCAGTAGAGGGCAGCAGAGTCTTCACCCATTGATGTTACATCAACCAATCAGATGCTTCTTTCGTCTCCGAGCGGAGACTTGCAGCACTTCCTTTTACCGCCCACACAAAGATAAGAATAACGTCTTTTAGAAACAAAAATTCTCTCGCCAGTCTTTACAAACAACTCTCAAAACTTCCTCATTCATCTGAGGCTCAAAAGATTCATTTTAAAAACGGCACTTTTGGCACATTGCTGCGGTTTGATGCGTCTGTTCTGTGATTAAACACATCAAGAACTGCTTTAGGACAGAGAGCCGGAGCGCAAACCCTCCATTAACTATATGGAGTGCTGAGAAAATCCTGCTGCATCAGTTAAAGAGCTCATATAACTCCTTCAAACTCCGCCTGAAACAGAATTTCCAAAAAAAAATCACCTTTTATTAAAAAAGCACGGTTACAGAATAACTGTGTACGTCTGGCCAGGGACTATATTAGAGGACAGCCTACTTAGGTATGATTTTTAATTCAGCTATGGTGGAAGCTCAGTAACACCACTTTTCCACATGTTTTGAAATAATTTGCTTCAGTGCAGTCTGCTTTTCGTTCTCGTTCTGTGTTGTGTATGGTTTGTATGTGCTCTGTACCCATATTCTAAAAGCATCCTGTTCGATTGCTGCTCGGTCTATCGCTGAGCTCACTGATTAGCCGGAAAGAAATTTAGTAATGTGCACTTTTGGGGGGTTCCTCCTTTTATAATTATTGTTTTAAACAAAACCTTTAAATTTGAGCATTAAAAGTCACCACATAAAGAGTACCCCTCCTCCCACGGTCTCCATTGTTCTGTGTTGTTTGTGATCAAAATGTTGATTTTATGTTGCAGACTCACAAAGCTTTTCCCAAAGAGGTAAGTGTCTGACGTAGTGAAGTCACCTGTCTCAACACGTGCACTCAGAACTGATTCTGGAAGTTGGTGAAAAAACAAATGCGAACTTTGACTAGCAGTAAAATGACAAACGTTTAAAACTGTTAATTTCAAAATGGTGAGTGGGGGAACTTATTTTTTACTTGCTTAAGCGATCATAAAGAGCCACGAGATGGGCGGTGTCAGCGGTACATGGATGGGAGGAGAGAAAGTGACTAGCTAACAGAACTCTCTTGAAGGAACTTCTCAGACTATGTGTTCAGAGAAAGACAGGAAGTAGAAAAAAAACTCCAAAACGGAGAAAATTTGCAGTAAAAATGTTTAACATTTGTTGAAAGTACATTTGTTTTAATTTGTTGACATTTTTTAGATCCAGTCCAAAATTTGAATTACGAAATTCATATCCAAATGAACAAATTCTACAACAAAACCTGTATTAATTTATATAAATATTCAGGTCTATTATACTTGTCAACACAATCAACAGGATTCAATTTCAGATTGTTTTGTTATATCTCTAGCTCCGTAGACCAAAAGAGCATAGAAATCTCCTCATGAAATATGCAAATCAAAATGGATAAAAAAGGCACTTTTTTTCCCAATTTTAAAAGCTTTATAATATATATATATATTTTATTTCTGACTGTACTCGACCAACATTTTTCAGTGTATACTGCACAAGGGTTGTGGATCACTACTTCCAGATCAGATCTTTAAATCTATATAAGCTCTGAACAATCTGAACATACTTAAGCAGAACTGTGAGAAATTAATGAATGCTGTAATGTTTGGAAATGCTCCAAAACAGCGCATAGGTGTTCATTGTTAAATCAGAGTGGCCTTGTTATGAACTGGATCACACTTATCTTCTGTCTTTTAGGACTCGAATGAGCTTGACGTGGCTGAAAGGGGAAGCCAAGCCTATGAACGTGGGGCAGATGATCCCAAGAGATAGAAGTAAATCATGCGGACACTTGTTTGGAAACACTCTAAAACCTAATGCAATTAGTGGAGCAAAATAAGCATGCTAAGTGTGGACAAACGTGCCATTGACTGGGAGGTTAAATATTCGAGAGGGGAACGACTTGCTCTAGAGACATCGCATTCAACTGAAGGTGTGAGTTGAAAGAGGTTGTTAACGTATTTAAAAATGATTCAGATATCAGCTGCTTGGAAGTTAAACACGACATCCTTTCGATATGAGGGCTGCTTTCATTATAACATGCCTTGAAGTGGTTGCAGAAATAAAAGAGAAACTCAAAGTGAAAGCACTCAATGGAAAGGTTGGAATATCACGGAGTATTCTGGAGCTTGGTGAATCACCGTAACAGCTGGAGGCTAATAGAAACGAAGGCCAAAATAACTCTCAAAATGACTCATTCAGATAAAAGAGTGTATTTCAATCAGGCTTTGTAAGGTCAGGATTACAGACAATATTAGAAATCTGGGAGGGTCAGTAACAAGAAGCGTACACACTCAACTATACACTGCAGAAGGTTCAGAAGCAGGGATTGATAGATGATTGTTTTCAAACGAATCTTTGGCACTATGAGTCCTTTCCCAAAGACTCAATGAGTCATTTTCAATGATTCAACTCATTTGTATTTTTAAAATAAACAATTTCTGAAAGCTCAACAAACGGAGAAAATGACTGTAAAGCTTTCTCTGGCGAGAAACATATGCGCTCCTGAAGTGCCCTCACAGTCAAAAACATCCAAAGGAAACACGCATTACATAACACAGCACAGACAGTACAAAGAGTACTAGCGCAAGGTAATAAAGCTGAGAAATCCCTCAAATACCAGCAACTTCATCCCGAGGGTATCAGTTTAAGGTGACACCCGCTTCTGTGAGAAGAGATGTGATGTGGAGAAGTCAAATCACTGGGAAAAATGAGAGTTTAGAGATGATCAAGTATTTAAATCTCTTTTTAATGGAGCCTGGACTCCACGGATAAAACATAACTTGATTTTTGATACCTTTTTCTCTGAATTGTTGTTTATGAAGTCAGAATTCCATGGCATTTAATCTTAATTGTTAGGAAGAGTCATAGCAGGAATGTTGTGATATTCACATGCTCCAACTGTCCAATTGCTGACCATTAATGACTTTATTTTAAAGTTTATATCAGAAAGTTCTGTCCTTTCTTTCTCTCAATCCTGGCTTTATTTTCTCAAATAGAAATCTCTCAGATTACTGAATAATTTTCAGAATTGAGGTTACATTATTCTGACCTTATACCCCAAAATTCTGACTTCAGTTATTGAAAAATAACACTATATCACATATTTCTGACCTCATAACTCTTAATCGTTACTTTAGTTCCTCATTTTTTTACATATTTAGTTTACATAACAAAACTGTGACATTTCATCTTCAAACTCTGATTTTAGTTGTTTTTATATCACACAATGTTGACCTTATATCTTAGAAATAACTTTTTCTGTTACGTAACACATTTCTGACTTGGTACATTTAAGAATTTGTACTTTCTTCTCCAAAATTACTTATAGAATAAAATTACATCACATATTTCTGACCTTATATCTACAAATACTGACTAGTTCCTAATAAAAAGTGGACTTCGAATTGAGATTATTGAGGTCACATGATTCTGATCTTATATCCCAAAATTTTGTTCTTAAAAAATAACACTATCACATTTTTCTGCCCCTATATATCTCTCAATCATGTATAACTTACAAACATGTATTTATGCAATTTGTGTAATCCTATTTTCTTCTTCTGGGACTTCAAAACAGCATGATGGCTGTAGCCAAGCCCATTGGCAAAGCACTGCCCACTAGCCAATCAGATGAACTGCTAATGAATCTCAATGAAGAACGTATGCGCTGCCTGACCTGGATGTGGACCACAGCAGAACCGCATCAATAAACAATGAAAATAATGTGTGTTTTTGGCTTACCAGACGTTGAATGTATTCATTTGAAATGGATGGATTTGTATGCCAACAAGCAAAACCCTTCAGGGGGCGTGGCGGGAGAATGTCCATGTGAGGAACAGGAGGTACATGGCTCGTTTTGTGAAGTGCAACCATTTTAGGTGATTCAAAGACATTGTTTACAATAAATAATTATATTAAATGTGCAGAGATAGTCCTAATCAATCATCTCTGTTCACTCCTATTCACCAAAGCAACTGCAGTATTGGTTCATGCTCTTATAATGCAGCTAATTGATTTCTGAAACTCACTGTTTCAAAGGCAACCAAGAAAATCTTTCCTCTCTACAGTTAGTTCAGAATCCAGCAGCCTAGTCGATAACCAATACATCAAATTTTCTGATCATCTCGCACCAGTCCTGAAAGAATTACAATGGCTCCCTGTTTGACGACATCCCAAACAGTGGTGATATGGATATTTTTTTAAAGAAGGCTATTGGCTCTGTTGTGCATTGCTATATTATTGGGTTTTTTAATGTTATTATTATGTTTTTCTCTCCTCTCTTGTAAGCTGTATGTGTAATGTGTTCTCGGGTGGCTTGAAAGGCACCAGGAAATAAAATATATGATTAATATTGCTATTATAGTGCACCGAATAATCATGCAATTATTAATAAAAAAAAAAGTCATATTCTGCCTAAGATGGGAGAAAGGTTAAGTAGGGTCGAATAGTGACACAATGACGCAAATTTTCTATATGCATTGATGATCTAGAGCCTTCTTTCAAATGTCAGCGGCGTGGCGGTATTTTAATGTGACAAGAGTGACAAAAGAACAATTATCAAGTGGCACGTATGCTAAAACCTTTAGCACCACTGCATTAATACGTCATTTAAAAGCCAAACCTCTGAAACAGCCCAGCGATTACGAGAGACCCCCCCACAGCAGCTAAAAGGAAAGCTAGCAGCACTTCAGCAGAGGTCAGATTTGTTCCGAGTGCTTTATTTGCAGCTTGACATAGACACAGTTTTTGCCTGTTACACATGTTTTTATCTGTATAAAACAATAAGACCTTTTGTTTTAATTTGAAGCTAGATCATTATTATTGACTAACTTTTCCTGGACCGGCGGTATGTTGTGTACTTGGGGGAATGTTGTTTTATTAGTTTATCCACTGTTTAATTGATGTTTTGACATGTTATATCATTTACTTTATTTGATAAACATTACTAAATTGTAATCTTAGCTATTTATGCAATATTCAAAGCACTATGAAAAACTTTTCGGTATTCGGCCAAAAGTTTTAATTATTATTCGGCTTTGGATACAAATTTTCAATTTGGTGCATCCTTAATTAAAATATGGCACCTTTAAGCACTTTATTTGGACTATGGCAGTGTTTCTCAATTATTTTCTGTCGCGCCTCCCTTGGAAGAAAAAACATCTCGCGCAACTGTAAATAGTATTATTTCTCTTTAAATTTGTTATAAGTACACCTCTGCATAACACAGTATCCTTTATAATAATCCTGTATTATTATTATAAGAGAAAAAAGAAAGAAATATGGACCAACTTAAAACAAAGAAAAGCTTTATTAACTGCAGCAGAAAAGATTTAAGGTGCATTAAAAAAAAACATTAAATCCTCAATAAAACTATAAACATTGGTTATTACTGGCAACATTCAGCACGTTTGTTCTGAAAAAACTCAAACAGCTTATCAGCGTGATTGGGGTGTAATGTCTTTAAGTGACGCCTTCATTTGTTTGACTTCATGCTGTCCGCTGCCAACATTTTTAGACTCAGTAAGCACACCTGTCTCTCCTCGTCTCCCATCGTAGTCACAGTGAAGCCCAGCGCTACAAACGCGTCATATTTCCTCGTCGGGAGACTTTCGTTAGTATCTTTATCTTCTTCTCTCTCCGCCTTTCTTCTACACTTCGCGTCTACACTTCATACTCTGCTAATGAGAGTGGAGCCCCCCACACTATTTAAGAACCACTGGACTATGGTATTCTTGCTTTATACTGAATTTACTTGATTTGACTGCCCAGTAATAATTACGTGCTGGCTATTGATTAATATATCAAATAGTCGGCAGTATAGTATTCTGGATAATATTTGGATCCAAATATTTAGTTTAACCGGATCACTACCAGCTCAGCATTACAGCTAGTTCTGCCTAGGTGTACCAGCACTAAAATTCCCCTTAAGAGCGAAACATTCCTTGAACGCACATTCCTTGAGCACAATCACAGCTCGCTGGAGGACCTACACTCTAAGCAAGCCATCAAGCATCGACCAGAAACCAAAAATAAAAAGTGAAACATCCCAACAACTCCAGCAACAAAAATAGATCCATCTCCTCACAACACACCCAAGAGAACGCTGACATCTGCGGTGTTTGTGACCCTACTGGACCTGAACCGCCGGTCTGCCACTTCCTCCCGGCACTAATTAACTTAATACATGAACCATTGCTTTGCTTCCAGGCACTGGGATCATTGGTACGCAAACATTTGTGTTACAAGCGCACACACGATGAGATTACGTCTAGAATCCTTCCTGACAGAGTGGTGAAACACTGACGGAGGTCCTGTAGGATCTTCACAGGGTTGACTGTCTTTTATGAAGATTAAAACCCTTGATGTACAACACGAATGAGACACACACACACACACACACACACACACGCACACACCTCTGAGCCAAAACTAAGAAAAGAGCAGCTAATGAATAACCATCATGAACGGAAGTACATTAAGCTGCCACTCGGACTGAAGATAGATGATTCGTGCAAGAAATCTTGTAAGCACTCTTTGTTTTAAACATTTTTCATAAAGAGTCAGTGACATTGTGTTATTTTCAGTAATATGTCGTTCACATTAGTATAAATGTATGGGAGATGTAATTCTTTTACTTACAAAGTCTATTTTTTAATGAAAATCGCAATTGATCTCCTTATTTTCTAGCCCGGGTTTATTCCAGAAATGAGCTGAGATTTTCACTCAATAAACTTCGAAACCACTCCACAGTTAATCACCTATTTGTTAGTGATTTTTATATTCATGACGTGTATACAAAGTTACTGTCAGATGGTCAACGTAGTGAGATATTAGAAGGACTAATTACGAGCTAAGTCACTAACCCTAACCCACGAACACAGAGCGAGCAACATTGATAGACACTATAATGGTGTTTGGAGGGAACACTATTATAAACCGTACCTCTGTGAGCCAGAGTAGAGTGGTTTCTGTTCACACTGGGACTGAGCTTCTTCTTTTAATCCTTACAAGTCCTTTAAATAACCTCCTTTTAATCCTTTTACTAACACAAGTCCAAGTTGTGAGCTCCTCGCCCATCTTTCACTCTTTGATTCACCCTCGTTTGTTTCCGGATATTGCGAGAGAAGGTGTGGCTTTGTGGATAGCGCATCTCTTCCGGCGGAGGGGAATCGGCCCTTTCATATCCAGCCCTGACGTTACAATGGGACTCATGTGACGTCGTCAATGGCGCGAATAAAACTAAATAAAACATTTTTAAAAGAAACAAATGTGTTTTTTGCTTGGGAATGTCCATGGTTTGATTTTTTTACTAAATCTACTCTTATAAATCACTATAAAAGCCCCAAAAGGCACACCATAGCAAAGGTTGAGTGTGCGATCGTTGGGATTCAACGTTGGCGATTGAACTTCACTAAACAAACCCAACACTAGGACCAAAGTAATTTGTGTAGTTATGCTTGACGTTTTAAACGGTTTGCTCTTTGGCTATTAGCCTGTTATAATGTCGATCCTCTAAAGCATTACCGAAAGTCAAACAGACCACTCTTTTTTTTAACTGGTAGATTTACAAGAACGCTTGTATATTTACATCCACCATCATTAAAGATACAGGATTTATATCTTTTTGGTTGTAAAATTAAAACAATTCGTAAGCGGCAGCTGTGATCTCAGTATTTTGTGGTGTGATGCGTTGGGCCCCTAACCAAAAAAATATTGTATAGTGTACGACCCTTAAAATAATGTTATTAACGTAACTTTAAATCACCTTCCTGTAATGTTCATCAATTAAAACCTTTAATTAGGGTTGCCTTTATCGATCAGAAATTATATTATGATTTTTGAAAGATCAAGAGTTTTTAAACAAGTAATCGGAACTCTTCCTGTTCAGATTTTAATACTGCTGCACTTTTATCCTCGTATCCTCAGATACAGTTCTTTCACAGCTTTGTGAAAGATATTTGTTTTATTGTTGACGGTTATAAATAACTTTTCATAACACTTTATCTGAAGCTGTCTACAAATCGTCTTTGTAAAAAAATTACCTTAAACTGTTCATGTTTAGAGAATGTTTGCCTTGTTTTGACATTATAAAATAGCTAAAACATCAGTTAATGATCAGGTTTATATAATTCTCTCTCCAGAGCAAAAACTTTTTTGTACCAGAATAAAAATGTGATAACGTCATTACAATTTTCGATATCGACTGATTTTAAAAAATATCGCCCAACCCTACAGAGGACTTAGCTTTTGGTTTTAATAGCAGTACAGTATGTTGTGTATGTTAATATTAATAAATAACCAACTCTTTAATAATTGTATTTATTTACAGAGTGAAAAAAATTGCTATTTGACAAAGTTCAAATTATTATTCACATAATTTGTTTTAGCTACATTTGTATATATTTAGTGGTGCATCAGTGCTAGAAAATTTTGCTTTGAATCAATTAGGCTGCAAAAAAAATGTTTGTCCATGTACATGAATGGATAACAAAACTAAAAAAAAAATCTGGGAAAACTGGACTGAGTTATAGTTCTCTTTTATTCTTAATGCATCACCAAACAGTGTCTAATCAGGAAAATAATTATTAGGAAATTATTAGGAGCAAAAAGGGATCAGATTGGAAAATATCAAGATCGACAGATGTTCAAATTCAAATGATTTGGATCGGAAGCAACACCTGATCGGGACAAACCAACACTTAACCCGAAGTAATCAAAACTAAGAATTGTGACACTTATCTTACGTTATAACATAGCTATAGACAATACTTTCATTTTTAACATATTTCACTTTCATTTAAGCACAAATAACTGAACCAAATTACAACCCATCAATCCAGACACGAACTGCAACTTCACGAAAAGTGACTTTTTGCCACTTTTTGCGTAATTTAAAACCTCGTTCAGAGCTACACTTCTAGAGTTTCTTATCTGCGAGATGTCTAGACCAGTGATGTCAGCCTGGGTCACTCTGGAGAACAAGAGACTCTAATTGAGCCTCTCTACACTCTGCTGCCAGTGAAAGAAGAGTGTTGCGTGACTTCTAAAGGCATACGCATACAATTGTTAAATGCCAGGAGGAGTACACCCAGGATAAATACATGAACATCAGTACTCAATACCGCCTTTAAAATACTTTTTGTGAGAAAGGTTTCACTCCGGTGAGGAAAACTGTCCACGGATCACTGCTTTTTCCTTGGAAGGCTTTGTTTGCATCAGAGCAGTTCTGTGGAAACCCTGTATTCTCTAATGTTTAATGGCACAGATATAAAACTAAGTTTGCCACTGATTAATGAGCTATTTGAAGATTTTTTTCTTAAACAGGTTGATGCATTTTACAGTACACAAACAAGTTATTGAATTATATGTCGCACTAATATTGTGCTACATAAAGTTACATGTATATATTTACAACCTCAAAATAATGAAAATGAAATGTACACGTAACATCATACATTTAGGTTACATTAGAAAACACTTTAAAGGTATGAGTAGTTAAAACATTTACAACAACGTACGTTTGCCTTCTGAACAAAACTTCCTTCAACGTCATAGACACCTATACAACTTCCTGTTAATGATATTCTCTCTTCAAAATATAACTTTTGTCATAGAAAGTTTAATAAGTCTTCATAAAAATTGCCGTCGTTTTGTTTACAGTACAACTTGTATCTAATAACTGCGCTGGCCAAGCGCAACGCGCATGCGCGAAGAGACACCGGTACGCAAACAACTCTCGAAACTATCAGGAACTCGACTTAAGACTCACTTACTTGGATAAAAGCAGGTCTTCAGTTTATTTCCTAGCTTTCGAAGTCTTGATAGCGTTAAAGAAAAGCTCTGGCATCAACTCTCTATACTTGAAGCCATATTAAACTGAAATCCAATACTTCCGTGCCTAACTTTCTTTCTGACTGGGAGCGTCAAGTCAACTTGCGCTTGGCACGCTACGTGCCCTGCTGGAGGGTTGCGTCACGTCTAAAGACCAATCACAGACAACGCCTCGGCTGACGCATGAGACTACTGGATTATAAAACGTGGTATTGTTTGGCGTTTGATAACCGTTACCTGTTCTTGATTTGTACGTTTAAAAATATGATATTTTAGATGTTATCAGACAAACATTTATAGAATAATATCAGCTGTATGTGACATTCACATGAGACGTATAAACTGTTTTAAGAAACAAAGAATATTTCCCAGTATTTATGCAGTTGCACCCTCTAGTGAACAAATGGTGAAACTGCGTATTTTTAAATTTCCCTTTCACAATAAAATGTATTTTTTTTTACATTTTTACATTTTTAAATGTAGCCATTTTAATGGCTTTACAAGTCAAAATATTTTACTTAGAAAGTCGTAATTTTGCGATAAAAGGGCAAAGACAAAATTTGTACTTATAAAGAGGGCATTTTGACATGCTGACCAGCAGACGCCCAATATGCTAACTACATGAACACACTTTTTATCTAAAAAAAAAGAAAGAAAAAAATCTCAGGAATTTACTTTAAGTCAAAATGTCAGCTTTTTAATCTGAAAATTGCGACTTTTTAAAGTCATAATATATGTTTTAACCTGGCGGAAATTGGTTTAAATGTGACCTAAACCCAAAAATATGCAACGTAAGAGGAAGTCACATTGCTACACCTTCAACATTCGGGAAGTTTTCACAGTAAAAAAAGAAAATGTTGTTATGTGTGGGACGAAGCAGAGGATGTGTGTTCAGTGTTTGATGCGTGTTTTAGATTTGTGTGAGTTGTAAATAAAGATATCAGTTCAGATGTTTTTTTCCAAAATAAACTTACATCATAAAAGTTAAACGTCATATAGTTTATCTAGAAAAGTTACTTCAAAAAATGCTAGTGGGTGAGAGGAAAGCTAAGGACTAGATGCCATTGGTCGAGAATTTGACTGGCTCTCAAAAAATCATAGGGACACTTTTTAAATGATGCGCAGATATATTTTTTTTAGCAAACACCACAATTTATTTTCCATCTAAAGTCTGACGTTCTGAAGGGGTATTTTATGCGTAAAGTGTTAAATCAACAAAACCCCAGTTAGCATCACAGTCTTGGTCACATGATGAAGCATCTACAGTGCTAGTCGTTGGCTTATGACACACACACACACACACACACACACAAACACACAAACACACGCACGCACGCACGCACCCACATTAAAAAAAATGTTTGACTTAAATGCTTAAAAATACAAAGTTTATTAAAAAGTAAGCCACACTTGGAGAGACAATACACTTTAACTTCATTGTGCCTTTTTAAATCTAAAAATGCAAAGTATAAAGTGGCAGCAAATGTAACCTAAAACCAACAGTTCCATTTAAATGATAGCACAGGTTTTTAACCTTTAGTCTACTAACATTAACATAGTTAAGTCCAGGTCCTTGATCTACAGCAGCATTTCTCTGATCAAACATTTCCTTCTTATCGTGGCAGCAAAAATATTAAAGCCATTATGTTGCTTAGAGCACTTCCTGTTGGACATGCAGAGAACTACAGAGGATAATTTTTAATTTTGTGTGAAGTTTTTGTTGAGTTAAATAAAAATATTCATGTCTGATTTTATAAAGAAAAGTATACCAAAAAAGTTATCATCACATATGTCTACATTCCTAATATGTGTAAGAAAGAAAAACCGAAAACAGAATGCTGTGCAACCTACAAACTACTTTAATCACTTTAAATGTCACAGTCAGCATTATGTATTAGCACTGCTCTGTACATATGAGTAATACAGGTCCCGAACAACAATTTATCATCTGTTACACATGTTTTAACCCCGTAATCTAGCCAATAATGTCAGAAATCCTCTTAGTCTGCTTGGCAAGTGCATTCTTTACCTCCCTAAAGCCTTTTTGCCTGCCACGGCTTTGGTCGAGCTTTCCTTTTTAGGCGATTGACAAATCATAGAAGAGTCACAGCAGTTTATGTAAATGTGTGACCAAAGCCAGTGAAATAGCATCACCCAAAGAACGCCTTTGTTTGGGCTCCACTATTCCCATTCCACATCTGCCCCCAGACGGCCGGTTTAACCCGGTTACTCTCAGCCTTTCTCAGGTGAGTGCCGTGCTCTGTGCTTGATGGAGATGCACGAATCTGAACTGAGTTGATTTCATGTCACAGGTCCAGATCTTCTGCGTTGGACTGAAGAAGAGATTTGCTGGGGGACATCATGGCACAGGAAATATGTGTTTTTCTTTTTTCTCTGACGGCTCTCGTCGTGCTGTACACTATGAACAATGTTCCTGAATTCCAAGAGTGAGTATTCTCATCCTTTTAAACTTTTTTACGATCTATATTTCCATTAAAGTATGTCATAAAATGCATAAAGTCGTGATAATAGCTTTTGATTTTTACCTCTTTAACCCTGTAAAGCAAAAAACCATTATACATTTGACAGAAAATTCTAAATCTTTGAAATTTGAAATTTTTAACAACCAAAAACATTTTTTTCCCCAAATATCAATTTCTTAACTAGTTTCATTGTGTACCATATTTGTAGATTTGTACGGGTCACAATGCTAAAAAAGATCCAAACTCCCAAGAAATTGAAAGTGTATAAGAGTAACTTTTTAAAAGCTTCATTGCCTTTTATTAAATTCCTCCTCCTCTTCCTCCTCCTCATCTTCCTCTAGCTCCTGCATGTTACCATCATCCTGAACTATTTTCTTAGCATCTTCAACTCACTAATATTTTTCCATCTAAAAGCGCACAAAAAAAGGAATACGTTGATTGACTTCATATATAATCAGGGTTTCTGCAGGTTTCATAAGGTCAAATTTAAGAGTTTTAAAAAATGTGTAAGACTGTGTAGAATCAAATTTAAGACTTACAGCATCAAAACCACATTAAAAACATTTTTGCTTAAAAAACAAAATGCTTCAAATATATTGTTTGAACCGCTAACCATCACTTTTGTAGTTTTTGAGCATTTGCAAAAGTTTTCTCAAAATCTGTCAACCCTAACCATGCCTTTTACAAAGGTGATCATTTATGAGAATTTTCTCAAAAATCTGGCAGCCCTAACCATAACTTTTACGATTTTGAGTCTATTATGGTAACACTAAACTACAAAAAAATCGTTTTTTGTATATTTTCTCAGACAATGGCAACCCTTACAAATAATATAAAAAAAGGTTTGCATTTAGAAGCCTTTTCTCAATCTGATGCTGATGATACACAAATGTATCTAACTATCTCCCCAAATGACTACAACCCCATAAACTCTCTCTGCTAATGTCTTGATGAGATTAAAAACTGGATGGAAAACAATTTTCTTCAATTAAACAAGGACAAAACTGAAGTCATTGCATTCGGAAGGAAAAGCGAGGTTGTTGAGGTTAACACTTAGCTCACTGCTGAGGGCTTAACAACTACAAATAATCTTGGGGTGATTCTGGACTCTGATCTTAGTCTAAATAGCCACGTCAAAGCAATGACAAAATCCGCTTATTACAGTCTTAGAAACATTGCAAGAATCAGATGCTCTGTTTCTAGACAAGATTTAGAGAAACTGATTCATGCTTTCATCTCCAGTAGGCTGGACTACTGTAATGCTCTTCTCACCGGTCTTTTTGTGTTTTGGTACACAATCTGTTTAGGAATGTAAAATCACATTTTGTCAGCATGACTTTGAAATAGTTAAATAATATCAGTAGGTTCTTTCTCTGATAAATCGAGTCAGGGTTTAAGGTTGAGCAAAGCCTGCATCGACGTGAGCTGCATTGAAGACCAAATAATGGCTACATAGAGGGCGCTAATGAGCACACGTCAGAGCGTACACCCCTACATTTTTGCACTTCACGGGTAGGTGCGACTCAAGTCCACAAGTGTGCCATATGAGACAGGGCAATTGAGATCGATATGTAATTGAGAGGGCCATTGGCAGATCTCCAAATTTTGATTTTCAAACGAATGCTGCTTTTATTAAACAAAATTAACGGGATGAATTTGAACTAATCTAAAATGAGTAGAACATTGGATTTTTGATGCTCATGTTGACTAAAACCAGCACTCTTCCTGTTCTTCTTTTCAAATCGTGTGTTTTCCACCACACTCTTCCACACATGCATTATGGTGTGAAACACTGCCTCCTAGTGTCCACCACCACCACTACTACAATTACTACACCAACAAAAAAACCCGTACTACCATTGACTTTATAACATGGACAGAGTATCTGTGACGTCACCCATAGGTTTCTACCCATAAGTTAAAAGGGACTCAGGGTGAGCATAGGACACTGGAACTCCCCTAACTACCTGTTACCATAACAACCAATGCTATTCATCCCATTGACAGTATATAACATGGACGGAGTATCCATGATGTCACCCATAGGTTTATGGAAAAGTTAAATGAGGCTTAAAGTGGGCATAGCCAGTACTCGTAAAATGCGGGACATGGTCTTAGTGAATAAGTCTGATTGGCAGAAAGTTTTAACTTTAATATACCTTAAAATAATTCACCCCCCTCAGAATGTCCATGATGATCAATACTAGCGATCTGAAATCAACAAAACTAATGGAACCAGTGGTGGAAACAGCTCCAAAGTTGGTCCGTTTTAACATTGGAGTGAATGAGAACCTGCTCACTTCTGGATTGAGCCTCAAGAGGCCGCTCGGGGAATTGCAGTTCAGTCACTTCCTATTACGCATCACGAAGGAAAGCAGGTTTCTCTTGACTACTACTAACCAACTTTGGCTCCCACATTCAGTGAGAGAGGAGGCTTCTGACTCATGTATGCATTGTTCTGTGCTTTCAGACCAACAGTTATTCTGCAGATCGGAGCAGCTGTTCTAGTGGCAGTGTTCCTCTTGGTCTACCTCGTCACCCGCTTCAATCCACCCAAAGATCCGCTGTTCTATGGTATGAACATTTCAAACAAACATCAAACACTATGTTCTTAATCATTAATTAAGCACAAACACACTAGTGTGGGTTGACTATGTAAAATACACAAATTATAAAAGAGGGAAATACAGGTCCTAAGGTGCCACACAACTACAGCGAGATCCTCAGAGATTTGAGCGGCTCTGGAAGACAGCAGAAGGGAGGGAGATGAAGTGAGTGGGTGTCTATCAGACCGTGTCTCTGTGCTCGGTGGGTAGAAATGCAACACTTCTCATATCTGCAAAAGGCGTCAGTTAGACACTTGTGGACACTGGAAGAACAGATGTTATCTACAGGAGAGTTTTCTGCTGATCTTGCCAGGAAAGTGGATAAAGGAAAAGTATTTGTGTGACATGTTTTACCTTTACTCGTACTTTCATTGATGGTTCATTAGCTTGGAAACTGTTGTTAATGTTTTACCACTAGAGGGAGTAAAACAAACATTCTGGTGTGACCAGCATGAGTAGATGGAGTTAGAGTTAGTAGGAGGAGTCACTCACTTTCACTTTAGCCAAATGAATGACAAGCCTTTGATCCCTCAAATGTGCGCCGCTCCCAAATATTTAAAACATACTTTTGAAAATATAACAAAACAAGATATTTATGGTTGTCTGCGTATTTTAACAGGGTGTATCCGCCATTTATTTTTTGTTTCCACTTTTAATTAATTAACGACACATTTATTTATTTATTTATGCCCTCTTTTAATTAATGAATGACACATTTACTCATTTCCACTTTTAATAAACTAAAAACAAATGGATTTATTTATGCATTTCCACTTTTAACTAGTTAATGATATTCATTTATACTTTATTTCTTCTTTTAATTAATTAATTAATTACACAATTATGTATTTTGTTATTTTCACTTTTGATTAATTAATGATACAATTAGAAATGTTATTATTTGCAACAATTCAAATGTTGTTAGTTAATTGTTTATTTGTTTGTTAATTAATGACAACTGTATTGAATTTATTAATGATGTTTTTAATTACTGAATTGTGGCACATTCTGTTCTTCATCAAATTGAATTGAGTGGTATAAAAAAATACAACAAAAAAAAAAAATACCCACAAATATTTCAATTGAGTGAAAGTAAACGATGACCAAATTGTCATGTCTATGAAATCATCTCTCAATGAACTAAAAACAAATGTATTTTTGTTCCTGTACTCTTAAATCCTGTACTGAGCTTTCCGCAGTGACATTTACATTCATTATTTTTCATCCGTGCTTCTGAATGTTCTTTCTTCACGTCCCCTGCCACTCATTATTTGCCAACCGGACGCTTAGGAAATGCCACGCAGGGTATCCGTCACCTTCTCAAAGTGCCCTTTTGGCACAGCTGCACTTTAAAGCTGAAAAAACACCGAACACGTGGCTCCAAACATACATTTGGGGTTCACACCTCCACCAGAAGATATCATTATCCTTCGTCACCTTGGCAAAAATCCATAGTGAGTGAGAATGAGATATTTTTAATAAAGCAAGGAGAATATAGCTAAGCGCTGGACAGTGTGTTTGAGTGCCCTGTGATGTCTTATTAGTGAGGTTTAAAACGTTTCTGCTCAGTGAAACGAAAGTGCCATCAAGAGCTGCTAATCCTGTGGAGAGCATCGTTTTCCTGTCAAGCAAGCAATTAAAAGGAGCAAAGAAGGTGTTTTTCTCCCTATTGTGTAAGATAAAGCAGTTTTTTTGAGAGGAATAATGTTTTATTGCTTGGTTTATAACCCTTTAACTGCGCTGCCAGGAAAAAAAAGCAATTGAGAAATGATTTATTTGTATTTCTTGTCTCTTTATATCACTAGTACCCACAAACAACGTTTTTTATTTTAGATTTCAGAGTTATCAAAGTTCTAGAATTCATACACTTATAAGAGAATATAAAATATGAACTGTAATACTGAACTGTTTATTGAATCTTTATATCTGGACGTTTCCTATAAAGTATTTCAGTCTTTCATTTTACTCCGAAGATCCCTCCATCCATCTTCATGTCGGCTTTCTTCCCTTTCGGGGTCGCCACAGCAGAATGAACCACCAACTCTCTGGCATATGTTTTACGCAGCCCATCGCTGGGAAACATTCACACACTCATTCACACTTTAACACTATGGACAATTGTTCTTATTCAATTCACTTATACTGCATGTCTTTGGACTTGTGGGGAAACCGGAGCACCCGGAGAAAACCCACGCGATCACGGGGAGAACATGCAAACTCCACACAGAAATGCCAACCTGCCCCAGCCGAGGCTCGAACCAGCGACCTTCTTGCTGTGAGACGACCGTGCTACCCACTGCGCCACCGTGACGCTTATTCCGAAGATGAACCCTTTTAATCAGTCGACAAAATAGTGTAGCAAATCAAAATCCCAGGAATGAAGAATTCAAAACTGACTTTTTAATCGTAAAAGGATCAGAAACAACAGCTATCAACAGTCTGTCTGAAAATACAAACGAAATGAAGAGAAACCATCCAAATTTTAACATTAACATTTTTAAACAAAAAATTTGAAAATAAAAGTAAAAAAATGCAAGGTCTGCAGGTTTGAAAGTCTGTGCGTCTCTTCACATTTTTTTCAAAAGATGTCATCACTTTTAATGTTTATATCGTTTTTAAAGCTTTGCTACACAAACATATTTTTTCACTTCTCTTTTCATTTGTTTGACACTCCTGATTAGGGCAGAGTTAGTTAAGTACAAGAAAATAGTAACCAAGATGTAACTAAGATGTCAATTACATGTAACTAAGACGTAACTACGTTTTATCTAAGATGTAACCAAGATGTAACTAAGTAGTGCCTAAGATGTAACTAAGATGTAAATGAATAGTAACATAAATGTAACTAAGGTGTAATTAAGTTCTAACTACATTGTAGCTAAGTTGTAACTAATATGTAACTAAAATGTAACCAAGTTATAACTAACATGTAACTAAGCTGTAACCTAGATGTTACCAGGATGCAACTAAGATGTAGCTAAGTTATATCAAAAATGTAGCTAAGATGTAACTAAGTTATAACTTAGATGTAACTAAGTTCTAACTACATTGTAACTAAGTTTTAACTAAGTTATAACTAAGATGTAACCAAGATTTAACTAATTAATGTCTAAGGTGTAACTAAGATGTAAATTAAATGTAACCTAAATTTAACCTAGTTCTAACTACAGTTGTAACTAATATGTAACTAAAATGTAACTAAGTTGGAGCTAAGATGTAACTAAAATGTAACTCAGATGCAATTATGTGCAACTGAGATGCAACTCAGATGTAACTGAAACAAAAACTGTAACAAATGTAACTCAGTACAGATTTCTCACAAAAAAATTGTAAAAAAGAAAGCCAGAAAAAAAATGCATGGTTTTGATATAGATGATGCAAACGTTTGCACTTAAAAACATTTCAAGCCATGCAGCCCTCTAAAATGTAGATTTTAAACAAAAAAAAGCAAAAAAAATTGTATATTTTTGTTGAAATGTATATCATGTTTTGGAATTTCAGGAAACTTTCTGCAGCCTGTGCAGCCAGCAAAGTCAATTAGTGTGCTTTCAATAATCACGAGCCTCAGTTTTTCTCAGTTTTTGCAGAGTTTTCCTTCACCTGTGTCATTGACTTGACGAGTGCTCTCGAACACGATGGCTTGACCTCAGGGTTTATGGAGTTCTACCAGAAAACGGTCCGTAAGAAGGCACCAGGAGAAAGCCAAGTAGATTTGACCCATTCCTGTTTTAAAGCTGTGTCTGTGGTTCTGCTGGTTCTCCAGGGGGAGCCTTATCTGGGCACACCTTACGCCATCATGATGTGCTACTGGGATGGGATTGTTCATTTCATCATTTACCTGATACTGATCCACCGAATGTCGACCGGGTGTGTATTATTCAGTGTTCCTGTGAGCTGAATGGGGAAGAGACTTTCAGAAGCGCATGCTGCGATGTTAAAATGAGCAGAATGTTCCAGACATAGAGTGCTGTCTTGTTTCAGACATAGATACCGCTCGCTCGGGCTCTTTTGGGCTGGGTCTCTGTGTGCCAACATGACCGTGTTTGTTCCTGGAATCGTGGTTGGTGAGTTGATATAAATTTTTGTGATGAATTGGTCATCAATGCCCCCCCCTCTCTTATATCTCTCTCTCCCCTCTTTTCACTCACTCATTTCTCTCTGCCTCCTTCTCTTACCTCTCTTACTCTCTCTCTCTTCTACCTCTCTCACTCTTCCCCCTCTCCTACCTCTCTCTCTTCTACCTCTCTCACTCTTCCCCCTCTCCTACCTCTCTCTCTTCTACCTCTCTCACTCTTCCCCCCTCTCCTCCTCTCTCTCTCTTCTACCTCTCTCACTCTTTTCCCCTCTCCTACCTCTCTCTCTTCTACCTCCCTCTCTTCTCTCTTCTCCTCCTCTCTTTCTCTTCTAGCTCTCTCTCTTCTACTTTTCTCTCTCTTTTCTCTCTCCTACCTATCTTTCTTCACCTCTCTCTCTCCTACCTCTCTCTTTCTTTTCTCTCTCCTACCTATCTTTCTTCACCTCTCTCTCTCCTACCTCTCTCTTTCTCCATCTTATAATTCTATTTCGCTCTTCTCTCTCCTACTTCTCTCTCGCTCACCTTTTTCTCACTCTTCTCTCTCCCTCTTTTACTTCTACCTCTCTCCTCTCTCACTTATTCTTCACTCGCTCCCCTCTTTCTCTCTCTTCTACTGTTTATCATCTTCCTCTCTCTCCTCTCTTTTCATTAACTAACTCTACCCCAACGTCTCTCTCCAACTCTCTCGCGTTCCCTCATCTTTTTCAATGTTCTCTCTTCTCTCTCTGTTCTCTCATTCTTTTACCTCTCTCTCACTTCTACCTTCTCTCCTTTCCTCTCCTTCTCTCTCTTCCACTAACTCCATTGCAAAAAGGTACATACAGTATGTAGTGTTAACAGTAAAACATTTCTTTTTTTTAAAGACAATTACACGAAATGCTTTGGGAGTCAAATCGAAAGAGCCAGCTCTCTGAAAAGACCCGGAATACTAATTACTAGTAAAACTTGCTTTAAATATGCATCATTTTGTAATCTTCTTTTTTTCATTCTTTGTGCAGGGAAGTATGGCTCAGAAATTCGTCCTGCCTTCTGGCTGAACATGCCCTTTTTATTGGTGCCGATGTGGGGAGCAGTGTCTTTCTTCTCCAGGCCTAGAGACATGCGTCTCGTGGGAGCAGACAAGGTGAAGAATAAAATGCTGGAGTTTTCTTTAGACAATCCAATACGTGTAACTACACTAATAATGCTTGATCTATTCAGGCTGAACATGAACAGAAAAAGGCGCTAATCTGGCGCCCGGTGGACCTGCTCTTCGTGCTTTATCTGTTAGCTGCGATGGGATTCACTATCTTTCGAGGACTGGTAAGTTGTCCTTTGATATTTGTTTAGCAGTTTTTATTATTAAAGGTCAACTAAACATAAAAAATGGGTTTATGTTAAGTTCTGTCATTTTCAGGCTGTGTTCCATTTCTATCACTTACCACTACCCCTTACCCTAACCCTCCATTTTGTGCAATCACGTGAGGGGATGGGGTGTCCCAAATCTCTTTTGAACAAAGGGTAAGGTCAGAAACCAGCAATGGCGAAGGGTTTAGTTCAGAAAGCAGCAAACTCCTGCATTCTCTCTCGATGTGTAACAGTAAGCAACTGAACTGCAGTACCCTGAGTGACCACTTGACGAGTGATGAGTGTCGACTCCAGAAGTGAGCAGCGTCCCATTCACTTCAATGTTAAAATTGGTCAACTTTGTAGCTGAAAAATAAAAAACATGTTTTCACCTCTGTCTCTATAAAGTTTGTTGTCTCAGATCGCTAGTTTTGACCTTCATGAACACTCTGAGGGGGGTGAATTATTTTAAAAGTGTTTGTTTAAAATATCTTGCGATTTTAACTTTTCAGCCATTCAGACGTCTCCCCTCAGTGGACCCAATTTCGAGTCCTGGAAAGTGACGCACTTTCACAAATGAGATGGGAAGCTAAGAGGAGCCTATTTTGGGATATCTTTATTTGTTGTGTTTTGGCTAGCTAGTAATTAGCATGTCATCACGCCACCCTGGAATATTGATAAGTGCAAAGACAGTGCTTCTGCAGCAACAGATGTATTTATGGAGTTGCATTTATTAGAATCATGACGAAGTAAATATAGCCTGTCCTATGTTAGGTTCTGTGTTGTGATTTGGCTAGCTAGTAATTAGCATTATTATAGCACCACACTGGAATATTGATCCGTGCAAAGACAGTGCTTCTACAACAGCAACAGACTTATTTATGGAGTTGTATTTATTTGATATATGATTAGGTAAATACAACCTGTCCCATGTTAGCATCTGTGTTGTGTTAAGGTTATCTAGTAGTTAGCATAGACAGAGCACAGAACTATAGATGCTTGTGATGACTAATGGGTGCGTGCAGAGCCTTCATAAAGCGCAATTACGTGTGTTGATGCACAAGTTTAGGCTTTAATTGCAGTTGTATGGAAAATAATGTTTCAATCTGAAAATGTCCCAACATTTTTTTCACATTAATTGTTAGGTAAAAAGCTATTTTTTTATGTGTGCGTAAATTCCCAGTTTTGTCTGTTCAAAATGTTTGAGTAAGACATCCTTTCAAATGTTAGAACATGAGACAACTGGCCTCAAGAGGAGCCATCAACTGGGATGACTTACCTCTTATCTTTATCCATACAGGCAGTTCTGGATTGCCCTCTGGAAATCCTCAACCAGTACGTAACAGAATATGAACCCTATCTGAAGGATCCCGTTGGGTTTCCCAAATTTATGGTAAGACCTCGCCACCACCTGCATTCTATCTCACAATAACAAACTCAAAGAATTGCTTCTAAACCAACCCTCAGTCTTACTTTACTTCTCAATACTCTTAGCCTTGGGTTTTCTACATCATTCGCACTCAATAAGGTTGTCACCTTGAGTGGTCCAAGAATATCTCAACCGATTAAAAAGGATTGGCAGTTGATGGTTTTTGTTTAGATTGGGGTTTTCACTAGCTCAATAGGTTATCAAAAGTCCTTGTTCTAGCTGGAGCCGAGCCACAATGGCAGCCCATCGATCAGGCAGGAGATGTGCTGTGAGAACTTGATAAGCTAATCCCACCCATGAGTCCAGGCTGAGCCCTCCATCAACTCAAACAAGGAGAGATTGTGACATGTGTGCTAATGTGTACGATAAGGAGCGAGCGTGGAGCAAAGACGCCTGCTTCGATCATGAGGCAGCTCCGAGCGGCTGAGGGATGGTGTGGATATTTATCTTTATCACCAGAGCAAATTCCTCCGTTTGCTATTTACACCGTTCCAAATCAAGATGCGTGAGTCCAGCAAGTCAGCTGCTTAAAATGCCTCTGAATTTACCCCTCCAATAAATCACCCTCTAAATAATTTTAGTTATTTAAATATTATATTGAAGAGGAGGGAGTAGATGCACTGAAGATTATGAAGAATTTAAACTGATTAAATATTTTAAATTGTTGTAATTGATTTATTATTTAAATAAACATCAGAGATGATTCTACAAATGTTTTAGGTCCTAAGATAAATTTTCCTGGGCCCCCCAACCAGGATGCACCTCTCTCTATAAAGTAAATCATACTGTATACAATATTGCCCAATATTTAAAACAATAATGTTTTAGGTCATTTTGAAATAATTTTCTGTTACGTTTAGGGCTACAACTTAGAATCGATCATCTTCATAGTCGATTAGTCAGCGATTATGTTTTAGATTAATCCACTAATCTAAATAGGACCAGTGTTGAACTGCTTGTAAAGTGAACATGATATTATTATATTGTATTGTATTGTACTGTAAAACATTTATGCATTAAACAAAAGAGCTGCTTATTGAAATCTACAAAAAAGTGAAGGCAAAATTCTTTAAAAACACAATGAGACATTTCATTGTGTTTTCACGTTCATTGTTTTAAAACATTTAATTTCATGGATTTTTTTAAAGAAAAATGGTAAATGTACCAATGCTAATATAATAATTCAGGCCTGTAGGGTTTAATGTTATAGAGGAAGTACAATGAAATAGTGACAATATTTTTATCAGGTTTAAAGCTCATCATACAAATAAGGAAAAAACACATGTCTTAGAAGACATTACAAATAAATCAACTGCAATGGGCACAATCAAGAAATTCAGCAAATCTTTCACTTTTTATGTTTGTTAATTTTTCTTCCAAAAAATATTTTTCAGAAGTACATCCATATTTTATGTTTGAAACAGATTTTTCATTATGATAAAGTACAATCAAATGATCTATTTTAACATCAATGCATTTCATTAATCTAAATATAGTATTAATGGTTAATATATATAAACACAGTATTTATTACATGCTACGTAAGTTTTTTTAAAAACAGAGCAGAATATTAAGATCAGTCATAAGATCGTTTTAAGAACAACTTGAGCTTAAGATGCCTTTGTGAGACGCAGCACAGATCTGAATGTAAACAGAACTCGTAAATCCCTGGGTTCAAACCAGCTCCAAACAGGGAGAGTCTGCTTTCAGTTACTATGCTGCCCGCAGCTGGAACATAGAAAATGTGCAAAAAAAAAACGTATCTACGACCTAAATTTGGTAAAAAAAAAAAAAATAATCCACATTGCTCAGCTATACTGTTCATCAACTAGCAAATGGAAATTACCATCGTTATTGTGCATTCCTGTTGAATAAGATTGAGACTCAAAGCACTGACTGCAGTCCGGTCGATCTGTATTCAGCGGGTGTGCGATACTGCGACAGCGCTTGCGAGGGCCCTTCGGGGATTGAGTCGGACTGCATTAATTTGCCATCAGAGCACCAGAGTGCAGAAACAAGCACATGTAGTGTTGACACTCACTAAAATTACGCTTGTCCCACAACGTCTTCCCTTCTCTTCCTCAGATGTTGCTGCTCTTCTTCCATGCACTCCCAATGCTGGCTGCATTCACATATGGACTGTGCATACCTGGCTGCACCTGGATGCTTGACTGGACCATATTTTTCGCAGGTGCCATTTTGCAGGTATGACATCTCTTTGAGTCAAACTGCAAAATGAAACAGAAAAAAAGTGTGAAACGTCTTCTAAATGGAGACCTTGGCACAATCAAAGACCCGAAGGGAACAGGTTAAAATAACTCGACTGTGCAGCCTTAATCACAGAGCTCCACAATTATAGAGCTCCGCTGGAGATTCGTGTTAGATCTGCTCAAATGGAGTCCCGTACTCAAAGCGAGTGCCATTATGGTCTGTTCATGTCTCTAAACCTTTGGGAAGAAGCTTCTAAAGATACTCTTCCAGGTCTCGCCCTTCTCTTGTGTTACATGAAGAGGCTACGAGTGCTTGTCTGAGACTCAAAGACCTGATTGCAAAGGATTTTTGTTGCTTTGCAGTTTTTGTGATGTGCTGTGTGTCCTAACTGAGCCAGAACGAGGATATTCAGATGATTTTATTTGGAAAAGGAGTTCTCGGAGTCTAAAGGGTGATCATGGAGCAACAATCTTAGGGTTCGTTTAGAGGAAAGGTCACGATGCTCAATCCTGATTTGATGTCTAGATCTATTTTTTTTACTTTCTGTATACACGTTTGGTCCGTTGTGACCCACATTTGTGTTTTTACATCTGCCTTTGTGACATCTACGAAAACATCAGGTTTTATGACCTTTTTAAGACTGATAAGAATCAAATTTATGGCCTTTATCATAACATGAAAAAAAAGGCAACAATTATTTTCCCTGAAAACAGTTTGCTTCAAAAACATTTTCTCATTGAGAATCACCTTTTATGCATTTGAGCATTTATGCACTTTTTCTTTGGCAACACAGTTACCAAAGTTACCTTATTTTATATTCATGAGTCTTTTCAATAACTGGGAACCCTAGCAATCACTTTTACGACTTTATGTGAACCTTTTCTCAAAATATGGCATCGCTAAACGTCATGTTTTTGAGGATTTACAAATATCTTCTTAAAGTCTGGCAACCCTAACCATCATTTTTACAATATCTTTTAGCATTTAAGAGCATTTTCCTAATCTCTGGCAACCCCAAGCAACAACAAAAACACACATAAGATGAGCTTTACATGGACTTAAAAAAACCAAGAGCTGTGAAAAATTGACATGTAGAAAACTTTTTAAGGTATAAACCTTGGGATTTTCAATTTTCGACTTTTTATGACCCAGCAGAAACCCTGAAGCAGCTTTAAAGTTGCTACATAACGTGATAACGTAGCTGCGTATCCGTCTGCATTTTAGAAAAGGAAACAAGTCTGGATTAACTTATCGGGAAGTGATGCACATTTCCAAAGCAGACGCCTGGCTGCGCTCACTCAAAGCCTCTTTTCTTTTCAGTTTTTATAACCATCAAGTTCAGCATAAAAAAAATGTGTTCAGTGTACAAGATCAGGTGAAGAATATAGAAGAAACCTAATTTCTGGTAAAAAAAAATAAAAATAAAAATACAGGGACTATATTCACAAATTATTTTTAAAAAGTATTCAGTGAGTATGCACAAGATGACGTATGAAGGGTACAGAAATCAAAGACTAACCTTGGTTTGTTGGAACATCATGATACTATAAAACTTTTACATTTTTCTTGTTTTTAGCAATTCTTATGAAGAAGACATCTGTATATATAACATCTGTAAGGGTTAAAATCAATCAATCAAAATGTTTTACACTGCGTTTTTTAAATCAGCTGCTTCAACGAAGCTTCACAAAGGCCTATTGTTGATCACTTTGGGTTAATTAGGAATTGGTATTGGATAATTCTATGGAGTAAAAATAGAACTCTATACTGCTACCTTAAGGATTGTAAAGTTAAGTAGTTTGAGGAATGTGTTGATTTAAGCTGACCAATAAGTTCTGACTTGTTGTTAAAGCCCAATTTAAACCCATTTTGTGGGGAAATAAAGCCAAAGTGTATGGAGCCAACATAACCTCAGCGGTGTCCAATCACACTCTAATGGAAAGGTAAAAGGGTGTCACGGTGGTGCAGTGGGTAGCACGGTCGTCTCACAATAAGAAGGTTGCTAGTTCGAGCCTCAGCTGGGTCAGTTGGCATTTCTGTGTGGAGTTCTCATGTTCTCCCCGTGATCGCGTGGGTTTTCTCCGGGTGCTCCGGTTTCCTCCACAAATCCAAAGATTGCGGCTTAAGTGAATTGGGCAAAAAGAGTTTGAATGTGAAGGATTTGGTGTGGATGTTTCCTGGTGGTGGGTTGCAGCGTGAATTGATGAACAGTTGGTATGGGACACTTTAGTAAATCTGGAACTATGAGTGCTTAAACTCACCTCTGAGCCTCTTTTACCTTCATCAGTTTTACACATGTTTTCAACGAGAAAACCTGCAGTGAGTCAAAATTTGAACAAGTTTGTAAAAGTTAAACGATAACTTCAGGTTGTTGTATAACTTCAAGAATTTGCAATCCTCCTTCCTTTAATAACTTCATTCTCATGCCTAGTTTAAAGACATTACATGAATTACGGTACTAAATGAGGATGTGCTTATAAGAGAGCTATCTCTGAGCTGTATTTTGCATGCGTAGAGCAGATCTAGGTTAAAGGTGAAGTAAGTAGGCCAAAAGTTAACTCTGTGCATCTGTGAGCCTCCTGGAGGGCAAAAGAGGTAGTGCATGTTATCATGAACACGACATGATCTGGACACGAGCTGGACATGCCTAGAACACATGAAAGACGAGCCAATGAACGGTCGAGATCGGAATGCGTCATAACGGGTATAAAAGATGAAGACATGCACAGAGCGGATGGTTTTGCTAGCGAAGCGGCGGCATCCCCAGAGCCAGGAGACACCTGATGATGGACGACCGAGCGATGAAAAAACTTTTAAGACGATGAAAAGACATTTGCTTTGAGAAACCAACCAACCAATTTTTATCCACGATGGATGAGTACTATTTTACTTTATGATGATTATTATGTTTTGTAATATATTTAAAAAGCGATTAATTAAAAGAAATGTAATTGATTGCGATTACTGACTATCGAGTATTTGATTTAAAAGCGATTTTTAATCTTTGATGAAAGATTTTTTAATGTAAAAGCTTAAAAGAAAGAACTGACCACAAAGGAGTCTTCTGACCAAGCTCTAAGCGTTTAAAACTTAAAATTTAGGGCAGATTCGACTTACTTAACATAACCTGAGAATAATAAATAAAAAGGTTGAAGGTGTAAAAGATTAAAGGATTAATTGAACACCATAAAACAAGCTGTTCGTGTGGGTGTAAGAAAAAGTCAGCTTTTTTTTTTAAATACCCAATTACGTGTGGACATGGCCTTCACCGCATTGTAATCTCTGAAAACATATATTTAGTTGAACATTTACCGTTTTGGGATCTTGAAAAACAAACTAACCCTCGTGTGTGTGTGTGTGTGTGCGTGCGTGTGTGTGTGTGTGTGTGTGTGTGTGTGTTGAATTCCACTCCAGTGCCAGTGGGCTCACATCGGAGGGTCGCTTCACTCACGGACGGCGGAGGATTACAGGATCCCCTCCTCAAGCCTGTGCTCCGTTCTTCTCCTCAACCTGCTCTACGGAGCCGGGCCGATACTCCTCGCCCTGCGCTGCAAACGAGAGCCTGCCTTCTTCCTTCCCATCACAGCGCTGGTCCAAAGCAACCATGAGAAGAAGCTCAGTTAAACCCACTTCTGCTCAAGAGAAGAACACATTTACTCTTTAACAGACACAACGGTCAGCTGCTCGTGTTCGATTGGAAATTCCATCTCCTTTGAAATGAGTCTGTTATATCAGTCACCAACGTTTGGGTTTTTTCAAGAAAAAATTGTTCTCAGTTAAGTTTGTTAGCTGCAGGTCTTTTCTGGCAGTGTTCAAACAAGTCATTTATTCACCAACTTAGTCACAATGTTAAAAATGTTGTTTTTGCCCATCTCGAATGTGAAATAAATAATACTTTTCCTCTTGAGTAGTCTGTGGTGAGGTCTACAATCCTAACCTTAAAACCCTCCCTCACTCATCAGCTTTTTATGCTGATGAGGAGCGCGGCAGCGTTTCTGCTCGTATGAGGCGGAGTGGAGTTAGTTCAGTACACCCCTTCTAACCATAGCCAGTGGATGCCACGTTTTAAAGCTCAATAACTTTTCAACACAATGACTTAAACAAAGAAAAGCAACCATTTCGGCTCACCGATAGAGCTTTTCAATGTTTGGAAACAATGTGGATGTTCAGGGCTCATTTTAGCAATGAAAGCGTAGCGTAAATCAACCATCAATCAAGCTACGCCTGTGGGTTGTCTAGCAAAGACCATGGAAATATTTCTTTTACATTCATCATTGTATTATATTATATTGTTTTATCATGTGTTAGATATTTGTGCAACAGTCAGATTTTTAGGGTTGCTGGAATACAGTGAAACTGTTAATAAAACTTGCTAAGACGTCTAAACGAACGGGGAATTATGGAAGCCCATTTCCACCAGTTTGAAAAATAAATAAAAAGTCAAACATAGGAGCATGTGACATAAGAGTTTTGAGATAATTTTTTTTATTTTGAGATAAAAGTGTCTTCACGTCGCGTCTGCTGGTCAGTAAGTCAAACTTTCATCCGTATCAGTCAAAGCTTTTACAATTTTTCTGTCTAAGTAACAAAATTAAACTTTTTATCTCAAAATCTCACAATGATAAAGCTGTAGCCTATTAAGTCTGAATTAGCGATGCACTTTAGCAAAGCAGATGCCTGGCTCCGCTCAATCAAAGCTTTTTTTTTTCATTTTTTATTACTATCAAGATCAGCATTCAAAAAAATAGTTTAGCGTACAAGATCAAGTGAATATAGAATAAACCTAATTTCTGGTGAAAACATAGGGACAGAATATTTACAAATAATAATAAAAAAATATTCAAAAAAGTAGGTTTGCACAAGATGACGTATGAAGGGTACAGAAATCAAAGACTAGATCATAATACTATAAAAATCTTACATTGTTCTTGTTTTTAGTCATTCTTATGAAGAAGACTTAATTAGGAACACAAGAGAGGAAAGTATAAAGGAGGTATAGAAAACAATACAAAATATTCCATTAAGTATTAGAAAGTTTACAACATTGTTCAGACATTGCAGGATTTATAAAATAGAATATAACATCTGTAAGGGTTAAAATCGATCAATCAATCACAATGTTTTATATTGCGCTTTATAATCGGCTGCTTCAAAGAAGATTCACAAAGGCCTAATGTTGATCACGTTGGGTTAATTATGAATTTGACTTTTTATCTCAAAATTGTCATGTTTAAATCAAGTTTTAGCCTAGTGGAAATGGGCTTCTATAGGGACCAGCTCTGTTATATACAGTCAACATATACATTACTGTTCCAGCTCCACTTCCTGTTCCAGAAGATTCAAGATTCAAAGATTTAAAAGTGTTTACTCTCATGTATACAGTGAGGAACGCAAGTTTCCCTGTACAATGAAATTCTTACTTTGCTGTCCACACTGGGTGTCAAAGTGCAAAAATATGCAAAACTAAAATCATAAAAATATGAATATATGCATACAATAAAAAAATTAAAAATGCAAACATTTAAGATAACTAAATATGTGGAAACTATGCAGTACAGGCAAAAAGGAGAATGGAATGTAAATATTTACAGATTTATGCGCGCGCACCTTTTGATCATGATCTGTACGGGTTTGATCATGATCTCTAAATTACAAAACTTAGAAATTGTGACAATTCTGCAAAAAACACAATAATAATCTAAATATAGGCAAATAAAGAATTGTAATGGTGATGGCCAGTTTAATAAAGTGATCCAAAACTTACTATTTAAAAAATTGTGCTCAAAAACTATTAAAAAAAGTTAAATGAAATACAAAATTGTCTAGTTTTGATAAGTCCCTAATTATACGGATATCAAACTTGGGCAGGTCTTGCTACTAATCTTTCCACTAGGGGGCAGGATACTTCTACAGTAGTTGTAATAAAAAAGGGTAGTAATTAAATACCGTGTCGTTTTAAGGAACATTTCTCCTCAATTAAATTTGTATTATTGTTATAAATTAAACATCGACATAAAACCACGGAGTAATAATGAATGGCGACCTTCCACACCAAAGCAAGTATACAATAAACTATACACATTATACATTAAGTTGGTGTACAGTATCGCTTTTAAAGTAACGCCATATCCCACTTAACTTCAACATACAATCAGATTTCTAATTTCATTTTGTTTTTGCAAACAGCATTTCTTACCACACATTTTCTTCACAATCGCCACCCTTGCAGCCTAAACACATTCGCATTAAGTTTTGAAAGGAAAAACTTTGGAGAATGCGGGCATCGATCCCGCTACCTCTCGCCTAAAGCGAGCGCTCTACCGTTTGAGCTAATTCCCCTTCCTGGTTATGACGTCAGCACCGTCCCATTTAAAGGGCCGAAACCTCTGAAGGACAACCACTAAGTAAAAACGATAACTCGTGCGTAAAAAAACATTCCTATGTTATATTAACGGTATTGTAAACTGGATTATTTACATTTTTTCCGAATTGGTTTTATTTTAATTTTCCACAGAGCAAACTTTGCATTTTAATAACGAATTATGGGCTTAACTACCCATATTAAATATTGTTTTTATATTAAATCGATAAAAAAAAAGATTAACTTAATTCCAAATCTTATCTGACAGCAGCCTTCCAAAAACTAGAAAAACCAAAAATGAATTCCATGTGCTGGAGAGCGGCCTTCTAAACGGGACACGGGTCTCATCTCCAGGTGCTTTAATTAAGACCACGTGACCCTTTCCCCCCAAGCAGTTGGCAATTCAAAGTCGATAACATACCGAAAGCTGACCGAATAAACACATTTCATAGAATAAGCTGGGTAATACCGTTTTAACACACCATTATAAATGATTTTTTATTTTTTTTTCGTATGTAAGGGATAAAACCCCAGAGTTTGAGTAAGTAAACAAACAAAGGAAACCATTCTCTTGTAAAATGTTCAGTTCTCGGGAGGTTTTCAGAGCTCGTTCAGCGCTGAGGTTGCTGCTGCAGCAGCGAGTGGGAAGAGGCTCTCTGCAGTGAGAGTCTGGCTCGGGACAGCTGCTGCAGCAGGACGCACCTCAGAGGGCTTCATCCAGAACTTCATCCAGAACTTCCTCCAGCATCCCAATGAAGCGCGTCACTGCGCGATGATGGTGAGTTCCTTTCCTCCTGCTGTGCTTTACTTCAGAAACGGTGATCGTGGCGCATCATTGCAGCAGAGAACGCTGGAAGAAGATGCTGATACGAGAGTTTGGGCTTCATTGCGGCGGTGCTTCGGTAGTTTCAACGTGTTAAACCCATACGCATGCTTTTTAGAACAGTTTTTGGGGTTTCTTAAGTAATCGGTTATATAGCTATGTTTTTGCAATGTCTTAAGAGTTTTAAAGTGCCATATTATCCATCATTTAAATAATTTATAATAAATATGTGACCCTTCTAGAATATCACTGTACTCTTAATAAGGGGCAAAAGGCAGTTTATATCCTAAACAATGTCTTTAAATCGCCTAAAATGGTTTTAATCCGCATACCAAACAGTGTACCTCCTGTTCCTTATGCGGCGATTCTTCTGCTTTCAAATACTTTGATATCCACCCATTTCCAACAAATACATTTATCTTTTGGTAGTTCAAAAACACTTTTAGCTCATGACATCCAAAAGTCTTCCTTTTCATAGTTTTTAGCTGGTATAGTTCACTTCCTGGTCAGTCAGTATGTACGTTCTTTTTTGAGATGAGCTGCATTAGTGGTTCACCTGATTGGTTAGTTGCTATTTCCATCAAGTTGTTTTGAGTTCCTAGAAAAAAAAAAACAGAATTACACAAACATGCATAAACCATGACTTTATGCATCAAGTATGACCATGACTTGAGGTATGTTTTTGAATGTTTTTGATGAGGGAACATCATTAAAACATGCAAGAAATCTCTAAAAAGTTGTGTTTACACACACCTTTTATAAAGGAATAAGAAAGAGTTGACTCGAAGTCCCTAAAACGAGTCGTTTTGTAATTCAATCTTTTAGCCAGCACACTCTGATGTAGGATTGTAATATGCCCCTCCCACCTGCATCATTCATTCATGCTGGGAAACCAAACTCCTCCCATTCGTGCTAGTAACAGCTCTCTACTGTAGATTAGCATTGCATCATGCTGGAAGGAGTGTTTTTTGTAAGAGTTTTGCAGCTTTATTTTCTCTGAAGCTATGAGAAACCAGAGCCAGATCTGCTATTATACGCCCTACCTCACACTAGAACTTTTGCTGTGATATGTCCCCAATAATAAATTACATAAATCTACATGCATGCAATGCTGGATTCTCTAAATGGGATTTATTTAAAGATAGAAAGTTCCCAGTTTATCTTAATAAGCTTCTTACAAACAATTCTGTCTGAACGACGCACAAACACACAGCATCAGGACTGTAACTGACCAATAGGAGCAACTGCAATAAAAGCACTATATAAAAACTTGATTGATTGATTGAAATGATTTGGGGAATGGTTTTGTAGCACTTGTATTGAACATCCATCCTTTTTTCTATACAACACAAAAAATGTAGCAACCAAAATGATTGTTAATCCTTTTTTCAAGATCTTAAAGATGGAAAGCATTACCTGCACCCTGCTGCTCCTATCTTCCCTTGTGACCTCTTACCCAGCGGACTTGGAGAAAGGACGGAGGAGAGTGGTTCACGTATTGGGTATGAGCTTCTTCTTTTGTAACATATGAAAGCTGAATTATATACTGTTACAGAGCGGTGCAGAATTATATAGGAACACATGTATAACAACCGGTATTGGCTGATTTGTTTCATTTTCAGGCATAATCTCCTTTTATCAAAATAAGTTCTTATTTTGCTGTCTGCGCCGATTTAACGCTGCTTTTAAGACAGGCATAGTAGTTTTTTGGTAGCAAACATTTCAGTGTCAGGATTTTAGCTGTCATCCTAAACTAGCAGATGTCAGGGCTGATTAAGGGCCTCGAGGTCCTGGAAAGCTAGCAAAAAAAGTGCTGTTTGACAGCTACGGCTCACACTCAAGATTCTGTAGCTTGGAGGAGCACTCGTAATTTCCCAATCGAGTTTCAATTTGAGATTCTTTGAACAGCTTTCAGATAAAAGCTTGATGTTCTATGAAAATAAATGTTTGAAGGGCTGCTATTATTTAAAATTGGCTTTTGGAAGATTTTTGGACAGAAATGTGTCTATGAGCAGTGTGAAAATTTGTATTTATTTTTGCATTTCGCAGACACTTTTTTCCAAAGCGACTTACAGAGAGACAGGGGAAAGACAATATACAATTTGTTAAATAGTTTAACTCAGTTCGCTCATAGTAGAAGTTGTATCAGCTGATCAATTAACTATAGCAGGGATAAAATAGGAAAAAATGAAATGAAAATGTATATATTTTTTTAATTTGTTTTAATATTGTTCTCTGAAGAGAAGAGTTTTCAGTGGCTTCTTGAAAGCTGTTAGTGTTGCTGCTCTCCTGACTGGATCAGGAGTTTGTTCCAGCAGCCAGGGACAGTGAGAGAGAAGGTTCTGCTGAGAGATCTTCTGCCTTTGTGGGACGGAACCACGAGTTGCTGTTCCTTCTCTGAGCGCAGGCTTCTGGAGGAGTGTATGAGCTCGTGGAGGTAAACAGGGGTTGATTTGGAGATGGTTTTGTAAGCCAGCATCAAGTGCATTACAATGCATTTATTAGTCAAAAAATGCTCAAAACAAGTGGAAAACTCTTTTGTTTATTGATTATGCATCAGCTGTGTGAAGGGACGATGTGTTTTGACACACTCAGAGCGTTAGATATACAGAGAGGTGTCAGTATTTGATCTCGTCGCTGGGCCGTCATGTGGTTATTGGAGGGCCTTAATAGTTCCAAACAAGCCCTCGGTACTATCGCTCTTCGCCTGTCTGGAACGAGATAGGTATGCCACGATTGTGGTGAATTTTAAACTTTCAATCTTCATTCATAGTTTGCATTAACAGTGGTGTAGACTAAAATCTAAAAGGCTGGTTCATCAACAGACTAAAGGCTTTTTTTATCATCAAAATGTGGAGGGAAAGTAACAAGCGGTCATGGCAGCATTTTTTGGCAGAATAAACGTTAATAATTTCCATCCAGATCATCCTTCATGTTCTATACCAATACTATCTTCAGCAACACGAATCATCTTCTACATCTATTGTCCATTTTGTGTGTTTTATGTTTTTATTTACTTACTATGTATTATATCTTCCAGATTTATTGTGCTAATATCAGAGGTCAAAAATATTTTTTCATTAGAATTATTGTATTTAAATTTTTTAAATATTGTGTATTTTTACATTGTAAAAAAAAACTCCACACATCCACATTTCCAGGACTCAAATGTTTTTAAAAAGGAAAAAAACTTAAATTAATAATATTTTTATCGCATTGTCAAGATTCAAAACCAAATGCCACTCACAAACATTTAAAAAATAAATAAACAAACTTTATTATATTCATTTCACACTCATATGTTATAGGTTTTAAATGCTTCATTAATAATATAAATTAGTTTAATATAAATTAATACATTAAATTAATATAAATAATAATATTTGTAAATCTTTATAGTCTATTTATTCATGGCTAACTTTAGCTAACATTACACAAAGCTTTCCATGCGCAGGGGTCAACTTCCTCAAAAAATTCTTAATTTCCTTAAATTCTATTATCTAAGCTCATTGAGCTCATACAGAACTCTAGAAGCGTCTCCTGCGTGAGGGCTATCAGGTATGGGTATAAATATTGACTCGGGCTCCATGAAGCTGGGCAATGCTTTGAAATCATTGCACCAGAAGTAAGCGAGAAATTGCTGCCATTTTTCCTATTGCACCCTATACAGCGCTGGACACGCCCAGGAACAAGTTTGACTGACATGTCAAGCAAAACATCACTTTTCCAGCTGTGAAAAAGTCACTACAAAAATTTACTGTCATGCTGCAACTTACTCATGAAGCCGGGTCGTGCAAGGCGATCTGTATGGAACTGGGAGGCTTTGTAGAGCAGTCAGGCTTCAGGATTCCCACACTGTACCTCAACTGATACGATAAACGATTATACGTCATTCAGGATAGTTGAATAACTGTCAAATAAAAAATTAGATACGGTGTACACCCACCTTAAAGAGAAACCCATATCTCTTTTCCTCTAGAGGATGAATCTGGGGCAGTGATAGTCCAGACTGCTCCAGGAAAGGTGGTAACCCACAGAGGGGGCACCATCACCCTTCCCTGCCGTTACCACCATGAACCAGAAGACATTGATTTGAACCGTATTCGTATCAAATGGACAAAGATCTCCGATGCTTTCGAGTTTGAAGATGTGTTTGTCGCTTTGGGGCGACACCAGAAGGCATTTGGATCGTACCGTGAACGAGTAACCCTTGAGCGAGCCGGGTCGGGAGATGCTTCAGTGATAATCCACAACATCACCTTGCAAGACTACGGACGCTATGAATGCGAGGTCACCAATGACTTGGAGGACGATACCGGATTTGTCAATCTGGATCTTGAAGGTAAGACGTTTCTTTGAATAGTTCAACTCCAAGATTGATTTAACCTCTCTGGATTGTTTTCGAAGGTGTGGTTTTCCCGTACTACCCCTCCTCTGGGCGCTACAAGCTGAATTATCACCAAGCTGAGGAGGTGTGCAGGGAACAAGATGCAATTCTGGCCTCACATGCTCAGCTACACAAGGCCTGGCTCGAGGGTTTGGATTGGTGTAATGCTGGCTGGTTAGATGACGGTTCAGTCCAGTACCCCATTTCCCATCCTCGAGACCAGTGTGGCCGCAAAGACAGCCCTCCTGGGGTGCGAAACTATGGCTACAGGCACAAAGATGATGAGCGCTATGATGCTTTCTGTTTCACCTCAAATCTCAATGGTGAGTGTTAACCTCATGTCTACAGGCTCAAGCAAAGATTTTGAGCCTGTGTAGTTTATAATGAGTTTATAACTGGCAATGAGCAAGTAGAACATGCAAAAACCCAACCTAACAATGCATGACACTTAATGATAAAATAGAGACCTTGCTGAAACTTTTTCGGCTGAAAAAATACCTTGCTGAAAGATTCAGATGATCTGTCTGCTTCATCAGTAGTATTTTGTGCACACTGAGACCATTTTGTGCTTGAGCACTACCAAGGAATGTAGAGTTTTTTTTAAACTTCACCTTCTCCAGAAACACAAAAGGCAATTTTATTGACCATTTAATGGTTATCCTTTTACACTAGCCCTTTTTCATGCTTTTTTCCTTTCTTTTTTTAAATGTAGGACTTAAGTAAAGGTGACATGAAAGCAAAAGACATATACAATACATATACAATAGAGTGCATGAGTCGATTCCTCCTGTTTCTTCTTTACTCTCTTAGTGAACCACCAAGCGACAAATAAACAGAATGCACCTTCTGCACCTATCTAAATGCTTTCAAAGCCAGTGTTCACTCACGTCACTTGCGTGAATACATTGTTTCCCTTTACTTATGAGAATGACACGGATCTAGGCACAAGCTTGTCGGGAGAGGAACAGATCAAGGAATGACAGGACCAGAGCATACCTCCACTTTTTCTCCTAGTCTGCTGCTGTCATTCTTTTCCTCTCCAACTTCTTTCTTCAAAATCTCCTTCAATTATCTGTGCCTCCACCCTTTCCATTTCTTCCTGCACACCTCCTCTGATAAATACATTAACTAGTCTGCTTAGCTCTAGCCAACATTGCGACAATATAAATACAAATAGCTCAGGTAAATTATTAAAGAAAAATGGTAACTTACAAGATTCAACTGATCCACTTTTTTCCGAGCTTTTTATTTATATGTCGATAATAATACGGCGTCAAGTAATTCAGTTGTAGGTGGTGTCAAGCTGCAATAATATTTTTCTTCTCCATTGTTGTTGCAAATGTTTCCTCTCGATAAAAAACACATCACTACATGAGCAAGCACCGGATTGGTTGTCATGAGTTAATAATTTCAACTTGGATGAGCAGTCCGGGTTACCTCGCCACGTTGTGTGGTTGTTTTCCCGCAATATAAAATACACTTTTGAAAATAAATTCAATAAAGACAGACTACGACTTTCAGTCCGATTTCTCTTTACTTTTCAGCACAAGATCTTTCAGGAAACAGCAATGTGATGGGTTACAGAACCTGGCTCGAAAACTGCACCTCCTTTGGTGTTTCATAGGCGCGGTATATATGCAGAAAGCTATCCTTGCAGATAAGTTTCACGTGGCAGATATTTTGTCTCTAGCTGCGTATCCCTATCAGAAAAGCGTCACTCCTTTTAAGTTAGACTGTCTTTTTCATGGACTCTAGCTTTTAAGGTCAGACTGTCTTTTTCATGGAGTCAGGTCCAATTTATGAATTAAATAAATGTTAAATCAGGTCACCTAATTGCCAAAAACACCCACAGTTGCTCTTGTCAATTTCTCCGCAACATTCACATGACTTTACATATAAATCATTCACTCTTCCCGGATCATCCGCGCTTGGTGCGCATTTGCTAAAAAAATCAACAAAGGGTGTCATATCCACAAATTAAGAATGCTAACTTCTCCAACTTTGTAACAGAAATTCATACTTTTAAGATTTTACATTTTATTAAATTACAAACAAGCAAATTTTGGGGTAGGAGATACTTACTGTACTTTAAAATTATGAGATTTTAAAGCAGTCTTTGTCATCATTTAAAGGAAAACATATATTGTTTAAGTATTCATATAAATGAACAGGGGAGAACATTTTAATTAGGTCTAATAGTTAAATGACAGCATTTTATTGTGACCAAAAGTTTTTGGAAACGTAACCACCATTTTTTTATTTACCTTGCAGCATGGTATATTTAGCGATTTTATGGCCATACTGGATTATTAGGCCTTTACACGGATCAGCATTAAATTGATTTTATCTTCAGTACAGAAAATATTTCTGTCCATTTCTTACTAAGTGCACTGTGATCCAGTGGATAAACAGAGTGGCTCAGATCTTCAGATGTACTTGCATCATGTCAGTGAGAGCCAAACAGCTTTTCTCTTCAGCCCCAAGTGGGCTATTAGAGATGACAGTCTGAGCTAAAATCTTTATGACATAGGCAATTTTCAATAATATCCCAGACTGACCAGCTCTTGGATATTTACTGAATGACCCAGTGGGAAATATGAGACAGTCAGCACTCACATGAACAAACAGAAAATCAATCAACTACATCTGAACAACAGGTGGCAGCCTGAAAGGTTTGTTACTCCTTGATTCTTCTCATGAAAACTGAAAAAAAAACCTTGTTAATTTTTTTTTACTGATTTTAGCTTTTTAGCTGATTTCCATGTGTACTGGGTTTTTTTTTTATTAACGGGATTTCCTAGTTTTGCCTTGTAATTGGTTTTGACTGCTTCTAGGTAGGCCAAATATTTTAATCGACAATAATTCATCTAAAGTAATAAACTAAACTAAAATGACACTGTCTGATAGAGTCTTAGTATTTTCATGCCATGGGCATACACCCACTTTCCCAAACCCAATTATCTGCTATGTAGCTATTTTCCCCTTAAGTTTGTTGACTGTAATTAAGTTGTTTTTGTGTTACAGGGCGTGTTTACTTCCTCAAACGTTTTAAGAAACTTAACTACCTTGAAGCACTAAAGGTTTGTCAGCATGACGGCGCCACCATAGCCAAAGTTGGACAGCTGTATGCAGCATGGAAGATCCAACTCTTGGACCGCTGTGAGGCCGGATGGTTGGAAGATGGTAGCATCCGGTATCCCATCGTCAATCCCAGAATCCGCTGTGGGGGTGCAGAACCTGGTGTACGTAACCTAGGATTCCCAGACAGGAAGTTCCGCCTGTATGGAGTCTATTGTTTTCAGAAGAACACCGATGACCAGTTAGCCCAAGCTATCAATGAAACACCCAAACCAGATAACAGCAGCATAATTATTTGAAGGTGTTTCACTAACTTACTTGAAATGAGATAGCAAGCAGCGCTAACCTGTGAACTAGCGCATGGTACAAGTTTCACTGTGAGTGTCCCCTGCATGCAAAGAAGAAAACTTATTTTGATGTTTCCCAGGCCAGAAAAGTTAATCAGATGACAAGATATTCTCATTCAAAAAACATTTCAAACGATGCTTAAATTAATTTGTTACTATCCATTTTACATCCAAACTTAAAGTGACTCATTGCTGCCACACCCAAGTTTCCACTCAATTCTGTCTTAAAAACAACACAGTATAGTATAAAACTGTGTTTTAAGAATGACATACTGTGCCTTAAAATGACTTGTAATGTGGTAAAAAGAAGTAGGATGTCATAAAAATGACTTGATGTGGTAAAAATGACATATTGTGTTGTAAAAACAACTTATGCCGACAAAAACTACTTATTATTTCACAAAAATGACAGTATGTTATGTTGTAAAAACTAACTATGCTGGCAAAAACTAAGTACATTATAAAATGACATTGTATGTTGTAAAAATGACGTATGTTGTAAAAGCGACATACTATGTCATAAAAAAGGCATGGTGTGTCATAAAAATTACTTATGTAAAATGCAGTGCTCATGTACCTTCAAAGTGGAAGCTCATCAAATGTTCAAGTTCCCCTATTATGATTTTAAAAGGTTCATTATTGAGTTTTAAGAGTCTGCAACAACAGGCTGGGAGACTTCTAAGGTCAAAAAACACTTTTGTTGTCTTATAATATGCATTCATGCTTGCTAGGTTGTTCAGTGATTTCCATATGATTAGTTTATTGACTTATTCATACTAAACCCCTTCTTTACATGACACACTCGGAGCTCCTCGAGTATCTTTCGTTTTAACAACACATGCAAATCCATGTTGTTGTGGATTCTGTAATGCAATGTGGTGATGCAGAACCCCAAAGAGTTGTAAATAGCTAAAGTTTTGATCTCAAATGCAACAATATACTGTGAAAAAATTAAGACAAACTAGGTATTTGTAAAAAAAAAAAAAAAAAAAGCCTGTATGTGGCAGCAGTGAGTCACTGCACAAACTAGCAAACATTTATAAACATTATTAAAGTGCAAAATAGTCATGGCTTCTACGATTGGTATCGATATCTGCACACATGCTACAAGCTAATTCGCAGTGCTAATTCATAAAACAAATGAGCACAGTTTAAATCATTTACTTGAAATTAGATATCAGGTAGCGTTAAACTGTGAACTAGCGCATGGTAAAAGTTTCACACGATGCAGTCAGGACGTAGCTAGCTTAGCTGGACTTAGCTTACTTTAATACTTTTTAGATCCAAACCAGCTAACGGCTGCAGAATTATTCAAAAGTGTCAAATAGTAGTAGTGTCATGGCTTCTATGACTGGCGGCTATATCTACACACATGCTATGCTACTAGTCTAATGGTAATCTTAACTTAAATTAGCATGTTCAGTCACTTACTTGAAATGAGATAGCAGGTATCACTAAACTGTGAGCTAGCAGAAATGAGAGAGTCCCCTGCATGCAAAGAAGAAAGCTTTTTGGATATTTCCCAGGCTAGAAAAGCTAATCAGGCCTGACAAGAAGCTTTACAAGATGCAACCCACAACTAGCTAGCTTGGCTGGACTTGCTAATAATGATTTTACTGCTGTTTCTTTCAAGTAGAAAAATGTAAGTACTGTCCAAAAGCTTATTTCTGAAACATATTCCAAGTAATAGAAAGCATGGTATTTTTAAAAATACAAAAAGTTGAAATACTGAACGAACGACACACATGTACATCTTGAAATGTACAATATCATTAAATGGATATCATAAAATAGTTTTGTGGGTTACCCTTCTTGTGGAGGGTGTTGATTGTCCTCCTTAATGCTGTCAAGGTACCAGCCCATGTTTGTGTAGGCTGCTGTCTCAGACCAAGTGCCCATAAGGACACATTTAACATTATTTGAATTTTGGTTTTTAGTCATACTCGTCCAAAGTCCTTGTCATAGATCGGATTTTCAGGTGAAATTAATGACAAGTAGATCACCTTTCTGATAATATTTACATGTGTTGTGATGCACCTGCACATGCTGTATGTTGCTTTACTACCTCTCTCCATTTTGCTTTACCATTTCTCGCTCTCTCCCCTAACCATTCTCCCTAACCCTATTTTTTTTGCATGTTCGCATGAGGGGTAAGGGTGGCACAATTCTCGAAAGTTTTAGGTGGCGCCGGGAAACTGGTGCTTGGTCGAGGGCTCCACAGCTGCGGTTGTTGAAGATGGAGAGCAAGTGTTTCATCACTCACACCACCTTCAACTCAGTGGATCTGGGGATCTAACCGGCGACCTTCTGATCACAAGTCAATCTCTTTCCACCAGACCACTATAACTGATGATGCGAGGCAGGAGGTTATTTCTTGTCGGCTATAAAAGTTCAAAAATTTCCAAATGTATCATTTTATGTTAGTTTTAGTGTCATAAGTACACATATTGGTTCTAAATTTTATTTACAATAGAAATCACTGGTTTCACAAGTATAGTGGGCCAATGTTAGCCATAACAAAAACGTTACACAATAGATTCACTTATGAGACACCCACTTTTGTTAAAGACAATATTACTGTAAGTAGTAAACTGTGAAAAATCAGTGCTTTACGTTGGAATTCTTGTCATAAGTTCATATACAATATATATATAGATATATTGAATAATAGAGCCAATAACTAAAAATAAGAGCTATTTTAAATGAACAATGTGGGATTTAACTACTAACATTAAGGCAAACTCAAGTATGACCGGTGTCATTGTTGATTATTTATTAAGGCTTTACTCGGTTGTCCCACTAACACAAATTTTTCAGCCCTTCCCCTTAGCACTTTTTGTTAAAGGAAAGAGGACGGGCGAATCACTGAGGGTTAGAGCCAAGGGAGAGAAATGAAATGCAGCCTTAGTAATTGACAGTTGCACTATTGAACATTGCACAACATTGTCTACTATGCATTATAGATTAAACTTATTTACCTGTTTGTGTTCGCTCCTAATTTTTTTGTGCAGAGTTGTTGGTGAACCCAAAGTTTGACCTCTGACAGAAAAATATGCTGCTGTTATCCACGACGATGGCTGTTTATGGCTTTAGCAAACAGTGCTATTTTGGAGTTTCTTGGGTAAAAACTCTTGCTGATGCAGTGCTTTGAGTTTAAAAACACTCTAAATGTTTGTTGCTTTGGCAGGGTTTCATAAGTGACCTTTGCATTTCCATAGAAACAACTGTAATGAGGTCTCATTATATATATATAAAAAAGCAAGTAATTCGTTAAACGGCAGGAATTATGTTTTGTTTACTCTGATAGCTTTCATTATGTGCTCAGCATTTCCGGTCACACCGTTTATTGCTAATAAGCTCCAATATGTTGTAAATTGATTACATTATATGTCATGCTGCCCAATTTGAGTCATTTCCTTTCAGCGTGTTACACTCTGTTTCCGCCTCAGCGAGTTTAAACTGACACTTAAGAACTGAGCTTATTCTCTTGGAAAAGGGAACAGTGCTCAAAAGGTGTCTTGTTTTTACAGTATGTTACTTTAGGACCAGAAAAAGTGAAAATTGAAAAGAGAGCTGGGAAATAGTTTGTGCTCTTCAGATGTTGCGCATTCAGTATCTGAGGAAACCAATTCTGTTCAGATGCTGGGATCAATCCCATACCAAGTTAGTACTGGCTCAGTATCGTCGATACCGATACCAATAATTACACGAAATCTTGGTGTTAATTCGTCATGATGAATGGTGAATGTTTCAATAAAGCGAATAATGTGAAATGATTTACATGAAAACTAAAATATATACAGTTAATAAGATTATAACTGAGCTTACTTTGACTTTGTAACTACTTAATTTGAATGACAGACATGTAAAACCGATAACCAAATGTTATTTTAAAATGATGACTTAAATACAGATATTAATTAATAAATACCAACTGAGTCATTTATCAACATCTATACCAAAACTGAAACATGTGAAGCACGTCATCACTGTTGCAGAGACGCTACTGGTTAACGTGAAGCTCACGCTTCAGGAGAGCAATGTGAGCTTGAAATGTGAAGAGGAAGAGAAAAGAAAAATGCTCAGTGAAAGCATGAACACGCAGGCTATTACAGCCAAGATAGCGATGAGTGACCTGCTGCTTGTACATGTCCCATATTAAATAATTTCAGGGAGTCCCACGCATTTGACCATTTCCACATACCATATGTGAGATTTTTGACACATAAATTCTGTATTACGACAAAGCCCACTAAGGAAAAGGGCTATAATTTAACCATATATGAGTGGCGGGGTACACCAAAACAACGACGGGAGAGTTCTGAGCATGCATCATTTTATCTGTAACGGTAACGCTTGGCAGAATTATGCATCCATGCCACTGTGGTGGCCAATCAAACAAGCTTCTCATGCACACACATACAGAAAAACCATTTGCTGAGAGATCTACTGCAATAACTCATATCCACAAAAACTAAATAATTTAATCAGATGATACGAAGAGGATCTACAATATTTAAATACAGGATCTACAGTAGTTTAAACATTATTATGGTTCACATTTTCCTTTTTTTCTATAGATGCATTTTCTTCAAACACAACACATTTCTTCTGTAATTTACTCATTAAGCTACACAACTGTGATGAAATGAACAGTTTTACACTCCCTGTGCTGCTGTTCTCTGAAACAAGAAGAATGAATGGAGTAAAATTAGAGCTTAATATAACACTAAAATGTGTTCCTTATGAGTTGTTGAACATTTAAAAAAGGGGATTTAAATAAATCACATAAAGCGCTTCTGTTTCTTCAGTGTTTTTTATTCTTTCTTTATGTATTAGAAAAGTATCGGATCGGGTGATAAGCAATAGCAGACACGGACTCAAGTGAAAATGTAGACTTTTTTCTCACTTTAAAAGCAAGTATGCAGGAACGCAGGGAAGGAACATAAACTCTTACTCACAGACATAATAACTGAAGATTCACCGGTAACGAGAAAGGAAAGAGAACAGAATAAATAAAGGAAAAATGAGGAAACTAGGAATACTTGAGCGAAACGAGGAGCAGCTGGAACATCTGGACTCGGTATTGGCAGATCCTCAAAAACAAATGACTTGGATTCGAGTGCAAAAAAAAAAACCTGATCGGGACATACCTAATGTTAGGTCATCTAGTTGCCAAGATACCCCTCACCAACCAGCGATTATTTAGCTAATTACACAAGATGCTCCACCAGAACTTTGTTTAGTAAACCGGAAAACTTCACTTTGATTCTCAATTTTGAATGGGTTTTAAAAAGAAAATAATCAACCATTCACCATTCAATGGAAAGACCTTCAAATTAAACGAAACAAAAAAGAACAATTCATACCGTGAGACAATTCACGACTCATAGAAACACCACAACCTCATCAATCAAACCTATTCGTCCATCACTTCAAGAACGTTATATTATTCCCTGGCCTCACAAGGTAATTGGCTGAGGAGTTTATAGCATTGATTGACTCTTTTCACTCAGTAATGAGTCTGTGCATTCAAAGGCTCTGCTTTGTTGAATAGGCCTCCAGCAGTGCACAGCATGCTACGGTTGTTTGTTTAGACTCTAAGCTTTGAACTGGGATCCTGCTGATTTGTTCCAATCGTAGAAAAGTGCAGGTAAAGATCAAGAGCAAGGGCACTGATGCATCTCGACGGCCTCTGATGATAGAACTTGGATTTGAGTGGAAGAAGGTGCGTTAGGTAATTGAAACTGTTTACAACGGAAGTGTATTTAATAGAATTCAAGGAGGAATAAATATGGTATACAGTAGATTGTTCTATACTGTAGAAGATGTTCCGATTATGACTGCTGCTAATGTCACAATTTAAAAATATAAATGGCATCCTTTAAAAGAAATGAGTAGAATGCCAAATTAACTTTGTTAGAAAGGTCAAAATTTTTTTGCGTAACTGAAAAAAATTAACAAAATCTGGTTAATCGGATGATTGGGATCCAAGCTTTAGGGGTGCTCAGCTCTCTTATGAAAACAGATTATGTCCTTAGTGAAATGTGTTATAAACATGTTTTATAAATTTGTGTTAGACACACGTTAGAATGGAGGCGTGATCTCAAGAGGGTTCTGGAGGACTTCTCCCTGAGATTTCAGACTTATTGCCTTAGTTCCATGCAAATTAAGCTATGAAAAAAACATATTTATATATATATTTTTTTTTTACGAGAAATTAAATGACAAATGAGGGCCTTCAAAGTTAAGATCTTAATTTTGAAGCCTCTCATTTGAAGATTCTCTATGCTGAGATTTAAGTTAAATTAACTGAGTGTTATGATTAAATGCTTACAAAAGTAAGCATTTAACAATTCTATTCCCTCATTCTGCAATAAGGATAACATTTACTAGTCCTATTTTCTGTGAATATTCAGGTTAAATGCTTACAATTGTTAGGGTTCAGGGGCTTTAAAACCTTTTTAGAGAAATTCCAGAATTATCACAATACATTTTTGAAAACATTTTTGGGTAAAATTTTGGTACAGCGTGACCTGTAAAAATGTAAATATAAAAATTATTATGCTGAATTTAATGCAATTTGTTTCATAAAAGAGGTATGGATTTAGTAGTTTATTTTATTAATTGGAATTCTATATAATTGTTTATTTGTATTTCTTTTGGATAGTAACTTTGAGGTTTTTTTTTTATATTGTTCCTTATGTCCAATTAGTGAAAATCTCCAAACAAAGTTAATCCACTAATAGTCATTGACGGACAACTTTTTGGCTTTGCCTTGCAGCTTTTATTTTGGAAGCAATTGGAATTCTCACAATCAGTAACAGGAAGTGAATGAACTGCAGTTCTTCGACTGGCCACTTGAGGCTGACTATAGCGATGAGCAGGTTCTCATTCACTCCAACTGTTGGAGCTGAAGAAAACATATTAACACCCCTGGCTCTTAAAGGTTTGTTGATTCTGATCGCTAGTTTTGATCTTCATGAAAAGTCTGAGGATGAATTTCTTTTCAGTTTGTTTCTTTAATATATATTAAGGCTTAAAGTTATCCATAAATAGATGTTGACAGTTCTTCAGCTAGTCTCATCATGGTTGATCCTCTGCTGTCGTTCATTCCAGCTAATTTCATCTCATCGACTGTATAACATGGACAGAGTGTTTGTGACATCACCCATAGGTTTCGGGCGAAGTGAAATGAAGCTCAAAATGGGTGCAGCCAGTACTCGAAAACGCGTCCTCAGAGGTGGGACATGCCTGTAATGATTGGCTAAGGTTTACATTTTTATATATCTTAATTTTTTTTAAATAATTCACCCCCCACAGTGTTCATGAAGATCAAAACTACCGATCTGAAATAAAAAAATTGAGCCAGGAGGGGAAACTGGCTTTTTTCAGCTACAAAGTTCAGTTTTAACATTAGAGTAAATGAGAACTTGCTCCCTTCTGGAGACTCTGGGAACTGCAGGTCAGTCACTTCCTATCACAAATTGAGAGGAAAGCAGGAAGTTGTCCCTTGTTTCATCTGAAGAACTTTGCTTTTTCATTATTACTGGGAAGTGATGCACTTTCATGGTTGGCCCCGCCCACTACGAGCCTCTTTTACCTTCATTAGAATCCTATAGGTGACATCAAGAACATTACGTCCATGTTTTTCCCACTAAAAATGTGAGATCTACTGATGAAAAGTTTTCAGATTTAAGTGCAAAAAAGAGGACATGAACTTCTTCAGACTCGGGTGTTGCTATTAAAATAGTAACTGGTACAAAAAGCCAGAGCCACAGTAAATCAGTGTTTTTCTGCAGTTGGGAAAATGCCTCGGTCATCTGGAGACAGAAGTAAGTAGATTCCACAGCTTGATGTCTAATGAGGACACTCTGCCCTTGCAAGGCTGGGAGAGGCTAAAGCATGCAGATCAGTCAGGCAGAAAGATCGCCCGCCACAGCTGCGGAATTAAACCAGCCTGGAATTATTCAAAGTAGAGCTGCGGTTAATCAATCAAAATTTCAAGAAACAGAGCAAAGACTTCCATATTCATTCCATGGCTTGGTGTTCACTCAAGAACTTGATGCTGTTTTTTACTGACTTATTTAACAACGTTGCAATCATTAGCAAAACACTAACCAATCTTTTATGGAGTTCGACATCAGGGATCCATGTTGTCTATAAAAGTCAGAATTTCAAAATTTTATATTTTAGTCCTTAAAAATACATTAATTAAACATTCTATGTCTTAAATATTTTTTCACTAGTCTTATTTTTGTCTGCTTTTTTCTGTTGAATGAGAAAACGCTCCTAAATCAAAAACAAAAACGAACAGACAAACAAGCAAACAATGCAAAATAAGTAATGCTAAGTAATGTAAAGATGATGGTTAGGGTTGCCAGAATTTGAAAAACTTTTGTAAATCCTCAAAAACATATGTTTATCACTAATAGTTTGAGAATAGGCTCATATACATCAAAATCATAAAAGTGATGGTTAGGAGTGGCCAGATATTGACATTAGACTCATAAATATTTTGTTTGTATAATTGAGATTAGGATATAGATATATGAGTTTGATTCTTAATGGTAAAAGGTCTTAAGAAGTCTTAAATTGGACCTTGTGAAACCTGCAGAAACGATGAGTATACAACGATGAGTCATCTCGAGATTCTTTGAGGTAAAACTTGATCTCAAGAGAGCAGTTCTTTGTATTTTATTAAAAGTGTTTGATATTTCTTGATATTGTCTGTATTTAGCTGTCTTTGGTCTTTCAAAGACAGGAGCTGGTTCTCTCATGTTTACAATGTCTCCGAACAGAGATGAAACATGAAAAACCTTGAGCCTAACACACAGAGATAAAGTAGAGGTAGTTTGAGATGCCCACACCTATGAATTATTCAAAACATACTTATTTCAAGGACCGAAACAACGTATTTTTAGCTCATGATGGATAAAATAACTATAGAAAAAAGTATGATGGATGATGATGTTTTACTCTTGAACTCTAGGGTCCACTTTTGGTTTTCCTCTGAGTTCTAAATCTTCCTCTGCACAAATAAGAGTAGCCTGTATCACACAAACTGGTCTCATTCTAAAGAAGGCTATTTGAAATCTTCTAGAATATAGATGAAAAGCATCTCTTTTTAAAAAAAGTTTAATTTCAAGAAAACTACATTTTCCACAAAATCTCAGTATCTGAAAGGTTCATGGTGCGCATCACAGCACCATTGTTTCAATCAGCAGGAGACTCAATGATTTCTTTAGATTTTTTGGATAAAAATGTAATACATGTGAAAATGTAAGCTAATACCAACTATTGACTTCCTGCTGATAATTCTAGTTAAATATACAATAAGTTAAACTTTGCTGTAAAATCAATTTTCGCACAAGGTTTTCACATGAAACCCAATTGATATTCAGTTCGAAACTAAGATCTCATAAAATCAAAGTTACTTGATACATAATTTGTACAATAATCTGTATATAATGACTAAGCGTTATAAGACAACCTTAGCTGAGTCAATCTAAACTACTTTCTTGATCCCTCTAATTTTTCTTTGAAGAAAATGAAAAAGTTGCAAAGTCAAAACTGATATCACCATTTTCCCTGTGAACAGAGTTGTTGAAGTAAGAACCCATGGGAAGGTGTTTTCTGGAACAAAAACAACAGCAGCACAGCAGCAATGGATCCCATCCAGTGTTTTAATTGACCACCTGTTCGGTAAAGAATATCATACAATGACAGAATTCATAAGAACATCAATAAATACCAAATTACACACATGAACTGCATCCACAAAGTCTGGCTCTGCCATTCGTGTAAAGGCAATGCTTTCAAAAAGCAGTTTTTAAAAGTTGGATGTAGCCGCATTAGCATTAGCATTGGCGAGTTTGCCTGTGTGGCTGCGGTCCAGGGACTTATAGCAACAGACACATTCAGATTTAATTCAGTGAAAAGGAGAAATAAATAAATACATAAATAAAAGTAAAAAACTGTGAGAATTGCAAACAAAGTCTGTACATAACAGGCTGAGGAGTGGTGTCAAAAGAAAGCTTGAAAAGCTAATGCAAAGTTTTTCACAGTTTCTAGCTGGAGCCCAGGGAAGAAAGCCAAAGCTTCTAAAAGCATTATACAAAACTAATGGACTTTCAAGTATTACATAACTACACTTAAGAAAGAAGAAAATAAAACAAATGGATTCTTCTAAGAATAAGCAAAAACTAGTAGCTTGGTGCTAACAAGCTATGCTAAGTAAAGTAAAATTCTGAGGTGTTTCGAGTATAGCAAATTTAATCAACTTCTCAAAAGCCTTTAGCACACCCAAAAACACTAACCTTCATATGCATGCACTGTTCAGACGTAAAAACAAATCCATCCAGAGAAAAGGGGTAGCTTAGCTTTGCTCAGTATGTCTGATGACCTCTGAGGGGTATACAAAAGTGACAGCTGCCTCAAACAGCAGGTCCTTCTTTGATATTTCTAAAAAGTAAAAAAAAAAAATCTAAAAAGTAAAAGAAAAAACTTTAAATAAATAAATACACAGATCTTGAACCTTTTTTTAAAAATAAGAGTGGCCAGCTGTTCTTGGACATACTGTAATTCAAGAAAATGTAATTAGCTTGATGCTAACATATGCCAAATTAAATGTAGTAATTTTTTAGCAAGTTTACATTTTACACTTTACATTTGCTAAGGGTTTTGGTGTAAATGGAAAGGTGTTCAAGTATATTCTTAACATCCACCTTCAAATTTATGCACCGATGTAACAATACATCCCATGAAGAAAGAAACAGCACACACATGCTCTGATGTGTTTTAAGAACTGGACACAGCAAATCTCTAGCGATTCTTGACCCTCGAAAAGAGATGCACACACAATTGTTCAACCATATCACAGTATTTTCTTTAAGGTCCTATCACAACAAGCTTGTGCTGAAAAAAGCTGGCTGTAATGATCCACCATGTATTCACAGATAGATGCCAAGTGCCTACATAAATTTAAGCTTGCTGAATGGCAACACTGCTTGGGAGGACAAGGGACACCGGAGGTTCGGGTTAAGTGTCCTTAAGCAGCTGTGATTTGTCAAAACAATCTGAAATACCTAAGGCGGCTCTGCTGTCATCTTTCTCATGCTAATTCCACTGAATACACCATCCAATCAAAGTTGTTTCCAGCAAACGAAGATAACGCACTAAAAATTCAGTTCTGCTCTTGCTGAAGGTGATGATGGATGTGGTGCTTTACCTGGGGTGCTGATTAAAGAGAGGATATCTCGCTCTTGTCTCACCTTCACTGCCTTCTTTCTGCCTCAAACAATCATGCAAATGGGAAAAGGACAAGGTTAAACTCTTGATGCGGCGTTCACTTTTTATCAAAACAGGCGATATGGGAAAACAGTATTTTTGGCTGAAAATGAAAGATAGTAAACTGTCACTGTCAACGGCTTTGCATGTACTACACAAGACTTTGTATGCAAATAAGGCTAAATAAGCATGTGTTCCATGAATATAACTACAAAGAGGTTGCGCAGCTAGTTTAACAACCTCTGGGAGTGCAATTGCTCCACAGCAATTAGTCAGAAAGTGCGCCGCAAGAACGTCCCACAGCTGCCTCTCACAGACCTCCAGAAACCTGGCCAAAACACAGAAGTAAGGAGGCTCATTTTTTGTAATCAAGCTTACAATTAAGTTGCCAAATTGTTTGCCATCTGCTTGCATTTGCTAGCATCCGTTGACGCTATTAGTGTGGCAGAGAAGTGCATTAGCTGCTAATCCAGTTTATTAGGATTTCGATTTCCGAAAAGGCTCCTTTGTATTCATGGTACTCCTGTTGAGAAATGTGATGTAAAACATTAAAAACATTCAAATTAAAACTAGGTAAAGAAAAGAAAGAATTGCACGACGAACTTGATTAATGTAGATATTAGAAAAGGGTTATAGGGACAGTCAAGAGGACTAAGAAAAAGAAACAGCTCTCATATCTGAGTCAGCTGTCGCAATACTCTTTGGAAAACAGCACACGCACCTGCTAGGGAAGAAAAAGAATGCATCTGGAAAGCACACGGAGCCCAGAACACTTCCTTCGTTGTGAGAACAGAAGGGCTTGAAATCCAGCTTCCTTCTGGAGGACATTTCCTATTTTAACCTTCTGATCTCCTGTGTTGGAGGCAGCCCTGCCTCGGAAATACTCCCATGAGCACATTTAACCTGTATGTGAAATCACACCATCTGGATTCTTTTAGTTCCCTTCTCCATTATTTCTGTTCTGACTGTGCTACATCAAGGAGCTAATTGCGGATGTAGTGGCGATGGCTGTTAAATCTTCCTATTCACCGGCTCGGTTTGAAGTGGTGTAAACGGAGCCGAGCACAATTAAGATGGGCAAGTCAAATCTCTTTTTCTGTCCCTCTAATTCTCTCTTTTTCTCTCTGTCAGGCTCTGACAGGACCATTTCTCTTCTCTCGGAGAAAAAGCAGGAGACTGTGGCATGGACTCTTAATGAGAGATTGGAGGAAGAAATCTTCAGTTGCATGTTTGAAGTAATACTTGTCAAGAGGTAATTTATGTATAATTTATACGGATATTATATGTTTTAGGAGATTTACAAGAAACATTCAAACATTGCATAATGATGCAAACTTCGTCATGTAATCTGCGGGTTTGCAAGAAATTAATGCTAAATTGTAATACTTAATGACAGAAAGTGGAACCATCATTTCTCTTAAATGTATGTGACGTTGAGATAAAAATTTCCATAATACGTTCTTTTTGAAAGCATTTCGAATAAATATTTGCACCCTTAATAACCTTCAACACTCAGTATTTATCATAATAAATGTCTTTAAGTCATGTCAGTTTTTGGGCTCCGCAAATGCACCATTTGATCCTGTTCCTCCCACTGCCATCCATCACCAGAACATTTGGAAAGCTCGTTTTCAGAGCCAGCCTTCTATCGAGTTTTGCTTTGTTTACAAACATTTCAGAAGATAACTGCCACTCAAAATACAAGTCTTCTTTCCAAGGTTTTGCTTGTTACACACAAAATCTACCCATTTCTGCCGAATATATAAAGTTTTTAGTAGGCTACTCTGACACTTTCGAGTCAGACCGCTCATCCATTCCTCATTGAGATGAGTCGCATTAGCAGTTCTTCTGATTGTTTAATTCACAAAATGTTTAATTCTCCAAGCGTAACATTTCAATGAAATAAATAAGAAGCACAGGTTGAAATACTCTGGTCGAACTAATTAGACAAAATCTTTCCGAAATGAATGAAAACATTACCAAATCGAAACTGCCATGAACTCGAACAAAGGCACTATGACAACTGCAGCAGTTGAGTTTAGTGCTTGTCGATTTAGAGACTTTCATTTCTGGCTCTACAGTGCTACTTGTGTTTGTGCGCATGTGTGTGTGCCTGTGTGTGTCTATGCCGATGCTTGTTCCTCAATGGGATTTTATAATGTTTTTATATAGCGGTGGCGCTATTACAATACATGGTGCTATGCTCATCAAACCAATTTAAGCTCCCAGCAAATGAAAATATAAAATATCCAGAAAATTTAGTTGCAAACAATGTACCTTAAGATTAACATCTCATCACTTATAATGTCCCTAGTACTTTTTAGGATAGTGCTATTGTAGTAAAGTGTTGTAGAGTGCATTTTGTTACATTTTGAATGGTATTTAGAGGGACAACATTCAACAGCAGGCACAAAGTCATTCTAGAAGATCACCTTTAATAACAATCTTTGCCTGAAACCAGTCATTGACGAGGCTCTAGCTTTCATTCTCAAAGTGGGGTTGTCTGCCATTCCCCCTCCATTGTTTTCTCCCCGCTGTTGCCATGCTGGAGATCTTTCCGATCTTGATATTTAAAACTTCTACGATGCCTTGTAGTGAATATAATGCTGAGAATGAAATAGAATGAACCAATGAAATAATGATCTTCACATTGTTCTTTCCTTGATGGCTCGGCTTCGTTGGGTTGAAAATGTGCTTGTCAAGACCATTTTGTGCTTGAGCCAACCATTTCTGTCTTAACTGGTTCAGCGCATAAAGGACTTATGAGTAAATCTAAGAAGATATTTCACTTTGTTGTTCATCACAGGTGCACCAACGCAACTGGGCCCCATGTCTAACAATTATGAGAGAAATAAGTTTTGAAGAGTATTAACTTGAATTTGATACTTCACTAATAAATGTTTAGTTGTTAAGGGACCAAGTGTATATTTTTGAGACATTGAATTCCTTTAATTATGGTTTATTTTAAACTACATCATCGTACTGGACAATTTGGCACAATTCACCATGTAAAATACAAGAATATCCATATCTTTTAAAATATATGAATATTGACTTTGTTTTGTTTTTGTTGGGCGTAAAAGGGGGTTAAAATCCAAATTTATTATCCTTATTTTTCCTTCATCAAAAACATGCATTCAGATTGGTTCTTACATGTTTGTGTAATCCTTTTTTCTTTTTCTGGGAGCTTAAATGAGCACAACCATTTAAGGTGATTCAAAGACATTGTTTAAAAAATACTACTGCCTATTAAAGGTTATTACTAGTGCAGAAATAGTCTTGAGGGGTCACAAATTTATCATAAATGATTTAAAAGGGGCATGATATGGCAACTTTAAGAAATGGTTGAATTAGTTGGGTTTAAAGTAAGTTGTCAAAAACAATAACTTCTAGTGATGACATCTACCACTCTGGGGTTCTGAAACTCGTCAGCTGCAGCTTGATGATACATCTCAAACTCATCCATGATTTTTGAAAAAATTATCAAATTCTCAACAACTACTGAGACAAGATTTTTCAACAAGAAACACTTCTCTATCTCAGCTCCATTTGTGCTTTGCGTAGGGTCACCAATATGTGGGTTTGGAACAAACTAATAAAGAAGCACCACTCCTCATAACCCAAAACACATCAGTACAAAGAAATACTGTATAAAGTAAGTTAATGTCTTTCAAAGGGCAAACCAACATCAAAACGGCAAGATATACGACACAATCCCAAGAGGTTCTTGCCAGTTTTGAGTTGAAATCATATATTTACAAGCAGCACCAACCCTCACTCAATTAGCACTTCTGTAAAAATACATAAACGCTTACATCGAGCGTACCTTCTACAGGACCCATCAAAATGAGCACTAAAATGAAATACGTAACTGAAATGATACGTCCATTTGAAGTCCAGCTGTTGACCTGTTGAAATGGAGTCGGCTGGACCAGACGCAGAGGGGGGGAGGTGAAAGGCCTTCGGCTATCAAAGATAAGGAGGTTTAGGTGAAGGGCGGATTTTTTGGTTAGAAATGACCGTGCCCCTCCTGCTGGCCTCGATGACCTCCTCCGGCGCTGTGCCTCTTGTGCTTTCTGCGCTCGTGGTGAGACTTGTGGTGGTGGTGGTTGCGTCTGTAGCGGTGGGATCTCCTGGCTGAGGGTTCAAGAAATCAATCGGGGGTTAGTGATGGATTTGGGAAGCGAACTACACATTGTAAAATCCCCTCACTCACACTTCGTGCAGATGATTTTGGGTCGGTCCCACTTCCCGTTTGCACGACACTTGATGGTTGGAATGTGGCGCTGGAGGAAGCCGTCACTGCACTGATAACGGACCACTGAGTGAATGTCATAATGAGAACGCTTCCGACCAATCAGGAAGGCATCGTCAACAGTGGGCGGATTTCCACAAAGTACTGCAAAGCAGAAATCAATGTTTCAATAAATTCCATTCTAAACTGAAGAATAAATTCCATTCTAAAGAAGAGGTTACTTAAAGCCCTGCACATTTCAGTTGCGACATTGCTCTAGTTTGCATACTACTCTAGTGTCAGACAAGCCAAGAAGAAGTTAATTAGTGCCACATGTGTGTTTCACTATGGTTGAACCAAAATGTGCAGGGCTCCGGAGTACCAGGGCCAGATTTGGTGATCCCTGGTCTAAAGCCTTCCAGAGATTTTGTCAAGAGTGACCTGAAGACAGCTTGAAGCAGGAATGAAATAATCAAAGAATTAGTTTAACTCGCTACAGGTTGGAAAGATGAGCTTTTTTCCTGCTGAAGTGTGACTCGCTACAATTTATCACCACATGGAAAAATCATGAACTATCAGAACTCAAACTTGACAGAAGATAAACGGACGAGAGACTGAGAGTGATGGAAGGTATTTTGTGTAGCTGTAGAGGATCTAGTAAACGTTGCTGTGCAGGTAATTAGTTGTTAGTTTGAGCTATATCGCTCCTCCCCTATGAAATTCAAGCTTTATTTAAAGCTCTCGACACTGACCAGGGATGAGAAATGGAAGCAGTTCATTGATAAAAAAAGGTTTCGGTCGGAAATTACTTGTAGTAAATTCATGTAACAACTAAACAAAGTAATTCTTTAATTAGCAATTAAAAAGTATAATGTATATACATAAATAAATGCATTTATACATATCTAAACATCCAATTTGAAACCACCACATAATTAGAATACAGATGCACTTCCAGAATACACTTAAATACAGTGAATCAATTAAATAAACAAGATAAAAAGGCGAAATTGTAATTAAATAAATGTCATTTTTGTCCATGTTATATAAAAATGCTATATCATTTCTTTTGTCAAAAAGAAAATTATGTAACAAAGTATACATTTCTAAACAATATTTGAACAGCTCCCTCAATAAAACCCCTAAACAGTCATTATTAGTACGATTAAATAACTTAAACTATTAAATATCAATTTAAACATTTCATTTCATTTCATTCTAGATCCTAGTTATCACTTGAATGCCTTTAGGCTTTAGTATCTTTAAAATCCCTTTGTAGAAGAAAAAATCCTTAGGAAAGTTTACAGCTTTCCATTAGCTTTCATTTATTTGATGTAAATCTCCAGTTGATGCCACGCCACGACCTTCATCAAGAACATTCAGCATTTTACCAACAATTGGATTTCCTCTGACCCAATGAAATCCAATGAGACAGATTATCTTTTGTGTATTTGTCTACAAGGTAAGTGAATTCTTTTTGTAAAGGAAAGCAAGCAAAAGTCACACTCCTGCTCTCAGCAGTTCAGTTGTTCTCAGTCTAAACTGCCCTGCCTCAGCAAGAAATCATAAAAAATAACAGATAATAAAATCAATACTTAATTTCGGAGCAGGTGCACACTTAGATTCTTTAAGCTTTAAGGAGAGTTTCAACTAAGCCTTGCTTAAAAATGTATGAATAACATTATTTGCTCTGTGAAGACAAAAAAGAACAATAGGAAGATTTTTCATACTCTGCAGCATAATTCATAGATAAATTTCAGAAGCACAGAGATCTTTGGGGTTTCACTGATCAGCTGCCTCAAGATCTCTCCGCTCAGTCATAGGGACATGAAAGCTGGCAGGCATGAGTCAAGGTGATGAAACAGATATGAATCCACTTGTGAACTGAGTCAGCATCACACAGGGACTCCGGCATCTTCCCATCAAGCTAAATAAAGCTCAGCCTGTGAGAACCTCATTGGCTGAGTTTGTCTGTTTAAGACCACTGAGTTAATACCATGTGACTCAATTGCAGCTCACATGTGAAGGGGTTGTTTTGTCATTAAGGTCTTCCCGGAGGGTTTCCTGATCAATAGCTGAGACAGATTGAATGATGGAAGGACTGGGGAGGCTGATGGACTAAAGCAAGGCAGCTATAGGCAGGTGGGGGTTAAGGAATGAAAATGTTTCCCAGGTGGTTCTGCAAATGACATCTGGCTATGTTGGGTACACGTGCCAGCCATCACACTGTTTGAACCAACATCATTTAATAGCGCGTGGCTTCATCCCAGAGTTAGCAACTGGGCACAAGCCCAGGGTTGTTATGATAATGAAATCTGAGGAAGACAAGCGCTTTGAAAAGCTGCATTTAAGGTTTGTATTTGATCTAAAATGGAATTTTGAGTTCATAAGGGCCACCTGGAGAATGGGTACTTAGGAGAAATTGAAGAGATGAATGGCAGCATTCATTTCTTTTAGCAAGTAAGGTTTCTTAAGTTGGGCTTTTTCCTTGTATTTGGGAGTATACTTGCTGAGTGTATCTTCTACTCTTGTCTTCCTTTTTTGTTTATGCTTTCACCAGTTGTGTGTGTCTGGCATAATCGCTTGACTGGTGAATGAGTTTCCATTTTTATGTCATCAGTCAAGTAGTACACAAGTTTTTTGTTTGTGTACCCCAGTCATGTGTTCTCAGAGTGCTCACATGACTGATTAAAGGGTTTCAATTACTTTTGCTTTGGAGCACATGGCTTTTCCTGAGACATACGCTCCCTTTCATTTCTGTCCTGGCCAACTTTCTATTTTGTTATAAGCTGCCTACAGTCTTGCTAGCAATGGTTTAAGCAGATTAATTTGTAATCTGAAAGATTCGACCTAATGCGACTATACAGCATACTACAAATACGTTGAAAATCAGTCAGATTTAACTATTTATTTTATGAATCATACTTATGCTTTAAGAGTGAACACAAATTAATATTAACTTTCATTTAAACCAATGGTATTAATTAAATTATTTCAGCAATGACTATGGAGCCAGAAAACGGTTTAACTGTTAATGAACTATTATATTCTAATATTGAGGTCAAGAATTCAATTTAAATTGAGAAACGCTTTTCCTCAATCCAAGTCCATTTCCGTCAAACCCTCTTGAGAGTTCTTCTCTGATGGCCTTGTTCTACAGTTGAACCCTGGGATTTCCCCTCAAGAGTAGCCAGTGCAGACGGACCCAATGGACTTCATACTCTCCGTCTGCTTCATATGTAAATTACCAGATGAAACGAGTCTAATGAGTCCACAGAGGTGTGGGTGAAGCAGACTGTGTCGAAGCCAGACACTGAAGAGCGGTAGAAGAGATCTATCATCTCCTGATGGAGGCTTTGAACACCCTGCCATCATCACATCCTCGGATCGGATTGAGTGACGGTTATTGTTGAGGTCGTTGTCTGATGGCTGAAGATGTGAGAGGAATTGGTAACGCGGGAAGGGCTGAAAATGAAACTGTAAAACTGACATGACAAGTTCGGAGTGACATGAAAAAGTACGAAAGGGAATTCATTTGAAAAAGAACTTGAATATAAAATGCTTAAAAAAAATATGAAATGCACTGGGTAATACTGTTTGCTAAAAAATCCTTTTCTATCAATTTATTAATTGTTGGTAAAGTGATTTATGCTGTTTCATGTCTGCCCACTCACTAGCAAGATTAGTGGATTTTGAGGATTTAATTGCCTGATTTTCTGTTTTGGTTGCTTTTACACTTACAGTACCACATGTTAATAAATGTATATATTTATTCCGAATAAGATTTATTCAAGTAAACATAAAAACCAATGATTGTTTGAACAATCATTGCATTAACATCTACATGAAAAAGATTTAAACTCATACCTAAACTCAAGGTTTACTATAAATACTATATATTAGCAGTAAATAGCATCTATCACATAATGTCTAACACATAATTCAAATGCTAAAGTTATCAGCAAAAATCTCTTACATTCATCTTCTTATTGTTCTTAAAATATTACTAGAAAGACTGCAGCATTAGTCACTTTGTTTCTAGAAAAGAGAAAAGCATTTAGTATGTAATTTAGTAGACAAGACATCATTGCTAAGTCTGTAGTATTAGCTCATGTGTTGGTAAATGATACTGTTAGCGTGATTTAGCAAGTAGCTCTTAAAGGTTATCCATCTTCAAACCAATGGTAGCAAGACTGTAGCATTATTAACATGTTGCTACAATGAGTAAATTAATTTAGCATGCAATTTAATAGATGAGAATCATTGCTACAACTCTAGAACTAGCTGATGTGTTGGTAAATTGATACTGTTAGCATGAATTAGCTAGCATTTATAGGTTACCTATTTTCAAATCATTGCTAGCAAGACTGTAATGGTTAGCATGTATGTAGCTAACACATAGACTGTATATAATATGGACATAGCATGCGCGCCGTTGCTTATGATCAGTGCAGCAAGCTCAAAATGGGCGTAGTCAACCATTGCCTTTGTGGAAGGCATAACTTCCTGGTAACTAAATATTAAATTTTACATTTGGCAGATGCTTTGGTCCAAAGCGACTTACAGAAGGGGAAATCACCGATTTCACTCATGGAGATGCCTGGGGTTGATCCCAGAACCTCATACATGCATAGCATGCACTCTACCACTGAGCTACACAACCCTTTGGGTCCAGAGAGGCGGGACATAGGCATAGATTGAATGTCTTAAACAAACATGAAGGTCAAAAATATCGAACTAAATAAAAAAACATTCCAGCACATGTTTTTTTTTCAGCTCCAAAGTTGGGCATTTTTAACATTGAAGTGAATGAGAACCTGCTCACTTCTGACCCCACCCTCTTGCTGTTAGTATTAGGCTCCGTCACTTCCATTTGTGCTGGAGCAAGGCGAGCAGAGGGGTTGCCCCTTGAGCTAACATAACAAGTTTGAAACACAGCTAGCCTTAATTAACTATTGTGGAATGCATTGTTAGCAAGTTTGTTAGATGAGTTGGCATCTACTTGGTTACTTTAAAAGCTTTGCTGTTAATTAGAACAAGAATGCTAGCTAGTAGCCATCTGTAATCTTGAATTTTATAAATGAACATATATTAAAAATGTCTAATACGAAAGTCTTTTGACCTGTCAAAAAAAGTCTAGATTTGGTCACAGAACATAAATTAAGTTACCAAAACAAGGTCAGCACCACAAGAAGCACTAAAATGTGAGTCTGTACAGTATGTGTCCTCCTTTCCTCCATTTCTCGCTCACCTGTGCCTTTCTTGCAGACGTAGGGCAGGTTGTAGTTGCAGGGCACGTCGTTCCACCTCCCGTCCTCCCGCGTGATCATCACCACACAGTCCTCTCCGCCGGCGAAGAAGTTGTCCGGCTGGTTCTCCCTCCAGTTCTCATATTGCTGCAGGAGGAACGGATATATTTCAGGATGAATCCAGTCTCAACGCTTTACCAGGTGTTTCGTGTACCGCCTTGCATATCCGTCCTAATACAAATGAGGGCTGCTTTGCTGGGTCTGATGTAATGTACTTCCTAAACTCGGTTGCTTCCCAAATGGTTTGGAAAATGTGTGAGTGTAGCTGCAAAAGCTAACTAATCATGTTGTTTTGTTATTTGTTTACATGTTTTATTGTACTGCATGTTCTGGTCATGTTAATTGCTATTTTGCATAAACTAACAAGACAAGTATACAGGAGATCTCATTTACAATTCAACAGGAACCAGGCAAGGCAAGAACACACAGTAAATAGACATTCTTAGAGCCAGAAAAAGTGCTTAACGTAGTAAAAGTATACAAACATAGCACATGAAATGTCACAAAAGAGGCCTTAAAGCGTTTTAGGTTTAAACAGCAGGAAATTTGTAAAAAGGGAATCTAACCAAAAGAAACACTGATGGCTGTAGATAAGCCATCTTAAAATGGAGAGTTTCAAAATGTTCATGCAATAAACATACAATTCTATACATTTATGTGCTAAAACAAGAACATATTCTTAAATCTGGTCATTAAACTTGAAAATTTTAAACTTGAACTTTAAACTACAACAGAAAAACAACAGAAAAATCTTGCTCCGAAAGGTTAAAGTATGCTTGTCTAGAATGATGATACATTTTGTTAGAATGCTGCACAATTTAACTTTACAGACTTTTTTCTCCCGAGATAGAGCTTCCCCCTTTTTTAGACTTACATTTTGTTAACACCTGAGCCAATTCATTCTTTAACATGCTAATTCTTTAGTTATGTCCCTTTAATATCCCAATATTTTTGTACAAGGCTTAGATTTATATTTTGTTGACCAAAAATACTACAGACAAAGATATAACTAGAGCAGAGGGGGTCTCAGCCTACTGGTGTCCTCAGAGAACATCCAATTTTTTTTTCTTCACTTTTTTAGACAGATATTTCTATACTACAGTTAGATACAATTATTTAGGCATCTCTCTCTCTCTCTTTTGAACTCTCTCCTCTATCTTTTCCTTTTTCACTCCCCTCTCCCTCTCCATTCTCTCTTTTGCGCTCTCTCCTCCTCTTTCTCTCTCTCCCCTCTCTCTTTTGCTTTCAGGTTATCTTATTATGAATGAGCTGTTTAAAGAGAATTAACAGGTAGGTATTAGGCTGTGTTTATAATGGACAACCGATTTACCTTCATATATTTGTCTTGATGTTTCATCATTGTTTATCAGTTGTATCTGCAGCCATGCTATTTCAGTAAAGCGCATGAACTTTTTCTGTAGCATCAAACTCATTATAAACTATATTTACGTGTGCAGGAATGACTTCAAAGTGACAATAAGATCATTGGAAATATGTTGTTTTGCCTGCAATTCCTGCAATATCACAGTGAAAGTAGATTCGACTGGGGCACCGCTTTCAGACAGCCTGTGTACTCCTGCTGGACTAAGAGTCACTGCGGGACTGCTTAGATGTCAATGGCCTACTCCGATTAAAGTAGCATATTTCTGTTATTTGCAATCTGTCAAAATGCCTCTTTCACAAGCTTTGTGCCTTTACTCTCACGCTCCCTTGAACTTCGAAGATTTTCTCACTTCCATAGACGGACCACTGATGAACAAGATGTCGGGAACACACAAAAATGGCTAATTCAACCCCCAACTCAACCCTCTCTCTCGCCACCCATGAATCCCTTCAGGGCAACTGCCAACTTCGCCCATATCTAAAACCACCCCAGAACTAGAGTGAAGTCTCACCAGGTCCATGTTGTCAGTCCACTGGAAGTCCTCTTCAACCATTCTGTCATTCAGACCAATCCATGTGTTCTCGTGACTCATTCCTGGATCAAAAGCACAAAAAGAAAGAGTCCTCTTTTCTGAACAACTCCTTAAAACCAACAGTGTGCAGCATAAGTACTGCTGGTCTTCTCTTTTGTGGTCTGTTTTATATCTCTTCCGGGGCTACTGTGTTATCACAATCACCATCAGATTGCTCCCAGGATGCTTCTGAGAGGCTTTTTTGGGGTCTAGGTGTAATGGAATTTCAATCATGGGGTTACTGATTAATATCATTTTCAGGGCCGATTAATCTTCCTAATGGTGATGCCCCCTTTATTGCAGGGGTGGAGATGTCCATTTTCAAGGCGATTAAACACAGTTTTTGGTGAGCTCAGCGTGTGAAGAGACAAAATCAGCAAGAGGCCGCACTGAGAGCCATTATGCTGGATTTGAGGTTGACGGTAGAGCTGCCAGCCTTAATGCAATATGTGCTGTGTGGGAGGTCAGCCATTTTGACATTTATTCGTGTTGTTGCTTGCCATTAATGAATCTGGGAGGTGCTGATAGTTTTAGTAGAAGCTGATGGAGTGAAACGGTGAATACCAGCCACTTGCTGGTTTTCTGTTGAGTTATGGAAATTTAAATGTGAAAAATGCAATTTTAATTGAACTTTGGTCTTAAAATGTCCTAAGAAAGTAAAGCAAAACATTTATTTTGGATCATTTTTATTTCTCCATGTTTGAATTTTAATACTATAATAAATATCTAGTTTTAGATAAATAAAACCTTAAAAAACTATATTTAAATGTGATTTAAATGACCATTTACATGAATACATTTAAAACACAAATGCAATTAATGAACTATAACTAAATCAAATATTAAATATGACAACAATAAAAAAGCATAACATAACATTTATTATAGAATAAAAAACATATCAACTACAACAGCAAAAATGGTTTAAAATAGTTTTATTTAATAAAAAATCTAAGAAGAGAACAAAACAATTGAAAAGTAATATAAAAGAATGTATAAGCAAAATAATACAGAGGTGAGATCAAATTTCCTAAAATTAAATAGGAAATATGAAATTAAATAGCAGTGTATATATATATATATATATATATATATATATATATATATATATATATATATATATATATATATATATATATATATATATATATATATATAAACATATATATATATATATATATATATATAATTATTTTATGTATAAGAAATATTTAATTTAAAAAAGAAACAAACAAATACGTGAAACAAAGATTTAATAATAATTACAATTGGTAAAAATATCAATACTATAATATTAAACTGCAAGACTATAACTAAATTACAATATGTTATGAAAAAATATGAATAGAATACAAATAGAAGTATTAACTGAGCAGATACTGACCATTGATGAAATCCTGCTCTTGTACTGAATGGATGCTAGCCAGGTGCCCATTGTGCTCTCTGCAGTCCTTCTCAGCGTCTTCCCACGTGTGTCTGTGGGTGAAGTACCTGTAGCAGTGACCATGGAACTTCCTCCAGCTGTGTTCGCAACCCTCTGTGTCTGCAGAGACAGAGAACATGAGAGGGAAGTACTGGGGAAGACCTTAAAAAGGACACTAGCATTTAGCATTAGCATAGATGACTAAATATTGAACTGGGTTGAAGAATAGCTTGAAATTCATGAACTTTCCAATACATGTTTAGCTTGTTTGTACTGTTTTGCTAGCTTACACATGGCTAATCTTAGCAAAATGTTAAACTGAAAGAAAAATGAGCATAACGTAGCAATAGCAGTGGGTAGGAGTTCCTGATATTTTACATGGATTGCAAAATGCTAACCAAATTAGCGCAAGCTCTTTTGGTTTTCCAGAATTTTCTGTCTTTCTAATTTTAAAGTTTTAAGCGCAGAGAGTTTGGCATGAACAAACAATGTTTTAATCTCTTCAAAGAACATTAATCCAAAGAAAAATACTCAGGAGCTTAGTTTAACAGCTAATCACAACCTGTGACATCCCCGTAAGAGCTGCCTCACACTATGCTACGGAGAACCACATCTGGGCATGTTACTAAGAGATTATCTGAGCTGTCGAGAGTGTGTGTCTGGATTTTAGTGCCCCACCCCTTCCCAAGTCAGCTCACTTTGCAGCCTTTTTTTACTTCCAGCAAATTCAAAGCGACGTTGGAAAATTGGCTACTGCAAATTCTCCCGTCTGGTGCTCTGTTTAGCATACAGATGTGTTTAAAAGCTGGCTGAGAGGAACTGAATGTACTTCGACAATGTATTTAAGGTGAGACAAACACTGAAGTCGTGATGAATCGTAGTATGTGTCAGGAATACTAACATCTTGCCTACATTGAATTCAACATCTAATCGTAACTTAATTTATCTTCAACAAATACTGGCACAGATAGAACATCTATTTCTTTAAGAAGAGCTCTAGTTTTAAAAAGAATCAAGCTAATAAACAGACAATTTCATCATTTTTACACTTTGAAGATCAATTGCACAAGATATTGTGCTGATAAGTTTAGCAAGATAGATTTAGCCTGAAGCTAAAACCAAAACCATCCAGAACAAAAGGATCACGACTCTTCCATCATGTGCTTTGGCACCCGAGTCGCTTTCTGATCTCTAGGGAGAAAACGGACAGACTACTTTTTCATTTCGGCTGTGGCTGGAACAATAGCAGCCCTCAGGTTTCCCCCACAGGAGTACCATAGTGTCGAGGTTTTAAGGTAACCCATTTTTTAACAGTCAAACAATAGTACTGTACTCAACAAGCAGGTCATGGACTTGAACTTTGGACACATTTTATGTAAAGAGGGATTTTGAAAATAAAGTAGACGTCAAAATGGGGAAAGGTTAGAAATCGATTGTTCTAAAGTTTCTCTTATATGGTAAGGCTATTTTAATTGTATGGCACTTTTTCATATGAATCGGAAATTTAAAGTCCTTTACAGAAGAATAACAACAGATTAGAGATAAAAAGACAATATAGAACAAATATATTCAACAAAGGTTATTTTGTTCCGACCAATGCGGTCCAATATAGATCTGGGGCCTTTCGGACTATATGTTAAACCTAAAGTCACCAACTTTGGTGTCATTATTGATTCTGATTTTAAAAGGGATAACTAAAGTGAGAGAGCATATCACACCAGTTTTAGCATACTTGCACCGATTGCTGGTATTTTTACGATTGACTTAAGATTTTATTGTCTGTTTTTAAAGTTTTAAATTAACTGGCCCCTGATGACCTCAATGTAATATATAAACTCTAATAAAGTTTAATTTTTAAGATTTTGGATCTTGACAAAGCAATAAAAACATTAATAGTTTACTTTTAATTTTTAAAACATTTGAGTCCTGGACTCAATGTGGATATATATATATGTGTATATATATATATATCAATCACCACTGATATCAGCACAAAAATGTGGAAGATCTATTACATTGGTACGTAAGTAAATAAATAAAATTGTAAGTAATTACAAAAGTCTAAAGAGTAGAGTAAAACATGAAGCATGGTGCGTATGAAAATGCTTTAAGTGTATTTGTTATTCCCTCCTAGGCATGGTTTTCAGCTTATTTCTGTCCTTTATATTTACCGCAATTCAATATCTGTTCCATTGGATCTGTTCCAAGTAAAACTCTAAGCAATGGCGCTAAGGGCTTGTTTAAAACTATTCAGACCCTCCATGAACCACGTGATGGCCTGGTGGCGAGATCATATAGTGACACGGTTCTAGGCTGTACCTCATTTAGCTCATCAATGACACGAAGCTTCAATCATTATGAATTAGCTTGAGATGGGGAACTCGCCAAGACCTTTGAGCTCCCAGACATAATACATAACCAACTCTTGAAATTTGATTAACGAAAAGCCCCTTGCTAACATTTTATGAAAAGAATGTTGCATCCTCTCTTCGATCAGTTCGAGACTGTAGTCACAAGAGCTTCCACACCCAGTGTTGACAGTAAGTTCTAGAACAGTGGGAATTCATCCAAATGAGTGTGCTCCAACAGAGCAAACTCTCTTATCTCCAGTCACAGGAAGAATAGAAATGCTGGAGGCATTACAAGCCACGCTGGCATTCTTTGGCACTCAGTCTGAATTGGGAATGGGTGGTTGTCACCAGTACTCCACCTGAAAGCCTTCTCTCTAAAGCCTAGTGGGAGTTTCAGTGCTTTGATGGTGCTCAAAGCAGATGATATTGCTCACCGCAGGCTTCGCTTTTATTATCCTCTGCTCGTTACTGTACTGTATTGTATTGTACTGTAAATATTTGCCAGTAAGTGCTGAGATCTTGAACACTTCTGACTTCCTCTACAAGTGTGTAAGAATGTAATATTAACGTTTTATCTGAATCGCAAATGAAAAAAGCCAGCTTTGAAGATGCTCACTTCGAGTTTATCCGCGATACCTTCAAGCATGAAATTTGATGGCAGACACATCTTTGTGAGTAATTCATTTCAAATGAATGAGCAGAAGTTTTAAAAGGGCACCAGTTACTGAATGAACATTCGGGTCATTTATTTTCATTATGATGTGATAATTCAGTGATGTGGTTTTTGTAATTATTGTGTATTGTAATTATTGTGTATTATTGTGGTGGGTGAGTTGATTTTCAAGTACATATCTGTTTTTGCTCTATTTAGGTTTGATGTACAATTCACTTAATCTGGTCTTGGGGAATTCAGACCTAATCAAGTAAAAAAAGTGAAAATTTCTGAAAAAAATCAGATGGTTTATTTTAAAAAGCTTGTGTAGACATCTTAAAATACATTTAAAAAAATTGAGCTCCAGGTCAGGACACCAATGCGAGCACTCAAATTAGGAATCCTGCAAAGGTGACTAGAAATAGATTTCTTGTGGTCAGAGGTGCAAAGTAAACCAACATAGGGGCTATTCACTACATTCAATTATATGGATTGGGCTCTGGGTCATGGCACCAATGAAAGAATTTACATTGGGCGATTTCTACCCAATCCAGTTTAAAAATGTTCATTTCAACAAGGTTGCGTATACATATTACAATAAATGTTATTGTATTGTATTTAGCTCCGGGTCACAGCACCAAAGCGAGAATTCAGAACAATCATAAGAAGGCTGCAAAGGATGGAGTTCAAAAGTATTTTCTTGTAGCCAGAGGTGCAAAGTAAACATAAGTGCTATTGACTACAATTGTTATTGAGCAGCACCAATCTAAAAATGTATCGGGATTTCCATATTCATGGTACCAATACGAGCATTCAAATGACCAATCCTGAGAAGTTCCCCAAAAAAAGCATTTTCTGTGGCCAGAGGTGCAAAATAAACCAACACAAGTACTGTTGGCTGCATTCTTTTTTTGACTGAGATCAGAGTCATGGCACCAATGTAAGAACTTATTCGGTCTTGCGCAGTTTAGATACAATCCATTTGTGAATTTGTTTAAAAAAATCTGGTTCATTTCAATAGATTTACGTACACATTTTAAAGCAAATGTGGTCTTGACGCATGCTTTACACGTAATAAAAAAGATATTAACATGCATACATTGGACTCTGTCTGCTGAAGACTAACCATTTCATTTGCTTTCAACAAGAAAAGGCTTAATTTGAGCATTTTTGCACTTCCTGATTTAAAGGGAAATGTGGACCAAATCTACGTAGCATCATTCTCGTAATTGTTTCACACAGTTTAACAATGTAGAAGCTTAGGTCGATGTTTGAGGGAGGAGTTCAGTTTCTCGGAATGAATGCGTGTACCAGCTAAAAGATTTGCTTTCATAACGACTATTTTCACCGACTCTGAATCAACTCTTTTTTTTTTTTTTTACTATTATTAAAGACAGTGACCTGATACACAACGCACTTTTAGATTTCAAACTCCAGCAAGGTGTTCCTCAATTTTAAAGCTATGTTTCATACCACATGATAGGTCATCTTTAACCAAAACAGGAATCCTTCATACTGCTCTACAACAGGAAAGCCATTAACAGTGAACAACTGTGCTCATCAAATATATTTGCAGTATTCTCTACAGTAAGAGTTCCACTACCGTTTTCACAAAGAATACAGGAACGGTTGCCAAGTCAGCTCTACAAACAATCTCTGCCTATTTCTTCAGCTGTCTCGCCAAAATCTTCATAACATTCATTCATATTTCCCAGCAGAAGAGAGCAATTTTCCTTGGCTCGCAGCCCTGATTGGTAAAGTTGAACTAGAGAAAAAAACCTCATGCCGAGATGCTCTGATGGATCAAGACGAAAAGCTTGATGAATACTTGATTTTTCTGCTTTAGTGCACTAGGCGCAGATTATTACCAGCGCATGGATGCTTGTCTGTGCCATAACACTCTCTTGAACTTGGTGTAGTTTGACAGAAAAGTTCAGCAAATTTTCTTGGCTTTCTCATGTCGTTTGTTTGGCCACAATGAATTACAATTCTTGACTGGACCAGGACATGATTCTAGATGAGGGGCAAAGACGGGCCCCACTTGGTCCATGGCTGGCCCAAGCTTCAGCCAAGTTAGCCTTCATTTTATTTTCTGGCTCATGTCTTTGAACCCACATTACAACTACATACAAATAACTACATTGAGATTTATAAATTAAAACAAATATATTCTTTTAATTCACAAAATCACATTTACTTGGATTATTTATGACATTCTCTAGATTTGTAAATCTCTTGCTGTGCATTTGTGAAACGCTTCATGCATTTAGATCTTGCGTCAAGACAAACAGGAATGCATAAACAGGTAAGTCTGAACCTGGCTGGTAAGCCAATCAGATAGAATTAATTAAACAGCTAAACCCAACAACAGGGAAGCTTCTGGAATCTGGCTGTCGGTTTCCTATGCTAGGAAGTCCTTTACAAGTTTCAATGTTTTTATTTGTGAATTTAATGTATTTTGATCTATCTCTTTTACTAATCTACATGTGTTTGTGGCAAATACACTTTATTGTTTAGCTTTTAAAAGCAACTGTCCCTCTATACTAATGTGGTACAATTTCATACTTTGCATACACAACATATTAGCATTTTATGTAAATATTAAAAAGGATCTAATTAAATATTTAGAATTACACTGTACAAGTTAATAACTGAAAGAATGCATGTTTTTAGACCCTGAAAACAATTGTGTCAATAGTAAAAACAACACTCAAATCTGCTCATCATCCTTTAACATCTCTTCACAGTGAGACAGTCTGAAAGGGAGTTGCTTGCGCTGACTAAATTAGTGTAAGAGGAAGAGACTGTGAGTGTGTGAGGGCGTATGGTGCTTGGGATGTTTCTAGGGCCTTTCAAGCATCTATTGCGTGAGTCACAAGCTGATTTTACACTCCCTCTAGATTGTGCACCTTTAACCAGAGGCACTTTCTTTTAATCTAAATAGATGTGTAGGGATTATAAGATATAGAATCCAACATGAGGATGATATTAACATACTCCAGGGGGGGCGAAATACTTTTTAAAGTGTAATGCACAGCACTAGCGCTAATGAAGCATGTCATGACTAATCAGGTTTTTATTCAAGTCATAAACGATCCGCATTGCATGGAGAAAAGACGATGCCTGGGGCATGCCACCCATGTCGATCCTTTCCTTGCAGTTTTGGAGCTTTTGAATCTTTGAAGGCTCAATTTTCACAAAAATAACTGCTATTGTCAAAAATGTGACTAAATAAAATGTATATTTACATCAATGTTGTAAAATGTGCACATTTATTTTACACTGAAAAAGTAACAATGGTCTGTTGGTTTTTGACCATTTAACGACCCTTTTAAGTTGTTTAAAGCATAACTAAAACAGACCAACCGTTTTAGCAACTACTGTGAAATTCTAATGCAACAACTATATAGCAATCCGAATCTGATAAGTATATATTGTAACTACCATATAGTATAGCAGCCCTTGGGTTAAAGATGCATCAAGATCTCCTTTTTACTTTTTGAGGTATTTTTGAATCAGTTAAACAAGTTGAGTGTCGTTTCTGTTGCCGGTCCCCCATCAAAACTTTGTGTCACAAGGCCATTCATCCTCACCTTGTCTCTCATACATAGATCTCTTAAAAGCGAAAAATCAAAATTTTGGATCATGAGAAGGGTACAAAGGGTGGAAGTCACCCATAAGTATATTTTTTGTGTGAAGTTGCCTAAGACAAGTGCTACTGGCTACACTGAATTATATTTGTTGAGCCCCGGGTCACGGCACCAGAGTGAGAATTCAAATTATGGATCATGAGAGGCATTCGATGGATGGAGGTCATTCAAGTTTCATTTTATCATTATATTTCTTGTAGTTACTGGTGTGAAGTTGACTGAAAAAAAGTGCTTTTGACTAGATTTAGCTATAGTAGTTGAACTCTGGGTCACCAATGCAAGAATTCAAATTAGGGATCATGAAAGGCACAGTGGGTAGCACGGTCGTCTCACAGCAAAAAGGTTGCTGGTTCGAGCCTCGACTCGGTCAGTTGGCATTTCTGTGTGGAGTTTGCATGTTCTCCCTGTGATTTACTCCGGGTGCTCCGGTTTCCCCCAAAGTCCAAAGCCATTCAGTACATCAGGCGAATTGGGTAAAACTAAATTGTCCATAGAGTATGAGTGTGTATGGATCTTGCTGGTGATGGGTTGCGGCTGGAAGGGCATCCGCTGAGTAAAACATGTGCTGAGATGAGTTGGTGGTTCATTCCGCTGTGGAAACCCCTGAAAAAAGACTAAGCCGACAAGACGATGGATGGATGGATCATGAGAGGGTTCCAAAGGTCATTCAACGATGTATTTCTTGTGGGTACAGATGTGAAGCGAGGTTAAAGTAAGCCAACACAAATACTGTTGGCTACTTTTTGCTTCATACGTTAAGTTCTAGGGTCACAGCTCCAATTTTTGGGCACAGATCATGAGTAAGTGCAAAGTGGTGGAGATCACTAAAGATTATATTTTTTTGGTTAGAGGTTTGAAGTGAAACCAACATAAGTGCTTGTATCTATATTCAATTATAAACAGTGACTCTCCACCTTTTCATGTCTCAAAGCAAATTAAGAGTCTAGGAGTACTTGAGGTAAGCTCTGTTGTTCAGAACATAAACAGGCTTCACCCATCTCTTTCTGCTGAATGCTAACTCTACACTGGACTCTCGATAAATCAACTACAAGCTTCAACTTGTTAAAACAACAGCGTGAACGTTATCAGACTCTCTCCCAGATCAGATAATATAACTGTGGTTTTTCAGTAACTAAACTGGTTCCCTGTGAAGCAATAAATTGACTTTAGGCTTTCATAACTACAAAGCCCTCGGTAATCTAGCCCCTCCATTGATGAGAGAATTTTTAATGATCAAAACAACACATAGTACTCTCTTGTCTGTTTTGTGGCTGGAGCCCCCATCCTCCAAAAAATGGCGATGGGGTGGAGGGCCTTCAGCTGTGCGGCTCTCATGCTCTGGAACAATCTTCCAGACGGGGTCTTCAAAAGATCTCCTACAAATTTCTTAACCAATCTGAAAACCTATATATTTCTTTCAACAGGGATTCTTTCTCAAAATTTATTTTATGTTTATACATCAATTTTTATGGTATTTTCTGTTTAATAGTTTTGTTGTCTGTTTGTATTTTTATTGTTACCTTTTGAATGGTCTCTTTAGGTTCTCTTAAATACATGTTTTATTATATTTTCTGAACTCCGGGTCACGACACCAACATGAGAATTCAAAGTAAGGATCGTGAGAAAGATGCAAGGAGTGACAGTCACTTCTTTGTGCATTTCTTGAGGTTAGAGGTGCAAAGTACACAAAAACAAGTGCTATTGACAGCATCAGGTTATATTTTGAACTCCGGGTCACGGCACCAATTTTACATTCATGAAGAATCCAGTGTTGACAACAGCCAGCTTTTTAAATTAACTTAAAAAAAGAGTTCTGGCTCAACTGGTAGCTTGTAAAGTATATAGATTGATTCAAGTAAACACTGTAAATGTACAACATTTGTTATTTAAAGACACACAAAGACTCATACATTGGGCATCTTACTTTTAAAAAATCTACAATCACTTCAGTTCTCTGGTATAATGTGCTCAAACACATACTCTGAATATTTTCAATAAGCATACCATTTAAACTGTCTCAATGTGTCCGATACACACATTAGACTGTGTATCGAACAGCTGCCCTCTGACCCAATCGGCTTGCTGGTGTTGTAGGTGTATTGACATTGATAGTAGTCACCATGGAAACTAGAGGCTTCTGGTGGAAGCAGGTGAGCTTCAAACGACTGATGAGAGCACACTGCCTTTGAATCACATCACTTGGGCGAGCAAACAAATTAACCTGACATGGGCTTCAGCGCCTCTTTGATCATTCTTATTAAAGATGTGTGTATGTGAGTGCTTGTACATTAACCACGGCTCTCGCACAAAACCAAAACACCACAAATGTTCCTCTCCAGGAGTCATTTCAAATTTCTTTCCAGGAGAGGAATACCTTTTTCGTTGCAAAAGATGATGCAATCCAGAAGGCGCTGCAACTTTTAAACCGTTTGGGGTATCAGAATATTATTTTAAAGAAGACAAACCTGAAACAGTCAGGCAATTAATCAACAGATTTGGCTTATTCCAGGTGACAATGTGGCAAGGAGTTTTACCACAGTATATCTCATCATTAGCAGATAATGATGTTTACTGCTTTACCTTTCTCACAAGTGGCTCCTCCATAGCTGGGCAAACACAGACATACAAATGAGTTGATCTCATCAATGCAGGTTCCTCCATTCTGACATGGATTGGACTGACAGTCATCAATATCTGCGATAAACAAAACACTTATTAGATGTTTCACAAATGACACTATGTTCTGAGCTTTTTTTCAGTTAAGAGAAGCTATAATGACAACACCAGAAAGATACATTTGTTTTCATTCATATTTTCTGTTCAAATTATGGTCTTTGTATTTTTGTACTGTATAACCATTTATTGAGAAACATTTTTAGCAACACAACACTTGAAATATGTCTAATGATGATTTGTATCCCTTCTACAAACACATTAGAGTAAATAATGAATTTAAACAAAGACCACTTTAAATTTAGCAGAGTGGTTCATCTGACAATATATTAATAACAGATTGTTCTTCATGAAACAGCATAGGCATCTGCTTAGTCATTGCAATTTTCAAGATAAAATTCATTCACCTCTTCAGATTTACTTTGTTTTACATTGCTTGGGTCACCCTGCAAACAGCCGGGTCACGGCACCAACAGGAGATGAAAAGCATATTATCCAAGTAGAGATGCATTGGCTTAAAGACACTTAAGAAAGTGTTCACTTCTTAACAACTGACTTTCAAAGCTCTTACCAGATTTCCTATATTGCGGTAACCTCTTAAAACATGTAACACCATCCGGGTCACGGCACCAACATGAGAATTACAAAAATACCGTATGTCCTAGCAGAGATGCATTGGGTTAAAGACACTTAAGTAAAGACTTTTAACGCTCTTACCAGATTTTTATGTGTTACTTAAAACATGCAACAACACATTGGTTTACGGCACCAACACAATAATTAAAAATATTCTGTCCTAGCAGAGATGGATTGGGTTGGGAGTCCCTTAGGAGAGTGAAAGCCTCCCAAAAAATACCACGTCTGGCAGCAAAATACATGACACACACTGATAAATCAGATTCAGAACCACATATGAATGCAATTTTGGTCAACTTTAAAAAGAATCGGACTGTCATGTAAAAAAATGTTTTCCAACTCTCCATATTCTGCTAACACATATATTCACAAACTTCTCCGCAAACAAAAGACAGGTAGGTCAGAGGGGTGCACGCAGAAATAGGCATCTACACGCTTTACATAATCCAATAGTCCACCTGCCTGAGAGCATTTCTTTACTCATCCTGAGCCTGAGGGCAAAATCAATTACGACACAGCTGGCAAACGAGAGCCACTCGCCTCCACACCATCTCCTGTGCTCCAGAGAGGGCACAGACAGAGGGCAGGGCTTTGACTTGAATCTAACACACCCAAAGCTGGATTAATGAGCTTTAGAGGCAGGAGACACATGCTGGGATGAAAGCACGACTCTGCTGAATCAAAGTGAAGCAGAGGTAATAATATGAATGGGCCAAAGATGCTGGCAATGTCACTAAAAGAAAGTGTTGGGGTATTTGGATGGGAGCCTTATGAACATATTTAACTTAAGGTAAGGATTTTTTTATTTTGAAACTGTAATTATTTTTGATTTATTCATTTTCAAACATGTATATCTGCCTCTGTGTCTAATCTCTGTTTCCTCATCCTCTTTTAGTTCACTGTGATTGTCTTTCTGGGAGTAATTACAATGATCTGCTCAGTCAATAATTGTGCTTTGTTCAGCTGGTCAAGCAAAAATCCAGCCAACAGAAATATTAAAGTTTGCATTGGTATGTCTCGTACAATATTTGTGCAAATTTCGTTCTTCGCTGCCTACCATTATAGCTGTTGTGCCATTCCCAGAATATATGAACCTCAACTTGTCCATAGTGTTTTCAACTGCTTTTAAATGTGTTTAATAAAGCATTTATTAACTCTTTATGTCTGAATAATAAGATGTACAACTGTGCTTTCAAATAATAGCTTTTTAACATCCTCTAAATGATCTCTGAGTATTCTGAGTAAAGCATGGAATGAATGTTTTAAGCATATTAAATAGATGCTTATAAACCAAGAATAAACCCTTTAAAGTTATATTTATGAACCTCTTACAAACAATGTTTCACAATAAATAAATGTTTGCTAATTCTTAATAAATTATTAGTAGTATGTAGTTTTTATAAAGTGCTACTGAAAGTGCTGTTTGCATTTGGTTACTGTTTTGTGAAATAAAAATTGGGCACACCACATCTCCAGCCGTTTCCTCTAGATACATTCAACGGCATCGCACTCTCTCTATTTTGTCAGGACGTTGCTAAAACAAGTGTCTTGAGAACTATCGGAACAAGAGAGGAACAGATGCTGTTGTTCATGATGAAAACAATCTGAAATGCTGGATAGTCTAAGTCAGTCAACCCTGTCCCTTCTGACATCGGCGTATAAATGTTTTCAAAGAACCGAAGGCAAGATGCTTAGTTTGGTCTTGACCAGATTTATGTTTCCAATTCCAGCCGCTGCTCAGATGTTTGTAAATGACGTGCCAAATAAAATGTAAACAGTTCTCCTGTTATAAATGAGACCTCAAGTGCGATCAACCATTTCATGGCCGAATGTTCCATGCAGTGTATTTTCAAGGGATCACAATCTAATAAGAGTCCCAGAAGAGAAAAATCAATACTGCAAATCAAGGACTCCACAACCTCTCTCTCAATATTTTATCCTTCTGGCTCTGTACAATAAGGATTGAAAATGGTCTGCAATGCATCAGGCAAACTGGATACAACCTTGACCTTAAAACTAGACACCGATATCTTCTTTAAGGAACACATTTTATTAAACAAACCAGATGATGTGACAAAGGGGCTGTCAGTGTGTGTGTGTGTGTGTGTGTGTGTATATATACATTTTTGCCATAATACAAATTCTAACAATCTATTCAGTGGGACAATCAGCTGTGTATCCACCTGACTTCTGCACAACTCCACTGATGGTCCCGACCCCATTTATAAGGTGAGAAATCCCAAGTATTAAACCTGACAGGGCTCACCGGTGAAGTGAAGATCATTTCAGGAGACCACCTCTTGAAGATCATTAAGAGAGCGCCAAAAGTGTGCAAAGTGTAATCAAAGCAAAAGGAGGCTAGTTTGAAGAAGCTAGAATAACATATTTTCAGCTGTTTCACACTTTTTGTTATACAATTCCACACGAGATTCAGTGTGAATCTACCATTTTCATTTTTCATAGTCATAGTCAAAAAACTTTATGAATGAGAAATGTATGAATCAAGGTCATTCTGGGACTTTCCGAAGTGAAGTTTGCATGTTTTTCTTCCGTTCTTGACAGACTTATTAGGTCTCTGTTTAGTTTTGGACCTTGTCTCTTCTACTCTTGTCTCTTCTTTTATCGTTGTGCTCTACTGTTCTATGTTCCAGTTTCTATTTGAAGATCAGTTGTCCAGTCCTGTCTACCGTATTGTGTGTTAATTTTTGCTCTGCTAATTCTCCGCTAACGCTCTGCTCGCAGTCCTGGGCTACCAGCAGAGACCTTTTTCCAGAAGAGGAGGAAGAGAATGATGAGGGGGAAGACAGCACAAACCTGACATTTACACAAAAGCTGAAATTTGCCACTATCGCCAATGACATTCCAAAAGAGTGCCATGACATTATTTTATTACAGTTTGCGAGATGAATGATACTCTTTCCAAGAAGCTTGTGCTCTGTTTTCTGTTGATTGTCTTGGTTGTAATTGCTTTGCTGGGATGAGAATGACTTTTTCAGCATGGAGAGCTTTACAGGAGTGGGATAATCAGCAAATAGCAGAGCTTGATGTGCAAACAAAAATGAAGGAATAATTTATGAGTAAAAGGACGCAGTGCTGGCAAGGGTTTGTAATCTTTTGCTTGAGTTGTGATTAGTGAAGCGGCCATCAGAAATAAAACACTGCGAGGAAACCCTGATGAAACAGAGTCATCAATTATAACTGTGAAGAGCCTCTCGAGGCCTTGTTGACGATGCTAATATTGTACCACGAACCCTGGAAACGAACTTTCTGCATTAGGTTCTTACAGATTTGTGTTAGCTGGAAGAATCTAATAAATAGTGAGCATTAAAAATGAGCATGTGTAAAACATAGATAAAAAAATAAAGTGAAAACATGAACAATTGTAGTTTTCCCCATTAATTTGTAAACATGTTGAAAGAAAAACATGTTAACAATTTCTATTTTATCTATACCAAATATAATATAACAAATGAAAACAGCTCAATAATGTTTTTTATATTATTGTAAAATACTGCTATGAACTAGATATTTTTGCTGTGTAAGTTTAATATTAACGCATAAACAGAAAACATACATATTGTAACTATAATGTTTAAGAGCATAAACTAGCAAAACACACTGATATTTCAATAAAATATGTTCCTGGTGTGTGAAAACAATACAAATTATCTGCGTTTACATTTATTTTTCCAGTGTAAAATTTAAATGTTTGAAAATAAAAGTTTTTGTGACGTTCTTAAATCTACATTGGGCCATGATGATATCATCCGGTATTATAAAAATGTGTCAAAATTTATTCAAAATAGAAAATACTAAATGTAACTAAAATCTATAAAGCTGTTTTACATATAATAAAGATCTCACAGGTTTTTGCTGACATGAAATCCTGAAACTAACTCATTCAGACCTAAACGTGTAGTTTATTTTCTAAAAAATGTTTTTTTTTTTTTTAGCATGTGTGTCGGTTCAGCAATTTCAGCTCAAATTACTATATTTAGGTGCTATATTATGGTGCAGAATACAAAATTTTTAACACAAGTGATGATAAAATAGCCACCGAAACACAGCTTCAACCATGACATAGTGTTTATATTTACGTCCCGTGTTAGGCCTGATGTACTTCCTTTCACTTTTAAATCAACCAGGATCTAGCTCAATCTTTACACATAGATTGGAAAAGGTTTAGCTGGATATCTGTGAACCAAACCTATTTTTGTGTTTTTTTTAGCTCCAGTTTTTGCATGTTTACCCCTTTTCATTTTTCATTAAAAAAACTGAATATCAACACAGAGCACTTCAAAAAATGTACACAGTAGGGTTTAGGGGACAGCTGTAGAATGGCAGCTGTCACATCATCCAGGTGTATTCTGCACACTTGTGGTGAATTCTGAGACAGCCCCCTCAAGATTGGGATTTGAGTGTCTAGAAAAGTACTCTATGAATGTAAGGAATTATATTGTTATTGTGTTTTGGGTTTTCCTTTTAGTCAGTTATAGCCTTCCATATTTTCAGTGTTAATTCAAGGTAATTCAATTGTTTTTATTGTCGATTACATGTGCATTCTGATTATTTCCTTGTGTTCACGCCCCTTCATTTTTGCTTTGTCATTTATTTGTTACCCAAAAATACACATTTTTGAAGGGTTTTGAAGAGAGCAGGGATAGAATTAGAGGTGTCAACTATTTCTTCCAAATGCTTTAAAAAGAGTATAATATAACAAGGGGTTCACAATAAACTAATGTGTAATACTCAAAATAATTACAAGGAAACACGTTTCACTGGTTTTGGAAAATCATTTTTTTGCTGAACATGTGTTGAAATAATAAAAGAAAGAATCGATCAATGAATAAAATGGAAATGGATAAAGGGAACAGTGTAAATCCAGCGATCAGCTAGTAAACCTCACAATAAGACGAAGTCGTCCACAGAGAGCTGAAAGCTATGAATGATGATCGACTTTCACATGCGTCGATATCACTGTGACATTTCTTCATTCAAACCATGACAGGCCTCTGACAGCGAGAGTCATGAAAAAAGATTGATACATTCAGCCGGTGAAACCACACGGGTGTGCTTCAATCAATAAATGTCATTGGCTTATTGATAGTTTGCAGATAAACATGGATTACTGTAGACGAGTATGTTTTACTGCTCTTATGAAAGCTGATTGCTGCTGAAAGGAGCAGTAAACGTGATCTGAAACATCAATATCTGATGCAAAAGCCTGCATTGAAGCATTGTTGTTTTTTAAAACTAACAGAAACCAAAGTTTGAGTGACAGAGTATATACAGATGGTAACCAGTGAAAATGTCCACCGCGGTAAAGTTTAATAATCACCACGCTACCGCGTCCAAACAAACAACTCCGAACTGAACTGCTTCGTTTCAGTGATTCGGCACAGCTGGGGGTGGGGTTGGATGGTAACGTGTGTATTGAGGTCTTCTAAATGTTAATTTACTTGCAGTTTCTCTTTCTGTGTTTTCAGTGCCAGAGGTCGCACTTTCAGAATCGGTTTTCTAGGTGTTTACTCATCTGAACTTGCAAACAAGTGCACAACAGTGCAAACAATAACACCAATTGTACAAGACCACGTCCCAGAAGAAAAACAAACAAACAAACAATATAATCATAGTTCTTTTGTCTCAGTTGAAAGTTTGATTGGTTCATTCATGTTGAGGTCCCGAGTTTGATAAAAAAGTTCAGTCTTTCAGTTACGGACAACATATTAGAAAGCTGAAGCTTACCAGACTCCAGGCTTCAACTGGCAGCCCCAGCGCAACAACCATAGGTGCTAGCCGAAGCTAATGAGCAGAGATGTCACAACATCTCTCACTGCTGCTCCTCACATCTGACAGAGCCTCTGTTCTCCCTCTCTCTGGTGGGAGAAGGTCAGACCTGCCCTCAAACCAGCCTTCAAACAGACAACCAGAGAGAGAGAGAGAGCGAGAGAGAGAGATGAGGTGGATGAGAGGAAAGAGAGCACTGAAGCACTGAAGATTCTCCCCGGCCAGATCTGATCCTTGGGAAGGCCTGAGGGCTCTGTAGCCAAGGATGGACTTTGTAAAGCCCCTCTAACCCTGCCAGTGATGCAACTTACACATCTTCAGGGATTACTCTTGAATGAGATTTGTCTTATTTCTGCAGTTGTGGAGATTTCATGACAAGCTTTGAAATGTAGAAGGCAAACTAAGCGAGAGCAGAAACAGGCGTCTCTCACTTCCTTCGAAATCACCAGAATCAATTATATAACAGGAGATGAATGGATGGATCAAAGGAATAGGATCAAGAAAGTTGTGAAGCATAAAAAGTCTCAACCCTTCTGCAGCGAGTCTTGAAGAATCCAACTCCCATGGCTTAATATTTCAATAATAACTATAGCTTTGGTTTTAGGTGCTGAGGACACTGTTGAATAACTGTTATCAGTTGATTCCATTAGCTTTTGATCAGGTAACAATCCTTTACCAAAGTATTTTGTTATAAAATACACAGTAGCACAGTTTCAGTTTCATAGTATGACCTATATGGCTACTTGATTGTAGTTTGCATGATCTCCTCATTGTTGCATGGGTTAACTCCAGGTGCTCTGGTTGCCTTCTGCAGTCCAAAACATCTTTAAAGTTTAAAAAAACTAAAGTTTAAATTTCCCTTTGGGTCTTCTTGAGAAGAGATTGTAGGTTCTCCTCATGGTTGCATGGGTTAACTCCAAGTGCTCTGGTTGCCGTTCAAAAACATATGTAAACTAAACTAAAGACACAATTTCTGTTAGGATTGTGTGCGACTTGTGTCCCTGGCAGCAACATTTCTTGCTAACTTGTATTTCAGTTGGGCAGAGCCTGCTGATTAATACATATATAACATTTCTGTTGAAGCTCCTTTTGTTCTCATTCTTTGTCATGATCTTAAAGATGGATCTTGATAGTCCGGTCAGTTCCAGACAGTTAGGTCTAAAGCCACCCTACATTGAAGCCATTTGAGCTAATTTCATCATATTCATTTCATATTTCATACTAATATATTTTTCATGTAAGTGTGTTGAAACCTTGACACTGAAAGGATTATTAGGTATAGAAGGCTCTTTTTCACTGTTGACAAAACACAGAGTAGGTGGGGCACCGAAACTACTAAAATGCACTATATTCTGGACTACCAAAGAAGGCTGTACAGAAGATGCAGCTAGGCAGTGAAGTTTGTTTGTTGAAACAACAGAATATATTTAATTAAAACTAACTAAGGGTCGTTTGCTGAGTTAAGAATAACATGTTACAATACTATGTTTTTTTTCTCAAAACTTAACATTGCCTCTATCTTTACATTTTTTAGTTGTCTTAAAGGGCATGCCATTGCAGTGTATCAAACAATAGCAGCTAATATTATACCAACCAACATGGAAGTCATTTAGATTTAAGATTGAAAGTAATTTGCAGTGTCCAGAGTGAATCAGTTAAAAACTGAGTCTGCAAGGTCTATTGGCATTAGCATCTGTTTCCTCAGATGTCGAGTGTTTGTAGCTTAATCCTAAACAGAAAATCTTGAAGCAGTGGGTAAAACTCACACGATGGTGGTCCTGGAAAAACAGAGATAAGAGAACCCACCCCCATCTACAATTCATTTCAAGAACTCATTCCCAGAACAACTCGCCTATTCCCCTGCCACTGCGATAAGAAACTCCAAACCCCCACCCTGACTCAAAAAGAAATCAATTTCTTCCAAAAATGTACAGATATTGACTGGGATTTACGCATTCTTTGCCCGTCCCACTGCGGAGGCACATGATGATGACTATCATGGCAGAAAAAGCATCCAATCCATACGCTGCATGCATTAACAGCACTTTTCACCATTTCATAAACTAATTTTCTTGGTCTCTGCTTTTATTGAAAACTGCAAGTGCTGCTGGTTTCAATGTTATTGCAGCAAAAGACTTTATGGACAGCAGGTGTGCTTAACTTCTGTTGTCATGCTGAGCCAAAACTCATAAAAGCCTATCAATCCTCAAATCTGGGTTTTATTTTTCTTCGGCCCCTGCTGTGGTGCTGGAAGTGCCATCCGCATCGTGCTCTTCCTGTCTCTGCCAACATTATCCTGCCTAAGCAAATGGACCAGGGATTTCCTTCGAGTGCCAATCCTCTCCCAGAGCTGGAGGGTTTTGGGACACACACAGGGCTTCCATCGGGGTACTTGTCAGCAAATGAAGAATGATTGCTGGTGATTTGTTGATCAGGCTCCACGAAGGAATCATGTGCTGAGGGATGATTTATTGAGCCGCTGTTAGAGATCTTCTGTAAAGTGTGTGCATGCACGAGGGCACTGGTCAGTGCATTAATCAGCAAATCAATGATTATGAGGGGAAAAGCTGCTGTGGTTGAGATTTCTTTTGGAGGAAAGCTGCTCTCTAGGGTCATAGGGCACAAATATATCCATTCATATTTCATGAGCAATTATGGAACTAGAATGATGAGCTGGTCACACTGCTCCAACAAGGGATTACAAACAACACAGAAAACATTCGCAGGTATGAAATTCAATCCTTCTGCACTGGCAGAAAGCCGAGGTGCTTTGAACTGTATGTGACCTTATTGATAATAAAAAATAAAGCATATCCTACTTTGATCATAGATGGCCATAGAGTAGATTAGTACGCACACTATTGACCAGGAGCCAGCTGTACGGCAACTAGAAAGATGTCACAGAATAGACTTACTTTAAACTCTATCAAAGTGGAACCAAGGTAACTAGTTCAAAGACTGAACAACTGTCAACATTTTCCAAAGGTGCAAGAATAAAGTTTCAATGTAATATTACAAGTACCAGTAGCAAAAAAGAGTTGTTAAAATCATCAGGTAGAATTTTTTTAGGATAGACACATATACCTCTTAAAAGGCTCATGCCATGGTGAGCTTTTTTGTGGCTTTTATAGTAATTTATAAGAATAGTTTGAATCAAAAATCGAACCATGGATATTCCCAAACAAAAAAATGAATGTGTTTCTTTTAAAAATGGGTTTTATTCACGCTATTGACGACGTCACACGAGTCTCATTGTAACGTCATGGCCGGATATGGATTCCTTCCCTGAGATGCGATGCACTATCCACAAGCAACACCTTCTCTCGTGATATCGAGAGAAACAAACAAGGGAAACAAACGCGTGCGAATCAAACAGAGTGAAAGATGGAGCGCGTAGCACACAACTTGGACTGTTATTAAAAGGACTTGTAAGGATTAAAAGAAGATGCTCAATTCCAGGGTGTACAAAAAGGAACGGTTTATAATAGTCTTCCCTCCAAACGCCATTGTAGCGTCTATCAATGTTGCGAGGTCTGTGTTCGTGTGTTAGGGTTAGGGTTAGTGAATTTGCTCGTAATTAATCAATCTAGAAAAATGTCATGAATTTTTATAAATAAAGATTTTCAGATTTGGCCATCTTCCAAGTGTGAATGCTTATTTTGAGACAGGGTGCACCAAAGATCATTGCTCTTGCAGCAACGATCAGGCCAAGTTCCCTGTAGAGATATTCTAAAACACGTCCTTTACCCTCTGGCTCTTCATGTGAACTCCCTTAGACTGCAACAGTAGATCAGTAACAAGCTCGATGGAGAAAATGTCTCTGAGGTGAAATAAAAATACACTGCAGAAAGCTTGAGGAGAGCACAAGAGACTCAAAAATGTCTATTTGTGTGTTCCTTTAGAGAACATAACAAAAGCAAACAGAGATGATAAACAGTAAGTCTTCTTGTGCATGCAGCATGTTGAGTGTCAGATGTGCTCAATCTAGTCTCAAAGGTTGTAGCAGTTATTATGCTATGTTAAAATATTTTCGCTATAAATACTTATATTGTTAAATGAAATATGAGTATGAACTTGTTATGTTTACTATAAATAGGAAGTGAAGGTATGGTGTGTGTTTGTGCTGTGTGTGACTGAAACTGCACATCCTTTTGACTTCAAGCTTACCAATGTCTCTTTAGCACCACCCTGCCAATTATTTAGCGTCAAACTATTTTGTTTATATGTTTTTCATTTGCTTAAAGAGCAATAAACCTCAACTTCTATATGTGGGTTTTTGGGTGGACTTTCCAGAAAACCACATTTAGCGTAGATCAGTGGTTCCCAACCTTTTCTTTGGGACATGTGTGTGTATTACACATGTGTGTGTATTATTATTATTAATATACAATATGTATAGTATACAATATGTATAGTAAATAAAAAATAATCTGTTTATTACATTTATATTTAATCAACTTTATAAAAAAATGTTAAATGAGTTAAAGTACACAGGCTTCATGTTTTAATTTTGCATTTTGTCATCTGTGTATGAGCATAAATTTCATGTGTAACACTCAATGTTATAATAGACATGAATATAAGCATTACAATAGCTGTGCATTTACTTTCAAATAAATACAGATAGTAAGTACAGATGTATTGTTGTGCCGGTTTAATCCAGAACACATCTGACAGCTGCTCCAACTGTGTACTGGTATTTTGACTTATAATAGCCACCAGTGCACTTCTGTGTATGGCAAAAGAGTTTGGTGCGCTTAATCCTCACACCGATGTGTAAATAAACTCTAGTTGTTAGGACGAGCTTTAATAAAGTTTACGACTTTTACAACTGTTGGAAGTGTGTCACTGAGGTCTCTGGACAGTGTGGCGATGGATCATAAGGTGGAAGATTACACAGTGTGGGCTCTTTTCGATCAACGGCTGTTAAATCCCTTATGTCTACCAATCATAGCGAATGACAGAGAGGAGAGGAGGCTTCTGTATTCTGATTCGTTGGCCCGTAAACCAAACTCGTTTCGAGCAAGCTCAAGTATGAGGTTTTTTTTGCGAGAGCAAACAAGTTCGCCTGTACACCTACACAGAGCTTACACTCAAAACTGATTTTTTGCTCGCTCAAAATACTACACATAAAATACACTAAGGTCTCTGGACAGTTTTTTACTAGCAAGTGCGTGGCGATGATATGGTTAAAGATTACACATTTCCATCAATTCCTGTTAAATATTTCTACCAATCATAGCGGCAGCCATGAAGAAAATATGAGTCTTCTATATTCTGACTGGCTTGCCTGTAAAACAGACTCCTCTCTCTGATCGGCTGAAAGTTTGGCAGTTTGTAGCAAAGGTTTGTTTCGAGCGAGCACGGGTTTGAGGGTAGTATTTACACTGAAACATGATTTTTGCTCACTCATATACTCATATATCATATAGTTTTTTCTACACGAGAAGAACATTTCATTCACAAAACGCAGCTCACACTCCTGTAAATTAACATTTTGTGCTCTCAAAATAATTTTTTTTTGCACTCAGAACTGTGATAACCCCATATATAATCCCATATTTTCTACCTTGACATTCATCTGCTCCCGCACACCCCTTGTGACCCCAGGTTGGTAACCATTGGCATAGATCATTGGACTGACAGTTCCAATTCAAGTGAATCTAGAGCGCTTGTCTCCGCACCAGAGATACTAGCCGAGATGAAGAATAGAACATCGGAGGCAAGTAAAAATGCACTTTGACAGGCAACCACAAACTTTAATCTATATTGGCTAATTATTGTTTTACGTGCAGAATCTTATGTTTTTTAATTAATATAAAAAGTAAACAATCAAAATAGATGTAACTGATTAAAATGACTGCATATTACTAGCAGACCACAAAGGAGTTTTTTGTAATCAAAACACTTACAATTTAAGTACACAACAGATTCAACTTACTTAACAAACTGAAGTAGTAAAGCATTTCTCCAATCATCTCTGACAATATACTCTTATCCACCAAAGCTCTTATCCAACCAGCAAACAGCCACAAAATAAACATTCTTTTCAGGTCTGCATGTGCTATGTTTGATGGTGTTAAGGGACCCAACAAACCAGGAGAATGCATACAGGGTTAAGGGTGGCGAAATGCATGGCAGTCTGATGGAGGCAAATGCAATGTATTAATGGAGAAAAGGGCTTGAGGGACAGAGAGGGCTGACTTCACTCAATTCTGAAAATGCATTGCAATTATAGTACAGCCTCTCTGGAAAATAACAACAGGCCAGAGGGGATGGGGTCAAGGGAGAAGAACTGAAAAGGGAACAGAGGACTTGGCATGAAAGAGACAGTGTGTAAAATTCTTTAAAAAGGAACTGAAACGATTGGAAGCGTCACGGTGGCGCAGTGGGTAGCACGGTCGTCTCACAGTCGACCGTGTCGCTGGTTCTAGGCTCGGCTGGGGCAGGTGGCATTTCTGTGTGGAGTTTGCATGTTCTCCCGTGATCGCGTGGGTTTTCCCCGGGTGCTCCGGTTTCCCCACAAGTCCAAAGACATGCGGAATAAGTGAATTGAATAAGAACAATTGCACTAATAAGAATAAGAACACTATTACTAAATAGTGTTAAAGTGTGAATGTGTGTGTGAATGTTTCCCAGCGATGAGCGCTGCGTAAAACATATGCCAGTGAGTTGGCGGTTCATTCCGCTGTGGCGACCCCGAAAGGGAATAAAGCCGACATGAAGATGAATGAATGAATGAATGAAACGATTGGGTATTGAGATGTTAATATCCCAGCTACTCACAGCTGTACAGCATTAGTTGTGCAGCTACTAAGATAGAAATTATTTGTTTCTTTCAGTTCAAATGCAAGCGTGGTTAGCGAGAAATGGAGAAGCGTACTAGGCGAATTGTCCAAGTTGAACAACCTGGACCCGGAGAATACTCCCCCTTAGATTTCCAACTATTACCGCAGTTTAAACGAGGAGTAGGCCGTCTTAGTAGGGATAGCTTGCATGATGTAGATGTTAGCTCTTTGGTCGTGTCTTACATACTAGGGATATAATATTTATAATATAAGGGCAGGTGGGACCAAGTGATTAGTCAATTATAAGCCAAGCTCTTCCTGAACTTATGTTTAATGGATGATTAACGTCAATTAGTGACGACTTCGGAGACAGGGATGCGGGGGTTGTGTCAAAACGATCCCTCGTGCCTTTCTTTCTCCAGCTAGCCACAACCACCTCCCACCGTACTCTGCAGAGCTGTATAAGGCCATATTTTGTGCATTTTTCAAAATAACCAGAAGAGGCTTGAAACAGGTGGGCCTCATGGCTTTAAAGCCCAGTTCAGACTGCACAACTTTACCCCTGATATTGAGTTAGTGACTGGTCTTTGAGAAGTCGCCGACTAGAACACAAAATTACAGGCAAATCTGTGCTTCTGCGCGCAAGTGGCAATCACACAGTGTGAACGCCTGAAGAAGCAACCTGAGTTAATCGCAAACAAGACGCCGAAGAGTCGCCAACTCCAGCTAGAGATTTGGCGAGTTTAATAACTGGATCTGTTGGTAATTGAGTCATGCCGTGTGATGGGTATTCAGCTATTCTGATTAGAGGGCAGCCTCCAGGGAAGCGGGAAGTTGTGGGAGGAGCAGAACACATAATCCTTTCTCCTCACGTCTCCCTAACCATTTTTCCAACCAAAATCTTTTTCTCTTTTTGACACAACTACTGTTAAAGTCACGCTGTCTGTAGGTGGCTTAAAGCATTATGTGAGCTATTCCCTGAGATCGCATGCGAACACTCAAAGGGAGCCGGAAGGAGGAAAGAGAAAAAGTTTCTCTCTGCTCCCGTATTATAAAGATTCTTAGTGGGCTTGACTCACAGTCCCCTCTTGTCTCTCTCTATCCTTGCTTTATCACTCACTCCCACATATAATCACCTATTCACGTTGCTCTTTAAATGATAGACATCAATATTTCTATTACTGATATTAATTATGATTACATTTTCCCATAACACTACTTACACCACATGTGATTGTTTTGGGCTGATTGTTATTTAATGGACTTTTTATGATTTTTTTTATTTTGGTATGCCCACAATCTTTGAATGTAACATATTGCATGTCCCGAGAAAATAGCGGCGAATTAACGTGAATAAACATTGTAATTGTCACATAACAAGTTAACCATTTTAACTAGTTTAAAGGTATTTGGGTGGATTACATTAAACTTCTTCAGCACTCTTGAATCCCTAGCTGTGCTGGCAGTCAGACTGCATTATACATGTAGCATAAACATAAGCCATTTCCCCTACAGGCTGCATAAATCTGACAGTAACATTTGAATTTAGCATTTCAATTGTTTTATTTCATAAACCACACTCCTAGTTTTGCTGCAGTTGTGACATAAGCTTGGTATTTAGTTCAAATCATTAGACTTAAATAGTCAAATAAATTGTCTTAAATGAATCTGGAGAAACTGAAATTGAGATTCAATGAGAGGACGAGTTGTCATGGTGGATGGTGGCATGTGGTGCATCTAAATCAAGTAATCGTACCCCTGATGTGAGATTCTTTGCTCTCTCAAATGGTTAATTGCACAGCAAATGTGCCGTTATTTAATTATGCAATGATCCCAAATGCCTCCTCACAAATTTTCTAAGCACAGGACTTCATCAATGTGTTACTATAACTTTTATATAGTATATTTTTCAGAGTAAGCTAGGTCTTTGTTCAAAACACATAGGATATTTTAGGCTTTTGAAAAAAGAAAAGATTCAGCTTGGATAAATCCATTGTATGGTTGTAGGAACTCGTGAGTCAAGAAAAACCTTCAACACAATTCACCCTCTGATGACACTCTGACTAAGGAGTTCAAGTGTTAAGCTAGTCCAAAATACGGTTGTGTTTGCACTAATAAGCAATTAACCTTATGCCATTGGCTGTAATTAATATTCCACATAGCGCTTGTGTGAAAAGCTTTCCTGTAATGAGAAAAAAGACAGTTATTAGGAACTTACAATGTCTACAGTGTTGGCTGTACATAAACATGAACTTTGTATACCCTGCAATTTTGGATCAAGCGCTAAATGAATTCCTAAGGCAGTGTAGAATCATAAAAGCACAAGTTTTCTTTGGGAGGGAGATTTGCAAACTAACTAGCACCAAACTGTATTTTTTAACAGTAACACAATACAGAGACGCCAGTTTGGCTTTGACCACAGGAGCACAACACACCAGGGACCTTCAAATTTACCAGGAATTTCCTGTACATTTACTTAAAAACAAAAATATACCTACTAATAACGTTTTTTTTTTAAAGTTGTTTGGTATCATGTCAGTTACAAACAATGTGTTTTAGCATTTGGCTAAACAAATATAATGTTGTATATTGCTATATTTACTGATAGAGAGCAAAAGTTTCCCATTTCTAAATAGTGTTTTGTACTTTATGGCATTATCTTCCAAAAAGTTACACAACAAACAAGGCTCAGTTGAGAATAACAACAACAGGAAGTAAACAACTGTGAGATACCGTTTGGTCATGTCACATTCAGAATACACCAATCAGTAACACCAAGACTCCAAATAGGCAAGTTAGAGTTAGAGTTTCAAACTAGCAGCAATTTTTACAGGTACACTTTAACAAAGTTGTGAATTTTGCAGGACTACATTTAGAAGTATGATCAGCCAGTTATAGCAAACAGATGCTAATGATCATTAATGTCACTCGTAGGTTGGAACCCAGTCATGAACTGTAACAGAACAGTTATGTAGAAGGTTTGAAACTCTGCGAGACACACTAAAACTCTGCTACCAGCGTGAAGTTTGAGTACAGCAACAAGACACAAGGTAGTTCTACAGCACCAGCAAGCTTTCTCCTTAACACAAATTTTAAGGCAGATTGGCCAACCCAAATAAATATTTCTAATGTTATCCATGAATTTTCGATAGCTGTTGAGCAACTTTCTCACTTTGAAAGAATTTGTCTAAACATGCTTGGAATATGTTTGAAATGAATGAAAAGCTTAACTCAGACTATCAGATATATTCTCTCTTTCGTAAACTATAGAAAATTGAAACATTATGGTTAAATAGAATGCATTATTGTATTGAATTACACAAAAAATGAATTGCATCATTGAACGACTTTAATGTCCCTTTTTTTCAAAAGTAGTTTGTCGGTTTGAGAATGTCTGTAAAAGTTTCCCGGGTATATTGCGGTTTATATAACGTCTATTAAAGTAATAATATCAGAATAGCATAGTTCACTTTTTGATGCAGTCCTGTTCAGACGAATGAAGCTCCAACCAATCATCATAGCTCACAATAACCCATTATATGGCTGTTCAAAGACTCTCTTTTCATGTTCTCTTTAGCTCTTACCGTTCTAGCTACACGTTATTCTCATCTCTTTTTTTTTATTTCTTACTTTATCCTCCATGTCCTTGCGTTCAGGGTGTGCTCTCGTTTTCAGGAACCCTTTGAAACCTCCTGCGCAGCTCTCCCTTCACCTGTTCATGCTCTTGTCTGACAGAGAGGAACGAGTCATGTGCAGCTCTGTCAGATCATACAGCCATTTCCGTTCCATGCCACCAGGCAGACTGCTGTCAGGTCTATCGCCTTCTGTAAAACCTTCTGCCCTGCAGACTTTCTAAGTCAGAATGACTAGACTGGGGTTTCCCTTACAGTATTTAATGGTCATGATAACCCCCTCATGATGCAAAGGGGAAATGTTTGTACCCTTTTAAAAACAATAATGCTTTCAAGTTATATAGTACTTTTCCAGAAATCAAAGACGTTTTTGGGAGCATTGTTCATTCACTCCACATTCACACCTTGGTGGTGATAAGCTACCTTGGTAGCCCTCAGCTGCCCTGGGGCAGTCTGATAGGACGTGGCTGCCATTTCGCGCTGTCTCCTGACCACCCCCTAACACCGCCCACCAGTCACACACATTCATACAGGGCAATGCGGGTGAAGTGGCTAGCCCAGGGTCACAATGGCAAAGTGGACCTGGAGGGGAATCAAATCCTTGGGTTGTAGGACGACCGACCGGCACAGATTAGACATGAATTTTTAACTGAATATGTTTAGCCCTAACCCACTACTCAAACCACTACTGCTACACAGGTACTTGTGTTTTTCTGTACAGAAATATACGGAAAATAAATGCAGATTTTGGGTTATTTTAAGAAGACGTGTCTAAAACTTGAAAAACAATTTTAAAAAACATGTCAGTTCTGATCTACCCTATTTGAATGGCTTAATTTGTGCCAGAGCAAGCCAAAGTTTGCTTGAGTACCTCATAGGTTGGGGCAGCACCTATTTGATAGGAATCATTTTAATTAATTTAAAATAGGGCTGGTAAATAAACCGATTTCATCGATTAACTCAAATGTGTAGTTTATATCAATTTGCTAGAATGAAAAAATCACCAAAACAACGCGGGTGAAACAGATTGTTGTGACGATGCAGAAAGGAAACTGCGCCGTGCTCATATTCTGCCAGCACACACTTCAATGAAATCTATTCGGATCAGCTCTTCAAAGTCTGTACTTTATTCGTGCCTAAAAAAATCATTATCGGGATGTGAAAATATAGAATGAATCATTGGAGGTCATAGGAGATAGAAAGAGAGATCAGAACCTTTTTAGTGCAAAACTAAGCCACTAAAGCTGCCCTTCTTTCTCTCCCAGTGGCAGAAGCAGAGTTATGAGACTGTAGGTCTGCCTCTGATTTGAGCCACAGAGATCTCTGAACACCTGCTTTACTGAAATTCATTTGCCAAATATCTGCGTGTTTAGTAGAAAACTAAATGTTATTTTGTATATATAAATATATATATATATATATATATATATATATATATATATATATATATATATATATATATATAGCAGAAGGTTCAATCTAACTGCCTTTTGTGAGTATGTTTTATTAGATTGGAGATTTATGATTCATTTAAACAAACTGTTTATGTGAATTTTTCAGTTTATGCTCAATTTTATTACATTTGAATATTATTTTAGATATGTTTATGTTATGATATTTGATAGACACTGTTTGTGAAGCAGTTTGTTGAAGACTATAAATAGGCACGGATCGATGTAATCTTCCCCGTACTATGTGCTATGCTTTGTAGACTTCAATACTACCAACAAAAGTTGTAAACTTGGACTTTCAAACTGCTTTAATTGAACCGAATCGAGTCTGTTAAACCTACAGAAAAGAAAATGATTTGTCTGAAAGCAATTGTAATTTCAAAGTAAATTTCAAGTGTCATGATAGTAGAGTGGGAAGCATGGTTCGCTGGTTCGTTACCATTTCTGTGGGGAGTTTCCAGATGCTTCGGCTTCCCCCACAAGTCCAAAGATATGCAGTACAAGTGAATTGTGTAAACAAAAGTGTGTGAGTGTATGAGTTTGAATGAGTGTGTGTGGATGTTTCCAAGTGGTAGGTTGCGGTTGGAAGGGCACCCCCTGCGTAAAACATAAGCTTACTAAGTTGGCGGTCTGTTGTGGCGACTCCTGAAAATTAAAGGGACTATGAATGAATTTTAATTGCTCACCATAGCTTAAAGGACACATTCCAAAGTATCTGTTTTGTCTGGATTTGAAAATTTGTGGTTCAAGTCAGGCCCAAAACAAGCTATGTTGTTTAACACTGATAAAAAGTAGCATATATACCACCTCTATTTCAATAGTCAAGGGTGTGCAGAATTATGTCCGAAGCTGCATCATTACTGTTTCCTTATCTAAGCTCATCAAAACAAATCTGAAAATCTGCTGAAGATTACTCAACATCTCGTCTTTTTAAAAGATGGAATCTATGTCTAAGTTTAGAACTCTTGGTTTTCCTTATAATAATGGTGTCACAAACAGGATCAAGTGTTCAAAGTTTGACTAGGTGCACCACCGCTCCCTGTTCTGCTGAAAGAAGAACTCACCACGCTGAGCTGAGAAACCTGATGATATCTGAGATCGAAACTCTAGCTGACAAAGTGACACATTAAAGCAAAAATAGGTAAGCATGAATTTTACTCTATATGCTTGCTGTTCTCTTTCTGTTTTTAAAACAAAACATGCTATTTAATTTAGTGATTAATCAATGATCTTTAAAATCAGGGGACTAAATGCTTATTACCCACACTGTAACACCTCTCCGGGAAGCAATCAGTGAAAAACAGCAGTAGATATCCATAAAGCTGAAATTTACTGAAAATTTCAAGTTAATATGAAGTATAATTATATTCATTGGTTCCACTATCAAATCAAAAGGTAATATGGTTTGAAAAACGTGTGCAGTCTGCAGCTTTCTGCATAAATTTAAGAGGACAAGGAGCTGCTCCTTCTGATGTCCTTGACCTTTATAGCCCTCACCCCAACCTAATCCACTCACCGATTTCACAGCTCTCTCCCGAATAGCCCTCAGGGCACACGCAGCTAAACCCCCATACTTCAGTCAGGTAGGTCCCACCATGCAGACACGGGCTTGTATGGATAGGATCCTCTTCTGCTGCAGGGAGAAAAAGCCAATGGTTTTCAGTGATATTGCAGAAATTTGGAATCTTAGTTCCAAACCAATTTGTCGTCAAACTATAACCTTCAAAGAAAGACGAGCATCGGAATATGAAATATACAAAATCAAGCAAGCAAGCCTAAACGAGAAGAGGAGCTTAATGCACGACTTTCACCAAGGTGAGAGATTAGAGCAAGTTTGATGTCATCGGCCGTTTATCATGACAGATGCTCTGCTGGGAAGGACGATGTGATTTGCCATGCACGTCTCTGATGATTCTCTGCCTTCATAAATTATCTGATCATCGCCTCGAGTACCGCAGACACTTTTGCCTATGTTTATGACACATTACCATAGCGTTCTCGGGTCATAAACACGCTTTACTTCCATGAGCGAACACTCCTTTGAGGTGAAATATTTTGAGGTCGTATGATGAATGGATGATTCTACTGTTTTAGCCATAATTACATCAACTTACTGACAAGCAACTGTTGCAAGGACACAAGCTCCAGAAACTGATTAAGTGCAGCTTTATAATCCATTTCCAACCCTGAGACGCAATCTGACAGTGCATCAAACACGCCGTACTTCCTGGGGTATAATTTCAAACACACAATTATTTACAGCAGGAGATAAATCGCAATACGGTCGCATGGTGTGCCTTCCCATTTCTTGTCCTGTTTTTACTGTGTTTCAGGCCTTGAGAGCTCTTCAGCGGATATTAACAGTGCTCTTGTCTGTTGAGTCTTATTTCACGTTCTTAGCATACGCACACAGTTCCTTAGGAAACAATACCAAATAACTTTTTATCACTAGCCTTCAATATAATGTATTTTTTGCTGATTCAAAAACAATTAAACCCTTCATCACTAAACGAATATATATATATATATATATATATATGAATTAACGAATTAATCGCACAATTTTTCTAAATTAATCGCGATTAATCGCAATGCAACACTGAAACTTTTTAAAAATCTACAAATGTAACATGTAATTTAAGTAAATTGAAGACAAAAAGACTATTTAAATTCAAAATATGATTGTTTATTTAATTTTTTTGTTTAACTTGTAACACAGGTTTTCTCACCAAAACAACTAATTTATAGATTAAATAAACCATCAATAAACAATCAATATCCTCCAAATTAACTTTTTTTTTTTTCTTTGGTGGCTTTTAGTTTGTGGTCTTTTTAGACTTGTTTTGCAGGATTCTTTGCCATTAACAGCTTGCTTAGTGAATGTTCGTTAATTTCATCTTTGGGAAGAAACTTTAGGTCTTTAAACCTTGGATCAATTGCAGTAGTGATCTTCAGCCCTGTGTTCACACACACACACACACACACACACACGCACACACACCCATCAAACAACAGACGGAGCTGTTCCATTAGTTCATGAGCGTTGGATGGACTGTGCTCAACAAGCTCGCAACATGTAGCTAGCGAACTTTCAAAACAGTGAATGGAAACCTGACAGTTCGGTGCAGTACGAGGGCCGTGCAGAAGTAACGTTATTCTCGTGGAAGCAAACATATTACGAGCACCGTAAGTGTGCTTTAACTTGTCCTAGTTTTGTCCATTCTCTCGTCACTTCAAGACAGTGATCCACACTTGACTTCTGTACCACCGTTCCTCAGTTTTAGACAAAACTATACCGAACGAAGGCCATATCAGCAGAGCACTGTGATGTCTCAGCAGTTTTCATTGCTCACAGAAGCCCAGTGCTTCCCGTGAGCGAGATGTGTTTCGCGTGCTGTGACATATCACTCCTCCGTGCCTTCTCAGTGTCATACAATTATTCGTGTGTTATTGATACTTCGTTTAAAGCACGTCCGGAAACAGGAAAAACTGCGTAATTTTTTTTACGTGTTATACATTCATTCATCTTCATCTTCATGTTGGCTTTCTTCCCTTTCGGGGTCGCCACAGCAGAATGAACCACCAACTCTCTGGCATATGTTTTACGCAGCAGATGCCCTTCCAGCCACAACCCATCACTGGGAAACATTCACACACACATTCACTCTTTAACACTATGGGCAATTGTTTTTACTCAATTCACTTATATCGCATGTCTTTGGACTTGTGGGGAAACCGGAGCACCTGGGGAAAACCCACGCGATCACGGGGAGAACATGCAAACTCCACACAGAAATGCCTACCGACCAGCTGAGGCTTGAACCAGCGACCTTCTTGCTGTGAGACGACCGTGCAACCCACTGCGCCACCGTATATATATATATACTTGCTCCAGCTTGAAACTACCTGACAAAACCAGAACTAAAACAAGTTTACACAGCACCTGACACAGGATGCAATCTGAAAACTACACATAATACCTTGGCAGCACACAGTTGTTCTCAGTCCAAACACATCAAAAAGTGGAACCCCAGTGAAAACATGAGTGACTACAGCTTCATCTCTGAAGAAAATGGATAAACATTCCACGCACTTTCTCATCAACCCTCAAAGCCGCACGGCTCTTGGAGCTGGGCTATTGTCGATCCTCTGACGCCTCGAAAATCCGCTTTGAGCTGTTTTAATGAACGCTGGATGGACAGACCTCCTCTCTACAGAGTTCAAGGACTCCTCATCATGACGGTGATGAAATGAGCTCTTCTGCGGCCACGGCTTTTCAACCCAAATCCTTTCAAATGGATCAGTTTCTTAGAGAATGGAGAACTAGTTTCGCACAAGTCTCAAATATTTAGTCACAACAATGTGTAGGCAATTTCTTGGTTGTCATGTTTTATATGATAGTGTCTTTGTTAAACAGCTTTAAATGTAAACGCTGTACATCCATGTGGCTTTATATATATATATATATATATATATATATATATATATATATATATATATATATATATATATATATATATATATACTTTTTTTTTTTTTTTTTTTAGATTGATAGTTTTGACCTTTGGACCATTTATTGGTTTTTGGATTCAACACAATGTTTTTTTCACAACCTTGGATTATATTATTCATCAGTTTAATTTAGTGTGCTGTTTTAGTTACAGTATATTTGGTCTTTAATCTATAAGTTGATTATGTCTTCAATTACAGAGAGGTGAAAGTTATTATCGGGTGACACCTCAAATGGAAACAAATGTGAAGTAGATGAGTCTATGTTTGTTTCATAATGTATCTCCATAATTTTGGATGTAATTTTACAAACTTTTCAAGCCAATAAATAAAACCCAAGTTACTTTCTAACCCTTACTTTTTGTGACTATGGACTATTTTTGATTGAATATTATTCATATTCATCACAAAGTTTAATAATTTTGTGTTTGTTGTTTATTCAATTATTAATGCTTTAATTTCTACTTTTATAAATATATGTAGTTTTTTTATTCATCAATGCTGTTATGGGAATATGAAACTCTCTCTCTCGTAGAAATCACCCCCGAAGCAGGGTACAGAACAGCAGCACGACGGCAACTTTATTTTGCACTTCTCATTTAAGTAAACACTGAAATCGTACTCTATTGAAGCTGAAAGATCTAATCGTAAAGTAGTGAAGGAAGGAAAAAATCAAAGAGAGCAAAAGTCTCCTTGCACCAGAATTTATGCCCTCCCAAAGGACAGGCCCATCGCTGCCCGGAGACCCCACTTACTCCACCAGTCACCTCCCTCACAGGCTACAAAACCTTTAAACACACATTCAATATGATACTGAAATGCCAATAAAGACATTCCCTACTCATTATCACTAATACCCATCATAATGATTTAAAATTTCTATTACAATGCTTAAGTCCTTTAAGTTGTGGACATGTTAATACTAATACACTTTAGTGTTAATACAAGCTTTCAGTATTAACCAAAATAGGTCTTTATCAGAAGTGATTAATCTTGCAGAAAATAAAATAAAACTAATTTATTATTACAAAAAAAAAGTTATATTGCCACACAAAGGCTTCAGTTGGAATAAAACACTTGAAGACCTCATCAGAGCATGAAGTAATTAAAACCCTATAAGATTTTCCTGTTTGAAACTGGTGGATTGAAAATGACAGGGTTTGGACTGAGCAATCAAGCCTTTCTGAGGAGTTACAGAGAACCCATGTGATGCATGATGCATGAGTCAACCAGTGTGTACTATTCGGCAAAAATCAAGAACTTGGAGTTTTTCAATGAACGCAGGTTCAGCAGTGAGGGGTGGAACACTAAGCAGGTTGTACACTTCAATACATCCGAGTGACTGTTCTCTTTGTCCTGCCCCAAGAGCATTTCAACCTCAAAAGTCATAAGCCTCAGTTTCAAAATAAAGCACTGGGATTGAAGGAGTCATAAGTGGTCAAACGTTGTGCTGAGTATTTTTTTTGTTCTGTTACCAGTGATTCTGAGAATTAAAGGTATTGCTTTGATTTCAAGTCCAATCCCAGACTAAGCTAATTGCCTGCTTTAGAGGTTGATGGTTGCCCATGAAGTCAATGACTTTGTGCTCTGACCATTGATGTTGGCAGTAAATAACAGTAAAGTAGAGAGCTTGATGTCATCCTATTGCATACAATTTGGTGAAAATGGAAAGACGAAACTTCAGCTTTGGTGAGTGGCTGTCACTTAAGTAGCCCAACTCTTAATTATGCAAAACATAAAACCTTAATATAGCAAACAACAAAAAAACAACCATCAGAGTTGTAACGAGGGTCAACTAAAGCAATATGGATGAACAAATGTAATGGAGTCAGGTATATTTGGTTTTTAACAATCAGCCTCTAGTGGTTAGATGACGAACAGCAGTATACATCACTTCAAGAGACAAATTGTCAGAGTAAAGCCAAAATCTCTTTCAAGTGGTAGAGGGCATATCTCAAGAACATGTACTGAAGATTGGGAGAGTGAAACAAGCACAGGTGCTAGCGGAGGCGAGTAAGAAAGAAGTTGAAAACAATAATAACAACATTTATTTGAACTCATGAATATATGACTTAAAGTACATAAATTGAATTCATTTGAAGCCGGAAAGAGAAGCCAGCCAGACCTCAGATTATCATGCTAGCTTTTTGCTAAAACAATAACAAAAGAGTATGCCCAGATATTTTTAAAAAGGACAAAACTTCATTGTTATTAAACTGAGCGTATCTGTAGCTGCTGAATAATTAGGCCTACTATCCCACTGTGTTTGGAAGCTCATTATGGTGTTACTTGGAGAGCCTGAGGTGGTACTTGGTTTAAAAACTTAGAAAAACAACTTTTTAAGGTACCTAATAATAGCTTCCCCAGATTTTCACATCTCTAAATTAACATGTCCTGCAACACCATAAGGTTCTGAGTGTCTGAGGTCAAGCTCACTGCGAGTTCTGCACACAGTGGTTGAAGCTGACTGTGCACCTCTGGATGCACAACAGAAAACCCAGCCTCCCAGAGGAACACATGATCTGCAGACACACAGCCAGAGTGATTTAAACCTTTTGGAAGAATGAGGTTGAGGAGGGCTGGAGTTGCTATTTACCACTGCTGAGATGACGTAAATAGCACTGCAGCCAAATGAACTGTGATAGCACTCAGCATTTGCTCTGCAAGGAAAAAGAACAAATGTGGACAAACATTTCTTGAAAGGCAAATAATCAGCTTGCCTGACATGTCTTAATGCGATTTGGCTCTTTTTATTTCTACTAAAAGAGCTGGGTTGTAGCATTAGCATGCTAAACTAATGCCTTTCACACTTACAGTTGTTATACAACATTTACACTATATTTTAAAGTTTATTTTCAAAACAACAGCTTAACAAGATTTTTATGAGGTTTCTAAGATGCTACGTGCCATTTAATGAAACCAGTTAAGCCGCTTAGCTTAGCAATTGCAAAAAAGCCTTACATAAAGACATTTTGATTGGTTTAGTAAATGATTAACCAGCATGAGAATCACGTAAAAGATGAGATTTATGTTATAGCTTAAAAGTGCAGTTTTACATTTTAAATGAGACCTCTGATGCCAATTTAACGCAAGTTAATTTGGTTGTTTTGGGAATAAATGTAACAATATAAGTTTACATTTCTCAATGGTTTTGTTAAAGACCATTTCTACAGCAACAAAACCACTTACGGCAAAAACTACTCAAAAATGAACAAGAAATAGAACATTTAGAAGAAGCAGTCGGGAAGAGTTTGAATGTTCACATGTCAAAGAAAGGGAGGAGAGTTGGTCTATGATGAAGGGAAGAAAGATAAATATACTATAAAGGTAGCAAGTGACATGTCTTCATTTTTCTATTTTTAGCAGCAAAGGATGTATAAAGCTTTAGCAAACTCAAGAAACATGAAAAACAAAAAAAATCTAAGAACCTTCAGGTACAACAACAATTCCAGCTAGAAAGCCATTTCATCATGTAGCAAAAGAAATATTAAAATAATCCTGTCACCCAACCGAGTTCCAATAATATCCCTGTCTTAACATTCCTCAGCACAACGCCAGAAAAGATTCAAGTCACCCAGAGAGACACAAAACTTATTGATACATTTGACACCTCTGTCTCTCCTAATGAATCCGACGCTAAAACAATATTTAGGAGTGTCACATGGGGTGAGTTGATCTAGCTCAGGATATTAATAATGAGCGAGCGAGAGAGACAGATGGGGTTTGTGCTACTGTCAGTCCTGAAGCTTCTCTTTGCTGAGGGCTTCAGGCACGCCAAGCTCAACCCCCTCTAAGGAGATTTTCATCTCCTGTCTCTTACTCGTCTCGGATGATCTGCACTGCTGAACATAATTTGCTGTCAGCAGGATTCTGTCTGAGGAGTCTTGTAATAAAGCTCTGGTTCTAGCACAAATTCTATCTGCATGTTGAAGTGTGATCGAGAGTATCAAGAGCTGGACCCGTTTATATTGAGTTCAGCTATGAGAGTGAGAAATGAACTCAGCGCATCACTGGTATTCTGACAGAAGAGACATTTAGGCACATTTTACATTTCAGGGTTCAAGGATTTCACATGTTTTTCCCAAGGAGCAACTCTCTCTGGCTTTTTCTCTCAATGCAAATGTGTGAGTGGCTGAACTGCAATTTCTCATCTGACTTCAGAAATAAGCAGGTTCCCATTGATGTCAAGGTTAAAAATGCTTTACATCTTAAAAAATATTTTAAGGGCTCCATTACTATACCTTCACACTGAACGCAGGAGGCACAAGGGATATAGTGTACATGTTATGTCTATGTGAAGATATGATCTCATGCAAACTGGCACGAGCTACAAGAGCGACAGACCATGAATTGTCCGCTGTGACTTTGGAGCAATTGCCCAGCTTGAAATTGTTTTTAATTTGTTGAGCTTTCACAGCGCGTCTGTCAATCAGGAGCTCTCTCTTGTAGTGACGTGTTTTTTCTTGAGAGGGAAAATTACAACAACAACAAAAAACATGGAGGACAAGCTCGTTGTTGCTGTGTCCAGTGATTTATGACTCAATGGAATATGACTCTACAGACTATTCTTTAAAGACAGGAACTAAAAAGATCTTACTAGGAAATCAGTGAGTGAGTAGATCAGAGATACTGGTAAGTTAAAAGCTTTACTGCTCCATTCAAATAAACTCACCACTCTGTGTGCATCTCCAAAGGCCCAGGTAGAACGAGGCCAATCTTACCAACACTGTTTTCAGCTTTCCAAAGTAACATAAATAATAATCAACAAAAACCCTCTAGTAGAGCTATTTGTGAGCTCCCATTGCATTTGCTCTGAAAGACCGGTCAGGTTTTTGGATACATATTGCTTAAGTTACCTATATGCTAAATGTTTAGAGAAGTCTGGACACCAAACCCTCCTGACCTTCCTCAACTGCAGCTCACTAGAGCAGCTAGACTGTTTAGCCAGCCAAAGACTGATTATTACACATTTTTACTCGTTCACATGCTCAGACGATACCGTATTTAGCCAGTCTTTGCATAAGAATGTTATACATTCTGATTGGCTCTAGTCTGTGAAATTTCTCAGGGGTGGATTTATTATCACTCATTTGGGTAAGTTACATTACATGATTACATTACATAATTAAGGGTGTGCTATTTGAAGAAAATCAGTCACCAGCGACCATGTTCTCATGATTTCAGATCTACCAAACCACATTGTATTGACCATTTTTGATTTAGAATTTTGGGGAAGTGGTTGATTCCCCAAATTCCGAGCCTAATTTGCTTTCTATGAGGGTATTATTAAGTAAAACAAAGTTATTTCAAGAGGTTTACATTGAAATTGCGACTAGTCCCATCTGCTTGAAGCCTCTTATTGGCCCTAAGCAAGGTGTGTATGGAAGGGAAGAATGCCAGTCCATTGTAATCTGATGGGGTCACCACGAGGTGGGGGGAGCACTCTTGATGAGAGTGTCAAAACTCGAATGTGCAAAGTTCTTCAAAAATTTGCAGCAAGAGATTCACTAATGCACGGGACGAGATCAACGAATGCTAAAGAGATGACCAAATGTAGAGTAAGTTATCCACAAATGATTTAACATGAACTTGTAGCTCTGTCTGTTGAAAACACATTAGTGTATTGTGTTTTGATTCATTCATTTTTGTGGATGTCACATACGCTGCATCAATGTTATATACAGACAAAGCTTTTCCCTTGTAACCCATCTTTCTTTAGTGGCGTTAGTGTTTGACCAGACTTTTCATGTTGTACATCAAAAGGGAAATTCTGCATTGAAAAATACAAATCTCGCCCTGATTTGATTTACTACAACAAATCCCAGCTATGCCTGTTTTTGTCAGGGTTATCAAAAGGAAGACATTGAGAATTATTCTAACAGTTTTAGAGGAGCACAGGAGCATAAATAGGATAGGACACAACTAAATAACACAAATAAGGAACAGGAAGTGCCAGGCATGGCACATGTGCAAGGAATAACTAATTAATGAAGTTCAGGTGCAAGGTATGTGTGTGGACTGAGTTTTAGAGTAGTACATTTAATAAAATGCTATGTTTGAGTACTTTTCCAGATAACTGTATTCTTGAGCGTTTGAGAGTTGGATCACAAGCTGGGACACAAGCCCAAGAAATATAACTGCACGGAATGTTATGTTTAATGATTACTGAGGCATTGTGTGGCATTTACAAATCCAAAGACTTATGTTCTGTTAGGAATTTTTTAGGGTTAGGGTTGGGGATAGGGTTAGGGGTTAAGGTTTTAAGGGATTTGTATAAATAAAACCCTTGTTAACATACATACATAACCCAAACCCAGTCTCATTTACAGCAAGGCCAAGGAGGACCACCGTCCTAAACTTTTCACACCTAAGTGCTCTTAGCTTTATGAAGCTACTGGAAGCTACTGCCTTGAAAGAAGGTCGGAACAAAAAACCTGCAGTCTTTCAGAAATAACTTTGCCCACTCCTGATTTACAGGGATGCACTAACTGCAGAAATACTCCCGGGCTGTAGAGGGAGTACTAGTGGTGAAAGTAGCTGACAGTTTATTTCCAATGAGTTTTAAGCTTGATTGTTGAAATGTGACAGTTCCAATCTACTCTATTGTAAAGTGACGTAAACAACGTGGCACTTAAAACATCTACCTAACCAACTACAAATGTGAGTGTAAGAAGCATGTGGCTAGCATTACAGTACCATTTCTTGCTTGCCACTCCTAAGCATCCGCTCTTTGAACATTAGATGAGGCAGCAGCTTGTCTACGTGCATTAACATTATGAATCGTATTAAAGTATGGGACAGCGACAGGGGAGAATAAAATGCCAGGTTGCTAAAATAAGCATCTCAGTGGGGTATTGAGATAGTCTGGGCTGTCTGGTCTATTCAGTTCAGTCGGCAGGGATCCTGAAGCAGCACGTTTAATCAGATAGAGGAAGATATTTCCTCACTGACTCGATCCGGGTCAGCAGTGCATGCTAGACGCTAGGAACAATGAGGACAAAGGATATCAGGAACATTCCTGAGATGGTTCCATATCCTACTCACTCAAACGTGCAGTTTGTTTATGAATAAGACAAAAAGAAGGATTTAATATGTTTAGTTTCTTGATGCATTCATTTTTGGTCTAAATACTAATGCTAAAACATCAACCGATTGTTTTTCTGCTTTCTTAATCCTCTAATCATCCAGCTGGCGGAACAAATTCTATTTAAAGCATAATATATTGTCTACTCTTAACAAGTTATTTATAATTTGCTTAGAAAATCCACTTTTGTATTTTGGGACAATATCTTAGGAATTGTATTAATAACTCTTCAAAAAGCTAGCGTGTGATTGATTCTTTATCTTTGGTGGCTCCTAAACAAGATAATGTTTGAAAATGCTCCCAAAACCTCTATTTGTTTTGTATCTTGTGAGAACAAACTAATAATGTCTCCAATATAAGAAAAAAAACATCAGTATTTTTCTGCTTATTACACAAGAATATATGTATATGTATATATTTGTATGAAATAAAGGTTTTGAGTGATTCTGCTGATTTACTGCCGAGTTAGTTTATTTTGTACATAAAATACATATAAAAATGTTGCCCCTTAGGAAAACATATAAAGTTAAACCCTTGTCGGTATCTAGCATTTTGCTAGTAAAGTGATTAATCTTTAATCATTCATTCATTCATTCATCTTCATGTCGGCTTTATTCCCTTTCGGGGTTGCCACAGCGGAAGGAACCGCCAACTGGCATATGTTTTACGCAGCGGATGCCCTTCCAGCTGCAACCCATCGGTGGAAAACATTCACACGTTAACACTATGGGCAATCGTTCTTACTCAATTCACTTATACCGCATGTCTTTGGACTTGTGGGGAAACCGGAGCACCCGGAGAAAACCCACGCGATCACGGGGAGAACATGCAAACTCCACACAGAAATGCCACCTGCCCCAGCCGAGCCTAGAACCAGCGACCTTCTTGCTATGAGACGACCGTGCTACCCACTGCACCACCGTGACGCCTAATCTTGAATCATTTCCCATCTTTTTCTTTACAATTGTACAAAAGTAGGGAAGAAATACTTAACCGAAACTAAAATGGATTATCAGCGTTACGGTGGCGGAGTGGTTAGCACAGTGGTCTCACAGCAAGAAGGTCGCTGGTTCGAGCCTCAGCTGGGTCGGTAGGCATTTCTGTGTGGAGTTTGCATGTTCTCCCCATGATCGCGTGGGTTTTCTTCGGGTGCTCCGGTTTCCCCACAAGTCCAAAGAAATGCGGTATAAGTGAATTGAGTAAGAAACATTGTCCATAGTGTTAAAGTGTGAATGAGTGTGTGTGAATGTTTCCCAGCGATGGGTTGCAGCTGGAAGGGCATCCGTTGCATAAAACATATGCCAGAGAGTGGTGGTTCATTCCGCTGTGGTGACCCCGAAAGGGAAGAAAGCCGACATGAAGATGAATGAATGAATAAAAAGGAATACAAAGTTTTCTTGTCCTCTAATGTTAATTAATTTAAGCTAGCACTTTAGTGCACAAACATGATAGTTCCTAAAACACAAGACCACTCATTGAAAGGTATGGGTAGAGTAAACTATGCATGTAATATCAGTGTATCACGGACAGCAGCTGATAACAGCGTTAGCCTATTGATGGCCAATATTAGCACTTGGCTCTTATGATCAAAGGCCAAATAAAGCATCCAATGCTTCCATGGAGACTGTAAGCTGTGCTGGAAGCAGTGGTGCTAGTTTCTCACCCCAGATCATTATCTCCCCTGAACACTCTTTCAGAGCTAGCATGAGTTTCTCAAGTTATTAAAGACGGCTGAAGCTTCATGAGGGAATAAAGGGGAATGTTCTGTGAGGAAAAAAAGGCGGGAATTTTTTGCAGTTATCTTGGAGTTGTTAGATATGGTAGCTAAGATATTTTATGTTCAATTTTATCACACAGACCATGCAGTGATGGAAACGCAGTCTCCCTATTTGGAACATTTGTTGTTGTTTGTTGTTTTTTTTTACAAAAAGAGACAAGTAAAATTGTACACAACCCCAAAAAGTTAACTAAGAGAAGGATCTCTGATTGGTGGTTGTAGTTTGATGCTCATATTTTTAAGTGTCATCACAAAAAAATTTAGACACGGAGCAAAAATCACAAGTTGAAGATGTTGTTCCTAGTCCAGAAAAACAAACACTAGCTACCAAACAAGGTGATGTATTGCAGACTTTAAAAGAATAACCAAAACTAGCAGACTTTGGTAGCAACCAAACTAGGCAATGAGGTGCAGATAAAAAAAACTAGCATCCAAACTATAGACAATGTGGTGTAGACTTTAAAAACTAGAATCCAAACTAGACAATGTGGTGTAGACTTTAAAAACTAGAATCCAAACTAGACAATGTGGTGCAGACTTTAAAAATTAGAATCCAAACTAGGCAATGTGGTATCGACTTTAAAAACTAGACTCCAAACTAGGCAATGTGCTGCAGACTTTATAAACTAGAATCCAAACTAGACAATGTGGTGCAAACTTAAAAAAAAGTAGAATCCAAACTAGGTATGTAAATGTAATGCAGACTAAAAAAACTAATGACCAAAGTACGCAATGCATTGCAGCCTTTTAAAAGAACCTAGCAACCTAAGCAGGCGGTGTATTATAGACTTTAATACATTGTGCAGACCAGGTAATATATTGCAGATTTAAAAAAACCCGAGACCAATTTAGCCAGTATAACTTTTAAACAACTAGCAACCAAACTAGCCACTGTATTGCAGAGGTTTAAAAACAAGTGACCAAAGAAGGCAATTTATTAAACTTATTAATTAAAACTAATAACCAAACCAGATTTTAGGCCTAGTGCGTCTAGTAAAAATGCTTTTAATAATGCCAGGGGACGCACAGAGGCATCACATCAAGGAAGGGGCAGCCTCGAAATTTGACAATAAATTGGTTTAAGACTTCCTTAGTTACAAGAGATACAAAAATTCACAAATCCATTTTTAAAACACACAAAGGAAACTCAAGCTATTTCACTAAAAAACTAAAAACAATAGTTAGATTTACAACCCACAAACAAGCAACATAATTCTTCTTTTGGAATGTGCAGCAGTATAGGCGATCATATAAAGCACAGTTATCTGTTCCACAAAGACAGATGAACCTGTCTTTCTCTTTGTGCAAACAGCTCCAAGTCATGTCAGCGAGAGCGATGGCACAGCACGGTCGCTCGACTCACAGCCACTCCTCATCTGATCACCACGCAACATGCTTCTTTAATTAAGACCTAGCCGGTTCGAAGCTGGTGTTATGACTGCCATGATGGTGGCTATTTTTCAAAAACCACTTCTCTGATTCCTAAAAGGCCTCGGGAGGGAAAGGCCGGGAAAAGCAGCCTCTGCACTGGCAGATCATTGATTAAAAAAGCCTTATGAACTTCCACCTGCACTGGAGGAAAAAGAGGACAAATAGGACTCTCTGCGCTCAGAAGAAACATCTTACTGAGCTGTGCTGACAGTGATGAAAAGCAGTTTGTCTTCTCTGTTGCCATGCAAACCAAAGTTCTTCCGTTTATATGCTAATCAGTCAGAGTTTGTGGGGGTCTTTGGAAATGCTGCAAAGTAGACCATCATGACTAACTGACTCAAGCTTTGTATGCTTAGAGACTCCAATCTGTTTACATTCACACCATGCCAGAAGCCTTTCAAGATCATTACTGTGTTTGCTCAAGTGTTTTCTGAGGTCTCGTTCCCTAAGAAACTCCCACCCTGATAGATCGATTCGAACAAGGGGAGGTCAAGCTTCTGTATACAGCATCGTTTAAAACATGCACACGGACGGCAGTCAATTACTGAACACATCTACTGGTTTCTGTCAACATTGATTTGTTTTAGACCAAGATCTCCTGCTTCCGGAGGCTTTGTAATTGCGCTGGTGCAAACCCTCTAATTACTCGGAGGCGGCAGCGATTACTCTTGTTTGTTTACCACGCAAAGTAAGAGAACAAAAGGTTTAAGTAGGAATCAAGATGAAATGAATGACGTGTAGAGATAAATAAAATGAAATATAAAGAGAGAACCTTTATAAAGCAAAAGAAATGTAGACTGACATGACTAACCTGCACTCCGGGAGGCTGTAATTTCCCCGCTCGAGACAGATGAATTGATGCCACCTCTCTCAAGGTTTCCAGTCATCAGGGGTGAAGCTTCCTCTGCAGGAATCTGCTTGGGTGTTGTCCAGCCTCGAGCCAAAACAAATGACTCTGACCCTCCAGATCTGGACTCTGGATAGGTTGAGTCCCTTGGATTTTGAGTTGTATGTTTAGGTTGAGGGATCACCGTTGACGGAATTGGTTTTGTTGTATCGTCCTCCTCTTGAACCACAGGCAATAGTGTGCTAGGAACAGTTTGATCTGAAGTGCACAATGTGTATTCAGTAGTAGTTTCCTCGACAGGTTGGGAACTTGGAACTCCAGTGGATGGTTCCACATCTTTGATCGGAACGATCTGAGTGGAAGTTTGCATTTCTGGTGCACTTGTCAAATCCGCACCATGCTTTCGTTTCACAAAAGGTACGGTGACTTTGTTTGAGGGATTGGGTTGGAGTTTTTCAACAGGCCTTTGGACGTACATGATTTCTCCCCTTGCTTCCTCAGCGGGGCTGTCGGGTTCCTTATGGATGGAACTGGACATACCAGCTCCTTGAAGACTTATCAGCTGCCATTTTTCAGTCGTCTCCTGAGGGACAGCATAGTCGTTGTATCCTTTTGTTTGGCTGTCAAGCAAAAATGGCAAGTCTTTCCCTCCGCTTCCTTCAGCACTTCTGTCATTCTCTGAAGATTGCAAACCTTTGGGGGTCAAGTAACCATCCTCGTTCAAGTCTCCTGAAGAGTTTGGGTTGTTCCTCTCCAAACCACTCTTTTGGCTTTTCTCTGGAGCGCTTGTTTGAGTGACAAACAGCCTGTTATTGTTTGGCGGAACTTTCGATGACTTGACTCTCAGAATGTGATGGTTGCTTTTCGCTTGAGTGGATGGCAGAGTTGGGTTTGTTGTTGCTGAGCCAGTTGCGCCTAAAGAAACGAAAAAGATTTTGATTAACATTGAAAAGGGAGGAGATTGTTTAATTTAAATGCATGTTTAATTAGTGAGCAAAATATGCTAAATCTCGCCCCTTAGCTGGTAATTAACTTTAATGTGCACAGCTCAATATAGAACTGTCATTATTTATTCCTCAATGCCCTGGAGATATCAAGCAATTAATCTATCGGTCTCCACACACATATCTTTTAATCAATCCCCTGTTTGGAGGGGAAAATCTGCTAGCGGTCTAGTTAAAATGACCTTGAGTTTCCTTCCAAAAGAGTAACACTTGAGTCAGCTTCATACTTTTTGTAAAGAGGATGAAGTTAAGGTTTGCCCAGAAAGACAATTGTTAACATTTTATTTGACATATAACAAGTTAAACAAACTCCATTTACGTGCAAGTTTTTTTAAACAACCCTCAGTAACAATTTGAGATTTAAATGGATTGTTTAAGCTTCTCGAAATCTGGAGAAAAGATTATATTTATTATACTTCTGTCCAGTTGTGTTTTACATTCCATGTGCTTCCAAACAATGCGTGTAAATAGAAAAATAAGAAAACTGAAGTTAAAGATGTCACTAGAACGTTATTTATTTTGTATTGCTCTGATTTATGAATCATGACATTTTTATCCCATATATTTAAACAAAATCACATTCAATCTCAGCACAAAACTGATCTCAGTCAACACTGTTTTAAATATTAAAAAAAAGAAATTGTGAAAATATTCCATTTTGAATACTCACATCTTGCCCGGTCCTTTCTTATTTAATGTTGTGCTGTAACAGTTAAGTTAGGGTTAACGTTATTGGGAATAAATAAATAAATAAATAAATAAATAACGTTGGGAACAAAGGTCCCAGGGGCTTTCCGTATATTAATTAATGTGTGTATTGCGGAGCGGTAACGTTTTTTCTCTGTCTACCACTATGTTGCTCTTCTGTCTGCAATAAATAATTATTATTCCACACTATAACTACATACACTAAAAGTTATGTTTTGTAAACATTGAGGTATGTGGTCCCCTGGAATTTCTGTTTCACTGTTTGTTTGGCTGAAAAAACATCGGTATTTTAGAATAAATGCAACTCAAGCTTGTCTGCAGAGATCAAAACATTTGGCACTCTAGAGCGCTGCCTTCTATTTTTTTCTTGGACCATCTCACACGTCCTAGAAACCTGCTGTAAGACATCGCAACAAACAGAACACATCGCAACAAACAGAAACACAATGTGTTTAGTCACTTCCTTTGGGTAAAACGGAGAGATGACTCTGAACGAGTTGATCTTGAAACTGAGATCATATATGCTCAAATAATGGGATGTTGAGAAACTGCTTGCCTGCAGCCTTTAATATTGGCACTGGAGTTTTTAAAATCTGCTTAAGATAGAAAAAGGTGTCTCTGAATGGTTAAAACGACTTACCAAATGCTTGATATTGATGACAAGACATACAAATGAACACATTCTGGAAATTAAAATGTTGATATGCAAATTTTGAAATGATGCAAAGCTCCTAAGTTGTTGATTCCTACAGGAGCTAGGAAAGACCATTCTAAAATTTGTAGATATGTAATAATTTTAAACATAATGCTAGAAATGCTTAAAACAAGTGAAAAACAAGAAATGATATTTGATAAGTTATAAAAACCTGCATTTGTAACGTTTTAACTTTAATTTAGTAACATTTTAAAGGCAACAAACAGCAATTAGTATTTTTGTCTTGAGAATAGGAATTCTCAGACCATATGTTCGGTACACACCATGAAATATTAATTGATCTTAAATTATTCAGAACTCTGTTGATGTGTCATACAGACATCATTTACATAACCAACTAATTGAGCAATTAATTACATGAATAACTGATTATTCTCCACTGTAACACAAACAGGGTATTATTATTGCATATGTCTATGTTATAAATAAATGCGGGAGAATATAACAGTTCCACAATAAAAATACTCATTCTGAGATGGAGAGCCACACAAAAACAGTATTTGGACTCCATAAAGATTTTAAATGTAATTTAAATTTTAAAGTTCTAAAAAAAATTTTTTACAGATCATTATTTTTAATTATTTTACAGTATTTATTTACTATTTATAAGGTATTTGCCTAACTGCAGGGCACTAGGATTATAATAATCACATCTATTTTATAAAGATCTGAAAATAAGCTCTACATTGTAAAAAAAAAACACACAGACAAGAGAAATTATTTGTATGAAATAAACAGGACTTTACCAGTTTTTTCTCTATTTTAGACCAAAATTTTACATAAGTAAACAACGACCAGAAATGTCCACAGTTTTGCAGAAAATGTATTAGTTAAACACATATTTCTGTATTATATATTGTTACAAAAAAAATTTTAACAGCATTATATTAGTGCTATTTGAACTCCCTGAAGCAAGGAGCAGCTGTCCTTTTTAGTTTTGTGCTAAACCACTATGCTATGAGGTAGTGACTGTTAACATGATTTTTTTTTCAGTCGATTTAATTCAGTAGCCTCAGACTCACTTGAGTAAGTTTACTAAGTCAACACAGACTAGCTAATTTAAGTCGACATGGAACATGTTATTTAATCATGTCTTTTAGTAAACAAGCGCAAGATATGCTTTCTCCACTGATCAACAGAAAAATAAGATAACGATAGCCGGCATGTGTTCAGGAAATAATGTCAGCAATTCAAGAGGGTAACTTTGTCATGAACATTGAAGAGGATGCCAAAGGATCAACAACTAATGTGCTCATCATTACTGTTCTATAAGTCTAATTCTCAGAGAAGTGTATTTATTAAAACCGAAACATTCTTTCTGTAAGCTTTTCGAGAGAAACATGACTTCTCTTTTGGATCCGAAGGCAGAACAAGTTATTTTTGTGTAGGAGCGTGTGTGTTCATATGTGTGTGTTTGTGTGCGAGAGAGAGAGAGAGAGAGAGCGAGAGAGAGCGAGGGAGAGGGAGAGAGAAGAAAAAGAGAGAGGAGAGAGGGAAGAGAGACAGGGGTGAGAGAAAGAGAGAGAGAATAGAATAGGGAGAGAGATTATAAAACAGAGAGAGAGAGAGAGAGAGAGAGAGTGAGGGAGAGGGAGAGAGAAGAAAAAGAGAGAGGTGAGAGGGAAGAGAGACAGGGGTGAGAGAGAAAGAGAGAGAGAGAGAGAGAGAGATAAGCAGTGGCAATATGCTATGCATCAAGCCGTGACTTCCTCTAGCACAATATACGAACACATGCTGTCAGTTTAGTTAACATTAACAATCTGTTTACCTTTTGGACATTTTTATTTTTCCCATACAGTTGGTCAGATATGGAGTGACCCATACCAGGAATTAGTGCTCTGAACAAACACACTGTGAACAATCACCCGGAGTAGTGAGTAGCCATGACTGCAGCACCGGGGAGCAGTCAAGAATCTGGCGCCTTGCTTAGTGGTTGTTGAAGATGGAGAGCAAGTGTGTCATCACTCAAACCACCTTCAACTCGGTGGATCAGGAGTTCGAACCTGCAATCTTCTGATCACAAGTCGATCTCCTTATCCACCAAACCACAACTGCCAGAACACAACAAGTATTAAGGGGGGTTAAGGAGTTACTTAGTTATTCCTGTTTTATCAGCAGACTATCCCAGAATGCAACACGTACAATAGAGAAAAAATCCAATAAACCATGAAAATTGACCATAAAACTTTTTACAGTGTACAATTAAAAGAAACCTAAGTGAACTTTTTTTGTTTAAAAGACCTCAATTCCTCATGCAAAAAGTTTTGGTTGAAAACACAACTGTGTTCGCAGCGGTGCTTGTTCCATTCCAAGTTGGAATTCAAGGAAATAATTGACAAGTTTACATAAAAGATGCCGGATTATCTGAATGCACCTCTGGTTCCAACATAATGAAACTCAGAACCAATGGGGCCGATGTAGTGACAGGCAGCGAAGGGTGAAATAGCGAGAGCTCAAACCCAGCTAAATGACCTCTGTGGAAGAAAAATGAAGAGAAAAAGACACACAGTCACCCTCCTCAGCCCTGCCAATGAAAATGGCTTGTTTAATTGGGAAAGACGTGGAGTTTGTGGCCGTGCCTGCGGTTTTGGCCGAGGCACATTAATTAGATTCAGCTGTAAATAATGCATGCCGACTAAAGCTGGATTTTCAGCCGGCATTAAACATTAATTCTCCCTGTTGGGTTTGGTTTGCAGGGAGCATGTTTGTACTGATGATGCCTTGAGAACAGACTGCTGTCGAACCCCTTCGCACTAAACCCACACCAGTTAGACGTGCTTCAATCACAGCTTAACGGCTTGCTGCGCTTTAAACTTTCACGCGGTGGATTCCGTTTTGCTTTCTCCTGCAGTGTCGCTTTTTTGGCATGCAAATGACAGGCTTTGATAGCCATTAAAAGCCCTCGAGCAGAAGATAGAACAAGCGCAAACATCCCTTCCAAACTAGAACATGAATTGTGTGCGCAACTAAGCTCTTCTGCAGATACACCTAAATAATTGGTTTACTATCCTTCAGAAACAGCTAATAAAAGTACAGCAGAAGCTGTTATGGGACCACTTTTCCTCAGGGAACATTTGTTTGGTTTTAACATTCACCATAATAAAGAAAGAATGCAGAATCTGACTTCTGAAGAGGAAAATTTGAAGCATAAAGATGGTACAGGATACCGGATAATAATAACGTTTTATAATTCATTGTATTATGCCACTTTTCCATCAAGCTCTTTAGTAACGTCTCTTCTTGACTCTTATCACTTTTGAGGTTGTTTCCACCATTTTCTGTCTGCTCAAAAGGGACTTATTTTAGTTCTTGTTGACATGAGGTTCTTAAAAGCGAGCTGAGGAGAGCAAGCTGACGTGGTTTTTCTAATTGGAAAGAAAGGCGAGCTATTCCTGGCAAATTCACTGCATGCATCATACGAGCACCACACAAACACAACTGCCTCCTTTGCTGATGGCGTCACAAGCACAACTCGCCTCAAACAGGATTTTTGAGAGAAACTTGCTTTCACGTCAGGTAGAATGGATGAACGAGATGAACTGAATGCAGACCTTCCTTTCTTTGATTGACCAAGTATTTGAGCGCATGGAAGAGTGGAATGGATTCGCACAAGTGAAGAGCGTATGAGCGAGAACTGCTAATTAAAACGATGTTAGAGAAGAGGACTTTAACACAGCATTCCTGACTGTGAAAGTTGACACCTGGTGAAAGTTGATCCTTATCTTTATGCCATAATATATATATTTATTTTTATTTATTTTTTTTTTTTAATACTACACAAACTGCTTCTGTCTACATTTATTCCCTGCATGTATGACAAGTGAATATCACCAAACAACTTTGTTAATACCAAATTTGGCAAATTTTTTTATGCAATGAATCTGGATATAAACAATAATTCTGGTTATAAACAATATTTGTTATTATTAATATGTTATTATTTCCTTGAAAAAAAACACAATTGTTGCTTACATATATAACAGGTAGGTGCATAATCTAAACCATTATGCTATATTTAAGATTTTATTTTATATATTTATACATAAAAAACATTTGCCCTCAATTTTTAAGCCATACATGTATAGTTTACCATACTTTCAGAAATAAGTTATTGCGAGTATTAAAAAAAGTCTATTAGATATTTTTTAGAATATAATTTATATACAGTATTACTTTTATAATACTGTCTTAAACCAAAAACACTTTACCCAATATAATCTTTGCAAGAGAGCAGTGCGCCTCTCATCTCTGTCCTCCTTTTCACCTTAGGAGTCACCATTCTATGTTGTAATACCCCTCTCCGTGACTCTTGTGGGTTATGCAGAGCACCTGTCAGCCATCAATTTAACACGCTTGAAGCCACCACCATTTCCTTCCAGGAGGCAACACCGTCTGCTTTTTACATGAGTAAAAGCAGTCTTAAAACACATTTCGATCTCTGTAATTGACACTGTTCAGTCGCATTCCGAACGTCACTGAACGGAACTGGAATGATGTAGCAAAGTGAAGCGTTTTGATTGAAACTTGTGTCTAAAACAAGACCATTCAGATCTGCCTCTGGAAATCGATGAAAGCACGAAGTGTCACACAGCGTGTTGAGCTGAGCCGAGTTATTCGTGAGATGTAGATATGTTCATTTATACAATTATACCAGCTTTGCAAGTCAAAACCATCAGACGCACGTTTTTAGTAATATCAACATTACAAAACATGTTCACGCACCATCTCCCAAAAAAAACGAAAAAGTACAACTATTCAAAAAGTTATTCAAAGAAGTTATCATACCTTTCGAAGGTCCGGAGAAATCATCTGTGGAGGTCTCCAAATATTGATTATCCAAATGAGAGTTGCTTGAACTCTTCATCTCCTGCTTCAGCACCATGACCACCTCCTTCTCTTGCTCCAAAAGCTCTTCTGGCTCAGATGAAGGTTGGTAAGTATGTTCCTCTGTGTTTTGCTCCATAATCACATTACCACCATCTCCTCTTCCTTTGCTTAGCTTCGTCCTAGCAGAGGTGGCGCTCTCTCTTGAAAACCCGGGGACTCCTGGCTCTTCTGTTCCAGTCCAGTACCTAAAAGGTTTCATGATCGTGTTCACAATGGTGGAAATGACGCTGTTGCTGGTCTGTGCTTGTGTTGAGGATGACGGCGTGGTGGATGTTGGATCAGTCTCTGGATCTGTTTCCTCCTTCGCTGAACCCCCTGGAAGATTCTCCACCGCTGTAGACTTTTCCTCGGGTCCCAAGTGGATCACAACATGTTCCTCTGAGATTTCCGAAGATTCGTTGTTGAGGATGGATTTGAGATCTTCGTTCTCAAGATCAACCAAACCGGTCCAAGTTGAAGGTTGGGGGAAGGATGTGTTTCTTTGTAGATGCACCTCCTCATCACTTGAAGAGTTGAAAATGGAGTTTTCAACGGCGTTGTGAAGGATCGCCGCCTGCTCTTTGAAATTCTTCTCTGAAAGAATAAGATAGACTCATTAATGGCAGCGTTGACTGAAAAGTACAAAGTCTAGATCCGTATGAATTTAAATGCACTCCTCTGATTCTCCCGAGAGATGAATCTCTCGATGTTACTGCTATAATGTATTCAAGACTACTATATTTCCAAATAGGTGGCTGATGTGAGAGAATCATTAATGAAACTTTAAAATCCCACATCGATGAGGTCAAACTGGCAGAAAAACCTGAAAAGTCAATGCTAACCTTGATAACAGTAGGCATCAAAGAGATCGCTGGTCTCTGGGAAGCCTGTGCGGTTGGGGTTGTGGTAGACGGTTCGTACTCCTGGTTCATCCCCTCCACAGTTGCGGCGCGGCAGGTTGATGGGGTAACGTACACTGCCGTCAGCGAGCCAACCAGGGTCGCAGCGGTCGAGGCCTCTCTGCCAGGCCAGGTAGAGCTGCCCCACGTTGGCCAACTGAGCTCCCAGAGTGTGGCAGTGAGTGGATGCAGATGCCAAGCTCAGCTTCTCTGGAGCATTTGTGTGGAACACTTCACCTGCGCAAAGCATACGAAACACATAAGAGCTTACTAACCATCTAATCTAACACTTTACTACCAATCTCACCTGAGTCTCACCAAAAAGTGATTTATTGTTCAGCAGCTGTATGTTTTCAAAGATACATTTTTCAGAACTCCAAACCAGAGTTCATTTGAGCTAGACTTGGATATTCAGAAGATTAACCCTTTAACACAAACACAAAAGTGACTTGCGCACTTCAAACTATCGTTGCTCTGGTTATTTTCTCACTATCAAAATTTTTCAACAGATTTGGAAAGCTGAGAAACGGATATGACATTCATTACAGTAATGACAACATTTGTGTTGCAGTGGCGGGAAGTTTGTGGAGCGGTGACAGATGAGTGATCGATGTAAATGACATTAGCAATACTTAAGCTCTGTTTTAGAGGTGATTTAATTTTAAATATTATATTTTTATTGTATATAATAGTATATAGATTGTTTTTGTTGTAGTTATAGGTTTATTAGCATTAGATTGTACAGTTTTTTTATTGTGTTTACATCCGTGATTCTGCCGCGTCCGTGAATCTGTCTCATTGACATTATATAATATTGCTTTATTACTGCTCATGTTCATGAATTCAACAACATATTGCTTCATTCATTATTTTTTTATTTTATCTTTTGCTCATTTTTGTGTAGAAATACAAGGATTTATTTTGGAGAAATCTTATCTAATCTTATGTAACATCTTTATATTTATAAAGATTCTTCTGAGGAAGAGTTTAAATAGCGTCCACATCAACAAAGACAATGAGTCATGTATCACTCTTCTGCGCTGTTCCACCCAAAAACTAGAAGCTCCTCTTTAAGAGGTTTCAGAAAGATAATTTAGTGTCGGAGCCAGCAGGAAACACATGAACATTCTCTCCTGTACTCATTCTGGCATAAGGGCTCAACCACTGCTGACCTACTTAGATGTTCTGGGAGTTTGGGGCATGAGCAGGTAAATGCTACAAGCTCGCCTGAGACTCACAAGGACGTTTTGCGGACGGACGACAAAGCTTTAATCAAAAACATTCCGGTACCTTCCAAGCCATTGGCGAAGCAATAAACGTCGAACATCTCATCAGGGGCTCGGCTTCCATAGTTCCTTATGCCAGGTGAATCCTCTCTGTCACCAAAGCAGCCCGGCCGAGGGGACTGGATGGGATACCTGGGTACGACAGCCAAAAAACCACAATTATTTCCAAGAGGGAAAAGGGGCGAGATAAACGATGCAATTACTCGAAAGCACATCGATTTGGATGCCATGGGGTGCAAGCTAAAGTCTGATTAAGAGATTACACACAACACTCCAGGCTTTTGGGAGAGAAATAGAGCTTTAACGCAACCCAAATATTCGGTTACATAAATCCATTAGAAAATCCAAATACCAAAGTCTCCAAATGCTTGCATTAATTGCACGTTTGTATCTTCACTGATGTGTTGCCAAGCTTCTCTAGAGATGCTCCAATTAGAGCTCTTGCAGGAATAAAGGAAACGCTCACTGGCTCCTTTTATTCGGAGAGGGCCGAGCATCCCGCCTCAATTACAGGTTGACAATATGAGTTAGGAATGGATGTGGAAATCAATACCCACCTAATATTCAAGCGCTGAGAAGTATAGCCTGTAGAAACGGCGCAATAATGTAGTCGATACTTTTAGTTATTGAGATTAATTACAAGAGGGTTATTAAAGAGGCTCATATTGGATTTATTAGACAGTTATTCTGTTCCGTGGAAAGGGGAGCAATTATCGGAACAGTAGATCAAACATTATCTAATACGTTTTGATCCACAAAGTGATGTGCTTTTAACTTACATTAAAAGATAGATTAAGAGACCTGTTTGGAAATGACGGATTTAGCTATCACACCATTGTTAAATTAATATTTTATACCATTAGTTATTTTCTTGAATTAATTGAGAGTTTTTTATGGTGGTTGAATTGTGTAAATTAAAGGATTTTGTGTTTTAGTTGAAAACTGTATGCATGTTCTCAGTGGTGGATTTAGTTGTTTTTGAGCATAAGAGAACAAATGAACAGTGGTCTCTTTATTGTAAGGAGCTGTATCGTGTAATTTTACTTTTCAGAAATTTTGTTGCATGCTCGATGGCCACAGGGACATACATTGGCTGACGAACCGCCCACTAACCAATCAGATTAAGAGCTAATGCAGCTCATTTCAATAAACAATGTACTGACTGACCCGGAAATTTTAGAGTAGCAGAACCGGGTCGGATAAACAATGAAAATAAAGTGTGTTCCAGGCCAAAAGTGTTTTTGGCTTGCCAAGAGATAAATCTTGATGTTTTGTCAAGAAAAACTAAAAAGATTGGTCAGCAGGGGGAGTGAAGGAAGCATTGCAGTTGGAGGAACAGAGGGCACACGGCACATTTATATAAGTAGTTTTTCAACTTGGGGGTACAAAGAAAAATAAATACATAATCAGTTTTGTTGCCTACAATTTTTTACACTTTAAGGGAAGTCTTGGAACATCCATTTTTTTTATTTCAGAATTAAAAATGTCAAAAGCAGATTGTAACCCAGAGCATGACCACATCAAAATTGCAGGATGTGATAATCTTGTCTTGTCTTTAGCTGTTTTTCCTTTTCGTTGCCTATTTGTATTCACCCTCGTTGGTCTCAAATGTTGCGACCTGCGTCCTGAATAGGCACACTATTTAGTCTCTGTTTATTTCAGTGCTACTTTTTAAACTATTGTTTGTATTCACGCTTGCGCCAGATGCATCATTCTCAGACTTTCATCTACCTAGCGTTTTCTTGCACCGCCTATATACCCTTGTCTTCTCTTGTGCTGGAGTGGAAGAAATTGCTCTCACCTCTGTCCTGCTGGTCACCAGGAGGCAGATAGAACACTCCTGGAGCTGAGTCTCCGCTAAACTCAGTTTATTCTTTGTCTTTGAGGCTAGTGAGTCTCTGGACTGATTTCTCTTTTTTTCTGAAGTGAGGCTTTATTTTTCTCTGTTATGGTGAACGTTGAACAGTAGTCTTAACTTTTTCTTTTGTGGATAAATTCTGTGAAGAGACTTCGCTGCATCTGGGTCCTCCATGCACAAAAGCATTTCAGAATAAATGCATTTAAAGACCGAAAATGAGAGGGGCTTAAAGCCTCCTGAGAATTTAAGGAATTTTCAGGTAAAATGCCAAAAATGTTGTGCCTTTTAAAGTCATTTTGATTCTATGTCTGTGGCAGAATGTATAAAGTGTACTTGAAGTGGCTGAAAAATGTGCAAAAAAACAAAAAACTCTAAAATGTAATTCATTTAACGGAGTTCTATATTTCAAACCCATGTTAGGAGGCACCTTAAAAATGGGGGGCCCAAGGCAGTCCGCATCTTAGCATAGGTTAAGTCCTTTGCAGCATGTTTTATGATTTTTAAATAAAAGTGGAGTATTAAGTAGCTACATAGTAATCCAGATGCCTTTCTGTGTAGATAAGCCAAAAGAGCAGGACATTAAGGAGTTTGGAAGCTTCATACACACCACACACTCCGCAGGAAAAAAGCAAGCCACACGCGACGCATTACAGACGACTCCGCCTCGCAAGAATATAATGATGAGTATATAAACAGATCATGTCACAAAAAGCACCATCTTTTGCTTATCATTCAGAAGGTGACAATTTCTCAATAGCATAAGAACCAGAATTCTGTAAAATGTTTGATTCACGAACATTGAAGTATAGAATAATTTTTTCGAAGTCCTCTCCTGTCGCCTCAATTTGAACACCAAGATATGACATCTTCAGCAACAGAATAACATTAAAGCAACATTAAAACACTCAATGTGACATGCTTAATTAAGTAATTGACAAACTCGATAACCCTCATGTGTTGTTGGGGCCATTTTGGGGTGATTTTGAGTCTTCATTTAGCCCTAACTTACTCTGCATTTAAGCAAATGAAATGAATTTTGAATTCAGTTCTTATTTTGGGGTACATTCTATTTTGGGTAAATGTTTTGAATTTTTTTTTAACTCAACAGTTACAGAACAAAGCTTTTTTAAACCCCAAATCAGTAACATCATGAATTCAGCAATTAAAAAGTCAAAATCTTGGAATCAGTACACAAGGGTTGATAAAAACTGTACATTTTTATAAACAAATTGTAAAATTTAATAGCTAGCAACTGTAAAAAAGTAACAAAACGCTTTGAGACCTGACAGTCTGGTCCGAGAGCCAGCCGGCATCGCAATTGTCGTATCCATCATCAAAGGTGACCTGTAGCTGTGCTGGTGTCGCAATCTCAGCCGAATTCTCCACGCAAACCCTCCTGGCATCAGAGAAGGACAGTGCGTAGCGGTCATGAGGGGCACGATAGTGGAAAACCACTCCTGCATTGGGGAAAATACAGTCAATAAATGATGACACATTCTCATAGTTTCAAATCTGAACACCCAAAAGAGAGCCATTCTTTGATCTACTGGAAAACAAAAGACTAAGCTAAAGAAAAACTCAAAACTACCAACCAAGGACATCGAAGGGAGAGGAATGACAAGGAACCAGCACAGGGCTGCACTTGAAGGGAGAATATAAAGGGGAACAAATCAGGGATGAACTGAATACAAGCAGGTGTTCCAATCGTGTTTTTTATTATCATTTTATTAATAGTTAAAACTGTTTCAATTATTTCACATGATCAACACACTAAAGTGAAAAGTTAGTAATCATTTGTAACATCATTTAAATATCAATAGACTAACCCAGATACACTTTGATTGCTGGAACAGTGTTGACATCTAAGAACAAGTGGCAACTTATCATGTCTTTTTTTTTTCTTTTTTGCCTTTTCTGAAGACTTTTGCAACTCCTGATGTCATCGTTTGGCTGTTCACAGAGCAGTGTGCTCAGTTCCCGAGCGTATGAAGAGCCTCTCCTCGCACTTATGTAAAGTTTCAAAAGATTAGCTTTTCTATATATATATATTTACATATATATATATATATATATATATATAAATAGGAGAATGACCAGCAAATTTATTGGGGGATAGATCTCTAATCAGTCCATGAAACTGGACTCAAAGCATCTTGAGCTGTAGATTCAAATTCAAATTTTATTTTTTCACATACGTATACATTCATAGTATGACATGCAGTGAAATGTTTTCTTACAACTGTCCAACAAAAAAGCATAAATAGTTAATAAAAAAAGAAAAGTAAGAGAAATATTTACAATAAAAAATATATATAAAGATAGAATACAAAATAAGATAAAGTAGAATAGAATAAAATTAAATATAAAATAAGAAAAAGACATAAAAAATAAGATATAACAGTAAAAAAATAGAATATGACAGTTCGATTCAACCATTGTGCTCAACATAACAACTACACAAAGTTTGAAAGAAGTTTCAAGGACCTGCACCACAACAGGAAGACTGAAACATTTACAGCTAGAGAAAAACCTTCTGCTGGATGCATAGAGGAAAGGAATTCCTTACTTTGGTTTTAAACTCTAAATCTGCTACGCTCTGTGCAGTTAGCTTCACTTGTGTTTCTCTGTTTAAGAAACACCCAGAAGTTCTAAATCATGATTTTATCACTTCAAAGATAACTTTTAGTCTTGATTTTATGGATTATTTTAATAATTTTAAGAAAATACTACTAAAGAGACTAGTGGAATAAAGTAGCACGACAAAATTGAATAAAACAGTTCCTCATGACTTCTTAAAGCAAGCGATTGATTTTCCAATGATCTCAACACAAAAACGAATATATTTTTTTTTTTCAATCACATCAGTTCAAACGCAAGCTTGTCCTATTAATGAGATCGCTCACCTCGCCGCTTGAATTTTAGCACAAAAAGCACAAAGCAGTCACTTATCTGTTATCACAAAGTTACTCCCTGTTTGTGTGATTCTCCAAGAGGCCGACATTTGAAAGAATGTTGCATTTAAACAGAGTTCCCAACAGGTTACCCAACCCTGATCTGATATCGTGCTACTCCAATTGTTCAGATTTCTTTTTCTCACTGATAAAATATGATTTTGGGTATGGATTAAAATGATCAAACTGTTTTAGGATGTGACAAGATGGGTTATTGGTAATGAACCAATAGGAGTGTTTTTTTTTTACATCTTTCACAAGTTTTGTCAGAGATAATCAGGAGTATCTGAAGAGTAATTGATCGGTTTTGGGGGGTTAGTTCCCGCATTAACAAATAAATTGCTGTTCAAACACCTGGAAATGTGTGTGAGTGTTGTCTGAGTTTCCTTAAAAAGAGGCGCAGGAGAAAGATGTCCCATTCATTTTTAATTCCCCGCCTCCTTTTCTTGTCCTGCTTTTTTTGCTTCCCTCTGGAGTTTAGCAGAGAGACTGAGGTTATAAAAAGAATCACATATATGACAATCGTTTGGAGATGTCAGTTGGACTCTCATTCCATGGTAAAAGGGCTCTAGAGTCTTGTTTTATTTTCTGGTAAAGTAATGAGCATGATGTTCTTGAAAGGCCTAGTCCTTCTGTAAATGCTTGTTGATGAGTCAAAAAAACCTACTGGAATAAGTCTGAGCATGCACAAAACATGGCATCTGCTTGCTCAAAGCTTCCTTGAATGCATCTGATGGAAAACAGCACCAGATGTGCATCAGCAAAGAATTCAGGCATGTAATTACACTAGATTTCAGATTAAATAACACATCAAAAGCATTCAAAGGGAGACTAGAAAGCTTGTATTAAAGCTTTAGCATGAATTCCAATTACAGCATTGTGCTTTGTACCTGTGACCTGAAGTGGCACTGTGTCTTGTTCATCGTTTATCCCGACCACAACCTCGCAGCGATACATCCCAGAATCACTAGATCGCAGTCCTGCCAGCAGCAAACTGGCGTTGTATCGGTTTTCTGAGTATCCAGGCAAGGTGACACGGCCCTGGAAGGCTTTCTTAACCTTGATAATGTTGTCTTTTGCCACAAGAATGGACTGCTGTTTCTGGAGGCCATCCGGGCCACGTTGGCCCCAGAGTCTGGTCCATTTGATGCGTGGAGGTTCATGGGATGGACTCGGGCGCAGGGTGAAAATACACGGCAGCAAGGCTGAGTCCGACAGAGGCTTCTGAACTCTCTGGTGTGTCACTCTCCTCATGTTCACCACAGTATCGCCATTCACCATGTCTGGAAGTGGAAGAGAAATGGATCACATTAACTTAAAGGCAGCATTTTAATGATGATTTCCAGAACTAGTATAAACAAGATGTTTCCACCTAGTGAACAGGTTAAAATGTTAGCATCATTCTAATAACCAAAACAGGCTAGCAACAAAGTAAAATCCTCTAATTTAGACTATCACAATAAATATTTTAAAGATCCTAGAAACGTTTCTATGTTAGCTACATTATGTTTAAATGCTGGTAGCATGGTAGCAACTTTGACAATGCAAAACAACATCGTAAAAACAGAATAAAATATAGCAGAGCATCATGTTAAATGTGGTCATGTTAAAATAATAGCCTAATACTTCAATAAAAACAAACTATGCAATCTTTCAAGTTGTCAGCAATATTCTGAGGACCGTGGTAAAATGCTAACATTGTACATTTTATGCCAAACTAAAAACCACGTTAGCGACTGAGTAAAAGATTTGACAAATGTATGAAAACGTGAAATATGGCCATAAAAATATAAACTATGCAGTGCTTAAATACGCTAACATTAAAACAATTCTATCAAAATAATTGTGACATACAAAGAAACATGCTAATCCAACAAAACTGAAAAAGATGCTAATTTAGTTTAGCATGTTAATTGTGGCAAAACCTTTAAAACATGATTGATGTTTATGTTTCAACAAGTTAGCAACAATGATAGAGTGGCATGTTGAAAGCTAAAATATGCCTTTTTCCAATGTGTTAGCTACATGTTATTACTAGCATAGCATTAAAAAGCTTCATGTTAGGGTTGTGTAAGTATGTAGAGTCTGTACTTGCGCAGTACGGATCATGCAGCCAATATAGATCAAGTAGTAACGGTTGCCTTAAAAATTAACTATGCAGTGCTAAAATATGCAAAATTGAGTGAAAATGCTAATAACATGATAACAACTTGCTAAACTAAAAAATTAAACAGGGTAAAACATGTTACGCTAGCTCTAAGTCAAACATGGTAAAACCTTGTAACATGCAAAGGAACACAATAATCTAATAAAAGTATAAAATACAGTGGTACCATGAGATATGAATGCTTCACGTTACGGAAAATTCAAGATATGAATGGTCATGCGAAGAATATTTTGCTTCAATGATGTAAAAAAAATGACAAGATATGAAAAGCACAAGAAATACATATTTGACATATGAAATTTGGGCAGAAAACAACACTGGGCACTGGACTTAAGTCAACGTGTCACCAAATGTTTTTATTTCCTATTGTCAATTCCAACCCTGATGCTGTGTTTTTGTGCATAGTATCCTGTTCTCCTGTTGGTTGCCTGACGCCCCATGATGTCCCCAAGAGCTCTCCTTGTTTTCATGCACACTTTGGTTTCATGTTGGTGTCTTAAATTCGTAAATATTTTTGGGTTGCTTTTCTGGCAAAGTGTATTTTTATTGCCATGGCTCTCCTCCGCTACCGACCGTTTTCCTCTCCTCCTCCTCCTCCTCCGACACGTCATCACATCGCCTCACTCAAAAGGTAAGAGTTATTAATTTTCATTTATTTTCTTCAGTTTTCATTGTTGTATTTATATTTATTAGATTTATAATGTTACTTTTAAGGATTAAAGATTATTTTTCTCTGTTTTTTCATGTTCTTTTCAGGGTTTTTTTTTATTTTGAGGTATCACTGTATGCTACTTTAAACTAGCATGTTAACGAGCAATGTGGCGAAATCTTTAAACATGATAGATGCTTCAACAAGTTAGTAACAGTATGCTAGAGTGACATGTTGAATTTGATAAAACCTAAAATATGCCTTGTTTCAAGGTGTTAACTACATGCTATTACTAGCATGCAATTAAAAAGCTACATAAACAGTAAAAATATTTTAAAATATATCACAAGAATACAAGAGATGTCTTCAATAATCCAAAGAGGAAGTGTGCCATAGGTGCAAGCCCTGATGATTTTTGGTTGAGTTAGTGTGCGGGAGTTATGTGTGGAATTCTGAGAGCACGCTAGCAACAGGTTAACAAAATGAAACGAGTCTGGTCCTGAAGTTATTTCTTCTAATTAACAACAAAACACCATGATGAATTGTGTGTCAGCCACGAAGTAAAGCAAGCAGTGATATTATTTTTTGTTAACAAGGCAGTGATATATTTAAAAAATAAGAAGCAAAACGATTTTTTTCACCAATAAAAGCAAACACAGACAGATTTATACCACACATTCCTATCCTTTCAGTGAATCAGGGTCGATACTGCTTTTGTCAACAACAGAACGTGCTTTTCATTTAGCAGTGAGATTACATTGAACCAAATATCTTTGTTATCTATTCATCACCCATTTTGCTCATGCTACATATTGATTTTCTTCATTTATTTATGTTAGCTCGAAGACAAAATGAGTTATGATCACCGAAATAACTCTATTTGTCAGTGTACTTACTGCCGGTACTGAGCAAATAGCGTGCAAGTATAAATAATAAATAGACTGTTGTGTTATTTATTTATATTGATTTCAGCATAATAACTTCACGCACCTCTCTCCTCAAAAGACCTTGTAATACATTGAGTGATCACACTATGAGCCTTGGATGTTTGTTTAATCATTTGTTCATGTTTTTTTAGGAAGAATGATCTTAATTAGAGAGTAAATAACATCTAAGTGACGTAATAATAGTAAATAGTGCAGTAAATATAATGTAATAATTCATTCATAGTTCATCCATGCTCTCATTTATCTAAAAGATGGAGGGTAATGTTCTCTCGATTGGTCAACAGCCATTAGTTGGAGTAATAGTGATTCTCTTCCAGAGATGATGGTGGAGGGGAATGACACTTATCCTCACTTCTCTCAGAAATTGACTATACAGAGGTGAAACCAGCAGCTAACCTGTGCTTGACAACATCACTGTTAGCAGTAAAGGAACTTGCGATTTTCTTGTTAAATCAAAACATGTGTCTTCACAAACATCTCAGGTGTCAAATCGGTTGATCCAAAAACAGCCCTCTTAATTAGTGAATAATATAAATCCTGAAGGTATACTTATTTGTATAATCAACTCTTCATATTTCACACATTCATATTAGATACACATGTTTTAACTCCTTTTTAAGAAAATTTTCTAATCAGCCAATCACACAGCATCAACTCAGTGCATTTAGGCATATACACATGGTTAAGACAATCTGCTGCATCAGAATTAGAATGAAAGGTCATTTAAAGTAGGGGTGGTGAAATGAGGAACAAACAACTTGATTTTTTTTCACATGCAAAAGCTAATAAAACAACACTAAAAGTTTCAGAGCTCAAAATGATTTGGGTTTTGAAACAAAAAGTGTTTTACAGCCAGCAGATGAAGAGTTACGAGTATTGAGACAGGGTTTCATGACACAGAAGACTTTCTCACAGTTCCCTGGTCACCAGTCTCGATCTCAAAATTGATGCTCAAACATTAGGGAAAAAGCACCATCAATAATAAACAACACTTGTGCTCATATTGCATCTTTTTTGCTCTGCTTTATACATTTTTTACCTTCACATTCATGTTCTGATAAGAGAGGAAGGAGTCTTATCTCATCATTGGAGTTACGGAACAAAGTTTTTTGTCCAAAATTCTGCGGTCCATTACGGATAGCAATTCTGTTTTTAGCTAATGTGCTTTTTATTCAATTTTACACCAATTTAAGGGGTAAAATTGAACCTCTAGAAAACCCTTTGAGAGAACTGGATGTGGAATTATTGTTGGTGCCTTTTGGGCTGGTCTGAGTATTTAAGAAACTGCTGATCTACTGGGATTTACATGCACAACCAACTCTACAGTTTACACAGAATTGTCAGAAAAAATATTAAATATCCAATGAGCACCAGTTCAGTTGGTGCTACTGCCTAGTTGATGACAAGAGGTCACAGGAGAATAGCCAGACTGTTTCAAGCTGAAGGAAACTCAAATAACCACTCATTACAACCGAGATGTGCAGAAGACCATCTCTGAACACATCCAACCTTGAGGCGGATGGGCTACAGCAGCAGAAGTGTGCTAAGAACAGAAAAACCGAGGCTAAAATTCACAAAGGCTCACCAGAATTAGCCAATAAAATACTTGAAAGAAATTGTCTGCTCTGATTAATCTTGATTTCTGCTGTCAGAGTTTGACTACTACCACAAAAGAGCACGTTTCATCCTGCCTCATATCTGTGGTTCAGGCTGGTGGTGGGGGTGTAATGGTTTGGGGGATATTTTCTTGGAATACTTTGGGCCCATTAGTACCAATTGAGCATTGTTTTAATGTCAGAGCAAACATGAGCAATGTTGCTGCCCATCTCCATACCTTTATGATCACATTGTACCCTTCTTCTGAAGCTACTTTCAGCAGGATAATGCAGCATGCCATGAAGCATGAATAATCTCAGACTGGTTCCTTGAAATTGACGATGAGTTCACTGTCCTCAAACACCCTCCACAGTCACCAGATCTCAATCCAGTATACCTTTGCGATGTGCTAGAATGGGATATCTGCATCACGGATGTGCAGCCAACTAAATAAACAGCAACTGCCTGATGCAATAAAGTCAATATGGAGCTCACTCTCTGAGGAATTTTTCTAGTGCCTTGTTAAATATATGCCTTGAAGGATTAAGATAGTTTTGAAGGCAAAAGGAGGTCCAACCTGGTTCAAGCAAGCTGTACCTAATAAAGTGGCCGTTGAGTATTTGTGGTCTAATCTGCTTTATCCAACCATTTTCAAGAAAAAGTCTCAAAGATGCAAGAGGAAAATTAAAGGGAGTAAATCATATCTTACAAATAATCTCAAGAGAGTATTTAATCCTCCAAAATTGCCTCAACCCCTCAAAAACTCCTTCCTTTTCTTTTCTAAAAGCTCCAGGGATTTGCTCATGATACAAAACCACAACATTTACCTTGCTTTCATGTGAACGGGGAGAACGAGTTCCCCAATCCATCAGTTCCCATGTGCATATACTCCCAAAAGCATTTCTCTGATGCTTCTAAACAGATATTCCTCAAATTAGACAACGTTTCCCTCTTACAACTATGTGAAAATGGGCTTCTTTCATAACATGTGTGTGTGTGTGTGAGCGTCTAATTTGTCATGTTAAACAAAGAGAAGTCAAATGTTGATACCTCCTTAAGCACAAATGATGTCTCTGCGCCAACTAATCAAAAATAGCTGCGGTTCCACATGGGTAAATAATGAATGTTAGTTGCATGGTGAAATGTAGCAAATCTGCATTTAGATGAGAATGGTTTCACAACCACGACCCCCTGGAGATTGTCTTTTTGTTTGACATTCTGCCAATGTTTTTAATCTTTCCTCGTCTGTCTGAAGTCAAGTGAAGGAAAATGTTTAATATCAACCCTGGTTAACGAAAACTGAATGGAACAACATATATGTTTATATTTGATGATATATATATATATATATATATATATATATATATATATATATATATACACACATATAGTGTTGTATGTAATATTATTTGAACCAATCATTCAGTAAATCAATAGCTTTGTTTGACCTACTGTTTCCTTGGGCTTGTTATCTGCTTGATGTAATAACAATATTATTTTCAACCGTCATGCCTATGAGGCCCCCTTTTCTTTCATGGTCAGCTCGGCCTAACACACTTGTGTTTTTTGGGGGGCGTTATTCGTTTTTTGAGGTGTTATAGACAAATATTCATGTAAAGAGCCAGTTTTTTTAAACATGGTTGGTTCTAAATAGCAGTTTTGAAGGTCGTTTCTAAATGGAATCTTTGTAAACTTGTGCAAAGTATAGCAATTCAATATAATGTGTTCAATACAGTGTAATCCTGCATTGCTAAAAGATCTTCCGTATTCCGTGCACGGGATCGGTTTCTTCGTCTTAACAGGAGCTGCAAAACCTTATGAGATAAAACACTCACGATATTCCTGCTCAGGGATTAAAACAGCTGCAATTTTATCTTGTTTTTCCCAAAAAACAAGTTATACTTTGTCCATTTGTGGTCTTTGCGTGTCTGTGGACAGCTCCTGCTACATGATGTAATCATCTGGAAGACCAATTAGAAGCTGATGCTTCTGATTGGTTTAGCTCGTTGACTGATACCTTTTTAGCCGACGCGCTCACACTAACAGCAGAAGAGAAACTCATGCCGGACAGGGCTATTTATTTACAGAGTGGTGTCAGCTATATAGTTTGCTGTTGTGAACAATGGCTGGCATTTTAGTATTGATAAAACAGTGACATCACTTTTTGAGAAAGTTTATCACAACAACAGCATATTCTATTGAGTTCTAAAGTTAAGCTGGAAGTGGAAAAATAATGACTTTAATAAATAAAAACATGGTTAAATATGTTTAAATGTTTGAGATTTAATGACAATCATTAACACTTTAATAAATAATGTAATGCAATAAATAACCTCTCAATGTCTGATCATTGTGTTATGTTTCCAGGTTATGACTAATTTTTTACAATTTACCTGAAACTGTTGCAGCAAAATGGTTGCCTTTTTGGTGATAAAAAATAGCTGAAAACCTCAGTTAATTAGGTTTGTATAACCATCATTCCAGAGGAAAAACTTGCTCATATTTGTACCAGAAATAAAAATGTGACAATATCGTAATAAGTATCACTATCGACAGACATGAAAAAAAATCTTGTGATATACTTTTTGGCCATATAGCCCATCCCTATAAAGGAATAACAAAGATCAGTACCCATAATTAACCCAAATCAAGCCTTTGTACAGTTTTGAGCTTACTATGTTAAAAATAAATATTCTGGTAAGTCTGAATTTTCAAATATGTTTGGTTCAAGAGAGAAAAACCAAGACGGCTTAAAAAAGTATAGGAGCAGTCAACTCTTGCAGCTGTTCCCTTCTGCAGTGTATTGTGACTATCTATTGTTATCTTTGAACACCTGAAATGTGTTAGGTGCTGTCAGAAGCCTTTATCAACCCAGAATAGGGAATACAAGACAAGCGCTCTAGTTTAGTCTCTTCCATGCATACGTTTTTCCTTCATCCCTCTTTTTTTCTCCTCTGCAGGCTAATGTAATTGGTTGCTTGCTGACAGTGGCCCCATTGTCTTCAATTACCCAGCAGCCACCAAATGACTGATCGATTGCAGGCTGGGGTTATGCTGACAAGCAGACCTTTTGTAGGCATTTCATTTATTTCTTTTGACAGTGATATTTGCGGAATTTTAAGAAATAATGGAGTTTTTATTTCTGCTGTGACAGGAAGGAGCCGCGCCATTAATAATGTTAATACATCAAAAATTATAGCAAACTCAATTGGCCTGCTTTAGCTTCACAAATTTCTTTACATGGCTTTATAAGATGACAGAAGTACAAAGACATATCTTAATTGAACTGTTAACAACTATGATGCTTTTTAACAGTTGTCATGGCAACAGAAGAACAAAGCTATAGTGACAAATCAGATTTCTCTGACAGCAGCCACTTTTCCAGACCACCGCTTGGTAAATTGCCCTTTTTGGCTGATGTTTTGTGTACCCCAGGATCTTTCTTCTAGTTACTCAACCACAAACCGAGACTGTCCTGCAGCGTATAATCACTAACTCACGCTACATGCCCCCATTGACTCAAAGGCAATCTCATCTCCTAGGTTTAAGGCTAACATTCTCAACAGGAGCAATAAGCCTGACATAAATCATCATATGAGCCATTTCCATTCAAAACAGTCGCTCTATCATTCCCCATCTTAGAGAGCTCTCCAGTGGTGTCTTTCATCCTCAGCCACCACAGATCCTCCAAAGCTGCGCTTGAGACGTAGATTAAAAATGAACAGGTGTGCTGATACGAGACGTCATAATGACATTCCAGGGTGAGTTTTTTTTTTCCAGAACCCCCCCCGAAGACTCCCGACATATTCACAGAGCCATGAATATTAACCGAGCCCGGGGCGCGTGAGCTCAGTCTCTCCTGTCTTGCTTCCTGCTGCTTTCTCAAATTCACACCCAAACAAAAAAATATTCCAAGTCTAGAAGCTTGACGGTATTTCTGGCTCCTGCCTGGATAATGACACATTTAGTTAGTGAAAAACAGGTGATGCTGTATAAAGATGCGTATGTATCCAACACCTGCATAGACTTGAGATAACAGCTGTTTAACCCGAGTCAGATTTTTACAGTATAAAATAGGAGTTTTGATTGAGTCTTGACCCATTGAATGATGATTAGTGATGTGTCATTTGTGAACGATTCGTTGAAGAAAGAACTGATCTTTATAGTGAGTCATGAGGAACAACTCCTCCTAGTGAACGATTCGTTCTCGCCATTTCAATCAATCTCAAGATTGCTTCTCAATGGACAAAGAGTTCAAATGAAACGAGCAGTTCATTTGAATTGCTCTTCAACTCGTTCGTATTGCTTTTCAATGGCTACAGAACCCGGATGTTAGAGACAATTAGTTCATTTCAATCGCTCGTTCACATGTGATGTTATTTCAAGCGGTATTGTGGTGATATTTCTCATGTTTTGCCGAAATTAATACTGAAGCTCATTTTTCACTGAACACAGCAGGCACATCATGGATTTTACTGAAACAAACAACCTAATATTGATATTTTAGTAGAATCAGAAGAAGTTTTTCTGGTGTGGTCATAATCAAAAGATGAATGTAATTTGTATTTTGCTTAGTTTTGAAATTTTTTGTCAAAACTATTTGCAAGCAATGTTAAGGAATTAAGGAAATAATTTTTTACGAATGAACAAAAAGAATGAATCTTTCTAAGAGTAGTTCTGCTGAGTGAAGTGAATCAAAATAACCAATCACTAAAATGAATGAAACTTCCCATCACTAATGATGACGTTTTGCCAGTTTAAAGCTGCACAATTTTGGAAAAAAAATCTAAATTTTTTGGCTCAAAATAATGATAATTCTATCACGAGGGCAGGTCTTGACCAATTTGCTGCCCTAGCAAGAGTTTGCCTGACCCAAACACTGATTTATGCCTTTTAACCATGACTAACTTCACACAGCTATCGGAACTACATGATGATTGGGTAGCTCAGTTTCTAGTCTTGTATATAAACAAACACCTAATTTACATTTACATTTCTGCTTTTGGCAGACGCTTTTGTCCAAAGCGACTTACATTAGGGGAGAGGCAATATGCAATTTGTTACACCGTCAAAGTCTATCTCAGCTCGCTCATAATAGAAGTTGTATCAGGTGATCAATAAACCATAGCAGGAAGAAAATAGACAGAGGAGGAAAAAGAGACTAATGACATCAACACGTTTTCAAACCATTATAAAAGCACCGCAACATAGATTTTTTTTGCCATTTCCTTTCAAACCAGGAAGTGCAAAAATGAAAAGAATAACTAAAACTTCACCTTGTTCTCGCTTGTATCTGAAAGTGTCTTTTACTGTATGAGATGGTTCACTCCAGCACTTTGAAGTACTAAAAGGTACTCACTCTCTTACAAACCAAAGTTGGCCAATCAGAGGGTTTACATCTACAAATCTTTTTTGTGAAATGCGTTTTCAACCAATGTAAATATGGTTGTCACTGAAAACGTCTGCCGTGTGAGCAGACAGTCGTCTAAAGTTAGGTAAACTTAATATTACTGCTTTATGTGCCTTAACATTCCACCATTATGTATTTAGCATAGGATATGCACCGATGACACCATCTATAGTTATGGCGTCTAAGGTATACGCATCCTACTTTCCCTCTTGATGCATAACAGAAAGTGACTGAACTGCAGTTCCCCGAGTGACCACTTGAGGCTGACTCCAAAAAATAGCAAATTCTCATTCACTTCAATGTTAAAACTGACCAATTTTGAAGCTAAAAAACAAAACAAATAACCACCCTCAGATCGCTAATTTTGACCTTCATGAACACTGAGGGAGGTGAATTATTTTTTACATTAGTTTGTTTAAGATATATAAAATTTAAACCTTCAGCCAATCAGAATCCTTCTCTGCGACCATGTCCTGCCTCTGTGGACACTCTTGTGGGAGACTATAATTTGAATATCTACAAGTTTGTTTTTTTGTTGTTGTTGTTGCTGTTGTTTTTTTTTAGAATGAATGAACCATCAGTAGATAATGAATAATAAAACAACATGCATTAGAGTGAGGGTTGACAAGTCTTTAGATGTTAATGTAAGGAAATGAGGCTTTACGCAAATGAAAGTGTCCTTTGAGCACTCTATATTTACTGCAGATAGAAGTGGCGAGAAGCAGAAAGCAGCCTAAAGGTGTTTATCAACGATGACCAAAGAGAATCATGGGTTTCTGGTCTCAGAAAGGTCTGTAATAGTAATTACCTCAAGATGAAAGGAGCAGCAAAAAGCATGGTCTACCCAAAAATGAAAATGCTGTTATCATCTATTCTACACTTCGTTCCAACCCTGAACAACTTTCTTTCTTTCATCAGCAGAACGCAACAGCAAGAGCTTCTTTGTCATTAACAAAAAAGGTGTTTTAAGAGAAGCAAAATCATACATTTTTAATCAAATGATGCTGAGCTCATGATAAACTTGTTTCTTCCAGAGAAATCATTTCGAAAGGTAACAAGCTTTTGTGAATGTAGCATTGGATTATCAGCCAAATGCTTAAGAAAGATCCACACCAACATCACTTCTGGTTCTTAAAAATAAAATAATGTTAAACAAACCAAGATAAGCAAATGAAACATTATGTGTTATTCATGAGTCTACTGTGTAATGCAAATTTCATTAGGCAAATGTTAATTCTTTATTACTTATAGATGCACATTTTACATGAAAGTTAAAAACATTGATACTTTTTAATCATTTTTCTACTTTTCCATATGAAATAATTTGCATTTGTATTCAAGGGTCTCTTCAGTCGCGCTTACAGACTCGAATCTGATTGCTTTTTTGCTCATGTGTGACCTGTTTCAGATATTTTCAAGACAGACTGAACATCTCAGTTCATTTTTTAAAAATCCAATGTTTCGTCACATCAAACAAAACTTAAATAAAGTTGGCTTTGATGAGATATTTAAGTCAACAACGCCAGAAGATTGCCATTAACTGTGGATTCTGTGGGATGTAGTTTCCTCTCCGGTTCAAGCATTACAAATTGGAGCAGCATTTGTTCACACTGAAGACACATAGCAGGTGCATGTTATTTGTAATGTGAATGAACAAGACAGAGGCAACTCATTTTGGAGGGGTATTCACCACTTCACTCTTCCACTTTGTACAAAAGAGAATTGGACACACTTTTGTCTCAAATTGATGCACAAAGCACTGCTTACTGCTACTGAGATAGACCAACATCGAGGCACCAGACAGACAGCCAACAATAATAAACATTTGGAGGCAGTGTCACCTGTTAAAAAGTTTCTAAACCGAGTCACTAAGTTTGTTTGATTGATAGCTCATTTTCACATAACTGCATTGATGAGAGCAGAAAAATGGAGAGATTGAAGAGGGACTGAATCTGACTCACTGAGTTCCAGGGTGAAAAGAAGACACAGAGCTGTGAGAGACCGGAGCACACTCGAGCGAAGCCTCCCCAGCATTCTGCATGACAAACACAGAGAAAATACGTTAAAGAGATCATATTAAAAATGTATTAAATGAACTTTCCCTTTCGACAGAAGCACCCGGAGTAAACCCATGCAATCAGAGAAGATGCAAACTCCACACAGAGATACCAACTGACCCAGTCAAGGCTCGAACCAGCAACCTTCTTGCTGTGAGACGATTGTGCTACCCACTGCACCACAGACTTCAATAAACATTTGAGACAGCAATGTTCTTAAGTAAATATTTTCAAATTATTTAGAATATATATATATATATAATTGCCAAGATACTTCTTAGTCTCCAAAAATTGAGTCGCATTTGTGATTTCGAGCACTTGTCGGTTAGAAGATAGCAACAACTAAAAACTGCAGTAAAGGCTGTGAGACGAGACAGAAGAATGCTGCTGTGTAGTTCTCTGTAGATTGCATTTGATTGGTTCTACCTATCCACACTGAATGCAACATTCAATCACAACAGACTCATCTCATAATCGCTGTAAGGAGCATCACATAAAGGAGAGGTTTGGAGCACAAAGACTCGTAACACAAATCATTTGGGAGTCTTTGGGAAAACAGCTAAATATATCCAAATTATAAGAAAATTAAAGTGTTTTTTGATCTTGGATCTTACTGCTGGAACCAAAAGCAAACTTTCAAAATCATAACATTGCAATTTGAATGGAATATCCATTAAAGAACCTTCTGCATATTCTGAGCTTGAATAAAAGATCTGGATAGGTTCTCAGATATAGTTTCTACGATTTACTTTGTTTTCTCCAGTTGTTTTGATGGATCTAATGTACAGATAGAAAGCAAAAGCAGATGAAAAAGAAGAGAAACCAATCACCCATTCAAGGTGGCCACTTTGCAGGGACACTGATCTCATTCTCTTCAGCCAAACCTCACATTATCCAACGTAGATGTGAAGCGGCCAGAGAGCCGGCAGAACATTATAGATGCTACGGTTAGGATTGGCTTTGACCGAGAGCTAAATCCGAGCTGATGTCTGACAGATTAAACATAGAGAACGAGTACAAGATACATTGGGTCACTTGCAAGGACGAGGACTAACTGGGAGATAAGCTGTCAGGACAAACAAGACGGATGGTTCATTTGTGAACGCAGTTTACTAATTGCTCCAAATTAATTTGATGTCATCTAATGGCTTGAATGTAAGCTGTATAAATTCACTCAAGGCAAAGATTTTTTTCTAGAGCATCAACCTTCTAGAGGAGTTCAAATTAAAACAGATTGTAAAGCAGACAGAAGGGTGGGTAGGTAAATAGGTAGATGGTGAGTGCATGAAACTTTAAAAAAATTGCGTTATTTTAGAATTTTTTGCATGTTTACATGCACATCAGTAAACTGGCTTCTCAAAAAAAAATCTGCATTATATTGGTTATGGTATTCAGTTCATTGTTTCCCTGTGCTTCACCTTATTCGATTCACTCCCCCTCATTTTCCTCTCCACACCTGTCAGCATTTATCAGGTTAAGTTAGGCTGCAATCCACACTTTGTATTTACCACTCCACTTCCCATAATCCCTTGTGCACCAAATGTTTTATTACCTGTATGTTTAGTCCTGAAACTTGATGGTTTTGAATCTCATCTGTGTTCATCTGTCTTCCCTCTGCATAGGTTTTTTTGTTTTTCATTTCTATGTTGTAAGTAAATGTGTTTCAACATATTATTTTCTCCTCCACATTCGAACCCTGACACACTGAACTCTGAACGCAATGGGGAAACATCTAGAATACGTTTATATCTTATACAATCTTAGAAAAGTTTTGTGCTGTCTGCTATGACTTTCAAAAGCACACAGTTACACAAAAACAGAACATGTCGTAGATCAAACACTTCAGAAAGACAGATGAGTAGCTAGAAACTAGAATGACAGATGGTCAGAAAGACAGAAACAGAACTCTGCTGTAGTCAGGTAAAGTCGATCAATTCTTTGAAATATCATCTGATATCTTCATCTGATGAATCACCAAATCAATCACAGCTGCCTAACCTTGATTTCGTGCTCCAGCTACTTCACACTACAACACTGACCTCCATACTCACTCTGGATTAAAGTTTTTATTGTATCTAAAAAAATCTTCAAAATGCAACCACTAGGGAAAGGGAGAAAAGAGAAAAAAATACTACTACATACAAGATAAGTGTCACAGAGGCTAACCTCGTCACTCCCTCCTCTAACCAGCAGAGGGCACCCTCGTTGCACTAACTCCTGCTCCTCCACCTGCACCACACTACATTTCCCAGACACCCCAGGGGCATCGTGATTACACACCCAGCTGAAGAACATTACACCCCAGGTCCGCCATGATTACACATCCAGCTGAGGAACATTATCACCTGTATTTAACAGACTGATTCCCTTTGCTCGAGGCGAAGTCTTGTTTGTCTCTGTGCTGCAACTCTGAGCAGTTACCCTGTCTATAAGTCTGCCTGTTGTGACCCTGCCTGCTTTCCGATTACGATCTTTGCTGCCTGCCCTGACTACCCGCCTGTTCATTGACGACGTTGTTAATAAAAGCCTGCAAATGGATCCCAACTCGAGTGATGTTATGTTACAATAAGATATATTTACTATATCCGTCACCGGCCACTTTATTAGGTACACCTGTCCAACTGCTTGTTAATGCAAATTTGCAATCAGCCATATCCCATTGAAGAAACTCAATGCATTTAAGCATGTGGACAAGGCTGAGTGAAGCTTTTGCAGATCAAAGTGAGCATTACAACGAGGAAGAAATGTGATTTAAGGGACTTTGATTGTAGCATGATTGTTGGTGCTAGGTGGGCTGCTCAGAGTTTTTTTTACAAACTGTCTATCTACTAAAATTTTCAAGCACAACTATCACTAGGGTTCTTTGGGTGCAAATGCCTTGTTGGAAGTTCTGGAGGCAAAAGGGGTACCAACATAGTACTAGCCAGGTGTACCTAATAAAGTGGCCGATGAGTGTGTATAATCAAAATTTGTGCATGGGGACACTTAACAGAGTATTTAATAAACAAAATAGTTTATTTTTGAATCCTAAACATATTGGGGTGTTTAAGCAAATCTAGATTTAGGATTATAAAGTTTGGTCATAATAATAAAGATGTTGATCACAGACTTCAGATTTGTATACACAAATACATATTTTCAAAAATTTTATATTCAAAAATATATTTGCACATTTTAAATATTTTGTTCTGATATATATATGGGGATTCCATCTTTGTAAGGTGGTTCAGTGCTATAGATTTTGTTTCCTGCAAAAGTAAACATTTTAGGTGAAAGTTTTTCTTAAAAACCTATTATTGAACATTCCAGCTAATATTACTAAGCCATTTTTGTATACTTTTGGTTGCTTTCAATCTTGAGAGTAATTCCCAGTTTTGTTTATCTGTGCCTTTGTCAAAATAGTGTAACAAAGCAAGAAGTAGTCAAATGTATATAAAACCCCTTAACAAAGGATGCGGCTGTGTTAGCCAGAAACAATCTGGCAGAAGGTTTAAGGTTCTTTAAGCTTAGGTTCAACTCTTTTCATGTTATTTTCCTAAAGAAACAGTTCATTTTGGATGCTGCCCACTTGCTCTTTGTTGTGGGAGGAAACGTGTCCTCTGATCTGTTAATCCTGCCGTTGTCTCGATCATCCTGGCAAAACCCATGTAGACTCTTCTTACAGATAGTGCTTTACTGCCAAAGTAGAGGCTAAAGGTTTTATAATATAATTCAGAAAAGCGCAGCATTTGGTGTTTTTAGTGTAGGTTTTTGCCTGAGAAAGTTATATAGCGCACTGACTCCCACATGAGTTTTTTATTCATACAGCTATAGGGCCAGAGGTTGAATAAAAGAAATGCGCCAGAAATCAACCTTACGTTAACATCAAATATGATAAGGTTAGCACACTCGACGGCATGTTTATGACACAATATGTATGCAATTTTACCACAAAACCAACAGCATTCCTAAGCATAGATCACACTTATCAAGTACAATATGCCAACAAAGAAATAGCCCAATGTCTTATGCTGTGTTTTTAAAAAAATGACTTTTATTTTACAAACTGTTAATTGTTTAACTCTTGTTAAGCGTTGAACAATTAATCACATTTGCAATTAAATCACAATCGCAATTCAAATCACAGAATTTTGAATCGCTAATCATTGGTTTTTCTTCTTTATGTTTTCTTCTGTGATCTAGCAGCCACTCAAGCCTCTATTCTCATTCGAATTCTCAGAATGTTATTTTCTGGGCTTTCGTCTAACAAAACAAGTACATCCGTTGGGTATGAACGTCTCGTAAATCTCTTTTCTTGAGATTGGTTTGTTTGCAATTCCGTACTGTATGTTGAGATGTTGGTCAATTAATGTGTCTCTGGATTTGCCAGGGATAAACACTCAGACTCTGCGGCAAAAAAAACTGTTAATTTCATCTCCACTGGGTGGTGTCTCTATCTCATAAATGAGTAAGCCTTAAAGTCAGTTTTTTTTTTCATTTTAAATATCACAAAATGTAGATACGTTGATGTTTTCAAGGTTTATAGTAAAGGAAATGCCTCGGAAACATCATCTAACACTGTGGTATTGATTTACGTGGGTTCAAGGCCTTGTCAGTAATTACATTTTTTGCAATACCTAATAAGCAGTTAATAAAGAATAACAATGAAACAAATGTGGATGGCAATAAAGAACAAGAAAATGCAAATAATTGTCAGAAATGTCTTTGATAAAGATGTGTTCAAAAGGCTCGGCAAGCCCATTTTATTTCTATAGTAATTTTTCTAGAGGTAGAAATCTTTAGTTATCGATGTAATTATGATTCGGGGTGGACAGTAGCAAGCGTTGATGCACCATTGGCCACTAAACAATCAATTGATAGATTTAAAACATATTAAAGGGTTCATTCGTTCACTTGGCTTACTATAGAATGAGCTTTCATAACTTATACCAAGCAGAAAGCAAGTTTTACATCAATGAAATGTTAATGTTAAGTCAATGAGAAGAGGCGAGCATGTGGAGAAAGCAGAAAAGCAGAGCAGATATTGATTTCCTGCAACAGGGAGCATGCTTTCTAGCGGTGCCAAACAAAACAGGGAATTCTGAAGATAAAAAAAATCTGAACTTTTGGCAGAAATCTGCTTCCCCTAACCAATCAGCTTGTTCTAGTTTAGTGACTTTTTTTGTCCAGAGGGAAGCCTCAACATCAAATAGCAGAGCAACTTAAAATCACAGCGAATGGAGAGCTGATGCTGTATCTGAGAACACAAGGATCTTGCTCGAAGGAGAGTCAGTGAAGAGAAGGAGAATCAGCTATAGCTATAGCAGGTTAGCTAGCATTGTGTCACTGACAAGTTGGTGCATTTCCAGCTGAGGAGAGTCGAAGGGACACTTATTTAAAGGAGAGGAGAAAGGACACTGAAGACCCTCCTACATGTACTCACCTATTTTGTTGCTGCGTCTGGGGTGACTTTTTAGAGGAGATGATTTCAGGTTTTATGCGTTCACCTTGCGATGGAGCACTTTATCTGTTTTTTGGTGTGAACACAACATAAGAGAGCTGAAGTCTGCCTCTTGCCTGCACGGTCTAAATTACATGAAAAAAAAACATGCCTGATGAAACTAACTTGATGTTAAAAACATGCCTCAAAACTTCTTCAGATGAGTTCATGCATGTTTATGTAAATCCTATTTTCTTTTTTTAACCCGGTAACCAATCAGATAAACCAGCTCATCTCAATGAAGAATGTACGCGCTGACAGACCCAGATGTGTAAGAGTAGTAGAACTGCATTGATAAAAAGGGAAATTTTGGGTTTGGATGTTCTGGGCCCAAGGTGATTGTTGGCTTACCCAAAAATGATTGCAATTATCTGAAATGGGTGGAATTCTGAGTGCCAACCAGAAAAAGCCTGCAGGGGGCATGGTGGAAGCATGACTTTGGGAGGAAAAGAAGGTATACTGCACGTTTTGTGGAGCAAAACCATTTGAGGTGATTAGGTTATTAAGGGTGCAGTGATAGTCTTGAGGGGTCAAATATTTATTATAAATTATTTAAAAGTAGCGTCATATGACACGTTTACATCAAAACTGAAAACACATTTGTTTAGGGTTGCTTTGGTGGTTGGTTGTAACATACTATGGATCTTTAGTTTGATTTAGTTTGTTCTTATCTTCTTTTTATATGTTTTGTTTTGATTGTATGAATTGTGTTAATCTTGAGTAGCAGCTTCCTTTCATTTTGTGAAATACATGAGAAAGTTCTTTGATTTTCTTTTCCTGTGGCAGAAACTCGAGAGGGACGGCTACAAAACATCTTAATGTATTTGTCATTGGCAGCCTTGGCTCTCTGAGTTATTGGACATAGCCATGAATCAAGTTAAAATGGCGCAAAACACATAAACATGGGCTTCCAAACAGTCTCCACACACTAGAAAGAAGTATTCTCATCTTCCAAATGCAGGACAGTTTCCAATAAGAATCTTTTATGCCATCCAACAGAAAAGATTGATTGGTTTTGTCTGCTTTCCAACATTTTGTTTTTTGAGGGTCACCATAAAAGCACCAACCAACAAATGATTCACAACCATTTCTTTAAGAGAGGTTTTGTGCACAAGACAAATGCAATAAGATCAAGGGTTTGGTTAAAATGTCCCGACCTCATCAACCACATTAATGCCAACGCAGACAGGAAGTGACCATCGTTCAGAACAACAGCGACCTGGAGGTGTAGAAGAAAGAACAGGAACTTAATGGAAAGGTTATTCCGTTAAAGACTGACTTTACACTTTTCAAGCCTCAGCATCTCATGTAATTACTAAAAAAACTGGGTTTATTAAAAAATAAATAAATAAAGGTTATTGACTGGTCAACTGGGAAAAACATCAGCTAATAAAAATACTGTAAAGAAAATGAGCAAAAATTAGCATATACTTAACAGTTTTTAATTTTTTTTCAAGGTTTTACGGTCCTCCTCTCAACAGCGGCAACAATGAAACAAAGTCTAATTACCATATGCAAAAGCCCAGATGAATTCAAATCAGTTGGCACTTGAAAACTACCCTGCGCCATGTAAATTTGGAGACTGATACAGAGCCTTCTGCGCCGTCTGGAATGAGAGTGTGCGGTGAAAACTCTTCCTGAGACACTCAAGAAAAGCATATGGTCAGACAAACATTGAGACTACTCCTCCTACCACTGAATAAATGACTCCATTTGTGTAATTCCAAAAAAATATGTGTTTCGTGTAGATTGAGACACAACTTCCTGCTTCCTAGATCATTACTGGAGCTCTCAAGCATGTGAGCATCTTGTGTGTTGCATCTGCCTGACAGCTTGTCTTGTGCGTTTCCACTGGTGTGTACGTGAGAGTACTCGAACGCCGACATGAAAAGATGCAATTAAGCTGGAGCTGAGCAGAGAGCAATATTAACTCTGAGCACCAGCTGAAGTGGGTTTCACACATCCTGTTTGACGATGGCCACCGTGCTACCCAACTAAATGTGTTGTCAATTAAAAAAAAACGCAAGGCTATAATATATTTGAGTTTGGAGGCTAAATGTCATAGTTTTTATGAAAAAGAGGCCAAAGAATTGTTTTTGTTAAAGTTTTGGGAGCTGTCAACCAAACAAATGAGCGCAAAGTTTGTACGTGAGTTGAGGTGCCAGTCACACTAGCCTTTACTATTAGCTAATCGACGAGCTCAAAAACCAATTAGCAATCAATAGGGTGTCACATCACGCTACTGCTGAGCCATGAATCAAATTTTTATAAAAGATTTCGATTCCAGGCCTTAAAAATCATAAAAATTATGTAATCAAGAAAGAAACACTTTTTTTGTCTTTATTATGTATTTTCTTTCTATGCATTAACTCACTGCTGATGTACATTCAGGTGCGGTGCTCTCAGTCTCGAGCGTGCTGTTTCTGAGATTTCCACTTACATTATTTCCCCACAGTAGCAGATTGACGCGTTGTTCAGTTATAGTTTACCTAACACAGTGGACAAAATTGGAGAGGATTGCTCCACACAAGACATAAACAAGGTCATGTGCGGTGATGTCCTCTGTAGTCTAGAATGCTTTGTAATGCTAAACGCTTCATTTTCCCTTCAGGAGGTCCTCACTGGCTCAAATACTCATCTATTTAAAAAGATAAAACATAAAAGTTTGTGTCGCTCAGAAATAGTGAAAATAACACTGTAGTTAGCGCTAGCGTGCTTGCATGCTAACATTAGCATGTTGTGATTCTGATGCGAGTGAACTCAAGCACTGTCATGAAAGTCTCGATGTTATGGGAGGAATATAATCTCATTTGATTATGGAACCTTGTTCCTGTTACACAAATATGTAATTTAATTGCGGTTTTCAAATTCATTTATTTATACATTTTTACTTACATATTATTTATAATTTACAATAATTAAAGGGTCACATTAAAAAACTAAACGTGTTTTCACTTGAAAGGCCATCCTATTCTTTCCTCTAGTGTTTTTTTTAATATCTGGAAAACAACATGTAACTGAATGGCAAGGCAGTTTATTTGCAGAGAAAAATAATTGTTTAAAATAATCCTTAATAATTGTTTTTCATTATTATCTAAATAACTGTGTTTATAATTTTTCATGTAATCGAGCAGCTCCACATCACGGTCTTCTTTTTAAGAAGTTAAGAAACTTACTACAAGCGTACTAACTACTAAAAGCTCACTACAGTTTTTTGTGGGATGACGATTTAACAATAAATGTGTTCTATGCATACAATTTAAACCTTAAAAACCGTTTAATCTTTAAATAAGCGATTGATCATTCGATGTTTGGATTTATCGTTAGGTGATACTTCCTGCTCTAATTATGACTTATTTTGCGAACTGATATTTTATGTTAAACAGCTTGCAACAGTTACTGTTTTTTCAAAGAGAAAAATGTAAGGAAAGCAAGTATGGAAATTCACCAGACCTCAAACACAAACCACTAAAACTCCACTCCATCTCCCAAATGCTGTTAAAATTAAAGTATTGATTTCGGTTAATGAAGACGACTAGGCAATTTGCCTTTTATAGATCCCAAAAAGGACATCAGGGACGAAATGTGGCTCCTTTTCATGGCCACCAACTGAACCCTAAACGTGATTAACTAGACCTTTTCCTTCAGTCAGATGGCCAATCCAGCAGCTAATTGAGCTTGGCAATAAGCGCTTGGCTGGTTGAAGAAGCTGACTTCTCTTGAAACGAACCGAAAGAGATGAGTTTTCAGAACTCTGCACACTAAAGCTGGTAACAAATGAGCTGCAGGGAAGCTTAAATTTAAAGAGGCAGACTCCTAATTTGCAACCTGACATCTCTTCTGTGCATCAGTTCCTCTTTTTACTGCCAGATTCAAAAATGAGAGGAAAGCATTGTAAGACATGCAGGTGAGTGATGAAATTGTTGCAATGATTAGAAGCATCCACAAAGAAACAAAGACGGCAAAGGAGAATCTTCTCTCCCGAGTCTCTGTGGGAGAGAACAAGCTCACAGGAGAAATAAATGACCCAGCTTCTGCCTGTGAACAGTATAGATGCCTCATTTAATCAAAGTTCCCAGACTGCTGGCTTTGAAAGCTATCTAGGAAGTGTGCATCAAATGGTGCCTTTGAACGTTTTCCAAAGCGCACATGAAAAACTGCATAAAAAAGTGAGAAACTTGTGTTGTGTCGCCAAATCAGGAAGGGACGAGAGCGCAACTGACAAAATGGCAAAAGAGAGGACAGGGTTAAAAGAGAAAATTTGACACAACATGCGACTTCTATCTGTCCTGTGTGTGAACGTAATCCTGCTCGCTGTGAGGCGCGCATGCGTAGAAAATCACTTTAATCAAAACTACAGTAAACATGGACGAAAATGTGATTTGAGCCGATTGTGTGGCTTTATTTGAGCTCATTTCCAATCAGAACCATCATCATTTCAACCAAATCATATCAAGAAGAAAAAAGAAGAAATATTACTTATTGAAATGCTACTTAACTTTCTTTCCAATGTCTGCTTTCAGCTTATCCTCCACGCTCAAAAATGTGACGTCTGTCCCCATACAATGATGTAAAAGTCTGCTAAATGGCTGTTCAGAGGTTGCATTGCATTCAGGACCAGATATGAAAGCAACCTGGGTCAGATTTGAAAAAAATTAAGCTGGTCGGACCGTCCTGAAAATATTAGATACAGGTCAAATATGGGCAAAATAAATATGATTTGGGTCACTTTAGGCTTACTTACTCTACCCACATCATAGCTAACTACTTTTTACTACCCACTTACTACCCCCAGACCATCTCTAAAGACTTTTGCCTGGATCATTGTCACTTTTTTATTTATTTTTTATATAAATACATACTTGTATCTATTTAATTTTTCCTAATTCTACTTCATATTTAATGTTATGTGTATGCACCTGGTGCCTGAGAGTAAAGAAATGTCAATTCTCTCTATGTTGACTTTGACCTGACCGACTTTCTGGCCCTTTTCAGGATTGACTGTATCCAACATGGACGTGGTGAGAGTGACATCTCATCCAGAGCATTCAAAGCACCATTATCTTTTCCTCCGGACAGCACATCTCTACCAGAGAGTCAGAAATGGGAAAAAGGGTTTTGGCAGGGTTGAAATGACTAAATTGAAGGCTCAGCACTCGTGATTGGCTTAAATATGTACTAATTAAAGATTTAATATAATTTAAATAAAATAGTATAAAAAAAGATAAATCACCCCAACACTGTTTTTATAATGATAGAAAAACTAGCTATATAAATAAAATATATAGCGCCCTGTAAAGCTTGGACTTTAAATATGCTTTTTAGCTGTAAAGTTGGCCAGTTTTAACATGGGTGTCAATGGAAATCTGCTCACGTCTAGAGTCAGAAGAGGTTGATTATGAATAACAGTTCATAGTATGCATCCTAGTGGAAAGCTGAAGGTTGCTGCCTGAATTTCAATCATCTACTGAGAAGGTGGAAGCAACTGGATCCGTCTAGTTTTGACAAATTCACCTTTCAGAAACCTGTGTACCATCTCAAACCTTACTTCTATGGATTTACACAGCCTTTGAAGGCAACTCACTAAGCTCATTTTACACGTGCTTATCTTAGAATTTTTGTTACTTCACAAGCAAAATATCCTCAAAATCTACCGCAAACAGAGAATACTGTGTAAAAACCCTGCCTTGTCCATAACCACAGGTAACGGCACCTGCAAAAACTATTTTAAAACATTAAATACTGACACAGAACTAGACAGTAAAATCACAGAAATCTAGCTAATGATCCAAGCTCAGTTTTTCTTCTTAAAAATGGTTCCAACAAACTGAGTTGAACTCTTCAAACTGACAATTTCAGATGATGAAATGTGTTTTTATGAGCCGTCATTCAACCTGCTTCCCTTCACCATAATCTGTTTGGAAAACAAAACACCAATCATCCGCCAGTGAGTTAGAAGTTTAGTGAGGCTAAAGCACATGCCAATGCCAATGTTTCCCTTCAGATTCCCATAAAAGCACAAGCAAACACAAAGGAATTCCCCTCTGACCCCCGACGCAGCCTGACAGATGGAAAGGGGCTGAGTCCAGCCACCCTGAAAATCACATTCACACGTCAGCCTGCAGCCTCGTGCAGTATTCCAACAGCCTAAAATAGTTTTTCATCAATTTATGACATGTTGGATTGAAAAGCAAATCATTTGACATCAAAAAGAAGCTGACCAGAAATTGCACTGCTGTTTTGATTCGACAAGCGAGAAAAATCAGGCGGAAAATAACGGTCTAAACCGGATCTTGTTTTGATGTTCTGCTGCTGCTGACTTACCACAAAATAAAAACAACTCACTTTATATTTATGCAGCTCTGCCGCAGCTAAAGCTTCAATTCTGTTTTCTTTGAGACGTGCGGCAAGAGAAAAAAATCAACTGGCAGCCGAAAGGCAAACAATAAACAAAGTGATGGACTTGCAGGGAAGAGAAAGACAGGCAGAGGACAGAACAAAGCAAATGATACGAGAGTCTTGATGGATAAAACAAGGGAGAAAAAATCTGATTGGTTATTTTGAATCGTTTAATGTTCCCAAACACATATTTAACAAAATGTTTCCTAAAAGAGCACCGTTCTCTGTTAAGAAAAAAACATTTGGATTGCTAATGTTTCCCTCTTGTTTCTATTATGATTATTCAGGCTGTATTCTCAGTGTTTTTTTATAATTAAAATGTCAGTAAACCGGCTGTACCAATTTAAATATGTTTAAACTTGACTCAATTACTTAAAAAAACAACACAAAAACAAAAACTTTCACTACACAACTACTGAGTATTGACAAGAAAGAGCTGGTTTTGGGCCAAATAAAACCAAAACGTACTCTAGCCGGTGAAAATCGAGGTTTTAATACCTTTAGGGCACATGTTGTGGTGGATTTCTCTGTTCTTGGTTTGTCTTTTTATTAGTAAAGCTAGAGAGGTCACCCTGAATATGCTTTAGTGTTGCTCTCTTGTATATTTATGCTGTGGGAAATTTAGATCCATACTATTTTATACCAGTTTTAACATGGGAGTCTATGGAAATGTGCATTTTATTATGCATCCTGAAGGTGAGTGTGAGGACTCATACAGGTTTCTGGAGAGAGTGTTTAAGGCTTACAAAGCGTTTAACACTTAGTAAAGATCCTAAGTGTTATTGTTTATTATTAAGTCTCATATGGTAGAGAGCACTGAAGTGTTTGATTGGAGAGGGCACATGTCCAGATGTCCAATCGGAGATGCCTCGCTGGCAAATAAGCAACTTCTTCCATCTATTCACTGTCCAAGCGCCTCTGCCAGATCCCATTAGTCATTTTTGTTGAATTGAGCACGTCCGCTTGTGTTTTGTGAGTGTTGTTTTGTTCTCTTAGTTAGTTCCTTGTTTTTCACCGTACAGAGGACATGTTCAGTTTAGAAACTAGATGAGGGATATTTGAAAATGTTCTATTCTTTTGTTATATTTTGTTAAAAAGACAGGGTATGTGGAGCATCATATACGCTGAAAATTTGGATTTTAATTACATTTTGTCACAGGGATGTGCGTGGAAGGAAAGATATCGTATGCAGAGACAGCTTGACCTGAGACACTCTTTTATTAAAGAATAAAGCAAGGAGAAAAGAGATGGGAGTTAAAATTTAACATGGGAGTCAATGGGAATTCGCTTAGTTCTAGAGCCAGCCCCAAGTGGTTAGTAGTAGATTTACAGTTCAGTTATATTTTGTTACGAATCCGGAAAGAAAGCTGTAAGTTGCTCCTTTATTTTAAACCAGCTACTGAAAAGAGGGCAGCTATAGGTTCCGCCCTCTTTTAAAAAATTCGCCCTTCAGGAACCAATGTTTTCCATCTCAGACACTCATTATATAGTTATCATTTTTAGTTTTCTCATTACAGGTTTACCCATCTCAGATTTTTTGTTAATTTTCATAAGGAAGGATGTAGTGAGCATGACATCCACACAGGTTTCAGGAGAGCGCATCCAAAGCTTACAGTTGAAATGGTTATCTTTCCGATTCTGAAAGTGCGTCTCTACCAAAGAGATAGAAAATAACAGAAAGGCCTGATTTTGGCCCAGTGAAAAATACTAAATAGAAAGCTCAAAACTGCTCAACTCTTTAATATGTACAATTTAAACAATTAAAACAAAAAAAGTTGTCATGAAGGTCAAAACTAGCGATATGAATTAAAAATAATTTTATTTTTGGGTGTGAACCTGCTTTTATGCTGTTAAATTGGCCAGTTTTAACAGGGGAGTCAATGTGACTCTGCTCAATTCTAGAGTTAGCCCCAACTGGTAAGTCATGGAATTACAGTTCAGTTAAATTTTATTATGCATCTGAAATGAAAGCTTTATTTTCAAGGAACTGACCAGATGTCAAAAATTTTGGTGGAAAATAAACAAAATAAAAAACAAGCACAACTCATACGAATATCTCACACAGAAGGGGATATTTAAGTTTTCACTTGAAAATGTGCAAACATTGTTTTAAATACATAAATGTGTTTATGAACTATATAATTAAGATTCATCTATCTCTATACTAAAAGACTCCTGTCCTTATATGCACACTTAAGATAATTTAAGCAAAAGAGAAACAAAAATCACCCCAACAACAGTTGTTAAGAATTGTACCATGGCAATGGGAATCTGCTTACTTCTGAGTCAGCCCCAAGTGGTTGTTTGATGAATGACAGTTCAGTTACATTTTATCAGGAAAGAAAGGTGGAGGTTTCTTCTTGATTTTCGAATATCCATCCATCCATCCATCTTCTCCCGCTTATCCGGGGCCGGGTCGCGGGGGCAGCAGTCTAAGCAGGGATGCCCAGACTTCCCTCTCCACAGACACTTCTTCCAACTCCCCGGGAGGGATCCCGAGGCGTTCCCAGGCCAGCTGGGAGACATAGTCCCTCCAGCGCGTCCTGGGTCTTCCCCGGGGCCTCCTCCCAGTGGGACATGCCCGGAACACCTCCCCTGGGAGGCGTCCAGGAGGCATCCGGAACAGATGCCCAAGCCACCTCAGCTGACTCCTCTCGATGTGGAGGAGCAGAGGCTCTACTCCGAGCTCCCCCCGGGTGACGGAGCTTCTCACCCTATCTCTAAGGGAGCGCCCAGCCACCCGGCGTTGGAAGCTCATTTCGGCCGCTTGTATCCGGGATCTTGTCCTTTCGGTCATGACCCAGAGCTCATGACCATAGGTGAGAGTAGGGACGTAGATCGACCGGTAAATCGAGAGCTTCGCCTTTCGGCTCAGCTCCCTTTTCACCACAACAGACCGATACAGCGACCGCATCACTGCAGATGCTGCACCGATCCGCCTGTCGAACTCGCGCTCCATCCTCCCCTCACTCGTGAACAGGACCCCGAGATACTTGAACTCCTCCACCTGAGGCAGGAGCACTCCACTGACCTGAAGAGGGCAGGCCACCTTTTTCCAGTCGAGAACCATGGCCTCAGACTTGGAGGTGCTGATCCTCATCCCAGCCGCTTCGCACTCGGCTGCAAACCGCCCCAACGCACGCTGCAGGTCCAGGCCCGAAGAAGCCAACAGGACAACATCATCCGCAAACAGCAGCGATGAAATCCTGAGGTCCCCGAACCGGACCCCCTCCGGCCCCCGGCTGCGCCTTGAGATTCTGTCCATAAAAACTATGAACAGAACTGGTGATAAAGGGCAGCCCTGCCGGAGGCCAACGCGCACTGGGAACAGGTCTGACTTTGTGCCGGCAATGCGGACCAAGCTCCTGCTCTGGTTGTACAGGGACCGGACAGCCCTTAGCAGAGTGCCCCGGACCCCATACTCCCAGAGCACCTCCCACAGGACACCACGAGGGACACGGTCGAACGCCTTCTCCAAATCCACAAAGCACATGTGGACCGGTTGGGCGAACTCCCATGACCCCTCGAGGACCCTGCAGAGGGTATAGAGCTGGTCCAGTGTTCCACGACCAGGTCGAAACCCGCATTGTTCCTCCTGCATCTGAGGTTCGACTATCGGCCGAACTCTCCTCTCCAGTACCCTGGCATAGACTTTCCCCGGGAGGCTGAGGAGTGTGATCCCCCGGTAGTTGGAACACATCCTCCGGTCCCCCTTCTTGAAAAGAGGGACCACCACTCCGGTCTGCCATTCCAGAGGTACGGTCCCTGACTGCCACGCGATGCTGCAGAGACGTGTCAGCCAGGACAGTCCCACAGCATCTAGGCACCTGAGGTACTCAGGGCGGATCTCATCCACCCCCAGTGCCTTGCCACTGAGGAGCTTACCAACCACCTCAGTAACTTCGGCTTGGGTGATAGACGAATCCACCTCAACTACCCCAGCCTCTGCCTCCTCGACAGAGGACGTGACAGTGGGATTGAGAAGACCCTCAAAGTATTCCTTCCACCGCCCGACCACATCCCTGGTCGAGGTCAACAGCTCTCCACCTCCACTGTAAACAGTGTTGGTGGGGCACTGCTTTCCCCTCCTGAGGCGCCGGACAGTTTGCCAGAATTTCTTTGAGGACGACCGATAGTCCTCCTCCATGGCCTCCCCGAACTCCTCCCAGGTCCGAGTTTTTGCCTCTAACACAGCATTGGCTGCTGCGCGCTTGGCCTGCCGGTACCGGTCGGCTGTGTCCGAAGTCCCACAAGCCAACCAGGCCTGATAGGACTCCTTTTTCAGCTTGACGGCATCCCTTACTTCCGGTGTCCACCACCGGGTTCTGGGATTGCCGCCACGACAGGCACCAGAGACCTTACGGCCACAGCTTCGCACTGCGGCAGTGACAATAGAGGTGGAAAACATGGTCCACTCGGACTCCATGTCTCCAGCCTCCCCCGGTATCTGGTGGAAGCTCTCCCGGAGGTGGGAGTTAAAGCTCACTCTGACAGGGGGCTCGGCCAGACGTTCCCAACAGACCCTCAGCGTACGTTTGGGTCTGCCAGGTCTTTCCGGCCTCCTCCCCAGCCAGCGGATCCAACTCACCACCAGGTAGTGATCGGTTGATAGCTCAGCCCCTCTCTTCACCCGAGTGTCCAAAACACATGGTCGAAGGTCAGATGATACGACAACGAAGTCAATCATCGACCTTCGGCCTAAGGTGTCCTGGTGCCACGTGCACCGGTGGACACCCTTGTGCTTGAACATGGTGTTCGTTATGGACAAACCGTGACGGGCACAGAAGTCCAATAACAGAACACCACTCGGGTTCAGGTCGGGGAGGCCATTCCTCCCAATCACGCCCCTCCAGGTGACGCTGTCATCCCCCACGTGCGCATTGAAGTCCCCAGGAGAACGATGGGGTCCCCGGTTGGAGCACTTTCCAGCACCCCTCCCAGGGACTCCAAGAAGGCCGGGTACTCTGCACTTCTGTTCGGCCCGTAGACCGTAACAACAGTGAGAGACCTGCCCCCAACCCGAAGGCGGAGGGAAGCGACCCTCTCACTCACTGGGGAGAACTCCAACACATGGTGGCTGAGCTGGGGGGCTATGAGCAGGCCCACACCAGCATGCCGCCTCTCACCGCGGGGGACGCCAGAGTAGTGAAGAGACCAGCCCTTCTCGAGGAGCTGGGTTCCAGAGCCCAGGCTGTGCGTGGAGGTGAGCCCGACAATCTCTAGCCGGTAGCGCTCCACCTCCCGCACAAGCTCAGGCTCCTTCCCCCCTAGCGAGGTTACATTCCATGTCCCCAGAGCTAGCTTCTGTGTCCATGGATTGGGCCGCCGAGGTCCCCACCTTCGGCTGCCGCCCAGATCACAAAGCACCGGCCCCCTACGGTCCCTTCTGCGGGTGGTGGGCCTACTGGAGGGCGATCCCACGTGGCCTTTTCGGGCTGGGCCCGGCCGGGTCCCATGGGAAAAGACCCGGCCACCAGACGCTCGCCTGCGAGCCCCAACCCCAGTTGATTTTCGAATATCTACTGGCAAGAAATCACCCACTTTTAAGAAATTTGCCTGCTAGATCTCAGACACAACGTCTATCGTTACAGTTTTGGTTCCTGAATTGGAAATTTTAATCTGTATTCATGTTTTTTTTAACTAGATTATGATCAATTTATTACATGCCTTTACTTGGTAGGCCAGTGAAGATATAAACAGAAGGTGTGGAATGAGCGAGTGGGTGGTGCGGCGAAAGGACCAAAAGCTCAGGCTTCGTACCTCAGGATCTCACAATGCACAGCTGCACCTGACATCTGCTGTTTGCTAACAACTATACCAGCGTGCAAGACCAGATTCATTCATTCAAACTGGATCACGTAACATAAAACAAAAGCTATATGAATGAGAATGAAAAAGAAAAAAGTGAATTTTCAACCCAAAAAAACCCACGACTGGCAAAAAATAGAGATTTCTAACACTTGTTCAGCTGCTTTAGAGGCTCGGTGCTCTGTTAGTGTCTCTGCTCATTAAAATAATCACACTTTAAGCTCTTAATGAGCTTCAAGAAGCTGTATACATCCCCCAGTCACAGATGGAGGTGTTAAAGGTGGAATTTTAAATGAAAACGAGAGCTGAGAATGGAAAAAATGCAGCAGGAGAAAGAACACAATTGCTTATGAGTGTAAGGGTCACAGCAATATTCCTTTGTCTCAGTCAGACATAATGGACCCCTGGTGCCATATTGATTCAGAAGCATCGACTCGGTGCAAAAAGAGAGCAGCAGCATGAGCTCCACTTGCAGCGCTTTATTCACTTATCTTCAGCGGTTTGATGTAAAACCTAATAAGAGCACCAAACAATGAAAAACACTTTCGCTTTTTATAGAACAAACCACAAAAAAACTTGAACGATGCTGTCAACATAAAAGAGCAAATTTTGTGTTATTTGCTGTATTCTCTAGTCTGGAATTCTTCTTATATTTAGTGTACCGATTAGCTCCTCGGGTGCATTACAGGAGAGTTTTTTTGTTTGGGTCTACTAATTCCTCCAGAATGGATGTTGATTTAGGTTTATTTAATAATTTTGTGAAATCTACAGCAACTAACTGTGGTTGAAACTGAACAGTGCTCTTAAATTTGAGCAAAAGATTAGATCAGTGGTTGAGTCCAGCTTTTTCCAGTTGAGACAGCTTGCCAAAGTCAAACCACTCGTCTCTCAGCATCATCTTGAGATTTTAATCCATCCTTTTATTATCACTCATTTAGACTACTGCAATGCACTTTATGCTGAGGTTAGCCCAATGACTGTACTGGTATAACGTGAACGCTGAATGCGTGACATTTCATGTGAACGGGAGAGCAGGATAAAAATGGGCGTAGCCAGGCTTCACCAGCATGGACCTGCATCACTTCCCGGTTACCATAAACAGGTCCAGAGAGGCGGAACATGAGCGTACCAAAGACATCTGATTGGCTGAATTGTAATACATTTTAAACAAAGTTCTCAAAAAATCACCTCCTCAGAGTGTTCATGAAGGTCAAAACTAACAATCTGAATAAAAAAACATTGCAGCACCAGTAGTGGAAACATGTGCATTCAGCTCCAAAGTTAGTCAGTTTTAACATTGGTGTGAATGAGAGCCTGCTCACTTCTGAGCCGATCAGGCACTACAGTACTGCGGGAGCTTGACCCTTGGGATAGCCAGAAATTGCTTGCCCGACTTCAACTAGCTGCTAGACTTCTAACTGATGTAAAAAACATGATCACATTACTCCAATTATAGCATCACTTCATTTGCTCCACTTCATATGTTTTTAAAAGCCTTCATGGTCTTGCCCCACAGTACCTTGCTGACCTACTTCAGCCGCATGCTCCCTCACGCTCTCTCAGGTCAGCAGAGCTTTCACTATTTGTGGTCCAAGAGACAGAGAGGAGCTTAGAGGTGATCGCGTTTTTCAGTCGCTGCACCTAAACTGTGAAATGAGTTCTTTGCTCTTCAGACAGGCTGACTCACTGTCGCTTTTTAAATCATTACATGAGACTCATATTTTCTCCCTGGCTTTTATATCAGTTTGAAATGTTTGCTTTTATTGTTGATATTCATCATTTTCCTAGTGTTCTTAATGATTTGTTTATTGATGGTTTTGCATTTTATTGTTTTATTTTCTGGGTCAATGTTTGTATGTAACAGAGCAGCTCTCGCACTTTTGTGTTGTGTGTGATTTTTTATTTGTGTGCAGCACTTTGGTCAACTTTTTAGTTTTTAAAAGGTTATACAAATAAAGTTGCATCATGTTGAGATCTTCAACACACAATATTTTCCAAGGTCAATTAGAGTGGGTTGATTTGTCAGCCAGTTTAGTAATATAAAAAAAACTTTGAATTTTAGGTGAACTTTTATCCAAGGATTGTATCCTCCAGATGAAACAGGGCATCTTAACAAGTTAGCAAGTTAGTAGAAAATCAGAGCATCTTTTGTAGATTTTTAGCTTCTGTTTTTGTTCCAAACAGCACTTTTTTCATCCAACTTCAAGTCTTTTTGTATTAGCAGATTTTTATTCCAACCTTTCTTGTAAACTAGTAGCTCAAGGATGTTGGGGAGGTTTAGATTAATCCTTTCAGACTATGCCTTCTTTAAGATGGACATCACATTCCAGCACTTGTTTATATTACTTATATTACTGCACATTTTTAAAAATAAGAATAAGAAAAAAATCTTAATTTTCTTTTTTCAATTTTTGTAAAATAAGTAAATGGTTGTATATTATAGTCTAAAATGAAGAAGCTGCACTATTCTCCTTTCACAATATGATACATTTCTGTTTGCATTTTATATTTATTTTTCAATGAAAGAAAAAACAATTTCTTTTTTCGTATATAGTTTTAGATGACCTCGCGTCCACAGAAATTAACAAATATTTTAAGAGTTATTATTAAGAATAAGTTTAGCAAGAGAAAAAAATATCCAATTTTATTAATGCCAAGAAAATAATAAATAACTTTGCACATTTTTCCGTAGTTTTTGTATAATCTACTTTTGTTAATATTTCAGAAAAAAAAGATGAGACTGAATTTATCTCGTCACAAAAGCAGAAAGGAATACTGCAACTCTCACAGCTCCAATTTTTTCTGTACCAACTGATAAATGGTCATTTGTTTGTTGTGCTAAGACTCGTTTTTGTGTTGTTGGATATTTATTCAAACATAAATACTTCCTTTTGAGTAATGCATCAGCATCAGTTCATGCATCAGCATTGATGTGAGCTGGACTTTGTTGATCAAGGTATTTTTAATGAGGGAGATCACAATGTTTGTTTGTTTGTTTGTTTGTTTGTTTGTTTGTTTTGTGGTGAAACCAACACTTAACATGTGGTAGGTAAAATAAAATAAAATGGTAAAAAAGCAATAAAGAAAAAAGTAATGCAAAATAATAAAATAAGAGAAAAAGAAAATTCTGTTAAAAAATACATTTAAATAATAAAAACTTTAAACTAAATTAAATTCAAATGAAACTAAATAGAAAAACTAAATAGGAAATAATTAAATAAATAAATAAATGCATTTGAATCATTTAAATGAATGACTCTCAGTTAAAAATTGTTCACTTTCAAAATATAACAAACAAATAATATAAGAAGAAAAAAATAAGAAAAAGAAAAAAAGAAAATCCAACATAACAATGTAATTACATTTACATTTTATAACTTAAAATTAAATTAATAAATAAGTAAATAAAATTTTACTCTAAGGGACACAAAATTTAAAAATTTACCCAAAAAATTTACGTAAAGTAAAGTAAACTTTACAAATGAAATAAATAAACTCAAATACTATAATAAAATATGTGAAATTCAATTAAAGTCTAAAAAAAAATTACAAATAAAAAATGTTAATTAATGAAATGAAATTTAATTAACTTTGTATAACAAACAAACAAATAAATAATTATACACTGACAAGTTTGGATGCAGAACCGTAAAAGTAGTTTATGATAATAACTTGACATTTAGCACGTTCTGGGGGCTCTTGAGTGTTCAACATTTAGGGGGCCCTTTAAATATCATTAAATGTACACGTATATTTTCAATCTGAAGATTTAAATCTGTAGGTTTCCTTACTCTGCTCTCTCCATCCCTCATTATCTTCACTTCCTGTCATTTCCACATTCTCCTGTGAGAAATAAACGCTAAATAAAGAATCACATGGTCTTATCCATCAGCCGTGTGATCTTGACTGAACTTTGTTTGAGCCTCGCATCATCTTTTCTGAAATGCTCCGAAACTCAGCATTCTTCTCATACCAGCTTCACTTCGGGAGAATCAGAAACTAAAAAGAGCAAGCGAGAACTAACTCTCCGCATCGAATCTCAAGGGCTTCGTCTCGGCTGCTCATGTGGAAAATGCTAATGAACAAATTTGCAAACATAAAAACAGCTGCTCCGGATTAAATGTGACAAAGTGTGGTTTCTCTCTGAATCTAAATGATGTGATATCACCTCGGTTGCAGCGCTAAATCTTTCCCAGAGTGACCAGCGTCAGCTTTATTTGAGCAGGGAATTATTCCACACGCACTACCCCCACATTAAAGTCTCTCTTCATTGTAGACGGCCTGGCTTCTGTCAGATGGAATGAATATTAAAAAGACGCCTCTCCATCTTTCCCTCTTTATTTAACAAGGCAGAAGAGGAGTCACAAAGATGACCGTAAAAATCTTAAGACTTGCCATAAAGTTTTTCATTTGACTACTTCAGAAAGGAGTTGATTTAGAGGACAAAGAAGAAAGGATGGACGCTTTTCTTTCAATAGAGCTTTTCAGGGTACACATAATGAGAGTGCCTTGTGTTTTAAGAGAATATATTTTAAATAACAATGAATAGGGAAATCAAGTTAAAAAACATTGACGAGAGTGATGAAATTTTACGTTTATCTTAATAATTAGACTATGTTTTAACCCTTTCAGACCAGGTGTTTGTCCCACTGGACACCGCATTTCATTGGTTGTTTTTAGAAACTATTTTTTTCTGAAGAAACAAGACATAATCCATCAACACAACAAGGACAGCCTTTTTAATAAATTAAACGTTTTTTTTCAGCAAAGTGTTTTTTTTACTTATCTTCACTGAAATGGACAAAAATAAGAAATAAAAGGTTTGACTGTGTAGTTAATAGTTGTAATTAAGGTTGGCTTCAGAACCTGAAGAAAGTTTTTTAAACCTAGAAATTAATTCAGTTCTTAAAGGGTAAAGAATAGAAATCAATTGCGCCAAATTGACAGTAAATGTGTCTTTTGCTTAAGGAAATTGTAAATTAATGAAATAAAATGATGAAATCTAAATAAAATGTATAAATATTAAATTATATAGAGTAATTTGGAACCCCTTATTGAATAAAAATGAATAAGTGACAAATTTATACTTGTTTTGAATGGAAATAAGATTTTTTTTCACACTAGGAACTTAAAGTGCCACTCAGGGATTTTTAAAGGATTGTTATTTGATTTTGGAGGTCTTTAAAAACAGGTTGTCATGCATGCAAGTCGGAAAAAGCTTTGCTTTTTTATTATATGCATTTAACTTTGCCGAATTTGGTGGCAGTGGGCAGAACAGGGATAAGCAGTGCATTCTGGGAGAACCAATCAGAAGAATCATGAGAATTCCCAGTGGGCCGCTCTGACCTGATCATATATTGGGCCGGTGGATTTGCCTATTTTTGTATATCTATTAAAAAATGCAGAAACAGTTGAGTGACTGCATATCCTGTCTCAGAGTCCAACTCTTGTGCGCGCACACAGCCTCTGAAAAAGAGTGAAGTCCCACGTACCGTAGGCGCTGCAGGAACCAGTGTGATGGAGAGAATCTACTTTGTATCTACTTTGATTTTCAGTTAAGTCTAATACAAAAAATATTGTATCAAAATATAGTTATTATTCGCAGTGATGGTAGGTATAAATATATATCCAAAAACATGCAAAAATTATAACAAAGCAACAATGACACTTTTATATCTTATTATTGTAAAAAATTTAAATATGGATGCAGCACCCTGTCTCAGAGTTTATTTAAGAAAACTAATAATTTACCCAAAATGTCTAGTATCTACGTATTTGCATCTCCATTAGATGCGATTCCTGGCACCAGTCACTAAATTACTTGTAATAATGCTTTTTATAATAATGAATAAATTGACTAATTTGCTTATTAAAAGAATAAAATCATGTTAATGTGTTACTCAATGGATCAAGTGAATACACTGCAGGAACCCTACCAAAAAAAGAAGGCCAAAGTCTCTCCGGAGCAGAAAATGACAAAATGTAATAGAGAAAAACAGAAAGCTAGGCCCAGCATCAATGTGGAATTATAATTACTCTGTTATAATACAATTGAGCATTCCTATGTTTGTGAAATAACCCTTTTCACTGCGGGTTGTGCTGGTGTTTGGGTCTAGACTCCAGGCTGAAAATGTGTGCTGATTCAAATCTGCTTATGATCAACATTACGTTTCGAAGGATATAAAAGTCTAAATGCAGTCTAGTCTAGACTAGGTCCTATATTTATTCTAAATGAATTGAAAAAGGCACATTAAAGCAGCTTTTTCTAGCTTTTTTGTGAGTTTTTTTCGAGCTCTGGCTGAATTCTATCGTCAGAAAATGAGCGCACTGTGCACATTGATCACACACTGTGTTATGGATGATCATGGAAGGCAGATGGGGCAGATGTTCTCATTCATAACGCATCCCAGAGCACAAGAGACTTAAGGTAATAGTCTTTAATCCTATTATGTGATTAATTCATCTCCTTTAGCTAACACAATGCACATTTGTTAGGGAATTTGGTGAGATCTATTACCAAACATGGAGACGTAGAGGGAACATGAACATGTCTATTGTGAACATGATTCAGATCCAATTTCAAATCCCTTTTTTACTTTTACTACAAAATATTGAAGATACAGATGATGATGACTAATATAACTTTGCTGTATTTCTTCAAAACATTGTGTAGCTTCAAACACGTATCTGCCTTTCCTTCTCATTTTTGGCTGACTTTATCTCAATGCGCACTAAACTAGCTCAACCCTCCTTGTCCCTCTGATACTGAGCTCACAGAAACACTGTCTCTATCTCTATATTTTAGCTAAAAAGGTTACAGCCCTTGATCCAGTAAGTTTTTTCTTGGATATTAATTGGTTGACACTGTTGGTTGAAATTGTTGAATTACAATATCTGATGATATTTGTTAAAACCTCTGAGGAGCAACCTTCTCTCTCTCTCTCTCTCTCTCTCAATGCGTAATAGGAAGTGATAAATTCTGTAGTTTGTCATCTGATCACTTGAGGCTGGCTTCAGAATTGAGCAGGTTCCCATTTACTGACATGTTAAAAATGTCCAAATTTTTCAGCAAAAAAAAGTTTCACCAATGGATCCAGGTTTTTCCATGGCTGTTATTGGGTGGATCTTCATAACAACTCTGAGGGGTTTTTTTATCTCTCATTTGTTTACGGTATATAAAGATTTAAAGTTTTGCATAATTAGGGATGAAGCTGCTCAAGTGATCATTTCAGATCCACCAAATTGCATTTTTTGCCCATTATTGGCAAAGTGAGAAATAATGTAATTCGTCATCTGACCAGTTGACCAGCTGGCTTTAGAAGAGAGTAGGTTCCCGTTGATTGCCGTGTTAAAAATTTCCAACTTTTTTTGGCTAAAAAAGGTTACACATCTGAATCCAGTTTCTCCATGGATACTTTTGGGTTGACCTTCATCCCAAACTCTGAGAGGGAGATTTTTATGTTATGTCTAAGTTATATTCATTTTTGACTGTCCACTTGTGATAACTAACTAAGAAAATGTTGCTACTACAAAACATCAATCCAAATTATGTGCTGCAATAGTTATTAGTTATTGCATGATAACTTTTTGAGGCTCATTTTAGTTGTTGGGTTTTCTTCTATTAAAGTTGAATTTGTGCCAAAATAAAAAATGTGTCATGCTAGACTATCTCAGCTACATTACTAGTCAATGAAGAAGGTTTTGTTCTAACCTATTCCGTTTTTTTAATGATGATACCTTGTGTATGGTAATGCTGGATTAGCATCATTTATATCTCTTTTTGTCTTTTTGCCGTAAACACATCCTAACATCACATTACGATCAATCTACTGCCTGTTCTCAGTCTAATCATGCTGCAACGCAGTGCACTCTCTTTCTGACTTTCTCATCTTCATCAGCTGGGTGAGTGCAGCGAGGGGGAATTCAATCTGGCAACCTTGTGCTCGGCACCACAAATTGTGACAGGCTCTGTCTATGAAATGATGCACCGTTCCTCCTGCTTCACCTATCTGTCTGGATTTTCCTTTGCCCTCCTGCTGAGAACCAGATGAGTGTGTCTGATGCTGGAGCAGAAGACTGATGAATGGCAACCAAGCTAGAGATTTCCTCCAGCTACACAGACCACTAAACTGCCCTCACACTCCATTATTTCAGTCCCAACACAAACGGAGAGGAAAAGTGTTATTAAAGTGGGAGATAAATATGTCTGCTCTCACAGACTCTTGCAGAAAAGGAATATTATTATTAGGGTGTCCTTGTCTCGCAGGTCAGCCATCATCAAAAATGTTTAAACACACATCAAGGCAAGCTGAGGCTGAGTTACTAGCTTGAGAATTGAGTACCTGCTAAGAGCAAGAAGCTGTCTTCAGGATTTTTTTGTCAAGGTCAGAATTTTTTCATTCTTCGAATGCTCTCCAAAAGACAGTATAGTTTAAAAAGATATATTGTTTGTTTGCATTAAAATTGTGGACTTGATCATTTTACATTACGTAAATAGTTATGTCTGTAACTTCACATAATGATGTGGCAAGAGGAAGCCTTGGGCTAGATGTCAATCTTTTTACCGACCTGTATATGGAAGATCAGAACCTTTTATTTTATGTTTGTTTGCCTAATTTTGGGTAAAGGTTGAGTGCTATAATATTGCAGTCTTTTGTTTTGATTGGATACGTAGTCACGTGCGAAAGCTGACTCAAAAAAGACCCAAGGCTATGTGAGTGAATGCCATCTACTCACACAAGCCAAAACGGTGTTCTTAGATCATTAGATTCAAATCAGTTAGAACCACCACAGGTTCGCTGCAAACAGGGAGTCTGCTTTAAGTTACTATGCTGCCCGCATCTGGAACCAGCTTCCAAAAGAGATTAGAGGAGCTAAAACATCAGTCACATTTAAATTCAGACTAAAAACTCATGTATTTAAATGTGTGTTTACTGACTGAGCGCTACTGTTTGAACATCACTGCACCTTAAACTTCTTAAACTTTTACTGATCTTTATGTCTTATCCCTTGCTGTTCTATCTCTGATCTGTTTTCATTCCTCTGTAAAGCACTTTGTATTGCCGATGTGTACAAAAATGTGCTTTACAATGAAAAAATTTCTTGTCTTGCCTGTCACAATTCCAAACTGTCTAAATCTCACTCCTGTGTATTACAGAATTCAGTTTCCACCTTTTGGGCAGTTGTGGTCTGGTGGATAAGGAGATTTACATGTGATCGGAAAGTTGGTGGTTCGATTCCAGGTTTGATTATGGAGTCCCTCCATATCGGTGACTTGGTCACTTTCACTTTCACTAGATTCAGCTCCACTAAACTTTAAAAGATTATTGACCAAAAGATTATTTTAACGAGTTTCACCACTCACCATCACATGGTCTCTCAACTTCCCTTCGAGCAGAGATCACCGTTAATCATCTCTCACTCTCATTTCCTACTTCCAAAGCAAAGCCTTCGCACTGATCGCCTGGGGAGACAACGAAGGCCCTCGCAAATCTAAAACAACCCAAGTCTTACAGCTCTGATGAATGTCCCCCTGTCATGAACGCCAACTGTTTTCTACCACGTAAGGAAGCATTAATTTCTATCCATGCTACAAATGTTTTCAATGTGAAAATGTACTCTTGATACATACTATAACTGTCCGTTATAGTATTATATATTTAGTAATTATATATTGAGATTTATAACGGCTGTGCCTAACTCTCAAATAAACAGAAAATGTATAAAAAAAGGTGCCTTTGGGATAATCTACAGTGTAAATAAAATCGATGAGGTAGAAGCATTTTGTTTGTAAAGTTGCTGAGTATCTTGGAGGTCTAAAACTTTCACAGGCTCCCTGACCCGCTGCGAGCGGTTGGTCTTCATGTCGACTTTACAACCTCATAACGGAGTTTTTATTTATTTATTGACTTGGCAACTGGGTGGTTTGCAAGATGTGCTGTATATAATTAATGAAGGGAGAACCGCTCCACTCCCAACACGGTGATACATAATCCTGCACAAAGAAGGGAAGACAGGGCTGATCCCCTCAGGCTAATTAAACTCCAACACCAGCCCCGTCTGCGAAAATGGAAACACGCACACAAAAGAAGTTCAGTCAAACTATTCCGCTTGAGCAGGTCTGGGAACAGGCTCACGCTGCAGTTGGTCGGTTTGTTAGCAGTGAGACTTGCTTTGAAATGAACATCTTGACTGCTGTTTGAGGAGGAGAGAACATCTCAAAACACAGACACACACAGGCCCTCAGCAGCCGGCTCACTCCTGACCTTTAGTGTTGGCAAACTGCTAAAGGAGAGCAAACACATCTGCCTCCTTCTCTTGAGGAGTGGATGAATGACTCTATCGTGTTGTAATGCTACGTGCTGTTGTCATTATATGGTGTACCTTCTCCTGTAATTTTAATGAGTGAGTGAGTGAGTGAGTGAGTGAGTGAGTGAGTGAGTGAGTGAGTGAGTGAGTGAGTGAGTGAGTGAGTGAGTGAGTGAGTGAGTGAGTGAGTGAGTGAGTGAGTGAGTGAGTGAGTGAGTGAGTGTGTGAGTGAGTGAGTGAGCGAGCAAATATGGGTAGGTGTTTGTTTCGTCGGATTTGTAGTATCACCATTACATTGTCATAGTTTACCTTTGATCATTGTCTCAAATAATTTACTCAAATAACATTCCTCTGTTGTGAAGGGGTGACGTCGCGTGCATGAAGGTCCTAATCACTGAGGGATTTTGATATTCTTTTGCAGCCAGATGTAATAACCTTTAACCATGTTGGTTTTACAGTCCTTACAAGTCATCTGCTTTTGTGGCGCACAAACATAGGAAATGCCACAGCCTTCCCCAAAACCATGGTATAGCTTGCAAAATGCATAGGGACATAAGAACTAAAATGCACCCACAAACGAAAATCCCAGAAACAAATGAAGAACCCAAATTCTCACCAGAAATATGAAAATGATTTGGATGCTCATCATTTCTGTTAATCACCTACTTGTTTACAATTGTAACTACATGCCCTTAAAAGGGACATTCATCCTGTTTACAGTTGCTTAATTAGCATATAGATGAACCTGCATTCTTACTAGGAACCTTGACTTTGGTTCTGTTTCTTGACAATTAGGTGATTATTTAACCCCTTGTGTAGCCCTGCGTTGTATGAAAACATATTTTTAATTTCATGTTGTGATATCTCTGAGTATGAGTTCATTTAAAGTAGTGGGTTGGATTAAGAGACTAGAGTCATACATGGTTTTAGCTTTAAAGATTACCAAAACCTTCCATAAAGGACCTAAGTACAGAGGATGCAACAGTGACATCCATTTTGTTCGAATCAACTCTGATTGCCTCTTACAGTGTGTTTAATTAAGTTAAAAAAAATCATTCAAGTGGTCTGAGAACAGGCACTTAGGAATCTGTCGTCCTTACAATATGAAAAGACATCTCTGATTGCGAGGCAGGAAAGCTGACAGTTTTTTGAGGTTATGATGATGAATGTCAGTGTAATCAAGCGGTGTGATTGCAATTCGGATGCTAAACTCCCCGAAGCAACATTCTGACCTTCCCATCACGATCAGGAGATGAATGTGTTTCTTTGTTGATGAGCGAGGGTTCGTTTTAGAATATTCAGCAAAGCAGAAAAACAAAGGAGAGAACATTGTGATGTGGAATGACAAGCGTCCTGCGCCGACAAGATATAATGATGTCTTTTCACAGAAAGAGCATAAAAATGATATTAAAGCTGGAAAACATTGTTTCAAAAAAGCCAAAATGTTATTGTTGTATATCTTCAAGAATTAACAATTCTCATTCCTTTTTGAACTTTGCAAGAATAGACCACAAAGTAGTCGTTTGACTAGGAGTTAAGCAAATTAAATGCTTAGAACTTAGAGCAGATTCTACTTACTTAACCTAACATTAGTTTAAAATTGAATTGAAAACCATAAACATTTAAAATAAAATTTATGATTTCTGAAATGATACAAAATAAAATAAAAAATGTCCCAGCACAAAAAAATTGATAATAACATTGTTTCTTATTCATTGTGCCTTAAGCTTTATTACATTTTTGTTGTACACTGTAGTGTTATGTTTAAGCTTAGGTTTTGGCTTATGTGTGTCATTTCTGTATTCTGTTTAGTATTGATAGTTCTTCTGTATTTATCACTCGCTCGCTCACTCATTCACCGTCAACTGATTTTCCAATCACCTTCATCACTCTCTACTATAAAAAACTCCATTTCCCAGCACCCCTCTGTACATATTCTGTTTTCCTACCAATATCGGACTCTCCTTTTCTATGTTCCCGCGTTCTAATCGCTGCACTACCCACACTTTTTTTGTTTCCCAAACCGTAATATACATGAAAATGTATACTTTTTCCTGAAATGTATATTTGATGTGTCTTTTCATGCAGTGTTAGATAAACAAACAACTATTACTTAAATAAAAAAGCACCTCAAACCAGCGATGAACAATGCTCTGAACAGCTCAGGGGCTGTCATTAAAACCCAAAAAATTTGCAATACAACTTGTGAATGATCGTTTGAAGGATCGTCACAAGAAACACTAAATTCCTGAACTAGCCAGACTTTTTAACTTGTTAAAAATAGCTTGCGAGATAAAAATAAATACTTATTTATTTCCATGATGTCAGTAACTGAGGAGCAGTGCTAACTTTAACAAAGTAACTAAGTAAAGGTAAAAGTATACATTTTTAAAAGTTTCCTAGTACTAGTTACCCTAAAAATTAAGTAATTGTCATCATTCACCACCATCCTCTGCTGCTAAATAGCTATTTCCATACCTCCTCACCACCAGGAAGCACTGCACTAAAAGATAACAGCAATAAAACATTTTAGCAAACATAATAAAACTTTATAACAAAAAATGTTATAAAAAAAATTATAACAAATCTTTATCAAGTCATTTGAAAGTCTTAATGACTTGAGTTCCTTGACTGTGCAAGTTTGTGGCCAAGCATGGTACTGCAATCACATTAAAAATAAAATGGAGCGTGGAAGCTCATTCCCGCCCCTCCAGACTAAACGCTGCCAGATTTAGGAAGTAGCCAAAGAGGAGGTAAGGAGAAAGGGTTAAAACAGGGATTTAATAAAAATTCTCAAGTTTTGCAGTGAATATTGTTCCTGAATACTTGTGGGCAGGAACGTGTGGGCAGTGAATTAAATGCGGCATGAAACCACCTGAGAAGCAGACATACTGTGATTGCCTTCATCACGGCATTTTCTCTTTTGTTCCATAATACAAAAACAAAGAAATGGTCTTGAAAAACAGATTGAATTCATATCCAAAGACATACACTTTTAATGAAAGAGAAACTGTAGGAAGGCGATATGAGTGCTTCTGACAAATACAAGAAAATAAACAATAAAATGTTGGGTTAATTTCCATCCTTTTTAGAGCTCCAACAGCTAATATCATACTGTTATGCTTCGGAAAGGAGAACCCAAGCGCAGAGTAGATTGTTGAGTCTTTATTCAAAAGGAAAACTAAAACTGCTACTCAACAGAGTAGGGAAGGCTCAGACCCCAAAATCAAACGGGAGTGTAGGCTGTAGCTGGAGACGCAGCTCCGGTTGTCAACTGCCGCTCTCGGGCACCGGCACGATTGGTAAGTCCTCTCCTCACCGGCGCGACTAGACAAGGGTACTTTCTGGACGACACAAGAAACATTCGGATCAGGGTAGGTGACACTCTGAACAGCCACTTAGCGAAACCACTGGATAGAGTATAATTCGCAACCTGACAATGACACAGCACAGGTTAAATAGAAGGGCTGATCAGAGCACAAGCAGCCGCACGTGAAACGAGTGAGGGTGATCACAGACAGGTGACGAGAGGAAGAAAACACAATAGACGCACAAAACTATCACAGTACCCCCCCTCTAAGGAGCGCCTCCAGGCGCGGACGAGACCCCCTCCCCTCCCCGGGCCCTGAAAAAAATCCTTAATCAATGATTCATCCAGAATATCGCTGGCTGCTACCCAGGACCTCTCCTCTGGTCCATACCCCTCCCAATCCACCAAAAACTGCTTACCCCTACCACGGTTGCGTACATCGAGCAATCTCTTGACGCGATAAGCTGGGGCACCATCAATTAGCAGGGGCGGGTTGGGGGTGGGATTGGGATGAGCGGAAGAACGAATGACAGGCTTAATGCAAGACACGTGAAAGACAGGGTGAACGCGAGACATATAGGAGGGAAGACGCAGGCGGACAGTAACCGGATTGATGACCTTAACTATAGAAAACGGACCAATAAATCGGGGCGCCAGCTTGCGTGAAGAGCCCCTGATAGGTATATTACGGGTGGAGAGCCAGACCCTTTGCCCCATGATGTAGTGAGGAGCGGTGGTGCGATGACGATTGGCGAACCGCCTAATCCGCTCCCGAGTCTTGCGCAACTCCCCCTCTACTATCCTCCAAGTGCGTCTAGCACGATTGATGAAGCGCTGGACGGAGGGTACGTTGGCCTCACGGTCCTGGTTGGAGAATAGCGGAGGCTGGTAGCCCAAAGAAGCAAAAAATGGGGAAACACCAGTGGAAGAGGAAGGAAGAGAGTTATGTGCATATTCTGCCCAAGCCAAATTATCGCACCAAGACGCCGGACAGTTTCTCACAAGGCTGCGGAGAATGCGCCCGATATCCTGGTTGGCCCGCTCGGCCTGTCCGTTGGTCTGGGGATGGAACCCTGAAGAAAGGTTGAGGGATGCCCCGACTAGTCGGCAGAACTCCCTCCAAAACAGGGAGGTGAACTGGACTCCCCGGTCCGAAACTACCTCGCTGGGTAGCCCATGAATGCGGAAAACATTGTTAAATAGGGCGACAGCAGTCTCACGAGCGGAGGGAAGCTTGGGCAAAGGGATGAAATGAGCCGCCTTGGAAAAACGATCGACCACCGTTAATATGGTGGTGTTCCCTCTGGACTCAGGAAGACCAGAAATGAAATCCATGGCTATGTGCGACCATGGTCGTGAGGGTAAGGCGAGCGGACGCAAGAGACCCGAGGGTGGGGTGTGACTGGACTTCGATTGAGCACAAGTGGAACAGGCGTTAACAAACTCTCTAACGTCTTGTGTCATGGAGGGCCACCAGAAACGTTGTCTGATGGCAAAAAGCGTTCCTCTGCTCCCCGGATGGGCCACAATCTTGGAGTTGTGCCCCCACCGGAGAACAGAGGGACGGACAGACTCGGTGACAAATAGCCGATCGGTAGGACAAGCGGCAGGAATCTCCCTGCCGGACAGTGCCTCGCGGACTCTACGTTCTATCCCCCAGGAGATCTCTCCGACGACAACCTCGGGCGGAACAATAGGCTCTGGGGAGGAGGAGCTCTCCGAGGCGTCGAATTGACGAGAGATGGCGTCTGGCTTGGTATTCTTGGAGCCAGGACGAAACGAGATGGAGAAGTGGAAACGCGAAAAAAACAAGGACCAACGGGCCTGGCGTGCGGTCAGACGCTTAGCGGAGCGAATATATTCCAGATTGCGGTGATCCGTCCACACCAAAAAAGGTACAGACGATCCTTCGAGCCAGTGACGCCATTCCTCCAGCGCAAGACGAATGGCCAAAAGCTCACGGTCCCCAACATCGTAGTTACGCTCGGCAGGGGATAAGCGATGCGAGAAATAAGCACAAGGATGCACCCTCCCATCCTTAGCATTACGCTGTGACAAAATGGCCCCAACCCCCACATCCGAAGCATCGACCTCCACAATAAACTGAGTCGTCGGATCGGGGGTTATGAGGATAGGGGCAGCGCAGAAACGTCGCTTTAGCTCCTCGAAGGCAGCTTGGGCAGCACACGTCCACGAGAAACGAATTTTAGGCGAGGTTAACAAAGTCAAGGGAGCCGCGATTTGGCTGAAATTGCGGATAAACCGCCTATAAAAGTTGGCGAACCCCAGAAAGCGTTGCAAAGCGGTACGTGAGGTGGGGACTGGCCATTCTACCACAGCCCGGACCTTACTCCGGTCCATACTGATGCCGGTACTGGAGACAACGTAGCCCAGGAAGGGGACACTCTCCTGGTGAAAAAAACACTTCTCGGCTTTGACGAACAGTTTATTCTCCAATAATCTCTGCAGCACACGGCGCACATGCTGGACGTGGGTGGAGAGATCCGGAGAGAAAATTAGAATATCATCTAAATAAACGAATACAAAAACATTAAGCATGTCACGAAGGACATCATTGAGAAAAGCCTGAAACACAGCCGGGGCGTTAGCTAACCCAAAGGGAAGGACCCGATACTCAAAGTGACCCAGGGGCGTGTTAAAGGCAGTCTTCCACTCCTCCCCCTCTCTGATGCGCAAAAGGTGGTAAGCGTTACGCAGGTCCAATTTGTAAAGACGGTCGATCCCTGCAACAGATCAAAAGCAGTGGACATTAGGGGAAGAGGGTAGCGATTCTTAATCGTTATTTCATTCAAACCTCTATAGTCTATACACGGGCGTAGGGTCCCATCGCTCTTTTTGACGAAAAAAAACCCCGCCCCGGCCGGTGACGTGGAGGGAACGATGGTGCCCGCAGCTAGAGACTCCGACAGATATTTCTCTAGGGCCTCTCTCTCTGGCCGTGACAGGGCGTAGAGACGACCCCGAGGGGGCGTGGATCCTGAAGTTAACTCAATAGAACAATCATAGGGGCGCGCTGGCGGGAGAGAGGTGGCACGAGACTTGCTGAAAACCAACTGCAAATCATGATACTCAGGCGGTACGCCCTCTAACTTGATCACTTCCTCCTGCAACACACGGTCAGCAGAAACAGAAGAAAAGGCAGAAACCAAACAAGAACTGTGACACTGAACCCCCCATGCAATGATGCTGTTTTGAACCCAATCAATATGAGGCTTGTGTCTAGCTAGCCACGGATGGCCTAAAATTAATTGACAGTGAGGGGAATCAATTATAAAAAAAGTACAAGTCTCCCTGTGGTTACCGGAAACTGAGAGTTTGATGGGAACTGTCTGGGAGTCAATCTTCGCCATCACTCTTCCGTCCAGAGACCGAACCAATGAGGTGACCACCAGGGGGCGCTGAGGAATGTTGCATGCGACCGCGAACGATCGGTCCATGAAGTTCCCCTCGCTGCCGGAGTCGACGAAGGCGGAGCCGGGATAGGAACGAGAATCCACCTCCACGATGACCGGAAGAAGAGTTCTTGCTGCTTGTCCAGAGAGAACAGATGACACGCCCAGCCGTACTCCCCGATCTACGACTGGGCAAGGCCTTTTAGCGGGCACGCGGAGAAAAGGTGACCCTTACCCGCGCAGTAGAGACACAGCCGATTGATTATGCGGCGCTGCCTCTCCTCGGGGGAAATCCGGATGCGCCCCACCTGCATGGGCTCGTCGGAGTGAGACGACATCTCTGATCGCCCGGTGACCTCCGTACCTCTGCTTCTTCTCTCTGCCTCCTGGCGCTGATAGGATGAACAGGACCAGTCACGCGAGGCGAGACGCTTGTCGATCCGGAGACCGATCTCCACCACCCTCTCGAAGCCCTCGGGCAGCTCATGGGCGTAAAGCTCGCCCCGGATGAGTGGGTTGAGCCCGTCTATGAAGCGAGCCGTGAGCGCAGCGTCGTTCCAACCCGCGGTGGCTGAGAGCGTCCGGAACTCAATGGCGAAGTCGGCCACCGAGCGCGTCCCCTGACGAAGACTGGCCAACTGAAGCGAAGCCTCTCTGCCCAGCGACGCGCGGTCAAAGACCTTCAGCATCTCCTCCTTAAACTCTGCGTAAGTTGCGCAGCACGCTGCTTGAGCCTCCCAAAGGGCCGTGCCCCAGCTGCGAGCCTTGCCCGTAAGCAGGGACAGGACGAAAGCCACCCTGGAACGCTCGGCGGCATAGGTGGTCGGTTGGAGGGAAAACACCACCTCACACTGGATTAAAAACCCCCGGCAGAAAGAGGGCTCTCCGGCATAGCACGGCGGGTTATTCACTCGAGGCTCCGGCGCAGGTGTTTGAGAGATTGGCGCCGCCGCGACCAGATCCCTCTGGTTCAGTCGCATCGTTACTTCGTTGAGCTGTGCCGCCAGGGTCTCGATGGCTCTCCTGACAGAGGCGAGATCCTCCGCGTGTTTGCCGAGCAGGATTCCCTGGTGTTCGAGGATCCCTCTGATCGGCGTCTCCTCTGCTGGGTCCATGTCTCAAGGCGAATTATTCTGTTATGCTTCGGAAAGGAGAACCCAAGCGCAGAGTAGATTGTTGAGTCTTTATTCAAAAGGAAAACTAAAACTGCTACTCAACAGAGTAGGGAAGGCTCAGACCCCAAAATCAAACGGGAGTGTAGGCTGTAGCTGGAGACGCAGCTCCGGTTGTCAACTGCCGCTCTCGGGCACCGGCACGATTGGTAAGTCCTCTCCTCACCGGCGCGACTAGACAAGGGTACTTTCTGGACGACACAAGAAACATTAGGATCAGGGTAGGTGACACTCTGAACAGCCACTTAGCGAAACCACTGGATAGAGTATAATTCGCAACCTGACAATGACACAGCACAGGTTAAATAGAAGGGCTGATCAGAGCACAAGCAGCCGCACGTGAAACGAGTGAGGGTGATCACAGACAGGTGACGAGAGGAAGAAAACACAATAGACGCACAAAACTATCACACATACATTTGTAAAACAGACACCTATTCCAGATCCGATATTACAGAACACAGATTGATCTACGTGAAGGATCTAGTTGTGTAAATAGCCAAGATCGATTCAAAAGTGCAGAGCAAGAATTTCTGTCGACACTAAGTCAACTGCTCTTGGCTCGGGTGCTTTAGGAGAGTCAAGGAGTTTGAAGACTCGGTTCTAGGTAATTAAACCGCAGACAGACATAAATTCTGGCACCTGTTAATTACAGCATCTTGGGAAAATGCCGCTGAGGCCATCTATGCTGGATTTTGGGCCTGTTCTCTATTAATACTCCTATGTTGGGCAAGAGGTGCATGAAAAGACAGTCTTACGAGCATTTAAAGAAGAAACTTTTGATTTTGGGACAGACGTGGGAAGAAACCCAAAGTACTTGGATAAGTGAACATAAAAAAAAAATTCACAAAAGTGTCAAAGCTACACTGTACAACCATGAAAACGTTTGGAGTTTAGATACTGGGCTTTCTCAAGCTACAACTTTGTTCCAGACCACTCCTATGATCTACTACAGAAGATCTGAAACTACTCACAGGTCTCTGTTCAACAACAAAAGTAATGTAGCATATAAAAACTGTGAAGTAGGCTTCAAGACAGATACGTTTAGCATCCAAAGGCCTGCTAACAGGAGAGACCAGTCTCACTGCAAATTGGCCGACATGGGTTGCTTTTGTTTACTTTCCAGATCTGACTTCCTTGAGTACTTTTCCTGTCCCATACAGCTACTGGAAGGTGCACAATGACATTAATGTTTGTCTACTGGGCGACCAACCTTCTTGCTTTTCTGTTCCAAACATCTCCTTTATCCAAGAAATATCATTTTATATTCAGCATTTAATACAACTTCCACAAACAGCTACATGGACATTTGGCAAGTAGTCTCAGCCTCAGTCCTCACCCCTATGGAATGTTGGCTAAAGAGTCGTGATCTGATTGATTGAATTTGTCCAGATTTCCATGAGAAGTGGGTGTCACATTTCAGCAGTACGGTCAAGAAAATATTATTTTACTAGCTGTGTTCTGGCTGGTAAGCAAACCACTAGTTCACAAACTTTTATCTATTATGTTTTATTGTGTATAACCACGTATCAGATGATTTATGTAATTTTAAATCAGACACAAACAATTCAGAGCAAGCACCTGATTGGTCAAGGCAGGTGCAAGTGTCCACCATAGAATAAATATTTCAGCCTGAGTCAAACCTTCAAATTGACTTGGTGTAAACCAGTCTGGTGTGACTGCTGCATGAGATCTCATTGCTATTACTATAATAGCATATTAATACCATATAATATACTGCCATTGCTGTCTAGGGCAGTTGTGGTCTTTAGGGCAGTTGGGGTCTGGTGGATAAACAGATCGCCTTGTGAATTGTTAGAACATCTTTCACGCAGATTTATTTCCAAAAGTTGACTTTTCATAATAAATGCCATTTGAAGTAAATGTTTTTTTGTATGCTGTCTTTATGTGTATTATCAAAAAAAGCCTTCAACCAACTTCAACCTTCTTAATAATCAGCATTCTATTTCACTTCATCCTGAACAAAAAAGAAAAAACACATAAGCTCTACATAGAACATGAAGAAGCTTCAACTGAACCAACCTAAGCCTTTAAGTTAATCCACTCAATTGTGCTCCAGGAAATCGTATTACAGCCTGATACAGGAGAAGAAAAACCTGGACGAGAACTTCTGACCTGAGACACACAGAGTAAATTGAGCCTTACAGGTTCAGTCAGTTGAGTATGTGTTTCAGTCTGTCGAGGAGGACCTGGTGACCTCCGGAAAAGCTGATCTTACCTGTGTGATGCAATCTGGAATGACTCTTACCCTACACTTCTCAATTATCTCCTAAACCTCTTGAAGGAATAAGTGATCTTCTCTATATATAAGTGATCACGTATCAATGTTGTGAATCCAACAGAGGCCATCGATCACAAAAAAATCACATCCGTATGAACCGAGTGACACAATCTGAACCTCTATAAAAGTCATTTCCATGTTAATGAATGATATATTGAAATATCTGGCTCGGAGAAAACCTCTTTGTCAAAGCAAACTAATCTCAGTCTGAATCGTACCCCTTGCGCAGATTACATTTATGAAACCTGACAATGGAAGCAGCAAGATGAAGCTCCAAACAGGAATGCAGGGATTTGAAAAAAATTAATTGTATTTTGTTTCCTGATGCTTCCTGCGTGATGTGAAGGCGCTGGTTGTAAGATCACTGAGGAGCTCCTAATGCATAGACAAAGAGAAGAAAAGGAGGATTAATCATTGCACATTGTGCAGTGTGATTCTCCTCGCTTCACTTCTTCAGAATGCATGATATATTTGCATATTTAAAGTCAAACCACCTGAAAATTTAATTTTCTTTATCTCAGCATATTATTGGCTTTTGAACAGCTAAACTGGGTGACATTTTAAATCAAATTTTCAGACTTAACATTTTGACAGCAAAAAACTAAGACTATCCCTCAAGTACCAATCTGAAGCAGTGAGGGATGACGTTTTTGTTTAATATAACGTGACACAGCCTACATGAGTCGGTTGCTACCGTTACAAGCAGGAGCTGCAGTTTTTGTGACTGTTCATTTCCACATTTGTGACAAGCCAAATAGTTGGATGTTAAATATGTTTTTATCATCTTCAGCTGCCTTATTAAAATAGCATTCACGCTAAAAGAGTGGAACATCACTGAATGGATGCTAAAACCTCAATTGTGTCCTCTATAGCTGTTGTGTTTTATCACATAACTACACGAGAAAGCTCCTGATTGGTTGAGACATATGTGAATATCTGCCGAAGTTGACTTCTACAGATATTGACCACAAATTCCACAATATTTACACCGCTGTAGTGCATCATGTTCACTGCAGAATAGCACGGAACGATTCTAGAAAGTAAATGAATTGCTATTACTTTTAACCAGGGGCGTCTCATTGGAGGCTGAGCCTCAACATTATAGCCATTATAGGGGATCCCACCCTTCTTGAGCCTAGTGGCATCTTTTAATTGTAGCAGTATGTTATGGGGTAATTTTAGCACACAATTCTGAGCGTCCTATTTTGAGAGAGCAAAGAGCAATCTGCTTGCCAGCTGAGTTTTGTGAATAAAGTCTGCTGAGACGAGCTGAGTTTTGTTAATAAAATCTTCTCGTGTAGAAATGCATAAAGCTCTCGCAACAATACCCTCATACCCACGCTCCCTCGAAAAACAAACCAATTGCCACAATTTTTACAGGCCAGCCAATCAGAATATAGAAGACTATATTCTGATTGGCTGGCAGTGGCAGTTGTGGCAGTTGGTTAGTTTTGAGCGAGCACGAAAATGAGTGTAGTGTTGCAAGAGCAAACAAGAACATCTACGCTCACGCACAAACAGATTTTACGCTCAAAATGTATTTTTGCACGCTCAAAATGTATTTTTGCGCGCTCAAAATACATTTTTTTACAAAAGAAGAACATTTTATTGACAAAAAACAGCTCAAGTACATGCAAATTGTCTTTTTGCTCTCTCGAAAAAGGGCATTTTAACGCTCAGAATTGTTATGCTAAACTAACACAATAGTATTGTGTGCTGGAAATCCAATTACAAAAAAAATCACACCAATCGTTATAAGCTCACATGTATGTAATACTTGAGTGAAATTTATACAACAATACGATTGTATACAGATTACAGTAAACAGTTTTGCTTACATGTTATAGCCAAATTAATTCTTATAAGACTTAAACTAGCAGTTAAAATGTTAATATATAATTTTTTTGCATACAATATATTCCCTTTTAGATTTTTCAGCTATAGATTAGCTTTTTATCCATCCATCCATCTTTTTGTCGGCTTTGTCCCTTTCGGGTTCGTCACAGCGGAATGTGTTTCCCATTACTGGGAAACATCCATACACATTCATTTACACTTATACACTATGGACAACTTAGTTTTATCACAGGGAGAATGTGCAAACTCCACACAGAAATACCAACTGACCCAGTCGAGGTTCAAACCAGCGACCTTCTTGCTATTACACAACTGTGCTACCCACTGCGCCACCATGATGCCCTAAGTGCTTTTTAATTGTTTATAAATTGACACCAAATCTCAATGGTTCTTCATTCTCAATGGTTTCTGAGAATGCCTGAGCTAGAGCTCACATTTGATTGGCCACCAGTGTGCATCACTTATTTTGCTCCCAATCACGGTAACTAAGATCCCTTTGCTCTATTCTCTGCAGAAATGCGCTCACAGGTGCATAGACATGCACATGAGCTTAGTACATTTTTAGCATTTCTCCCATCACTCATATGCTGTTAAAAAAGCTATATAAATCCCCTAAAAACACAGATCTCAAAAACAGCCCCATTTGTTTTTACAAAATTAAACACTAAGATGAATCCAACCAGACGCGCAATGCTAATTGTCCAGTGGCCTGACCAATCATCTATCTCGTCTCCAAATGCAAGTGGAAAAACTCCAACAAGCCGTTTCCTTTCGGGAGCAAATGATCACTTCCAGCTCTTCTGCTGATCTTGTTCTGCTTTTAGCAGCCAGCAGCTGTGTGCACAAGAGCTGAAGCTTGGGAGCTGTCCAGTGCTGAAAACACTGCCTAAAATTACAGAAAGCAGAGAATAGTAGAAGAGAACTGCTACTGGAGTGCCTTGAGTCACACTTTGCAAATTGCTTGCGTAATTATCAGGCTTTTATTCCTCCTGGACCTTTCCCATAGGGTAAGCGATAAAATTTTTTCTAAATGAATCTTTAAACCGCAAGGTAGAGAGTCAAAGTGATTGTATTTGAGACGGGAAAGCATTATAGCTGGACATAAGCTTTAAATTAGTTTCTTTATCTTTATAACTCTGCCCAAACACCAAATCATTTGCACTGTTTAATAAGGAAGATTTTGAGCAGGTTTGAGCATAGATATTCAGAGTTTGGGTGAAGGTGGATTGGCGGGTGACACGTGTAGTCGAGACAGCAGCTGCCGGCTGTTTCAGCTGGCTCTGGGGATCAAGCAGAGCTGGTCTTCCTTGTCAGATGTCAATCAAAAGCATCCACACACAAAGTAAGACGCAAACTGGAAAATGTCTTGCAGACACACCCGAATAAATTATTGAAATGTCGTGCTCACAACAAAACAAATTACAAGAGCAAACACGAAAGCTCAAAGCTCATTGGAAAAATAAAAATGTCTGAAAGTTAAACCAGAAAAAAACTGTAAAATTACAATGTAAAAAAAGGGTGTTTGCTAATATCTACAGTTAACCTCTAATATTGAGTGTCTTGTATTGTTCTCCCCAGGCAGCATTCATTGACTTATGCAGCGTTTCTGCAGGTTTCATAAGATCAAATGTAAGACCTATATCATACTATCAAAAACACAAAAAAACTTTTCTTCTTAATACAGAAAACAGAATGCTTCAAATACATTGTTTGAAATCCTTGCCATCATTTTTATGTTTTTCAGCATTCATGAAGCTTTTCTCAAAAGCTGGCAACCCTATCCATGGCTTTTATAAAGTTGACCATTTATGAACTTTTTTTTTAACTCTGGCAACACTAGCCACCATTTTTTAACATTTAGTAGATTTTTCTCAATCTCTGGAAATACCAAAAATCACATAAGGCACCATTTTCTCAATCTCCACACCACATTCAAATTATTTTACATTTATGAGTCTTATGTTAATATCTGGCAACCCTATCAATCAAATTTATGATATTTGACTGTATAGGTGACTTTTCTGAAACAATAAAGTCGCTAAATGTCACATTTATTTTTACACGTTTTCTTAAACCATGACTTTTATATTTTTGAGCATTTATTGACATTTTCTCAATTACTGGCAACTCCATGCAACAACAAAAAAACTTGCCATCATCTAATTTACTCCACCAACCCCGCCGTGTCAAAGTATCTATTGTTATTGATGTGTCTCCCTTCAAAACCACCATCCTTCAACATAACTAGCCTCAAAATAAATATTTTAGTTATATTATTCAGCAAACAGAATATTTCCTTCATATGAGAATTTACAGTTAGTGAGTAGATGGATCTCCTAGCATCATGATATAAACCAACAGGGTAAGTACTGATCTGCTTCTACTCGCACCCTCCTGAACCTATCTATCAGTAAAAATTTCCATGGAGACAATTGCAAGGCAGTCCTATTCAAATTAGCATGACCAACTTTGTGTACTTAAAGAATATCTTGTATGACTAAAAACATGACTTTCTTATATTCTCACTTAGAGACATACTTAAAAAAATAAAACACTCCTTCTCTAATCACTTTACAAGAACCGCATCTAAAAATGATTTCGGTAACTGTTGGTCCAATAAGCAGCCAGTGCTAATACACTGAAAGGACATCATCACCTTGAGTTTGAAGGCATTTAGCTGCCTGGATGGCATTCAAGTACAATTTCAAACCCACCTGTCACCCACGCACCCTCCTCCCTGCATTCAATCACTTTCTGATACTGGTATACACAGCTGCGCAGCAACACAATATATTAAAATGTGAGAAACAGTGTGCCCCTAAAAGCCACTCGACACTAAAACAGTTGCACTCTGAGGTAATTTCTGTGTTTTTCTTCAAGCAATACCAGGCTCAGATGAGCTTCTTTGGCATTTATAATCATATGGAGAAGAAGTGGGCTACCGGATTTAGAGCTGAATGGAAATATGACTCTCTGAGGAATGAGCCGAGGTTTAGGAGCCAACATAAAAGGGCAGGACTGCGCTACTATACTGGGACTTGAGTTAAGAAAAATTAGTCTTCCAACCAGGAGACTCAAAATCAGAGTACTCGTCCTGATAAATATGACTGTTAAAGGGTCAATCTGATCGTGGCAGTTGTTTAATTACTGTGAAAATAAATTGAAGTAGGTTCTGTCGTTCTTTTGTCAAGCTGGTTTTGGAAGCCATCATACTGCAGTGCTTCAGTCTCCCTTTGGAAGAAATGGTTGTGAATACATCGCTTATGGATATATGATGCAAACCACTGCAAACATGTGCACCGAGGACAGTGACTTAAAGTAGGGTTTACGTTTGGGTTATGAATGGTTCATTCCTCCTATTTTTTGCTGTTCAGAATCTGTTATTGTGGGCTAGAGGTGGTTCCTGTAAGTTGTATAACTTTCATTAAAATAAAAAAAGAAAACAACCAAAATAACAGTATCATACAAGATACTTTAATGGCTTAAACATAAGTTGATTAAACCAGCTAACTATAGTTTTGGTTACTGAGTAGAAAAAAGAAAAAAGAAAGATGGAGGGAAAAGAAGAGAAAGACAAAGAGAAAAGAAGAGAAAAGAAGAAAAGATGAAAAGAAAATGATATTAAGAGGAAGAGGAAATAAAAGGGACGAGGAAGAAGAAAAGATGAGTTTAAAGAGGATGAGGAGGAGGAAGGGAAGGGAATATTAAAAGGAAGAGGAAATAGAAGAGTAGAGGAAGAGGAAGAAGAGAAGATTAATATAAAGAGAAACAGGAGGAGAAAAGAAAAGAGAAATAGAAAGAGGAATAAAAAGAGGAAGAGGATAGAAGAGAAGAGAAGAGAATATTAAAAGGAAGAGGAAATAGAAGAGTAGAGGAAGATGAAGAAAAGAAGATTAACATCAAAAGAAAGAGGAGGAGAAAAGAGAGGAGAAATAGAAAGAGGAAGAGGAAGAGGAAGAGGAGAGGAGAGGAGAGGAGAGGAGAGGAGAGGAGAGGAGAGGAGAGGACGATGAGAGGAGAGGAGAGGAGAGGAGAGGAGAGGACTGAATCCCAAATTTGTACATATTTATGCACCCTCTTTATAAAAAACCATCATCTGCTGTTTTCTCATCACCATCAGGACTTGTTGCAGACTGATGCGAGATGCGCTCTGACGGGTAAAAAACAGGGACTTCAAGACCCGGCAGAGACATTCGAGACAGAATGCCAGGATAAATTCTAATGTTTTCCTCTATACCCTCAACAAACTGTCTTTGGGGCGAGCACAGGGAAAGCATTGCTCTGCACTTGTCAGCTTTTATCTGCCTACAGCTGAAACCCTGAAAAATAGAGAAAACAGCCAGGTTTTCTTTTGTAATACTTTCCTCCTCGATAAGACAGATTCAAAGAATAACTGTAAATAGAGTTGAGGGTCTTCCACAACAGGAATTTAGTTAGAGACAACAGCATAGGAACACTCGAGCACTTAATAGTAAAATATATATAAAAAATAAAACTGAACTATGGGACTGGAAACTAGATTGTTCATATCATACAGCACTCTTAACGTTAAATCCTCTCAGGTTTAGCCTATGTTAAATAGCTTCAACACGAAATTGTTATATTTTGTAAAGATTAAAGCTTATACGTTGTCACATTAAAGCTTATAAATGGCATTCTGGAAACAAACTCGCACTATTTTATAAGACATGTGATAGAATCGCATCTTCTCACCTTCTCTGAAGTGAAGCACGTCGTCGCCTCAGAAAAAGTCCAGCGGAATGCCGCGTCGCCTCAGATTCAACCGAGTCTGTTTTTCCGCTCGCTGCTGCGATAAACCATTCAAGATTACAACATCTGTTCGGCCTCAGAAGTGAGTTCCGTGAAAAGAATGAGAAAATCACGATATTTGTCCCCGGTGAACGTCTCGTGCGGAGAGCAGCTCAAGCCCGCACGCAGTCCAACGCTCGCGGAAAGACAGTGAACAAAAGCGCGCGCGGGAGCTGACGGAGACCTTCTTCCACCCCCTCACTTCACCGCGCCGCACGGAACAACCGAGCAGATGCGTGGAGAGCCTCTCCTGGATGGTTAAAGCAATTCTCCGAGGACTTCGGTGGGGGAGGAATATTTGACAAAATCTTTCAGCGATTCCGTCCTTTGTTTGGCCGTTTGCTGGTGGAAAATCATTGACGTTTTCAAATCTAGATTGATGACCAATTACAGCACCAAATAGACCAAGCAACAAAATGAGTGTAACGTTGTGGTGTTTAAGGTTCTAACTAAGACAGTTGGCATTCATTAAATGTACTTTTCTTTATTAAAAACTATATCCAACTTTGTGTCCTGCAACAGTACACAAAGCACACGGTTCGTTAGGCATCTCGGTTTTTGCCCACGTTTTTGGTTCGGTTCGGTTTGCTTTTGATTGGTTAGCACATTTGTAATTATTTTTTTAATTATCCTTTGAATAGTTGACATGAACAGAAAATATGTGTTTGGCACAATTCACTTAATTTTCTTTAATAAAATATCAATACACTTTAAATAAACAATATATAAATTACAATACAAAGAAACTTAGCAAGCACTGCAGTACAGTATTCCAAATATGAAAGATAAGTGAAAGTTTTGCAGAAAATACTCAATAAAATGAAACCATTCTAATATAGTAGTGTACATGGTATTAATGCAGACATTTATGTCTTAACATCTTCTAAAAGTTGCATGCTAGGTGCTCTTTAAGACCATTTTGTTGTCTGTTTTGCCGGTATTTTATAGGGATTCCTGACTTCTAATTTGAAAATATATTTCTCTGGATGTGGCCTACCTTGGCTCCGGCCTACCTGAGCAGTCTCCTATCACGATATATTCCAGCTCGCTCTCTTCAATCCCAAGAAGTAGAACTATTGATTATTCCGCAGATTAGTAAATACACTAGAGGGGGAATAGCGTTCTCATATAGAGCCCCGAAGCGCTGGAACAAACTCCCAGATGTTGTCCGGAGCTCAGCTACTCTCACAGAGTTCAAAACTAAATTAAAAACATATCTGTTTAATTTAGCTTTCGAATAATTGGCTCTTGGTATTTGTCAAAACGGGTCTGGTGTACCTCATGATGATTCATGAACCTCAGCAGGTTTATCCTATGGAAGACCTGGCTGGTTCCATTTTCTCTCCCTTACCACTACCCAATACCCCCATTGAGAAACGGTGTCTCAATTCTCTTTTGAACAAAAGGGAAGAGCTGCTACATCCATACTGAGAGGTGGCTCTGTCCAGACCAGTGTTTCCAGTGCAGAGCACCCATTAGAGCAGAGAAGCGGGTTACAGACGGCTCCTAAAAAGAAAGATTGATGTGAAAAAACTTAGTTGTAAGGATGAGTGAATGGAGGGGTTTTTGTTCATTATTTCGTCAAGCAGTTCAAAACAAGTCTGTCTGATATTCCCTGAAACTATGACATTAATTAAAAGTGGAGATGTCAGGTGTCACTATGAAACTCAATGACCGCTCAGCTTATTTGCACAAAAGCTTCTCCTGTAATTCTAAATGAGATTGTGAAAAATGAAGGAACTGGAAGCCCAGTATAAGCAATCTATCGAGACAAATCACACATACATTTACAACCCAGCAACTTACGAATGAACCTTTCATTTGGAGAACATTTTAATAACTGGACCTCGGTGACTTTTAATCGATTACACCTGGGCTATAGCATAGGGGTGTATACCACTTCCTTCACAGTGGATTCAAACCCGCACTTCCAGACCAAGGGCTTGGGAAGGATTGTGTGACCAAAATGCACGATCAACCTGGGCTGTAAAAGTGTCTATTCTGTGGCTTTTAACAGTATCACAGTGGTGTCCCAATTAAAACATCTTTTCCCTTACCACTCATTGTCAAGGAAAGGGATAAACGAGAAGAGTTAGTGCAAAGTGAGAGAAATGGAATCCAGCCTTATTGTTTGTGTTATTGGGGGCTGTGTCATAAAACTCGTTGATTCTGAGGAAGAGAAATTCCAACTGTGTGTGTAGACATGGCCTCTGTTGCACCAAGCCTGCTCTAAAAATCACCTTAATTAATCATAACTGTGCCCACCAGGTGCCACCCCAAATCCAATCAATCACTTCATTATCTCTTTAGTTATTTCAGCATTTAAGTACTGGACTGATTTACACTTAGGATGACGTTCTTTCAATCATACCCAGGGTTTGAGGTAACAACAGGAACTTTGTTTAAGGTTAAATCTGTTTTACCTGCTGATATATGCTTATTGCAGCTTTTAACATGCAGCCATTATTTCCTACTCATTCTTCTCTATCAATTGAATTTGACAAGCGTCCTCATGAAGATCCACTCTCTTTGTAAACCAAACCACCAACCACTTCCTCTGTTTGCAGATGAATAAATCAACTCAGCATGGCGACGAGGCTTTGAAACACCCTCTGAATCCCTTACCCTGCCCTCTGCTTTGACAGAATAATGATGTCCCCCGAGATGCCTGCAAATCTGTTCGTATAGGGGCCATGTTGTGGTCTGGTGACACACATTTCACCCAAAGCCCACTCACTTAACACCACCCCCAGCTCAGTCCTCCACCACATTCATCACTGCCATTATATTATAGATGTCACTGTGCAAACAGATGACAACGAACCACAAAGTGTCACTGCTGTTGAGATGTCACATAAATGTTCTTGTGACAGCTCCTTCTTGGTCTTCAAATCTTGAAGGTGATTTTTATAGATTAAAGACAAATAAACAATGTCTGAATAAAAACAAGTGTGAATTTACGTCAGTCTAAAACCTTTGCAGAACAAATCTCTGTAGATAAGCGCTAGAAAAAATCTGTTTACACACATAACACCAGTGTGGTCCGTTCTATTATATTATTTCATATAATATAATAGAACCACTAATATAGTTCCACTATACTATACTGCATGATATGCATTAAACCTTACAAACTGATGACTAAAGAAATAAATATTTCTCACCTTCCACAGTTAAATAAAAAAGAAAATGCTGTTTGTTAGATTTGTGTGTTCTACATTTCCCACTCCAGAAGAATACAAATTGAGTGATTAGCGTCAAATTTACATGTTAAGTCAATGGGAAGACGTGAAATTGAATCCATGAGGAGCGAAAATTGCCGCTTCTGAGGTGCGAATAGTGCAAGTTTAGCGGTGTAGACAATTCGGATTTGTGTTCGATGGCAGCAGCACCTCACCAAATATGTGTACTTTCTCAGATATTCACAAGCATGCCAACCAATCAGGAGCTTTCGTGCTAAAGTGCAGAGGGGGGAAAAGAACAACAATGACCGATAAACTGGTCATAGAGTATTTCACCTGCAGGAAAAGTTTGTTCCATTTTTTCTGCTCTTGGTGTGAACACAGCTTGAGAGTCTGATTTGATCTCAGTTGTGCCAATGTTATCCCCAGAAAATTATACTTTTCTGCAAACAGATTTATTTAAGAATCCATATAAGAACAAAAAAAGATATGATATTTGAGAAATACTTTTGCCTACACTTCTGGCAACCTAGGTTAAAGTTAATTAACTAATAAAATAGGTTTGGAAGGAGCTTTCCTAGCCTCTGATCACCTGCTCATTACTAACTCAGCCTATAAGCACAAATTACACTGGCAATTTTTAACCTACCTAACCTATGCTATATTCACCAGTTCTCCATAAGGGAACTCCTAGTCTCAGTCTCAGATGTCACGCTAGTACGGAAAGTTGGAAACACTTTAAGAATCCCAAAGTTTTGGTTTGATTGGATTTCCAGTAGCAGCAAGTGTCACATTTATTTCCGTTTCACCAGGAAACAACATGGAGGCGTACGATTGAGAATATTGAATATTCATCATGTGTTTTGAAATTCATTCATTAATTAATCTTCATGTCGGCTTTCTTCCCTTTCGGGGTCGCCACAGTGGAATGAACGGCCAACTCTCTGGCATATGTTTTACGCAGCGGATGCCCTTCCAGCCGCAACCCATCGCTGGGAAAGTGTTTTGAAATTACTTGATTTTAAAGAAAAACTAAACATTGGATTCGCTAACTACATGAAACTATTGCTGCGGTAACATTTCCACACCCGGAAACATGATGCAACGCGAATCGACTTGGGATTGGTAGCAATCTAAATTACAGGTGCAGCTCTCTACCCCATTGCTGCAATACTAATAATCCAAATCGGATTTCATTTTTTTCTAGGTTTTGATTGCTATGGAATGTTGCGAAACATTTCAGTTTATAAATATATATTTTTTTGTTTTCAGGATGTCACAAAATCGCCCTAAATAGTCACCTTTAACGTCAGCGCACACAGCCATGCTGCTGTAGTTTATTATATAAGTTATAAATAATGTAAGCAAAAGATTCAAACTTTGGGGTTTTCTTCAAGAAAATACAACCAAGCTACTCCAGAATTTCCTCACAAATGCAAATGGAAAAATTAACTTTAATGAATTCATTAGATATTGAATGCTACTCTTATTATGATTAAATTAATAGAGGAAAATTAAAAATATATATTTTTAGTGGGTGAATTTAGAGCAACAATTCAGAATTTTTTTTTACTTATTTAGAATTTAAAATTTACTTGCTTACTTACTTTTAATTTGTAAAATAGCTGTTTACAAAATTTCAATATATTTGAAAAATCATTTTGAGTACTTTTTTTTGTAGCTTTTTGGCCTACATTATCTATAAATGTTGTCATTCAAAGTTTATAAATACTTACATTTAATAATGCATTTACTTTGAAACAATGTCAGCGCCTAACTCCTTGAATCCATGCCAGTGCAAAACGTTTATTTTCTGATTGATTGTAAGTCAACGAATATAACTTTAATCCATTTATTGGCTGTCAGCACACCTGCAGTTTTATTCTTGGCTGGATTGGATTGAACTCTGGCGGCAATCCCATCCCACACACACCACTCTCTGGACGCTGGACACAATGGCCGTCGGGTTGGGGGTTGCGGGATGAACAAAGCCTAGTAATGTTGCCACGTGGCTTCAGCCTTTAGTGGGTGCCTCAGAGAAGATCCGTGGAGCGTGGAGAAAAGAGAAGCGTCAGCACTGGCCTCTAATGAGAATGAAATGAAGCTCCCCAAATGGGGGTTGAAGGGGGCACAGATGATCCATAATTGATGAGGGTGAAACGAGGAGGTTCGTGGAGTGTAAATGATAAATACAGGACTGTGCTGAGAAATTATAGCTTGCCTTTGGCTAGCATTACAGATGTGATATGTGTCTACAGGGTTTTAAAAGAACACCTGCCTATGGCTACTTGGAATTGTGAACTGCTCTAGGAAATGGATTACATGGTAAATGATCTCCTCGATCTAAATGAGGTTTATAAATGAAAATAAAGCCAACGTGAATGTGCGTAATCTCAAAAGACACTCAACTGATTAGCATTTTTCCTAATTAGCAATTATGCAGGCACTAAAGCAGGTACGTTTGTGTAATTAGGTGCCAATCACGAAAGACAGATTTCAGAAAATAAAATATTGAAATAATAAAACAAAAAAAATAATTTATTGGGTTGATTTGAATTTTGTGATATCATTCAGATGGAAAAATCCAAGCCATATTCGTGGAACACATCAACGCAGCTAGTAATTGTCCATTTTAACACAACAAGCTTTGTGAAAACCTCTTTCCTCCATCCAGCCGGAGACAAAGTCAAATTTAAGTGTCCTTGGGCTGATTTGTGCAGTACGCGGGGCCAAACTTAATTCTACAAACACAAGTTTCTGCGCTCTGACTGCAAGCATACAGACAATAATAAAACAAAACATGTGCCTACGGCCTTCTACAAACACAAACACCCCTCATAGCAGTCATCCTTGGCTTCATTATCTTCTTCAGCTTGAGGGGTGAATGCGCGGATGTAGTATATTCTGTGAAATGTGCTTAACAACATGCTCTATGTCACACAAATGTGTTTCCAGATGGAGCCGTAATCTAAAGGCAATATTAAATGTGCTTCTTGTTATGCTGTCTTGATGGAGAAGCAGCCAGATGCCCAATTATTCCCTGCCCAGGGGTAAAATGGCTTGTTTTGTAAAAAAAAAAAAAAAAGAATGCAATTTCAGCTAAAATTACCGCTTATTTTGTCCTACTTGTTAATTCACCATCCAAGGTTTAAACGAACTTGATTCAGTGGCCGTAAGTTTTTTACAGGGAAAAAAAAGAAAACAAAAATATATGATAAATTACCTAGTGGCTCAGGAAAAAAACATGTATGCTGAATTCTTGTGTTCATGAGGTTAATGAATTGTTTGTGAATCTGTGAAATGTAAAATCAACAACCTCACACTTTCCCTTTGTGCGTGTGTTTTAATAGGAAGTGACTGAAGTTGCAATTCCTTGACTGACCTGTTGAGGCTGGTCCCAGAAAAGAGAAGATTCCAAAATGACACATGGTAAAAAAATATTTTTTTTTACTTAAAAAATAAACACATCTAATTCCTGGTCACAATGTTTTTTTTTTCATTCACGTCGCTAATTTTGACCTTCATGACAACTCTGAGGAAAGGGAATTTTATTACTGCTTTGTTAAAGTTTTAGTAGGATGTAACCAGATCATGCATTTTTGCAGTGGCAGTAGAAGCAGAGAATTCAGAAGATGAGAAATCAGAACTTTTGGCAGAATTCTACTTCATCCAACAACTCAGCTTGCTCTTCGCTAGCCACTAAGCAGCAACCCCCACTTTCCCTTTATGTGCATAATAGGAAGTGACTGAAGTTGCAGTTTCTTGACTAACCACTTGAGGCTGGTCCAAGTAATGAGCAGATTCCTATAGAGATTCATGCTAAAACAATTCTATTTTTGCATTTATCTGTTTTGATAAAAAATTATATTAAGATTTAAAGTTTTGGATAGTAAATAGAAGGGCTACTCGAGTGAGAGCTAGTCATTAGTGCTGAAGTCTCAATATCATTTTCAATCCCCAAAATTGTGTCTTTCCCCCCCAAAATTGACTCTCTGGTAATGAACCTTTGTCAAGCAGGAAGTGACTGATTTACCAAAACTCTTTCTTTCTTACCAAAACTTCTTTTACTTTCTGCTAAAACCTATGTGTGAAGTCACACATGCTATTTCACTGTTGTGTACAGTCAATGTGTAAAATGCATTTGACTTGATCAGAATGTTTTTTAATAATAATTAAAACATTCACTATCTGGAGCTATGTTACAGGCAGCAGTCTAAGCAGGAAAGCTCTGAGAACTCTTTTCCTGGACAGTGTGAGGAATTCATCAAGCTGTCAAAGGTCTTCCCAATGCCATGCTTCCTACAGGCCATGGCTGGAAAAAGCTACCAAAGAAAGGATCCAGAAGGCATCAGAAGAAAAGTGCATGAGCCACCTCTACTGGCTCCTTATAATGTGAAACAAATGGGTCCTCTACCCCACACTCCTACTGAGTTACAGGTTTATCTGGTCATATCCAAGATGTTGACTATGCCAGATGGAACCTGTAGTTGTAGTAAACTTAGCAGAAGTCTGCAGAATGTATGCTAAAAATGAGTGCTAAATTAAGATCTTAATGTGGTTAAGGGGCTGAAATTAAAAGAAATGGAGCAGTGATTGGTCTTACACTCTTGGCCCTGCTTTCAGACCTTGAATCGTTTCCAGTTTTCGTTCTCCAAATCAGATTCCATCTTGCCCTAGTCATGACCCAAAAGTTCAAGACATAGGTGACAGTAAAAACATAGCCTGACTGGTAAGTAGAGAGGTTCATCTTTTGACTCTGCTCTGTTTTTCACCACAAAAATCCTAGCTGCATTACTGCAGAATCAATTCATTGGAAAGACTAACTTTGTTCTAGCCAAATTTTCTGGTCACTTCTGCAAGGCCTGGTTTAATGTAGCCAACAAAGCAATATCTTTTGCAAAAGCAGAGGAAAATTCTATGTTCTCAAACTGGACTGCTAAAAACCCCCCATCAAAAACAGGCAAGGGCGAGCCATGACTGAGACATATATCAAAAAACTGTTGACAAAAGTAGCCAGACTTTGTTGAAACAATATGACGCAGTTTCATAAGTTCGCTCAGGCAACATGATGAAATTGTTTCCTATCTCAGATCATTTGCCAGAATGCATCTCCTGCAATCAGGATGACAAACCAATTTGTACGAGTTTTGGAGGAGATTAGCTGATAGCTGGTGAAACATGAAGTGGGAGGCACTCAATGATAATGGGTTCGCACCAACATCCTTGACAGTAAGGAAGCTTGAAAAGTCACGAAATATTGGGCAGACCCACATCCAGAGGTGCAACATTCCTTAGTCTGAGGTGGAAGATGTCCAGAAATCCAAGAACAACCAAAAATCAAGCTGTGATTGACCAAACTGCAGGCTTGACCTGCTCTAGTTTATTCATCTGTTATTTATCTGATTTGTTAACATTCCATGACCCTCTCGCAGATGTTCACACCACTGGAGATAATACAGCCACACTCCATTCATTTCTTCAGCTTTCCATCCCTCTTCATCACACTGTTTTAAAACTCAATCACCCTCCGATGACTCGTGTTCAATTAGTATCCAACCCTGTGTTTATGTCTCAATCACATCTAGTCCTGCTTGCGAGGAGTGGAGAGGACACGTAAGGCACAGCTGTGCATCTAACAACCTGGGTTGTATCCCAAGCACTCGGTCCTTTCACAATCCACACCCTCTCACTTCAATTCCTGTCAGTCTTATCCAACTTAAACAAGAAAAAGCAAAATGGACCCTAAAAACAACGTTACCTAAATCACACCAATGGCATATGTTTGTGTTGGTCACTCTTGGAACTCTGAACATGACCCCTTTCACTGCTGATTAGCTGCATGTTTGTTTAGATAGATCTTCTGACTTTGTTCCCTGAAGCTTTTTTGAAAAATAACATCATTCACTTTAAATGGTGTGAAAACAAGTGATGATCTTGGTACTACTTATTTAGTTTACTAGCAAATTTACATAAGTACTGTGCACCGTTTGATCCATCAACAAACTTCATGCATTTTGTAACCAACTACTAGATAATTGGAAGCCATCAACAGGAAGCTATTAATCTTGTTGAGAGAGCCCCATTTGTTTAACATTGGTAAAAATCAACCACACAACTGAAAGGACCTGTGATAAATGACAGCCATTCCCAGTAAGCCCTGACAGGACATCTGAAAGGTTGAGATTGGGTGACAAAACACACCGCCGACAAGAGCGACACCTGAGCGACTGAGGATTTCACTGTTTGCACTTTATCACGCAATGAAAGCAATCTGACAATTGGCAGGCTGACATTTGACAAGGACGGGGTTGAAAAAGGCATGGTGAAAAGCCCAAAGCACAATTTCAACCCATTCACCCCCATTATATGTGAAGGGAACATGTGTGTTAATGGGAAACACTCTGTGATTCTGGGCGAATGTGTCCTTTTTGAGAACTGGAATGGACTCGGTAAGCATCTTCTGCGAGAGCGCTACAGAGCCCATTAAGCCGGGGAAGTTAAAACTGTGAAAGCCTGAGGGAATGACCACAGCAATTCAGCCTGCTTGTCTCGGAAGAAACACTTCTGTCAGTTATGCTTGGCCAGAGCACAACAGCTTAGAAAAAAAACTTTGTTCTTCAAGAGGTTCTCTCCAAAACCCGGATTCAAATTCTAATTGGTAACCTCAAGGAAATTGGCTTAAACAAGTATTGCAAGTAGGCTAAAACAGACAGCACCGAGAACACAGCAGTAACTGCATTTCCAGAAGCAAAACACCTATGGCAACTGCACTGAAATGTTTTCAAAAGTCACCTCATCACCTTAGCAACCGCATAGCAACAGATAGACTAAGGTCTTCTAGCAGCTGAATGACTAGGCATCATTTGGGAAAGACATTTTAGTAAATGTCTCAAATGCTGGCTTTGAATTAACTTTGTTAAAATTGCCATCACTTAATTTAAGTCCTGTGGAAGCATTCAAAGGTGCAGTATGTAAGTTCACATCAAAGACTGCCTTGCTTAACAGATTCAATTTTGAGTTTCATATTTGCATGTTGTGCAAACAGCCTCTAAACCAGCGCTTTTCGATTATTTTCTGTCATGCCACCTAAGGAAGTAGAAAACATCTCACCCCCTCCCCCCCTCCTCGTGCCTCTCTGCATAACACTGTATCCTTATTAACGTTTAAATATTTTAAATATGCATATATTTTCATCATGACACTTGAGGGTCTGCTACACTTCGTGTCTACACTTCATATTCATACTCTGTACTGTGTGGACAGCGCGCATGCTCAGTGCAAGCAAAACCCCTACAGCACTGAGCGAATGCTCCCTGCTCACACGCTGCCAATGATATTGCCACTGCCCCCTGTTGTAGTGGAGTGTTATTGCACTTTATTTTTTGAACAGTAAAAAAATCAAAACAGAAAAATAAAAAAAGCATGTTCCCCGAGGTCAAACTCGCCCCCCTTGATGGAGTCCCACTATTTGAGAAGCACAGCTCTAAACAAACATATATATCATGACAGCAACACTCGCTAGCATCAGTAGTTCATAAACTATTAAACCAATCACTTGTTAATTAGGCACTACTATTATTCGCCTGCATTATTTTCTAACATACAATGACCGAATATGCAGAATGGTTCCACCTCTGCTAACGTTACACGAAAAACAGAAACCAAAGAGACTACTTAGCTGAGCAATTAACGCTAACATAATACAGCTAAGCGGTAAAAGAGATCACTAACAAGCTAATTAAGTACTGGAAGGAGCAAAGAGGGCTTCAAACGTCTACAAAGATGCTAAGGACAATCCACTTTTCAAAGCAATGACAATGCAATCATTTCCCGTTAATTTTCGATGGCTTTGACCACTCATTTGAATCCTGCTTTCATGAATAAAGCAGGAACTGAATTTGACTTTTCAAAATTCAAACACAGGATGAGAAATTATTGTGCAAGCTGCAAAATAAAGCTCTAAAACCTCTAAAAACAAACCGTAAATGTGAGTAAAACTACACATTTTGGGATGGAACAGACTTTGGAGTACTCCTTATGATTAAGGACCATGCACTATTTCTTTTCTAATGCTCCTTTTCTTGAACTCCTTTTCCTCACTTTTCTTGAACAGTGGATTCTCAACGTCTGTGCGAGTTCTTAATTTAATGATCGACCCCCTTTTGAAGAATCTGCTTTGTTTGAGCAATCCCTGGATGATGGTTTAACCCAGATGAGTCTGCTTGTTCAGTCTGCTTACCCCTAATCAAAAGAACACTCTGTAAATGGCCCGGGGCTAGTTTACCAAGCGGCATGAGAGACACACGCTACGAAGCTCAGAGGTTTGTATGGGGCCTGGATTGTGTCTCCAAAGGACAGCCCAATCATATCAAAGGCTACAGAAACAGTCTGGACGTTTTAATGAGTGTGCCGCTTTGAATTGGCTTTAACCCGACCGTGGTGTCAAGTTTATTTGTCCCTTTCACTGAGCAATAATGCGTTCAACCCTGGTCCTCTATACGAGAGGGGAATCTTTGGATCCAAGAATGCTAGTGGCCACTGGTTAGAATAGACGTTAATCTGCCAAATGACACTTTAATATAAATTATTTAATTTTAATAGCATTTTATGGTTATAGTGATGACTTTAGAAAAAAACAAGGAAGATACACTGAACATTTTGCAGAATAGTCTTGAAACTTAAGTAAACTGTGGACGATTCATAGCCCAGCAGTCCAGGGGGCCCCCAGAGGCCCAATAATATATAACCAAACATCTGGTTTAATAAGAAGTGAATAGATTGTGGGGATTAAAAAAAGGGAACATATCAGGAATATTGTTATTCTCTACGTAGCCCAACTAGCGAGTATAATAAATACTGAAGCACCAATTATGAATTTTATTTGAAGCCAGTTAGGTAAACTGCTATTCTGGTGCCGATATCGGAGACTGATGGAGAAAAGTTTGACATCAAATGCCGCCAGCTTCGAATTATACTTGGCTCTGAGCTCTCTACCCGGCTCACTTCCCATTCCTTGTACTTTTGTGAGGTCTGACAGGAGCAGCTCAGCGTGAATCCGCTAGAAAGAAGACAAAAAATGCTAACTGTGTGAAAATAAGTCAAAATAATAACAATGAGGTAGCCCCTCAGCTGCTCTTGGGCAGTCTGACAAAACACGGCTGGCATTCTGTGCCTATGACCTCCTGCCCACCCCCAAACACCCCCCACCAGTCACTCACATCCATACAGGGCAATAAAACGGCAGAATGGACCTGGCAGGGAGCGAGCAGCCAGCCTTCCTGTTACAGGACGACCAACTCCACCACTGTGCCATTTTGCGTACAAAATATTCTTTATTAACTAAACGTGTTTTAGACACACATAGTTAGATACAGTTTATTGTTAGAGCAATTTTAAGTGTTTTTGACATGTGTTCACAGAGTTACTTGAGTTAGCTTCATTAGCTGGTGCTTGTATATTTTAACCGTTATGTCTAGGGTTACCAGTTGGTCCTTAAAATACAAAATCGTCACAAATTTGAACAGGAAATAAGCCATTCCATTTTTAATCCATACATTGTGCGTTTATTTTGGAGCAGTCTTGACTCGGTTGACATGAACCGAGTCCAAATGAGCCAACCCTCAATGAAAAAGCATTCTCATCTCATGAACTGCGCTGATGGATTGGAAGACACACACAAATTAGTCTTTCAGAAGTAAAAGAAGCCGGGACAAAAGCCCCAGAGAGCTTTAGGAAACGTAAGCAGATCCAAAGACAGAAAATAGAGTGAGATATCTAAGTTGTGCGTAGTTTAGATGGAGTCAGAAGCAGATGTGTTTGACCGAATAGACTAAAAATGACGCTCACGTCCCAAGATGAAAATGTATCCCTATCTTTGAAGTTAAAGTTTACTTGGTTTTCTTTAAAGTTTTCTTTAACCACGACTTCTACACTAGGGAGCCAGAATTGTGTTTGTTTCATGCTTTTAACCAATCTTTACATACATATATTCCAAACTTTGCTTGCAGAGCATCTCACTGCTTGGCGAACAAACATTACCTGTGATTCCAACTTTAGTTTTAGAAGATTGATACAAGATAACAGTCATGCTTGATGCACGATGTCTGACTGTGTGTCTGGCCACACAAGATAAAGACACGATCCTTAGCACACTCCATGATGGGGACACGGCTTAAAAGATATCTACCTCGGTGGAACATAATGTGCTTTCCATTCTCTTCTAAACAAGATAAGATGTATTTGACACCTCCCACAACAAATGATTCCCTCTGCTGCCAAGAAATAAAGCTAGGTATATCTCATATGTGTGTCTTGTTCTTTGTTACAAGATTAGCTTTTGGACATCTCTGTGAGAACTGAGATTGTCTTGAGTTATTTCAATTTTAGATGATGCATGTTTGTGGTTAATTGAGTTTTACAAACATTACTTCTTTCCTGTGAATTGTTGATGATTGTGACTTTGTTCTTCTTCAAATCCACCTTTAAAATTCCGCCACAATAAACAGTAAGGATAGTGGCTACAAAAGATGCGGATCCAAATTCTTGCTTTAATCCCATTCCAGGATATCCGATTTGCAGGCCGTGGATTGTCGCACCGTAAATCCATCAAATTCCAGTTTTGAAATACTTAAGAAAGCTAGATGAAAATAGGTTTACAGTTCCAATTTGATTCAGCTTTTGGTTAGAAGAGTAATTTAGTCTGCAATCCTAAAGCACTCTGGGGCTTTTCTACTTATCCTATTGCACCCGATTTCATAACAAATACAACCAGAGTACAGACACACAAATGTATGGAAACGTTCAGCAAACACCCTTCCAGCTGCACTCAAAGTGTTTTCTCTTCGGCATGCAGCCGTTTCAACATATGTGAAGGATTTGGAGAAGCTAATTAAGTGTCTACACCAGGTTTTACCTGTAAACACTGTTTACATTCCCACATGTGACGATGTTCAAGCTACTAGAAGGAGCTGAGATGTTTATCCGTTCTTTGGTTAAATAAAATAATTTTTTTTGTCTCCGTCACATCTTGTTATGAGCGTCACGGTGGCGCAGTGGGTAGCACGTTCGTCTCACAGCAAGAAGGTCGCTGGTTCGAGCCTCGGCTGGATCGGTTGGCATTTCTGTGTGGAGTTTGCATGTTCTCCCCGTGATCGCGTGGGTTTTCTCCGGGTGCTCCGGTTTCCCCACAAGTCCAAAGACATGCGGTATAAGTGAATTGAGGAATAATAATTGTCCATAATGTAAAAAGTGTGAATGAGTGTGTGAAAGTTTCCCAGCGATGGGTTGCGGCTGGAAGGGCATCCGCCGCGTAAAACATAAGCCAGAGAGTTGGTGGTTCATTCTGCTGTGGCGACCCCGAAAGGGAAGAAAGCCGACATGAAGATGAATGAATGAACATCTTGTGACATTTTCGAATCGTTGGTCTGCTGACTCACCATCTAAATGCCATTGCTGTGAAAAATGGTTGGATTAACTCAAGAGTGTGGTGAGGAGGAAATCTACATTGTTGAAGAAAGATGGGTTTATGTTTAGGAGCATACAAATGAGCTACACCAAATACAACAAGATAGAAGACCGTTAGAAAGATGTTATGTTAAGATTTATAGACGAAGATTGGATAACTTTTGCTCATAAAGGGAATATATTTAGTTTAAGCTATAACAAATAGGTCGTAAACATGCAATAAAGAGATGTACAAATTGAATGTATAAATATACAGCTTCCTGGATCAGAATTCCTCAGATCTCCTCTGCAAGTGTTCTCAGGATCAGAATTCTTTAAACCTCCTTTGCAGGTGCTTTTAGGATCGACTCTTAGGATCAGAATTCATCAGACCTCAAATGTTTCCATGATCAGGTCCCAGGATTGCTTTCACACTTGCAAAAATCAACTACAATTCGTTACAGAGTACACTTGATCCTGTAACTGTTCTTGGGACCTGATTTGAAGAACACTGGGTGCTTTTAATCAATGAATGACTTGATTGCTCTGTGCACAAGCACATCTTTCTCCTCTTACCCATTTTCCCACAGGGTTCACACGGATTCACATGGTTCCCCAGAACATTTATGTATTTACATAAGACAGAAAACTACACATTCCTGCCTTAGATTGATTGGACCATTCTCAAAACCACTTCTGCAGATGTTCTTTGTATTAGGTCCCAGGACAAGAAAGGTTGCTTTTCCACAATCAAAAGTTCTTGGAAACAAGAAAATGTTGCATGTCTAACAATGGACATTGTTAGCTCTAAAGATATTTGCATTACTCCTTCAGTCAATTTAGCAATTGCTGACAAAAGAACATCTTTGCCAAATCTTTTGATAGTAACTTGCCACTCTCCACAGATCTTCTTGAACAGGTCCTCCTTTTCCACTCATCTGACTCACTTTTTTCCCCTCATACGATTTTTTCAACCTAAATGTGTCGGTTTAAAGTTATGTTTAATAATATACCAACCTGAGTTAATTGGACTGATATTTGTTAAAATCAGCCTCAGCAAAAACCGACTAGGCTTGCTGATTGGTACTGCAATACTTAATACAAGCTCCCTGTTTGTCTCTTGGTTATTTTCCTGTCAACTATTATCCTATATTAAAGTCAAACGAGCTGAAAGAGGACTCGAGTCAAAGGCCAAAGACTGAAAGAGGACTCGTGAGGAGAAGCAAATCAGACAAAAAAAAAAACTAATTGTAAACATATTTAATGAAATATTTGTATATGTGATTTTACACTATACAGAAATAACCCATCTATTGAAGTGTGTATTCTAAATATTCTATTTAGCATTCAAAATTTCAATTATATCACTGCTTATTATCAAGATGAATCTTTAATGCATTTATTACACCAGTAGAGCAAGGCAAATAAGCAACAGATTTCCCTTCAGTTTAAAGCAGAATAAAATGAAAAATCATGCTCATAAAAATGCTATGCTGATTTTGAAAAATGTGCAGAGTCCCTGTAATTATTATTACCATCACTATCATACAAAAATGCTGAAATGCTGAAAAAAATGCTAGATAGTTCTTCTCAAAGCCAAATAAAATGTCCTCAAAGCACACATAGACATCATCGTTCCTCTTTTAGGAGCTGCACAAGAGCTTGTATGAATCTATTATGTGTGGATGAGGCGAAGAAATTGGATATAAAGTGTAAGAGTTTAAATGGAGTTGCATGGAAATTGAATCATTATGGAGGAGACATTGCTGCCATGGAGGGAGAAATCAATCGGATTTGGACAATGCTGGAACTTGAATTGAACTCCAGCGACTGAACTGACCTTGACATCGTGAAGTCAGATCAAACCGATTCATCTCTTTCAAACAAATCCTGCTTTACATTGTGTCTGTGGCTCTTTGCTTGATCGTACTGTAATTATAATGATCCAGCCGCTTCAAAACTGAACTCTCGCGTGTTCAGTCCAGTCACGATATGTGTTTGAGTGCCTTTTAATGAACCAGAATCCTCTCAATTCAAGGTGTTATTCTGTGATAACAGGCAGAGTCATTTACAGATTATGCTGGAGAGGAAGAAAAAGCGTTGAGAATAAGAAACTCTGAGAGAACACTTCCCTCTAAAAGGTGCTACATAGTGCCAAATTAGTTTTTTGGCTTGTACTCATAGGGAACAAATTCCCTCTCTTAGATCCATTGGCTAAAGGAAGGCCTGTCAATCAGAGCAGACCAATAGTGATGCTAGAGCCAGCCTTCATTTACATGAAAATAGAATGTAATTACGAATTGAAAGTGCAGGGTGAAAGAGCGCAAGCACACGTAAACTGAGATTGCAAGTGCAAAAAAACCTGCCAGTTTGGCTCTTGAACAGAAATAAAAGTTTGGTTATTTTGATTTGGTTTTCTTTCCGTTTATTTTTTTTATTTGGTGCAAAAAAAAATCCTCAATCTTTCTTGCAACTAAAAGTTGTACAGTAAGACAGACTGTCTACAAATAGAGAAAATTCAGCACTCTCACTACTCTTCCAATGAGTGGTTGTCCTGTGAGAAGTGTAGAACGCTTAATGAGGTTAAGAAGTATCCTAAAGCTTTGACTAAAGAGTTACAGAAATCTCTGGCACATGCTAAGATTTTAGTTCACACGTGTACAATAAAGAAAACATTAAACAAGAACTGAGTACATGGGAGGACACCATGGAGGAAGCCATTGCTGTCCAAAAGAATATTGCACCACGTTTAAAGTCTTCTTAAGAGCACCTGGATGTTCTACAGCTTTAATGGCTAAATATTCGGTGAACAGATGAAACCAAAACCAGAGTTATTTGGAAAAAGTTAGTGGAGAAAAAAAAGGCACAGCACACCAACATCAAAACCTCATCCCGCTGTAAAACATAGTGGAGGGAGCATCATGGTTTGGGGCTCCTTTGTTCCCTTTGGGCCTGGACGATGGTTGTCAATGATGGAAAAATGAGTTTATCAAGGCATTTTCCTGGACAAACATAAGACCATCTGTACGCCCATTGAAGCTTAACAGAGGATGGGTGATGAAACAGGGCAATGACACAAAGTATACAAGTAAATCAACAAAAGAATGGCTTCAACAAAATAAAATATGCCTTCTGGAGTGACCCAGTCAGAGTCCTGACCTCAACCCAATTTAAATGCTGTGGCATGACCTAAAGATAGTAATTCATGCCTGACATCCCAAGAATACTGCTACATTGAAACAGTTTTGTGAAGAGGAGTGGTCCAAAATTACTTCAGATCGATGTACAGGTTTGATCTGCAACTACAGGAAACGTTTGGTTGAGTTTATTGCTGCTAAAGAAGGCTCAAGCAGTTATTAAGTGCAAAGCTTTCAAGACTTTTTCCACCCTACACTGTGAATCTTTGCATGTTATTTTCAATTAAAACCATAAAAACATTGAATTTTTTTTTATTATTATTTTAAGCAGACTTTGTTTGTGGGTTTGATGAAAATCAGAGCACATTTTATGACCAATTCATGCAAAACTCCTTGTGATCCTAACGGGTTCACATATTTTTTCTTATAACTGTATGTGAGTTTTTTTAAATCCACATGCAGTACTTAAGAAGGGAATTTGTCAGTTCTGTTAAATGCATGTGAATTATGTGTGAAATCGTTTTTGTGCATGATATTGTGTGAGGCTACGTGAAATAACATTAATCAATTTATGCATGCAACAACGTGATCTTGAGAGACTCACACATTTGGTGGATTACTAATGTGTTTTACGGTGAAAGAGTTGATGATCACTTTTTAAGGTTGCATTTCCATTAGTTTAATGGGTCTTCTAGATAGTGACTTTAGATTTAATGGACATTACTTTACTCTCAATCACAGCACAGGGGCTTAGCACTCATACCGAATCACCATGACAACTAATGACCTCTTGTGTCTTTCTATTTTTTAAGAAAGAAATTAAGGCCTGAGCCTTAATGATTGGCTTTCATGCAACCTTAAGCTACAAATCTGTTTTAAGGACAGCATCTACAACAAGTCAAATGTAATGCTGTGGTTTCATAATTGATATTTTATTGTAGAAGAGAAAGGCTTTACCCGGAAGGGGACCCTTAAACACATTCTTCAAACTTTTTTTTCTGGTGGGGTATGACCATTTATTGTACATTTCTTTAGTTCCTGTGTGATTACAAGAGGTTATTATGATTTGATATGAATATTCGACCATTTCTAGCTGTTATTTATTTTATTTTTTTATTCCTGATTTGTAAAATTTGTAAATATTTATTTTAATCATGTGAACTTCTGGTCTCTTCTATATTTACAATTCTTTTTCTTTAAACACCAAAACCTATATGATCCAGAGAACAGCTCAAATCATCTGGGACTTCAAATACTGAATGTAGGGGTGTAAAGTATTAGATCCTCTTCCAGTAGCACTAAGGCGATTTAGGTCAAGCGACGATTGAGTGTTTAAACCAAAGCTGCTCACTTGGCAAACTCAGCTGATGCGGGACATTTTTACAGAAGAACCAATCGCTGGGGGAATTAACAGCTCTGTTCACTGCGCAGCGTGACAAAGTGCTGTGGCCTGAGAACGGGACAGCCCTGCTGAAGTCGTCATTTGCCAATAGGTGATGGTATTGCAGTTATTCTGAAGGAACGAAGCTGACATTGCTGGAAAATATATGGAAGGCCAGAGATTGCTCAAGTCTTTCTCTGAGGAAAAGTAAAGGTTCAAGGCATTTTGTGGATCCAGCAGTATTTTAGGTTTCTGTGTTGATTCAGTCCCCTTTTACAGAAAATTAAATAATCGGGAGTAGTTTTAAATATAGAATATTTTAATTATATATTTAATTGTTATTCTATAACAAAGTTTGCAATGGTGTGGAAAAAATGCAGCGTGGATAAAAAAAAACAAATATTAGTTTTTTTTAATCCACATTGCATTTTTTACCACACCATTGCAAAATTTATCATAGAATAACACTTTTTTGATACTTTAAATTTATTTAGACTTTATAAATAGATTTGCAACTTTCAAATCATTCTAACTGATATCTTTTGTGGTTTACAAAAGAAACTTTGTCTTTCCGGGTCACATATTGGTGAAAGATGTGGCAGACAACAAGTAGTGCCGGCCAAAAATCAAGTAAAAGTCTAAATGGTATGCAATTTTATACCAAACTTGGCTTGAGTCCCTGTAAAAAAAACTTTCACCAATGTTTTACTTTTTAATGCGAACAAAACTCACTCTCAGATTCAATATTATTCAGCTGCGATACTATATAGCCCAATCTATAGTTGGGCGTCAATCAAGACTACAAATTGCCCTTTGGGAAAGCTCTGCATGCACCAATTAGTAAGCAAAAGCACCTATAGTGCTGTGCTCTGTAACACACTGTCTATAGACTGATCAATATTGGTGTGATAAAAATGCTAACAGCTAACTAAAATACAGATGCGTCTAGGTTATATTTGGCTCATCATATATATTATAAATACAACTCCATATGTACATCTATTGCTCCTGTAGAAGCAGGTCTAATTGAAATTCCAATGTGGTGAGACAACAATGCTAACTTCTTGCTAGGCAAAACACAACTCGGATAATTCAGTTTTTCTACTTTACCCAAAAGATTGACTGTAATATCTAGTGTTTAACATGGAGCCCAAGCTGAGAAAGAGACTAGTTCTGTACCACCTCAACCAATCACAGAACTAGTGTTCTGAGAGCCCTTGACGTGAAGTTTACGAGAAAATTTCAGTGGCTTGCAGCAGGCTTCGCAACAGGGCCAGCACAAGGTTTTGTAAATGCGCAACCTTCGCAAAGGGAAATTGGTACGCTTGACTGCCCCGCCCATCAGCTGTAGGCACCATGTTTTTCAACATACATGAATCATTCCAATGGAAGTCAAAATCGCTCGCATAGGCTGGAAGCTGCGGTTTTGCACCGTCATATGATTTTTCTCCTTGTCCTGATAGATTAAAATATTATTTTGTGAGTATGCTGCCACCATAATTATACACATCATATATAAAACTCTAAGTGTTCGGTAATTTTCTACAAGGGACAGAACACATTTGTTAAGCGGTGTGTGCTGTTACCTACTAACTCGTCAGCTAAACATATGGAAGCCGCCTTACAAATCCAAATAATGTTGTACTATAATTTTCCACTCATTCATTCCTTCTACGAAACAATATAATATATTTATTGAATGCAATCAACAGAAAGGCTACGTTCAGACTGCAGGTCTTCATGCTCAGTGTTTTTCATGTACTCGTTCACAGTACACACAATATATGATTTGTATTCGTCCAGTGTATGATCTCAACCAGCTCACTGTGCAAGAAATGCCTTTGATCAAAATGAAAGTAAACATGGACGAGATTGTGATTTGAGGTGATTGTGTGCCTTTATTTCAGTTCATTTCATTGGAGTCATCATCATTTCAACCAAGTCCTATCAAGAAGAAAACAATGAAGACATTTTTATTAGTTCTATAATTTCCCTTTCCTTCCGCTGACTGCTTTCAGCTGCGTCGACAGCTATGATTGATTTTAAACTTCTCGCCCATAATCAGAAATATGACGTCTGTCCCCATACAATGATGTAGAAGTCAGATCTGGCTGTTCAAACTGAGGGCGAATTGAAAAATTTTAGATTTGGATCGGATTCAAGAAAACATATGAAAGCGACCGAGGTCTGATAATTTCAAAAAATCATAATTGAGCTGTTCCGAACGGTAATTAAAATATTCAATACAGGTCGCATATGGGCAAAAACAAAGTGGATTTGGATTTCTAGGACTGCAGTCGGATTGTTGCCTAATATTACATTAAAATCATCACTTTCCCTTCCATATAGATGCTGTGTGCAACAAACACCTGAAAACAAACAAGATTATGTTTTGAAGTTTTCCCTGGAATTCCTGACAACTTTAAGAGTATGTGTAGTGAAGATGTTTGATTCACGTCCAGAAAAGACGTCATCTGGTCTCCCATTCTGCACAGTTTTGGGATCAAAACTGAACGTCAACAAGGGACATGTTTGGCAAATCCTAAAAAGACAACCAGATTAGTCAGTCTGAATGTTAAAGCCTTTATGAGAGATTAATAATGCATGAAATGAGAGATTAATGATGAAAAGTTTGTGTGTTTTGTGTGCTCATTTAAAGGATTATAAACAGGTTAAAGCTTTAACGTGTAAGGCAATTACACTCAAGTCCAGAAAAGACCCCATCAAGTTGCGAGAGTAGACGTTCGATTGATTTCCAGAGATGTAAAAGATGTCCTTAGGAATTCCATTTTTGGAACAAGATCGGACATTGCCAGAGGATGTTTAAACGAGCAATGCACATCCAACTGTTTGCTGGGTAGAATTTTTCACTCATTTTCAAAAAATGTGTAAATATCTTTCATTACAGCGTTACAATTTCCCTTAGTTGTGCACATTGATAAATAACTACCAACATCTCAAAGGCAAAGAGAACATGAGACAACACTCAAAATCACTACTTCCAGATGGAGACGAATACAGCAGGAGCGGCTGCACTTTCGTAGGGGTGGCAGTAGAGCATATTTTGGGGATACTTCCCTCACAGAGTGGTTTAATTATGGATTGTGCTAATGCTGAAACATAAAATTCTGCTGTCATGCAAAAGACTACAATTTGCCAAAAACCAAACAGCTTCAATTCATCACTAACCGTGCCAGAGCAAGCAGATGTGTCTTCTATTTGAGATATTTTCAGCTTATCCTCATGTCAACATACAAGGGTATGATAGTTTGTCATTTTTTTACTTTAGCACATTGGCGAAATTAAATTTCATTGCAAAAATGGGACAGAAAGAGAACCGTACTGAGTCTTTAAAGGGTTCATTCCATGGTGAGCCTTTTGTGGCTTTTATAGTGATTTATAAGAGTAGATGGAATCAAAAATCGAACCATGGATATTCCCAAACAAAAAAATGAATTTGTTTCCTTTAAAAACGAGTTTTATTCACGCCTTTGACGATGTCACACGAGTCTCATTGTAACTTCATGGTCAGTTATCAAAGGGCCGATTTCCCTCTGCCGGAAGAGAGGCGCTATCCATAAAGCAACACCTTCTCTCGCAAAACGGGAGAGCAGCACACAACTTGGACTTGTGTTATTAAACTGATAAAAATTAGGTTATTTAAAGGACTTGTAAGGATTAAAAGAAGAAGCTCAGTCCCAGGGTGAACAGAAACCAAACATCTATATGACTCTGGCTCATAGTGGTACGGTTTATAATAGTGTTCCCTCCAAACACCATTATAGTGTCTATCAATGTTGCTCGCTCTGTGTTCGTGGGTTAGGCTTAGTGACTTAGCTCGTAATTAGTCCCTCCAATATCTCTCGAATCCATGTTGACTGTCAGACAGTAATTTTGCATACACGTCATGAATATGCAAATCACTAATCAATAGGTGATTAACTGGGGAGTGGTTACAAAGTTTGTCAAATGAAATCTCGGTTCATTTCCGGAATAAACCCGGGCTGAAAATGAGGAAGTTGAATGTGTTTTTAATTAAAAATAGACTTTATAAGTAAACGAATAACATCTCCCATACAATTAGACCAAAGTGAACAACATTTTGATGAAAATAACGTGTCACTGACCCTTTAAAGTAGAATGAATCGATTCTGATTAATTTTCTTTCCTGTAGATTTTCAGTGATAAATGTTGAGCTAATTGACGCAAGCAATTTCTCAAAAATGGCTTATAAATCTCATTAAAAAAATGAAACCCCTAGTGTGCTCATGAAGGTGGAATTTAAGGCATATTACTCCTTTATGAGCTGGAATGAAGTGTGACAGAGCAAGCATATTATTTGCCATTTTTCTTGAAAGAAAGTGTTAAATTAAGCAGTAATGGGCTTCGGGACTTCGAATCAGAATCAGTTGACTGCAAAGAGAGGAATTTAATTTGAAAGCAATTACAAGCGACAGCTGAAAAGAACTATTCAATATCAAGTGTACGTGAAAAGAATATATTTTATATATTTAATATTACCTAACATAACCTGAGTGTAGTCACCCAGCAAAATTAGCTGAACTTACAGAGAAATAATACTTTCTCAGTTTGATTCTGATTTGTTAGCTGACAGTGTTAACATTTCAGGGGATGCTATAAAATTGCTTGTATTTATTCCCAGATACGTAATACATTAGAAACTTTTGAAATAAAGCATTGTAACCTTCAGCGAGGAGGGTTATTGCATTTTAAAAGGGACACATTGTATCTTGAACTAAAGCTACTGAACAAACAGGTATCCGCATGATTAATTGTTTCAATTGCATTTACCCTAAATTCAAAGTATGGTGACAGTTGAATTGTATGTATTTATTTATCTTTTAAGCTGCATTGAGTAGCCGTGATGTGAGTGTTATGGGGCCAACATAAATATCAACTATTATAAGGTTCACCTACAAGCTAACTTTACATAGCAAGTATCTCAATGTTCCTGTCAGACCGGAAACTCACTTTACATTTTAAACATACGACATAAACAGATTTAATGATTCGAAAGTCTGTAAAATCTGCGATGCTGGTTGTAAAATTGCTCAAATAATTTGTTCACCATTTTTGACTAGCTGATGAACGGCCTTTATTTCTTCAGGGACTGGGGCAGACGTCTAACTTTAGTGCGACACTGACATCTAGCGGAAGAACTGGAAATACAGTTTACTAGATAAATAGTCTACTTGAACAGGCTTAATTGTTTCAGTGTATATATATATATACTATGAGAATAAGTCATGTTTATCTGTTATCTCTTATTTGACTCATTTGTGTGTTATTTGATAGAAAAATAAGAACATGAATAATTTGAAGTGTACTGTTATTCACAATTTCCCAGCGATGGGTTGTGGCAGGGAAGGGCATCCGCTGCGTAAAACATATGACAGAGAGTTGGCGGTTCATTCCGCTGTGGCGACCCCGAAAGGGAATAAAGCCGACATGAAGATGAATGAATGAATGAATGAATGTTATTCACAAATGGTCTAAATTAATAGTTTGGTGTGCAGCTAATAACTTAAGATTTATCAAATTGAAACATTTCCTATAAATTCTAGGAAAAGTAAGATTTTTTTTGTGAAAGTTTCACTGAAAGATATATTAATAATAAACAGCATATAAAATTTACATTTAAAAAACACACAAATGAAAATTAGATTGCATACAACTAGTTACTATTTGATTGTTTAGGAATTGAGTTTTACAGTCAATTTTTGTAGATTTTCTGATTAACAATATAAACACAACAATTTTCTAAAATGTCAAGTTACCATTTAGATACTTTAAAAGAAATATGACAATATTTGGAAGCATATGTAATTTATTTATTAACTCTGATTCGATTAATTGTTAAAATCATGAGAAAAAACAGGATGACTAGTTTATGAGTTTTTCCATAACACAAGCTCTGTTACACCTAAAGAAAGAGTATCCCAGCAAACACAAATGTTCTCTTTCACACAGAAAAGGTGGCTTTCGTTCTGTACATTTATCAGATAAATCTCATTAAGAGTACGTTGATGTACACATAACATGTTTGCCTCGTGATGGGTTTAAAATTAACTGATCAATACTGATCATTGCAAACACCACCGACCAATGAGGAGACAGATAAGTTAATCTCCCTGAGAGACTTGTGTTAAAAGTGAAACTGAAAAGCTGAAATTTTCCATCGAAAAAAGGAAAACTGAAAGGGAAAAAATATAATGAACTAAGTTAAAACAGGCTTTGAAATAAAATTGCAGACTACTGCAACTGTAAAAAGGAAAGCTGAAAAAGAAAAAAATGAAGTTAAAAAGAGGCTTGGAACGGAAACTGTAGAAAACTGTAATTTAATGTGGTGACATAAGTTTTCACATGTATTTTTACATTTAAAAATGTATATATTTTTGTGTTTAAAACGCAGAGTTTCACTTTCTATCAATTCATTTCTGTTCAATTGTTAATATAAAACATTTGTCACGAATGTCACTCGATAGTATGCACGTATAGGGTGGCTCAGAGGACGCAGACTACTCAAGCCTTTTTTTCTTCGTGACTGTTATCTGCAGTGCGACACTGACATCTAGCGGAAGAAAGGGAAACCGCGCAAACTCTTTTTCTGGCGCTGAACTGCGCATGTCTTTTTTGACCACGTTGGCGTCAAAGATGGCAGATTCGTTGATTTGTAGCAACACCCAAAGCAGGTAGAAAACGTGTGTTCATCCCGAATAATGATGTAGCGTAAACCTCATGTTGATTATAAACTGTATACTAATGAAACTGCCAAAGTGCTCATTTAATTTCTTTTTTTATTATTCGTTTCGTTCAGAGTGAGCTCAGTGCTGAACAGAGATGCCAAACAGTTCGGAAAGAAGTTTATGTTCGATTGCAATGAGGAGACTTGCTGGAACTCCGATCAGGTAGTGAATGTACGTTACTTCTTATCTTTCTCCCCTTCCGTTTTCTCGTTTTCTGTTTGTAGGGTGAGTCCCAGTGGGTTCTCCTGTACTTCCCTCAACCCGTGAAGGTGTCTGAGCTAAGGCTACAGTTTCAAGGAGGATTCTCGGGAAAGTCTTGTAGAATTGAAGGTCAGTCGACTATAATGTTTTTGATAAATGCATGAACTGAGTCATCTAGTTCATTCATGTAAATTTTAATACGTAAACTAACTTAATTGTGAAATTCTAAGAGATGCGGTTTGTAAATAATTATGACGTCTCAGCGAATGCGCGCGCATTTTGGCAACGGAACTATAGCGGAAATCAACAGTTTGTCAAGCTTTGCGAGCGGATTGTCGGTCGTATCCATTGTCTTTTTTTTTTTTAATTGATCATTCGAGCATATTACAGAGTACAGCCAGAGAGCACACACACATTACAGCCAAGTGCAGCACATGGTCGTTTCCATTGACTGTTTTTTTCGTTTCCATTGACTGTATAGAACATGGACAGTGTTCGTGACGTCACCCATTTTTTTTTTGTACTGGCAAAGTCAAATGAAGCTCAGAATGGGTGAAGCCTTACTTGAAAAACGTGTCCTTGGAGGCGGGACATGGCCATAGTTAGGGCGTCTGATTGGCTATAAGGTTTACATTTTTATATATCTTAAACAAAAAATTCTAAATAATCACCCGTCTCAGAGTGTTTATGAAGATGAAAATTAGCTAACTGTAAATGGAATGCTTACTGTAAAAAAACAACAGCCAAACATTTTGGGTTGATTGGATACAGGGAAAATTTTAAAACCTTGCTGCCAATAAATGAAATAGCAAAAAATAGAATAAATAAATAAATAAAACAAGTCTACTTTCGTTTCCAGAACTTTTTCGTCACGTTCCTCCTAACCTGCCCCCTCAGTGTTAGTTAGTTTATGTTGAGTATTTTTGCTTTTTTAAGGTGCTTTTGTCATAATGTCATATATTAATTTATTTTGTCATAATGATGCCTTGTTGTTTCTATACTTGCCATTCTCTGCAATTAGAAAAAATAATGATCATGTGACTCCCCGCATTGACAAGTTAACAAAAGTTATTCCATACAATTCCATAATTGTACTTTAATTTACTGTTTTGCCTTGTGTTGCCTTAACTTTGAGGTTAAGAGTTCAGTTTTTATTATCATTTTAATAACATACTAATGTAAAATTGATCATTTGTGATTCAGTGGAACTTCAAAGAATAAATGTGTATATAATATCTATTTTGGTGCAAAAATTAAAACAAATGTTTTTTTGTTTTTTTTTAACTTCTTTATTAATACAAATACCATTTGTATTCGACCATTAAAGCACAAGTCATACAACCAGAGAGAATAGTGAAAGCAAATGTATACTTTTGGGAAAATACAAAAAGAAAGAAGGTAAAGAAAGAGAAAAAAGGAATGCAATTGTCCTTTGAGTTACAAAGAGTGTTAAAAATGGTTAACAAATGAATACTAATAAAATACTAATAACTTTATAAGTGCAAAGACGTTTAGGGGTTAAGCAGGGCTTTGTTCCTTAATTGGCTGCATTTAAAAATGTCTGACAAAACATCCAGATGATTTAAGAATTTGATCTAGTTATCTTTTAACCTAAAAATGAACAGCATCTACTATCTCGTGGCCAAAAGTGTAACCCTTTAGATATGTAAACAAGGATTGTTTTCTCTACTATATAACTATAGTTTTTAGGGCACTTCAAAGGGCAGGATTAATGGATAGTATTTTTGTTCCACCATATTAAACTACATTTAAAGATGCTTATCATGTAAACTCTGCTTTTCCGATGTTTTTCATGTTTTAGTAATGTTCCCTCATCAAAAAACATGCCTTGAGTCATATTTGGATTGATTCGTGCTTGTTTGCGTAATTCTATTTTTTGGGAGCTTAAATATATTTTTGGGAGCTTAAAACAGCTTTTATGGCTGTAACCACGCCCATTGGCCAAAGCACCACCCACTAACCAATAAGATGACCCGATAATGCAGTTCATCTCAACATGTACACACTGACTGACCCAGAAGTGCAATCGTACCAGAACTGCATCAATAAACACTTAAAAGAAAGTGTGTTTTTGGATGTCCCTTACCAAAAGATGAACGTATTCATCAGAAATGGGAGGATTTTCTGTGTGCCAGCAGGGGGCATGGCGCAAGCACATCAGTTTTGCGGAGTACAATTAATACTGCCTTTTGAAGATTATTAAGGGTGTCAGTTATCTAGAGGGGTCAAATATTTATTATAAATGATTTGAAAGGAGCATGATATGGCACCTTTAAGGACGAGTTCCATAGATGACCACTAGTCTTTGGTGAGTCGATTTCTTCAAAGCGGCACAAATTCTTGATTCCTGTACTCTGAATTTCTAGCTGAAGTGCAGCTTTTACTATGTTTAGTACATTTCTGATCACCATTTACAGCTAAAGCTCTATCCTTTACAGGTTCCTCCAAAGAAGAGAACCTCAGGCATATGTTAGATTTCTATCCAGAAGATAACAGCAGTCTACAAATATCCTTCTTGCTGGGATCTTGGGTTGAGTTCCACCTTTTTTATACTGTTAAAGGCACATTTTCTCGGACACACTGTTGCATTCACTCTTGTTTCTTTCGATGCCTGGACCAAAGCCAAACTCAGCTTTTCTTCAGTCTATCGAACCATGCAGTCCTTAACCCTCACCCACAGTTTTCCCATTCAAGATGCCCCGTTAGTGGACAAGCTGAAAATAGTGTTTGAAAACAGTGCTGACTTTTTTGGAAGAATAATAGTGTACACACTGGAGGTCCTGGGGGGGAAAGCTTTTGTGATGCTTTGAGAAAAAAGACCGAGGGGAAGCAGAGGCTGGAATGCCAAACATCCTTTTCCTTGCCTTCTCACTTTTGGATTTTGTTCTCTAGCTGCGCAATGGTGGAACATAACATCTGAATCTTCAGTTTGTAGAGATGTTTAACAGCGTTTAAAGTCATGGTTGAGTCAAAAATCTACAAAACAGACCCATGAAAGCTGTTAGCTGTTCTCAGTCAGGGGAATCAAACCCCGGAACAGCTTCAACATGTGGTCTTCAAGATGTTTTTGCACTGCAAAGAAGATGATCATCCTGTCAGTAGTGTTTTTGTTGAAAATAAAGTGTATTTTTTGCATCACATGATATTGGAAGGGAGTAGCTCTTGCCTTTTTTGTGCCCCAAAGCAACCGCGAGGGCTACAGGACTGTATCCGGAGTCTGCTTCGAATGTGATGTCTGCCCCTCTCCCTTAAAACACACAACTCTGTAGTTTGCCAAACCTTTTGTTAATGCATTAATGTGTCTGGAAGACTTACTTAAGAGGGCTTCAACACATTTCAAATGATTGCCACGCACTGCATACAGAAGCGGAGTGCCACCGTTCTGGGTCGAACAATAAAAGGACTTGTCTCAATCTAGTAACTTTTTTAATAAAGAGCCAGTTTTGTGGTCTGAAATGTTGATTATTTGTGTTTTGATGTCTCAAATTCTCAATCAACAGGATGACATCATTGGAAGGTCAGAAAAAAACTTAAATTTTGGTATAATATGCATTTATTTTTACCTGATTTTTCTTTGAAACGATTAGTTTCGCAACTCGTTCATACAAAACTCCTCCTTTACGTGATTCATTATGCAGCGATTGGTTGTTAGACTCAAGTCTGCTGTTATTGGATACTTCAGAAGTAATAATTCATCAACTATTAGCATCACACTCACTGATTCTGACAGGTAGAAAGATGCTGGCCCAAATAAAGTGATAACTGATCCTTTCTTTATCAAACTGCTTTTAGAGCAACCTGAGTTGAGCGCATGTAGATTCGTGAAGCAGTCCTCACGAAAAAGGCGAGACCACAACAGAAGGTTGTCGTCGTTCTCCTGAGGTTCAGGTGAAGAGCTGAAGCGTCACCATCGCTCCCTCACAGCCTTGTATCTCAGCAGAGAATATAAAAAAAATCACAAAAGAATAAAATGTTCCTCATCATGATGCGACTGAATCACAACCTCTAGCAGCTATGTTTGGGGAACACCTTTCCAGGTAACCTTGCGCAAGCGGTGGGAGGAGCTTAGTACGTTCTGTAGAGTTCTACGTCACTTTTCGAAAAGACTCGTTTAAGCAAATCTGAGTCGACTCTTTCTTGTAAAGATAATAACTTGACACTCAAATACTGTTCACAAATGAAGCGCAAACAAGATGTTACTCAGACTTACAGCTGTTACTCACGGCATCAAAGATAATTTTCAGGAGTCATAACACTGGCTCTTTAACAATGAACTAAAATGTGTTGAAAAGCATCTCATACCCAGTCATAAGAATCGATATCCACACCATGTTGGAGGAGAATATTAACAATATCTGCAAATCCACCAGCACTGGCCAAAGACAGAGCGCTTTCACGTTCTCGAGCAAGTGTTCTTGGATCGGCGCCCTAAAGTGGAACAAAACAATTTAACGAATCGTTCCGGGTTCTCGAGTTCAACTGCATTGAAAAGCAACCTTTAGCAGGAGGAACTCCACCATCACGATCTCTCCGAAGGCAGCAGCCCACATGAGAGGAGTGAAGCCTCGCTCGTCCTGACTGTTGAGCAGAGAGGTGTCTGCAACGTAAATGTTCTTGTTAATTCTAACCAGTGACTGTTTTCAGTTTGGGGCCCTTGGCAAACAAATGCACAGTGGCTGCTTTTTTTTCTTTGTGTGTTATTATTTGATTAAAATATTTATTTGAGTTAAAAAATCTAAATAATTAGGTGGGGCATACAGAGAAATGTAACACATTTTAAGGCTAGCTAAACATTTTTTTAATTTAATGGAAATATTCAGCTTCCTGTGACAAATTGGGAGCTTTTTTTGTTAAACGCTTAAATTTATAATAAAGATTTCTGGAGTGCTATCTGTTGATGTGCTTACAATTTCTAAATAAAAGTTTACATTTAAGTTCTAAGGACAAAAAAGTATGATTTCTGAAGAATGGTGTATTTACTGGAAAATTCCAAACAAAAGCTTATTTTTGCACATTTTTAACAGTAAAAATTCTAAGATGTGGTCTATTGTTATACTTGGAAATTCAGAATAACAATTTTAAGAAAAAAAAGTAACAAAGTGTGAAATTTAGGATTTTTGAGGGTTTTTTCCAAAATAAAAGCTTTAATTTGCGGCAAAAATTTTTAAGTTTTAAAACTAATTTTTTTTTTCGACTGTGTTCTGCTGATATAATTGAAACTTTAAAATAACAACTTACATTTTTACCTTTTTAACAGTTATGATTTCTCAAGCATGCTCTGTTGAATACGTGGTATTTCAAAGTAAAAGCTTGTATTTACAACGTTCATAGTAAAAATATAATTTTTTTAAGCTTGGCCTGTTGATATAATTGAAATTTCAAGATAAAACCTTCAATTTGCTGCATTTAAAGATAAAAAAGGATCTCTAGACCATTGGCTTGAATTACTTAAATTCTGAATAAAAGTTTATACTTATATATAAATAGTATAGTTTTAAGAGTAAAATATACTTTTAAGAGTAAAAATTATTATTGCTGGATTCTGGTCTGTTGGTATTCTTGAAACTTCTAATTGTAGGGGGTCTCTTAACTTTTAGGGGCACAAGGCAGTCACCTAACTTTGATGGCAAGTCCACCCCAGATTCCAACGAAAATACAAAACTTATAGTTTTGCTCAAGTATATTTGCCTGCAATTTTGTTCACATTGATCTCAATCCTCATAAGAATTCAACCAGTGTTCCCATTTCCCCAGTATTTACCTCAGCGAATGTTATACGTGTGTTTGTATGCTTTCCTGTATAAGAATAAACTACTTTGTTTGGTTGTTTTAAATCAAGTTCAGACGGGCCTACCTTTGGACAAATGTACCTCCAGTTGAGAAATCTCCCCATGAGCTGCCAGTTGATGAATTGAGAGGTCTATAAGACAGTTATAACTCATTATTAAGTTTAATAAACAAACAGCTTTAATGTTTGACCCAAAGATGGACTCACTGTCTAGAGTGGCGGGTCGGACTGTGAGCTCGTTCCCGCGCTGTTTGTTCGTCAGAGTGGTGGAGTGATTCGCGGGGCTCTCTTCATGATGGCTCTCCATAACGACAGACCATTACACCTGCTTTTTATTTTACGGAATGCTACAAAATGAAACACTGGCGTAAATCTAACCAGTTAAATAGCATTTAAGTGTATTGAGACACGTTAACGTACAATATGACTCTCATCGCCGATTCATTCTCAACAGGTTAACGCACAAATATATTGTAAACTTTACAGACTTGCGAGGTTTTAAACTATTTCCTGATTCATTCGCAAAGTGAAACTGAAATAAAGACTGCTCGAAAACACGCCCACACAAGACAATTATCGAAGTAAATCCACTATTTGTGTTTGCTTCGAAGAGGAAACGAAATTTATCGACAATCATTGGTTTAAACGATAGTTGGGAATGTTTATCAGAAACGACTCGGTTCTTTTGAGCGGATCTTTAAGTAACTGTTTAGTTCGCGCTCATGAGACTAAAAGTCTCGAAAATGTTATGTCTCATAATGCTGTCTTTAGCACGAGCCATTAACGATAGTTAAACTGTAAGTCTTAGCTATGCTTACTTTCTCTTGTTATTTTTGTGTAATGAATCACAGATGAATCGCAAGAATGCCAGAGCTACCGTGACTAGGAACTGTTGTTTGAGCTTATGTTCATCCGGTTAGGATTTCTGTTGCACACAGTCACAGGAAAACCACCGACTGTAAAACACACTGTGTAGAAAAACTGCGTAGAATTTTTTATTATATGATGGATGACCAAGAAATGCAACTGAAAGTAAAAAAGGGTACGTTGTGTGTCGTGTATTATTTATTTTCGTATCAAACTCTTCTCAATCTGAACTCGTGTTTTGTTGTATGCTTCAGTGACGGATAAATTCACCGAGAGCATGTATGTGCTGGCTAACGAGCCATCCATTGCACTTTATAGATTACAGGAACATGTCAGGAGATCTCTACCAGAACTTGTGCAGCACAAGGTATGATGTTATTAGTGTTATCTTTAATATAACATTCTCTACTTGAATACGTAAGCTATTTCTCCCAATGGTGTTTCTTCATTCTTGGTTTTATGCAGATTATATAGATTACTGGTGTTATTATTATAACATGGACATAATAAGGCATATACATTTGCATAACGTGTGAAACATACATACAAATTTGATATTTGGTGACAAAAACTTCACTGGTTATCAGATAAAATCACACTGTTAGGATGGTTATTTGATAATTCCTAAAATTGTTTTTGTAGACAGGAAAAATTCTGATCATAAAAAATATATTTTTAAAATAATGTCTACTCTAAGACAGACATGCAGAGCTGGGAGGAGCAGAGTCAAGGAGCCATTTACACGGTTGAATATGCTTGCAGGTAAGATTAACTTAACACATCATGAAAACATAAAATAATCACAAAAGAAAAATTATGTGCAGCATAGTTGAAACATAAGTCACCCTTCATGTCTGCTTCTTTTAGTGCTGTTAAAAGTATGAAAAACAGCAGCCTCTACTTTAAAAACATCGATGGTTTTCTTCGCCAAACTATTTCACTGAAGGAACAGATGAGCAGCTCGCAGGGGCGAAGGTGGGTATTCACAAACGTCGCGCGTTCTTGCTTCTGCTCATTCGTCACCTATCAAACTTAAATCTACCACAAGCTCCTTTTACGAACTTTTAATTTGCACACTTTTCTGTTTGCATGTGGCTTCAGTGCTGTGAAACCTGCAGTTAATGTAAATGATGCATCAGCACACACAGTCACACCCTGACTCATGGAATCACTCGCTCTGCAAGGTTAGTTTTCTCTCAGTGGTGTGTTGACAACATTTAAAATATCACATCTGATCGGCTTCCATCTAATTCCATGCTCTTTTGAATACAAGAATAACATCTTTTATTAAATTTCGACATTAATTGTTGCAACATTACAATGTTGTGTAAGAGGTGTAGAAAGATGTTTTGATGGAAATGCCACATAAACCATTTACAAGAAATGAAAAGGCATTCAACATCACTCCCTCACATTAATACTTTTGGTTTCCTACAGGGTGTAAAAGAAAAAAAATTAAAATGCACTTAATGAATGGTGTTGAAAAAGTGCTAATGTCGAGATACGATTGAAAACATTTCCTTTGCAGTGCTAACAGTTGAAAAAATTATAACAAATATGCTAATGTTAGCTTACTAGCATCAGTCCAGAGATCCTACAGGTAATTAACTGTAGAAAAACATGCAGACTCAAGAGTTAATCTTAAAAACAGTGCATTGACATGGTGGTCAATAGTGATGTGTCATTCGTGAATGATTAGTTCAAAAATAACTTGTTTGAAACTACTCTTCTTAGTGAACGAATTGTTCTCTTCGTCTCGTTCAATCCCACGATTGCTTCCCAATGGACCCAGAGCCGGAAATAGATTCGCTCTCCAACTCATTCTTAGCCTTCTCAATCTTTTCCAACAGATGCAGAACCCGGATGCTGAGGAATTTTAATTAATTTGAATCATTCTGTTCACATGTGAGCTTCATGTTGTGGTGACATTTCTTGTGTTTTGTCAAGCTCATTTGTCAATGCACACGGTGGGCACATTATGTATTTTCCTAAATCTCAATGTTTTGGAAGTATCAGAAGAGGTGTTTACTAATTACTTTAGGTGTTGATAATCAAAAGACGCAGGTAAGCTAGTTTAATTTAATTTATTATTGTATTTTGCTTGATTTTGGGGGTCTTTCTTATAATTGTTTGCAAGTAATCTTGTTCGGGATTTAAGGAATTCATTATTTAGGAATAAACTAAAAGAAGGAATCGTTTGAAAAGTAGTTCTGTTTAGTGAGCGAGAGTCAAAAGAACAGAGTCACCAAAATGAAACAAAACTTTCCATTGATAGTGGTCAACCACACAACTTCCAAAGCAGACATTGAGCAGAATTGTTTTCCTATTCCAAAAATAAACAAAGTCTTTATCTAGTGCGCTCAGGACACTGATATCAGTAGTAAAAGTTCACATTCACAGTTTAAAAACAAAAACAGGTGAGAACTCCAGATGAGCCAACATATTTCGATGAAGCAATAAACCCTTTTACTGTGTGTACCATTCCCCCTAACCCTTCATTTTGTACATTCACATAGGGTTAGTGCTTTACTTAAGTTTTGACTTAACCTCTTCGGCTGAAGTGTGGCAGACCCACACTTTTACACCGAGAGCTGGAGAAGGATTTCCCAGCATGCAACGCATTATGTAGGAAACGCTTTGTTCATTCAATATGACTAATGTTGCGAGAAATAAATAGCTTCAAATGTAAGTAATTAATTTTTTCCCCAAAACTATTGCTTTATGTTGTTTTTCATGTAATAAGTACATATATAGGTCAGAAATAATAATATATATATTTTAATTGGTAGGGTCACATGTAAAAAGGTATTGCAGGTCAGAATAAGTTCATATAAAATAATAAAGTCAATAACTATATAAATAATTGCTATTTTTTTATTAATAATGCTTATTTTTTTACTATGAATATTAACGGTAGACTCATGCAGGTCATTTATATGTATATGTGTATGTAGTACATTTTAATTGTGGTGTCCAAATTCATACACTTTTCAGCCCTTCCCCATAGCACTCTGTGAGCCATAGCAGCCTTAGTAGCTGGATAAACAATGGCCAGATATATAACCTAATCTCACTCGGAATATCTTGGTGTTCCGGACACTTGAGCAATGGTACTTCCATTGCTAAAATGCATGCGCAGCTTTTTGATCATGTGACCTTGGATTGACAACACAATTATCTTCACTGTTCAAGCAAGCAATCCTCTATTCTGATTGGCTGATCTCTAGATGTGCCCATAGGTTAATAATAAGGTGTTAAATATCTTGAACATAGTGTAAAAGTCTTTCGCCGTAAATTTGATTAATTAAAAATCAATGTGCTCTCATTTATAATAATCCCACATGTCTCTATATAAACCTGTCTCATACTTAAATCCACTTTATACAGCGCTTGGTTTTGTTTCACACTAAAGTAGAATCCTTGATGGTTGCTTTGCGAGCGAGCACTGATCTCATCTCGCTGTTGACTCCATTCCAGGGTTTGGCCTGAGCTTGAAACAGGCCGGACTCTGTGGAAAGCGTCCGGTGAGACCATCCGTGGCCACTCCCATCCATGTCACCCGCGTGAAGCTGGGGCCCATGGGATGTGGAGTACTGCGCTTCTGGCTCCATGTGTGCTGGGTTGATATAATGGCTTGGCAGGTTGGCCAAGTTGTGTTGTCTTTGTGGTATTTCCATGATGTTCAGATTGGTCGTTCGGATGGTTTCGGGATTGTGGTGGTACATGGGGTGAGTATTTTCATTCCGGAAGTGTTTTTTTATACATACGGTCCGTACAGAGGAGTGAATGACGATGAGAAGCAAGACGATAACGCCGGAGGAGAGCACACATGCGCTAGCTATGCCAGTCTCGACTTCAAACACCAGGAGCATGTAGAGAGACATGGCTGTAGAGGAAAGGGAATAGAAGTTTCATGAGTCGTCTTGTATGGTGGACTTGTTGGAATATATTATTTGGTTTTTGTTTTACAGAAAAAGAGTTTCGAAGCATGATGGAGGACTAAAGCACATCTCTGGGTCTTAAAGCAGCCACCGATGAAGATCTGATGAAGTGTACAGTATGCTCCCTGGGTCTGACCGCTCAACAGACGATTACTTGACGGCTGCAAAGTACAGAAGCCTGTTTGACTGGACAGTGCCTCAGCTGGAGTTAACACTTAATTTTTAAGATTATTGTTGGGAATTGGAGTCAGCGTTGAGAGTTTTGAAGATAATCAATGTTAGATTTTTATTAATAAAGCTAGAACTTTAAAAGATGCTATTTAGAGGTTTTGTTTTTAGAGCCCTGGGGGTGTCTTAACATGGTAAATAAGATGTTTTTACTTTACATTTAATGGTATCTAGTGTAGAGTTACTATTTTCTGAAATGTATGAAACCACTTAGAAAATACCCCAACAGTGTATTTAAAGGTGCCAGATCACTCCCCTTTTAAATAATTTATAATAAATATTTGGACTATCAATGCACCATTAACAACCTTCCAAAGGCAGTATTTATCGTAAGCATGTTTTTCAAATGTCTTTGAATCACTTCAAATGGTTTGGGTCTGCAAAACGAGTCGTGTACTCCCATTTTCTAGCACTGCCATTTTTCCGCAACGCCCGCTGGGTTTTGGTTGTTGGCATTCAGAAAATCCACTAATTTCTGATGAAAACCTTAATATTTTGGTACGCCAAAAAACACTTTTGACCTGGGACATCCAAAAAAACTTTCTTTTCATTTTGTTCTTCATTGAGATGAACCGCATTAGTGGTTCATCTGATTGGATAATGGGCGCTGCCATTTAGTGCTTCCAGAAAAAGAAAATGAGATTACACAAACATGCATAAACTAATCTTAATAATATCGTTATAAAACATTGATGTCTAATTCGGATCAATCCATGACAAGAACTCTTAACGCAAACATTGTTTGGAAAACTAGTCAAGTCCAAATAGGGCTTAAGTGTGGACTCGAGTGAAGTCCAGAAGTCTGCAGTATGCCATTTGGGACAGGCCTTCAGATGAGCTACAACTGCTGATGCTATTGTAATTAAGCCATTTTGAGCTCCCAGAAAAAGGATTACACAAACATGCGTGAACCGATCTGAATATGACTCAAAGCACATTTTTGACAAGGCAACAACACTAACACATGCTATAAATGTCAAAAAAGTAACGTTTATATGAGATGGCGTCTTTAACAAGTAACAAAGATTAAATTACATTGATTTTAAAAGTTGCTTTGAGAAGTTTGTTTGCTGTCTGTTTACATTTTGCACTGGGCGTTTCCAATTTAAGGATGTAACCATATCTTTCAACTGGTCAAGCATCATTTCAGCGTTTGGCGAACACTTACCAGCCAAGTAAACTGAAACTGCAAGGCAGAAGAGGCCAATGGTAATGTGCCGAATGGTCCTACTGTCCATAAGGAACCAATCAGCCCTTAGTACAGAACAAAGAAAACAAAAGCGATGTCATTACGGGCTGTATGGACTTGCAGCAGGGCCAAGATTTGCAAAATAAATCCGGAGATTTTGAGTGCGTGTGCAAATATGTCCACAAATACTGAAGATTTGCTTTATTAAAACATTTGTTGTAAATAAGATAGAACATTTATAAATGTTTTTTTATATTTCCAACTATACATATTTAAAGGTCAATCAAATAAGAACTTTATTGTACATCCAAAACATGCACTTACCAATTCATTTATACAAACAAGAATCACATTGTAGAACTAAAACATGGAACAAACGTTCATAATAAAAATATTAATTAAAAACCATGAAACAATATCACTAAAATTCGGATTACTGGTTTAATATCCCAGAATTGTCACATTAGAAGTGAAGGTTTATCCATTACCTCTGTGTATCTGGTTGTCCTCTGCCTATTTCTGTGGCAAAATAGCTGTGAAGCAAACAAACAACAACAGAGCTCAAGTTTAGAGTCAGAGACAAGGCTGAGAGGACCGTCGAAACGGGGAACAGCACCGCTGTGATGTCCTTCACCACGAACGGGGACGAGTCTTTGATGACAGCCTGTTGCGTTTGGAGCTGGAAAATCAAAATGACGGATAACACCGCCATTATGGCGGATAAAACCCCCAAAAACGCTATGACCACGAGCGAGCGGTGGCTGTAGGAGTGCGCCATACTAGGTCCAAGCGTCTACCTCGCAAACAAAGCACAAAAGATCAGCAAAGGAAGTTTCGCACACTTTTCTGCGGCTCCACGCGAAGGCAGCGATGCGGGAGAGGAAGGAGCCTGCTGTGGAATGCGCGCGCTCTCGTGCCGCTGTTGATAGCTGCGGCCATGTGATCCACTTTAAATCCCCAGATTAAAAACTTTTTCATGCAACAATGGACTTTTCTGGATTTATTCGCCCATGCAAAGCAGCAGATTAGACTTATTTAGCGACTGAAAAGTACTCGAAGAATGCAAGTGTGACTTCGGACGTCCATGTTTATTTTGTGCAGCAGGTGTCTGCTAGCTGAAGTGATCTTTTAATTGTTTTACAAAACTATATCCAGAATTTCTATTTCACCAAAACTGGTTATATTTCCAGAACCGAACAAGTACATTTTTAAGATTGGTTTTGTTTGGAGAAGCCATTCCGGTGACATGTTTTCACAAACAATTTCAAACACGTTTTGATTGTTAGCATTATGCTACAATCGTTAAACTGCGTATACAGTGGTGTTGAAAAAGTGTTTGTCCCTTTGCATATTTTTGTTTTATTTGCATGTTTGTCACACTTTAATGCAGGAGTGTCCAAAGTTGGTGCTTTAAAGCTACCGTTTTGCACCTTTTACTTTCTAGTATGCGTACTAATCTAGCTCCTAAGACAGCATTAGTGTGAAAGGGTGTTTTATATGTTGGTTCAAGCTAATCTGTGCAGAATTGTTTCTCTCTAGGACCGACTTTGGAAACCCCTGCTTTAATGTGTCTGCCCATCAAACTAATTTACTTATATGTAAAAAATAATAGAAATAAACACATCATGAAATTTTGGAATGAATGACTTTATTATTACGGGTGTAAAAACTTCATTACCCTGCGTAATAATAAAACTGAACTTTGGTTCATCACACCTGAGCTCAATACTCTCTGTACGACTACCACCACGTCCCATGTCCACTTTCATGTCCCATTACCGATTCAGCAAAGTTCTTTTTAGGATGTGATCACCATGTAATTTTACGCATGCAGGCTAACCATATTTTGAGGAAATTTATGGAAACTAACCTCTGACTTTAACAACAATGAAACATCACACAATGGGACACAACAGTATAGCGACTTCGCACCTTCACAGTGGAGGAACTTATCATTTTTATAATTAATGAAATAATTATTTTAAATGTAGATCAAAGATAAAAATTGCAATACTACGAATATGACTAAATTAACACCTACCTGAGATTATTTCTTAAAAAAACAAACCTACGCCATCAACATAACACTCTTAGCTGAAAGCTCAAACCAGAAGGGCATTCACAAGTGAAATTTTTGTGGAAGTACATAGAAAGTGGGTCATGTATAGAGTCTTTTTCTCTAGCTGCACCCAGGCCCGATTGCGGACATGCTTGTTTGCAGTCAAGAACACATTTAAATAGGTTCAGCCTGATGCGCAGGTTACACTAGCTTTTGAGAGCTCGGATGAATCCGTCAAACAGCCAGCACGTTTATTTTCATAGGTCAAAGCTGAACTTTCATCGGAGTGGAATCTGAAATCTGTTCTAAATAAACTTACCGTTTTGCACCACCATATGCAATTCCATCAAAGTTAATCAGTCTGGAAAAGGTTATAACACGATTTCTAAAGCTTTGGTACTGCAGCGAACCACATTTGGAGCAGACATCTACAAATAGTGAATACATGGAACAGCAAGAACCTTCCAGCAGTGGCTGGCCGACCAAAATTACCACAAGGGTGCAGTGAGAACACATCTAAGAGGTGACAAAGGACCCCACAAAAACACCAAACGAACAGCTCCACACTCGCCTCAGTTAAGGTACTTGTTCATGACTCCAGCATAAGGGAGACTGGGCAAAAAATTGTTTACATGGCAAACCATGGAGTTTTGGTTTGCATCAAGATGGAAACAACTGCTGAGCTAAAAGAACACTAAGGCTCATCCTGATTTTGCCAGGAAAAACTATTGATGATCCCAAAGACTTTTAGGAAAACACTGTTGACTGATGGGTTGAAAGTTGAACTTTTTGGAAGGTGTGTGTCTCATTATGTGTGGTGTAAAAGTAACAAATCATTTTAGAAAAAGAACATCAGAGCAGCATCGTACATCCTGTGGTTGTTTTCCCATAATATAAAATACACTTTTGAAAATAAATTCAATAAAGACAGACTACGACTTTCAGTCCGATTTCTCTTTACTTTTCAGCACAAGATCTTTCAGGAAACAGCAATGTGATGGGTTACAGAACCTGGCTCGAAAACTGCACCTCCTTTGGTGTTTCATAGGCGCGGTATATATGCAGAAAGCTATCCTTGCAGATAAGCTGTAAAATATGGTGGTGGTAGTGTGATGCTGAGGGGCTGCATAAGGACCTCGAAAACTTACAATGGAAAATGAAGCCAATGTATCTGTTTACCAAAATATCCGGAGGGAGAATATCCGGCCATCTGTTCGTGACTTCAAGCTAAAGCGAACTTGAATTCTGCAGCAGGACAATGATCCAAATTAAGGCTGAAGACTTGAGAGGTGTAGTCAGACCCCTGGCCTGAATCCAATTGAGATGCTGAGGCATGACCTTAATTGGCCGGTTCATGCCCAAAAACCCTCAGATGAGGCTGAATTATACAAATTCTGCAAAGAAAGTGGGCCAAACTTCCTCCACAGCATTTTGCTGTCTTTGCAGGTTATCAGAAAAACTTCATTGCAGTTGCTGCTGCTAAGGGTGGCCCAACCAGGTATTAGATTTGGGGGACAACCACTTTTTTACTCAAGGGTAATGTGGTGTTGGAATTATTTTTACCCTTATTATTAAAGATTTTCTTTTCAAAACATCTTGATGCTTGATGATCAGACACATTAACGTGAATCAAACATGCAAATAAGTAAGCAATCAGTAATGGGCAAAGATTTTTTCACACCACTGTATGTGTAATTATTTATATATATATATATATATATATATATATATATATATATATATATAGACAAATCCAACCGTTTTGACAACTCTTTGTTTTGCATGACCTTGATGGAAGTTTATTTTTAATAAACCAAATGAAACTATGTGCTCAGTGGTGGATTTAGCCTTTTGGTGTCCCAATGCAACTAAGGTCCTTAAAAGTTAGTTACACAGACATCTTCCCTGGCACAGTCTCCAAAAAATGATGTAAAACTTCATCCAAAAGATGTACTATTACATTCTGGATCAAATCTTTTATTAGTATTAAAAAGGGTCACTTTGGTGGTCAAGATTATGATGAAAAGAAACACGCTCTCATCTTCACCAAACACCTCATAGTATTAAGGTGAACTCGTGGCTCACCCTCGGTTCAGAGGTGAGGTGTTTGGGGCACATTTTTGGGTTCTATGTGAGAATTGCAAGCGCTATCTGATGAATCACCTCAACACGAGGGCTGACCAGGGAGGTTATTTCTGAAGCGGTTAGACTCACCGCATGCAATAAACCTTCACGCCATCAAAAGCAGAAGTGAGAGCTTTCATGAAAATAAAGCTGAGTTTCCGCCTGTTCCTTTATCTTAAGTGCTGCGCTGTTAAGAAAATCTCTGATTATTTAAGATAAAAAAAACAAGAACATTCTTCTTAATGGCTCTGTGATGGACTGCTGGCTTTTCCTTGTGTTCTACTCATGAGAACCAAAGCTGAGAACCAAATGCGTTCTTGGGCTTTTCAAGAACTCTATGAGAACAAAGTTTGGGTATTGGGTAGAGTTTTACTTTCAACAAGAACACTTCACAACATTGTCAGTCTATGGGTGTGCATTTCTCCCAAAATATTATAAAATCTGGCTTTGAAATTTCCTCAGATGTTAATTTCTTTAAACCAATGAGACTCAATAATTTAAACTGCAGGATGACACCAACAAAACTGTTGTCAGCCAATAAACGGTCCTATAAAATTACATAAGAGCAATTCCAGAGTTATGGATGTGACATTTGTAGTATAAAATTGGGTAGCATATTATAATAACTTTACACCATTAATCATCAATTAAGTATTAGCTAATAGTAACCATACGTCTGAATAATAAGATATATGAATGTGCTTTCAAATAGTTAAATAATAATTAACAACTTCTAAATGATCTCATAATAATCACTTCCAACTTTAAGTAACTGCTTTTTGAAAAGCAGTTTTAAAATATGTTAATAAAAAAATTAAAATGTAACTTACGAGGAAAAACATTACCAAGCATGTGATGCTCCTCTTATGGATGTGATAGATTTTTTATTAAATGCTGAGCATTTCATCATAAACTTGAACTAAAACATGTTTGTGGGTCTCTGTCAGGAATATAAAACAACAAACACTGTTTAAAAATGTCAACACTTTTTAAAATGTTTTTTTTAGACATGTGTTTAGTAACAATTTTAATAGAACATTCATATCTTGATCAATATATGACCATTTATACACAGCAAAATTCATTCATTCATTCATCTTCATCTTCATGTCGGCTTTATTCCCTTTCGGGGTCACCACAGCGAAATGAACCACCAACTCTCTGGCATATGTTTTACGCAGCGGATGCCCTTCCCAGCTGCAACCCATCGCTGGGAAACATTCACACACACACATTCACTCTTTAACACTATGGGCAATCGTTCTTACTCAATTCACTTATTCCGCATGTCTTTGGACTTGTGGGGAAACCGGAGCACCCGGAGAAAACCCACGCGATCACGGGGAGAACATGCAAACTCCAAACAGAAATGCCAACCGACCCAGCCGAGGCTCGAACCAGCGACCTTTTTGCTTTGAGACGACCGTGCTACCCACTGCGCCACCATGACGCCCACAGCAAAAAAATTTGTGTTAAATCAACACTGATGGTGTCGAATGTTGGACCTATATGAACACTGCCATAATACAATGAGAGTTATATTAACACTATGCCAGTTTATATTAACACCATGACCACGTTTAAAATAACTATAGGGTCTTGATATGGATTATAATGTTAATCCAACTCTTTCCAAATCAACTTTTACAATTAACACTTTTGTTAATGTTGATATAAATCCGAAATTTGACAGTTGGAGTGTTAATTTAACACTCAAAATGTTGCGGTGTAGTGTTCATTCTAACTACTGACTATTTTCATACCAAATAAATCACTTACTTAATTGAAAATGCATAAAATAAGCAAAAAAAAAAGTATCAGCTTTAATGAAGTGATGATATTGATCGTTATCGCTGACTAAATGAGAGGGAACAGGTCTAGAAGAAATATTTGTCTTCCTGAGAGAGGTGAGCTTCACTCATAACTCGTGAATTAAGAACTAGGAGGGAGACAGTCTGCTGTTCCGTCTGTTTCGCACTACTGTTTGAGTATAAATTATATCCTCTACATGAAACAGTGTTTATACATTTTTCTAATTTAATATATTATAGATTATTAAATGTTCAGATAAACTTAACCTAGACGTAATGATGCAACAAGACAAACCCAAGCAAGGCTGCATTAACGTATGGGCTCAAGTTTCGGGGTCTACCTGTTTTGTACCGCCAGGAACAAAGTCTGAGTCGGCCACAAAGTCTCTCTCTCTTTCTTCTCTCTCTCATTCTCTATCTCTCTCTCCCTTCTGTTAGTCATTTTTTTTATCTCTCTCTTCTCTCCTCTCTCTCTCTCCCTTTGCTCTCTCTCATCCATACCACCAATAACAACAAAAACAAAACACAAAATAAAAATAAAGTCCTTCCCTATCTGTGCCAGTCACAAACAAATCTCTCTCTTTCTTCTCGCTCTCTCTCTCTCTCCTCTCTCTCTCTCTCTCTCCTCTCTCTCTCTCTCTTTCTCCTCCCTCCTCCTTCACTCTATTTCTCCTCTATCTCCCCTCTCTCTCTCTTTTTTCTCTTAAAAAGTAGCTGTCCCGGGGCCTGTGGGAGCTTAATGCGGCATGAGAATAAAGACTGGGCTGTATATTATTTACTCATTATTGCTCTCGTCTTTCTGCACAATGCTTACTTTCAACATATAATATGCAAAAGGTGACTCTGTTGACCCCTTTTTTTTTACCATCTACCCACACATCAGTTGTGATGAATAAAACAAAGCTATTTCTTTAAAATTTTACGACATAACAGTAAAATACAAGTCTTAAAATTGAACCTAAAAGGGTTTTTAATGGGAAAAACTTTTTACTTTCATGGTGAGGTTGACATTTGCAAGGAATTACTCATCGCTGAGGTGAGTTGAAATTTGATTCATAAAAAAAATGTAACATTTAGTTTTGCTTACAAATGATGATGGGATTGTTTGACACAGTTAACCGTTAGGTTGTTTTTCAATGATAAATATGATTTTTAGGCTCTTGGTCTACACATACTGGGGGAAAGGTTCCTTTAATTAGGCTTTACAAATAACACATAAACAGCATTACAAACAACTGGATTTATTGTATCCAAACGAAATAAAGAGGTAGACACATGCATCAATTTCTGCGAGTCAAAATGAGATAGCAGACTAATGTTAGAAGCTTTCTCTGACTGATGAGGAGCCCTGTACAGCTTCCTGAAGTGTGGGCACCAGGGATTGAGGAGGACTTTCGGGAACTTGACATAAGGTTGCTGGTTCTTGCATCAGATATCATGCATATTAAACCCTCTGAAGAGTTAAAGCCACTGTTAACGACAGAAGTGCTATCCTCACAGTACACACAGGTTTCTCCTCTTGATAGTTCAATCAAAGTTAATGCACCCGACATGGCATTTCATATAAGACATGTAAAGGTTCAAATGTCCTTTACTTACTGTAATTGATAGTTATAACTTGCACTGAATTGCATTAGATGTAAGTATTTGGGGGTGGGGTGTAGCTCAGTGGTAGAGCAAATGCTTAGCATGTATGAGGGCCTGGGATCAATCCCCAGCTTCTCAACAAGTGTCATCGGTGATTTCCCCTTCTGTAAGTTGCTTTGGACAAAAGCATCTGCCAAATGCATAACTGTAAATGTACTATTACTACCAAAACTTGTAGCCAGTCAAGTATCCCTGCTATAGGAAATGTGAACAAATGAAGGAAATCACTGCCATCAAAAATCAAAAAGGGTTCCAGAGAGGCAGGATATGGGCATAAAAAATGCTTGAGTGGACCAAGTTATAATTTTAAATCAGTTATAATAAATATTTCACCCCTCTTCACTGTACCCTTAATAACGTTCACGAGGTAGTATTTAAACAATGTCTTTGAATCACATGTAATGGTTACGTTCTAAAAAAAAAAAACAAGCCATTAACTTTCTTCCCTTTCAGGGAATGAACCACCCACTTTCTGGCATATGTTTTACACAACAGATGCCCTTCCAGCCACAACCCATTGCTGGGAAACATTCACACAAACACTCATTTACACTCATACTCTATGGACAATTGTTTTCTCTCAATTCACTTATACCACATGTCTTTGCACTTGTGGGGGAAACCAGAGCACCCAGAGTAAACCCACACAATCACAAGGAGAACATGCAAACTCCAGACAGAAATGCCAACCAACCCAGCCAAGGCTCGAACCAGCGACCTTCTTGCTGTGAGACGACCGTGCTACCCACTGCACCACCGTGACGCAGTTATTTCAGAAGTAAGACCATTTAATTTGACTTTTGTGAGCTATTATTATTATTATTATTATAATTATCTTAGCAGAAATGGGTTTCCATACATTTCGATTTTACCTCGTGGAAGAAGAACTGAACACGTTTCTCTTCGTTCTAAGCAAATAAAACACAAGCGGACAGAAACAACACAGAGGCGTGACCAGAAGAGTTCAGAAAGATTGACGTATCGCGCAGCCAATGCAAACAGAAGGGGCGTGTCTCTTCGGCTGACGCTGCAGCTGTGCGAACAGCTGGAAGGATGCGCGGTTATCAAAGCTCATCAGGTTCCGCGCCTCACTATCCTTCATTCACTCTCTGTCTGCTGGAATCAACAACCGGGAGGCTCGCACATCTGGTAAGATCTTTTCTGAACTCACCCACATTCATTTTACGACGTTAAAAGTGCATTTTAGCTGGAACCTATTAATAGTAAAATCAATCACAGTGTTGCTATAAATACCACGTGGTTGTTTCGATATTAGCGTCGTTTAAGAATAACAAAAATTACAGTACAGTCGATCATTTGTTAATTTGAAGCTGGAATATATATTTTCATATTTGTATCCCTTTTTTAGCATGAGTTCCCAAAGAAAGCTTTAATATGACTAATACAGATGACGGTATTATAACCTTTTCATTACATTAGGTCTTTTATTGTTCATGAGTTGTTCAGTTTTTCTACACAGTAATCTCTTGAGCGTTAAATCAACTCTGTGCCTAGTGTCTTTGGTCCTTCAATGTGAAAAGTTTAATTAACACTGATTCTCTCATCTTTGTAAATGTATTAAAGTCAGATTTTTGTAGCGCAATAAAAAAAATGGTTTTATATAAGTTTGTGTACAAGGTTTTGGTGAAGAGTTAGCTGTTCAGATGATGAAACTCAGTTTGAGTGTTAGTTGTACTCTATTCCGAGTGAAGTTAGTCCTACTTTATAGTTAATTTTACTTTTAGGATTTTACTGTAATCATCAGGTTGTGTTTAATGCTGGGTTTTCTAAATCCGGTCCTGGAGGGCCGGAGACCTACATTTTTGCTTTAAAAGAATCCATAACAAAGAAAACTTGAAACTCTATATTAATGCAGGTATTATTGTCTACCAACTTTTATGTCACTATGAAGTCATTTTAGTGCTTCTTTAGTGCTTCTAATATGTAGTGTTAAATCAATTCTGTTAAAAATCTATTTGTTCATTCTCTAAAACTAAATTATCAGTACCTTTAAGAGCGAAATCATTTTATAGAAATAAACAATGCAACTTAAGGCAGACCAACAAAAATCTTTAATATTTAATATTTTTGGAAAAATAATTTTTTTAAATACATTGTATTTGTGGCAAGTGTTATCACACCTTTCTTTATGAAATGCCTGTTTTTAAAGCTTCGTGTAAGGCTAATGTATATTCAAACTGACCTGACCAAATAATTTAATTATTACGATTAATAATAATATTTACAAAATCAAACTAAAATGTGTGTCTTGAGCTATTAGTTGCATCCTGTCTTTTCATCTGCCGTGCAAATACAACTCTTGCTTGCTTGCGGTCTGTCATCCCACCGATACCTTCACAAACCAACCAACAGCTGAGATGGCTACAGCAGCAGGTGGCGGTTGCGTATGGTTATGGGAGCATTTATTTTCACTTCAGAGATAATCTTTTCTTGTCCTAACATTAACAGCTTTGTCTCGTCTCCACAAAGATGTTTGTTGCCAGAGCTCTGATGGTTTGGGTCCCTGAGGGAGCTTCGTATCGGCCCCCTGAGGGGTTTGGAGGGGGTGCAGCGTATACTGACACTGTTTGTGTGCGTTCTTTTCCACTGTCTGGCCTCTGGGAGAATCTCTCAGGAAGCTGAACACACAGAGGACCGATCGCAGTCAGAGGAGCAAATTGTACTGCATTATTTACACCTTTAAAGAATGTTCTCTGTTAAATTTAGTTAGTGCTCAATCAAATGAATAACGATAAGCCTTTATTTGTCCCTCGGTGGGGAAATTCTCAAGCAGCAGCATCACAATTGATACATTAAAAAAATCTATAAAATGTAAACCCTTTAGAGACAAACGGTAATCATAAATAATAATGTCAGAGTATTGTGTAATTGGTATAATTGCTATATAAGCAGTTTTAACTTGATGGTCCATGGTGGATGTGAGTTTGAGTCCCAGAAATGATTAGAAATGTGCAAAAATGTGACTTTTCAGTGAAAAAGACCAAGCTTGGCGGCTATCTGGCAATGTTGTGCATTATGTTGGCCAAGCTTGGCTCAAGTCTGGCAGAGGGGGGTGTTATTTTATTAGTGTGACACAAGGACCAGAGATCCCACATAGGGCTTGGCCCAGCTATCAAATATTGATATTTACATTTTTAAATAAATTTCTGTTAACCCACCACCCTGTAAAGGTTACTTAAGAGTTACTTAAGAGTTTTGAGTTTGAGTTTCTAGGAGATTCTCAGTTTCAGCTACAGGTTGATAAATATCCTTTAGTGGTACCAGCATGTGGAGACATTGCAATCGAAGTCAGACCAGTTTAACCTTTTTGGTAAAAAATTGAAGTCAATAGCTTCAAGCATGTAGAAGGAAATAGTATCTGAATTTTTGAGGTAGAATAATAATAATAATAATGTTTAAAAGCTAGAACAGTATGTTGGCTTTGGGCCCTATATTGTAACATGATAGCTTGATATTGATAATCGAACCATTCTAGTTGACAAGACATGATTACTTTCCCCACATTTTGACCTGCTGGCTCCAGTGTGGCTCCGTTTTGGACTTTCTGGGGTAAAGACTGGCATTGAAATTGTTCGCCTTAGTTTGCAATTTGACATCTTTCTCTGGCGCAAGAAAGGGTTGTTAACTTGACTGAAACTTAGGCCAGACATGGCCCGTGTGTGACCTTTGTCTGTTTTCAAGACTTCGTTCATACTTGTACCATAATGCATTGGTGTACTTAGGCCAAGCAAAATCTTAAAGTATTGGCCAGAGTTGGGCCAAGTGAAAAATCACTATATGGGTTCAAAGCAGCTGTTTGTAATTAAAGATTCTAGAATAAAGGTTAACAGCTTAGCCAATCAGCAGGGAGTATGTTCTCATGGTTTGCATGTTTTCCCTGAGGTGAATGGATTTTGTATAGGTACAGCTCTAAAAAAAGTCTCCCAATTAAGTTGTAAGGTGACTTTTTGTGTCTTAATGGGGACAACAGTGTCTGTGCAGGCTGTGGACCCCAAATTACAGGGGTGCCTAAATATTTCCTCCACAGAGGGCCAAAACACATCGATTAGAACATTTTACCCTAACCTTGTGAAAATGTGGGAAGTATATATATTGTATGATAAAATAATGACTTCAGACAAGCATAAATATTGTATTTTAGGGACGTGGTGCAGTCCTCCATTGTGTGGAAATTAGCTTAAAGATGTTACAAGTTGAAATCCTGACTTTCAATCAATTGCTAAAAAAGTTTTAAATTGGTACATGTACTCATTATTAAAGACTGGATGCTATTTCTGATATTGTGTCTTGTTTAGCACCATAAATCAAGGCCTCCACAAATACATTAAAAAGCTCTTAAAGATTGTCTTTTTTGAGTGAAGTCAGTGTTTTCAGATTTTGAGGAAGCTTTAACATAGCCCACATTTTTTGTAGTTTGCTGATAGTGATCTTGTTACCAAATTTTCTCAGTTCCTTATTATCTCAAGGAGAGGAACAGCCTGGGCCTGATTCATGCACCTGTCAAAGCCTGATGTGTGAATGAAATCATCATGCTCTACTCTTGTTCATCTTGGTCACAATCTTGTGGTTTTTAGCCCACGTGTTTGTCTTTGAACTAAATGGTTGGTGAGAGGTTGTAATGCTGTTACTTTGTTTTTAAACTCTGGCTTTGTGCTTAGACGATGAGATCACAAAAGACATCGAGAAATAAAAAAATGTCTTACTGACATTTCCATATGATAGCTACTGTATTAGCTTTAGCAGCTATGCTAATTTCTAACAGACATTTCCCTTGTTTATAGATAGCTTTAGCAGCGATGCTAATATCAGACAGATATTTCTCTTACGGGATTCATAGCTAATAGCTTTGTCTATTTGTTAATTGTTTATAGGTTCTTTATTCTTAGGCCTCTAAGAAGCTAGAGAGTCTTATTCCTGCTAAAAACCTTATCTTGCTTTAAATGCTTACTTAATTTGTTTATAAATATAAATATCTTCTTGTTGATCACAAATCAGCATAAACATATAAAAATAAAAGTAGTAAAATTAGCAAGTTAGCTGTATTGAACATCAAATTTATTCTAAGGAATTAAAGCAAGCGGCTAAGTTGACCTCTAAAGCCAAATTTGGTGCTGTTTTTGGTCATGGGAGAGCAGGGGGTGGACAATATTTTTTTAAGTGTGTTTTTTTTAAGCTATCTTTGATAAGGCTAAATTGAGGTTTTCTGTATTTAATGCATACCTTTTGTTAAAGAATATGTTTGGGATTGGATAAGGCAGACTGGGGGTGTTTGTGTGTATTCACAGGCTACTTTTACTCCCTGATATTACTCTGGAGAGTAAAAGTATATAAACATGCGTTGTAGTGAAATTGATTATGACATGCACTGAAATACTAGTTCTAAATATTACTAAAAACTGTGTTTTTTATGTGCCACACTTTAACTGAAACAAATAAAATTTTCTCTTGCTTTTTTATGTAGGAGAAACCTGCTTCAAGCACAAAGTATAATGGGACGCAAGAAAATTCAGATTTCCAGGATTCTCGATCAGAGAAATAGACAGGTTTGAACTTTTGTTTGAATACTATACATAAATTAACAGTAAAATCAGCAAAATGTTATCTCTCAGAGTTCTAAATAAAGTGATAAGCATTTTAGATGGCGATTTTGCTTGTTCTCCAAAAATGGACAAGCTATTATATGAACAAATGAATCAAGACTGTTCTGTTTCTGCCTTGATTTATGCTATTAACTATTTTGACTAAGTATTGTTACATAAAATATTAGCCTGGATGAAGATATCTCTAATAAACAATTAACCTGGATAAAAATATATAATCTATTTGGGCATTTGTTGCTACATATATAATAATCTGGTTACTTCAAATGTTAAGTGTAAGTTTTACACTTCAAATTTAGACTTGATGCACCTTTTGGCTGATAGCAAATTAAAACACAATTTTTGGTACCTAGCAACCAATTATGAGCTAAACCATAGTCTTGTAAAACCATAGATTTTTTTCTGTGTGATTGTTGAAATATATATATATACATACATATTTATATGTGGGCGTCACGGTGGCGCAGTGGGTAGCACGGTCGTCTCACAGCAAGAAGGTCGCTGGTTCTAGGCTCGGCTGGGGCAGGTGGCATTTCTGTGTGGAGTTCTCATGTTCTCCCCGTGATCGCGTGGGTTTTCTCTGGGTGCTCCGGTTTCCCCACAAGCCCAAAGACATGCGGTATAAGTGAATTGAGTAAGAACAATTGTCCATAGTGTTAAAGTGTGAATGTGTGTGTGAATGTTTCCCAGCGATGGGTTGCAGCTGGAAGGGCATCCGCCGCGTAAAACATGTGCCAGAGAGTTGGCGGTTCATTCCACTGTGGTGACCCCGAAAGGGAATGAATATATATATATATATATATATTTACTTAAAGCACATTGGTCAGATCGGTGTTTAATTGTTCTGAAGAAAAATTATTACTTTTGTTGAAAATGTAAATTTGACTCACTAAATACATAACAACATTAGGGAAAAACTGTGTATATATATAAAAATATATAATTTTTATTATACTTCCTAAGTATAGATTGGACTCAATTATCTATTAATAGGATATTCAATTCGACTGCTTTGTATGCGACCAATCAGTGACATAAAAAATATCCAAAATACCTTTTTGCTCTGTTTTAATAAAGCATGCTCTTTTGAAAAAAACATTTTATTTTGCAGAGATTTTCAACACTGACAATAAAGCACAAATAAGAATTTTAGTTGAAATTATAAAATATTTCTATTTTATGAAAACACACAATTTGTTTTGTATGCACATATATATAAATTCATAAAGGTACCAAATATAGCTAATTTAATATATATATATACACACACACACACACACATATATATATATATATTATATATATATTATATGTCCAGGGCACAAGTTATATATGTATATATATATCTTCTGTAGCCAGATTTAGCACCATTCTTTAATAACTCCAGGACAAATGGTGCAAATGTGTAAAGGCAGGCTTGTTATAGCGGTGATGAAAAAGTGATAAAGTAAGGCCTCAAAACAGATATTGTGAAAACTCAAAGTATCACAGCCAACAAAAGTGTGTTTAACAATAGTTCTGTGGTTTGATTTCTTGTAAAAGGTGACATTTACCAAACGTAAATTTGGCCTGATGAAGAAAGCCTATGAGCTGAGTGTGCTGTGCGACTGTGAGATCGCCCTCATCATCTTCAACAGCACCAATCGACTGTTCCAGTACGCAAGCACTGACATGGACAAAGTGCTGCTGAAGTACACCGAGTACAGCGAGCCTCACGAGAGCCGGACTAATTCTGACATCATGGAGGTACAGGTCACTGTCACCAGGTTTTTAATAAATATGACAGTTAAAGTCACACGTAAATATTGATATCTTCAAACAGACATGTGCTCCTTTTACTTAAAGCACACTGGTCAGATCAGTGTTTAATTGTTCTGTATAAAAATAATTACTTTTGTTGAAAATGTTATTTTGACTCACAAAATACATTACGACATTAGGGAAAAACTGAATTGTGAAAGATTTATTTTTAGAATTTGTATTTTCAATCTCTGGGAAAGTTAATTTATGATCATCTATAATTTTTTATTATACTTTCTAAGTATAGATTGGACTCATTTATCTTTTAACAGGATTTTCAATTCGACTGCTTTGTATGCGACCAATCAGTGACATAAAAAAGATCTAAAACACCTTTTTGCTCTGTTTTAATAAAACATGCCCTTTTGAAAAAAACATTTTATTTTGCAGAGATTTTCAACACTGACAATAAAGCACAAATAAGAATTTTAGTTGAAATTATACCTCTAAAACTTGGCAAAAACATCTAGTTTTCAGGCTAAAATACAAAATTTTTCTATTTTATGAAAAAACACAATTTGTTTTGTATGCACATATCATGAAGATACCAAAAAAGTTTTTCTGCTTTATGTTTATTGCCTTTTCACAAAGGTATTTACAATCAACCAAACAAAAAAATCCAGGGGCAAAAAAACTTGGTCTCAAATTGTCCAGAGTATATTTATGTGTCCATCATCGCATACACAGAGCAGATTAATCATACATACAGAATAGTGTCTTTTTGTTGCAGCAACAAAGTCGGGTCTTCTGTTAGAAACAAATTCAACCCATTTCTGCCATTTTCCAAGAAACATTTCCTTTTTTAAATTGACCACAAAAGTGACCTTTTCCATTTTTTTATCTATGGACACCTCATTTCAGTCGTTCCGAGTTAGTCTCTCTTTTTTTATGGAATTGCTTTTTTATTTACAGGAAGAAGAGCACCCATCAGGTGTTTCTCTTTCCTAATTATAAAAAGCGCTTTGGATGCAACCAATCAGGGACATAAAAATAATTCAGAATGCACTGTCCTCCTTAGTCTGTTTTTATGACACAAGTCTGATTTTAAGAAGCATAACTTGCAGGAGTACTTTTAAGAAAGCTATATTTATAGTATAGAGTTTTTTTTAATTTGGCTTTTTAAATATTAAAAACATTTATATATTGCATAATGTAAAATATATACGCTATATATATATATAGCGTCACGGTGGCGCAGTGGGTAGCACGGTCGTCTCACAGCAAGAAGGTCGCTGGTTCTAGGCTCGGCTGGGGCAGGTGGCATTTCTGTGTGGAGTTTGCATGTTCTCCCCGTGATCGCGTGGGTTCTCTCCGAGTGCTCCGGTTTCCCCCACAAGTCCAAAGACATGCGGAATAAGTGAATTGAGTAAGAATGATTGTTCATAGTCTTAAAGTGTGAATGTGTGTGTGAATGTTTCCCAGCGATGGGTTGCGGCTGGAAGGGCATCCGCCACGTAAAACATATGCCAGAGAGTTGGCGGTTCATTCCGCTGTGGCGACCCCGAAAGGGAAGAAAACCGACATGAAGATGAATGAATATATATATATATATATATATAAAAAATAACCCTGGCAACTTTTCACCACCACTACTGTGTGCAATTGTGTTTGGGTCATTTGGCTTAATAGTGATGAAGCACATGAGTGTCGTACACTACAATAATTATCACAAGACGTCATATTGTTGTACTCTGACCTTTCTTGTAACCTTTTTGTTTTACTCTCACAAAATCCTGTGATTTATTTAGTATATTTTTTTTCTTTCAGTTTCAAAGGCCTTATCATTAATAAAGGCTTCTCATCCTGTTCCTTTTTTATTTCTATTTTCTTTTCTTTTTAAAGCCTTAGCAGCAACATGACCAAGTTACCTCCTTTTTAAAATGTGTATTTTTGAAGCTCATAACACCATAAATTCCAAGATGTTTTAGAACTTTAAATTTCCAAACCAAGTTATAATTCACAGCACGAGTCTGTACTTAGTAAAGATTTTATCAGGTTTTTTTGTGTTAGCATGGCTTTGCTTCAGATTTATCCGATCAGGTACCTTCTCCTCGTGGAATTATAAATTTGGCCCTGTGCCTTTTAACACTTTGCATAAATGATACTGGCCATTCTGTGTAGTGCATAAGAAAACATTTTCACAAGAAACCCTGAACACCAAGATTATACACTTTACTGGTATTTATGTTACTAGCAAAGTGTAAAATATCCATCCATCCATCCATTATCTTGTCGGCTTTTTCCCTTTCGGGGTCGCCACAGCAGAATGAATCGCCAACTATTCCAGCGTATGTTTTATGCAGCGGATGCTCTTCCAGCCGCAACCCATCGCTGGGAAACATCCACACACACTCATTCAAATTAATACACTATGGACAATTTTGTTCACCCAATTCACTTATACCGCATGTTTTTGGACTTTGTGGGGAAACCGGAGCACCCGGAGAAAACCCACACGATCACGAGGAGAACATGAGAACTCCACACAGAAATGCCACCTGCCCCAGCCGAGGCTTGAACCAGCGACCTTCTTGCTGTGAGACGACTGTGCTACCCACTGCCCCACCATGACGCGTAAAAGTGAAGTGTAAAATATATACAATAAAATATATATGAAAAGCTAAGCTATAATTATTAGATAATTGGAACCACCTGATAGTCCTAATCAGAGTTTACTTTTCTTTTAAAACCATTGAAAAATTATTTCAATTTTGTTCCTCACATTTCTACTTTACATCTATACTGAACTAGCAGGCCAACCTTCCATCAAGTACCTTCGATTGCTTCACTGCGGGTTCCCCGTCATCACCTCTCTTTCATGTGTTTCTGTCCCTGCAGACCCTGCGAAGGAAAGGTTTGAGACTGGACAGCTCAGAACTAGATCTTGAGGACGGCTTACAGATGGGGACGGAGAAATATCACGAAGGCATGGATCTGTCCGTCGCTCGGCATCCCCGCTATTATGTTGGTAGAATGTATCTGAATGCTCTCGCTGGATTAGGTTATGTTAGCTGAAAGTAACTTTGGGAATCGATTCACAGGCTCCTCCAATCCTACAACCGGAAATGATGGGTGCAGGATCTGAAAACGGTTTCAGCAGCTCCCCACATGCAAATATCGGCCCCCGCTGCACTCCATCCTTCAAACCGCTGGGGTCCAGACCAGCTTCTGTCTGTGCCAACTCGCACCCGGTGCTCATGGGCACACATGCAGGTAGGATTCAGGACATTCTTCAGTGTGTTGTTCTTGTATTATACAGGGTATTTCTTTCTTTTTTGGATGGCATTCTCACAAGATTTGAATTGTTTAAAAAGGTGCAGTAAGCATTTTCTCAAAAAGGTTTAAGGACCTAACAAATACAAATACTTTATCCAATCAGGAAGAGTTGTGAAATATGTTGTGAGGCATGATTGGTTTTGGCACGGTTGGTCTGGATACGATTGGTCTAGGACTGTATTTGTTTAGAATTCAAAAATCAACAATGGCTCCCAAAGATTGCATACAGCACCTTTAAATGCAGGTGATTTTAGCTATACGGAGTATCTGCAGCATATGAGCCAGACAGTTTTATGCCCCATGGAGAGTTTTTTGGCCTTGTACTACTGTTACCTTCCAGTAGAGGGAAAAGACAGTTTTATTTCCTTGCTATACCTTATCTGACCAGTAGGTGAAATGGCAGTTTATGAGCAAAAAGGAAGATGTTCCCCCAAATGTATTCAACTTAATGTAACCATTACACACATAATTTATTAAACTGTTGATTCATTATATGAAACATCGTCATTTCAACAGAATTTCAAGTAAAGTAACAAAATAAAAAATCGAATCTTGTTTTTTCATCCACGTTTATGTGAAAGTTGCCTTCTTTGTATTGTAGCAAAGGCCTATGCACAGCTTTTCAACAGTTGACCTGATAATATGTGTGTGAAATCATAAATAAATCAGACTTTAATTTGACTAACATATTCCAAAAAGAACAAAATCACAAGTTTAAGTGCCTCAAACTGTGATTGATGCAGGCTTTTTTCATCGGATCATTAATATTTTGTATACATTTTATACTAGTAGAGATTCAGGCTCCAAATGTAGAGAACTAAGACAAAGTGAGTCCCTGCAGGTGACTCATTTAGCTTAAGTTGGAAATTTGACAAGGTTAGCAAAATATTTAGCCAAACTAAAACCCTGACCACCAATTTTTTTTCATACTTTAGGTCAGGGGTGTCCAACGTCGGTCCTGGAGAGCCGGAGCCTGCACATTTTTGGTTCAACCATCATGAAACAATGATTCATTTATGCATGAACTAGTCATGTTTTATGTCACCTTATTGTAAAGTGTTACCAAAAACTATCAAAAGCTTGAAGCAGGGTTTTCCAAAGCCGGTCCTGGAGGTCCACTGTCCAGCACATATTTGTTGCGACATTTACCTTCATGCATTTAGCAGGCTGTTTTGTCCAAAGCGATGTACAGTAGGGGAGAGACAATATGTAATTTGTTACAGTCAAAGTCTATCTCAGTTCGCTCATAGAAGAAGAAGTTGTATCAGCTGATCAGTCAAACAAAAAAAAAAAGAAAAGAGGATAACTTGATTTTTTTTTTCCATAGTAGGCGTTCCCTGAAGAGGAGAGTTTTCTGTTGGTTTTTGAAAGCTGTTAGTGTTGCTGCTCTCCTGACTGCATCAGGATTTGTTCCAGCAGCCAGGGACAGTGAGAGAGAAGGTTCTGCTGAGAGATCTTCTGCCTTTGTGGGACGGAACCATGAGTCGCTGTTCCTTCTCTGAGCGCAGGCTTCTGAAGGACATGTAGGAGTGTATGAGCTTGTGGAGGTAAACAGGGGCTGATTTGGACATAGTTTTGTACGCCAGCATCAGTGATTTCAATTAAACATGAGCTGCAATGGGGAACCAGTGAAGAGTGATGATGAGGGGAGTAATATGACCTCGCTTTGGTTCCTTGAAGATAAGATGAGCTGCAGAGTTCTGGATCATCTGTAGAGGTTTGGGCGCGTTTGTTGGAAGCCCTGCTAGAAGAGCGTTGCAGTTCAGCATTGAGCAACCCTACTATAACAAGTATACTCATCTTGCTTCAGACAATCAGAGAGGACCCTAATTAGTGCAACAGGTGTGTTTCATGATGGTTGAACCAAAAATGTGTTGGTCTGTGGCCCTTCAAGACCACATTTGGACAGCCCTGGCTTAAAGCCTGAATATTATAAAGCCTCAAATAAAACATAACGCACAGTGCTTTTATTGAAAATATTTATTAAAATATGAACTTTTTATGTTCCAAATTCCATTGATTTCAAAGCATGTCCATTGTTGATTTAAAAGATTTAAATTTGGTTTATAGTTAAGTCACACAAATGTCTAAGTGCGAAGTAACTCTGTTATAACAATGTCACACTTAACCACCCAGGTGTGAAGTCTAGTCTTTATAGCGAGTAAATGGCACCTGTGCAGAACTTCTCTTTTCTGAGCGACTGGCAGAAAGCGAAAGTCTCATCACAGCTTTGACTTCCGGTGTGTCTCTGTGTGTCTGCAGGTTTGGCCTACCCCATGTTCCCTCACAGCGGCTTGATGAAGACCCCGGCAGCAGCGCTGAGCGGCCCACGCAGCAGTCTGGCCAATGCTGTGAGAGAGAGCACTAAAGTACTCAAACAGTACACTGTTGAGGCACCCTACGAAGAATTAAAATCATGAAGAAATAGTATATCACAGCAAAATCCTGAGCAACATGAACTAAATTCAGAGTGCATTTGGTCTTTCTCTGGATAGAGTAAAACAGTTCTTGTATCGAGTTAAGTTATCTAACAAGCCATTATTAAAAACATAATAAAAAAGAAACAGTATTGAGAGCTGTTGGTAAAGCAGGTAGAAGAACTTTTATGTTTCAAGAACATCCTTATTGTGTTTGTGTGAGCTGCTTTGCTCAGGGCATTGAAGGGAAGAATTTGTAAAAGTTGAGTTTCTGATTGGCAGATAGATTATTTGCCATTATTTGGCTTATAAAAATCTACATTTTTTGTGGTTTCTTTCTCAATGTAACAAAAAAGTTTAGCTTAATAACTTTTGATTAAACTCCATGGAGCAAATAGACTCAGAACAGAGTAGATTCAACTCTCTCAATTTTACTGTGTGAGCTCTGTTGTTTAGCTGGTAGAATTATTAGTAATTTATCAAAATATATGCAGATAGTATTTGTATAAACATAAATATTATCATATATTACATCTGTAGAGAGCGCTGTATCAGAGTATGCATGCTGGAGGTCACATGATGCCGATGGGAAAGACAGGCGTCCCCGGTCACAACTACGGCCCTTCAGGTAAGCCGCTGTCTTGATTTTTTAGAAGTGTTTTAATGAAGTTGAACATTGTATTAAAGCAACACGTGGGAGATTTTAAGTTTTCAAACTTTATGTCAACGTCGATTTAGTGATTGTTTAGATGTTTGATGATTACAACTAAATGAATTAAGTACATAGACTGTTTATAACATGGACATAGCATGTGGGACTTTTCATATGATCAGAAAAGAAGGCTAAAAATGGGTATAGCCAACCATCTACTTCGTGGAACTGCATCACTTCCCAGTAACCAAATATGAGTCCAGAGAGGTGTAGCAGAGATGTCTGATTGGCAGAATGTTTCAATTGTATTTATCTTAAACAAACTCGTTTACAAATAATTCACCTTCCCTCAGAGTGTTCATGAAGATCAAAACTAGCGAGGTGTAAACATGTTTTTTTCAGCTCCAAAGTTAGTCAGTTTTAACATTGAAGTGAATGAGAACCTGCTCATTTCTTGTGGCTGATCGAGGTACTACAGTTCAATCACTTCCTATTGCGCAGGGCCAGGAAAAACTGGGGTTGTCCCTTGATTAAGTTATTAATACATATAGCTAGATAGACATTCTGTTTGTCTCAAAAGTAAAAAAAATACTTTTTTGTTATATTTTTAAAAATATGTTTTTAAATAGTGCAACGCTTTTAACAGATCAAAGACCTGTCCCTCACTTAGCTAGCGCATAAGCTAATCGATAGCAGAAGTGGTGGAATACTTTTGCTAAAATCGATACTCTCAACAAAAATAAGTTCAAAATAAGTTTATAAGCTTGTTATCAACTTCTAAGACACTCGTGGCCCTCAGAGATGGGAGGATATCTTACAGGAAAACAAAATTAAGCAAAAAAAAAAACAGAAAATAATTGTAGTCTCAAATAAATTAATCTGTTTCCATGAAATATTTTTTTGCAAAACTGAAAATCTGAAACCAAATCCTCATATTTCCTTTGCAATTCAAGAGTTTTTGTTCAGCTCACCTTGTTATTCCCTATTTATTTGGGATTTATACAAGATTAAAATGTACGTTTACATTTAAAAGCCTAATCCTGAACACTTGCAAAATTCAAGCATAAGTGCCCCACATTAATTTATTAAACCTTAAAATTCAAGAGGCTCCAGAGCCCACATCTTACCCTTAAAATGCTCCAAAGTTAAGCATTAACCCTAAAAAATTTAAGATGTGCCATCACGAGTGCCTTCTAAAAACAAGGAGTGTCACTGCATCAACATTTAACAGAGAATGTGAAGCTAGCGAGTTTCAATTTTCTTCCGCGTGTGGAGACCCTAAAACCACGTTTGAAATCCACCCTTTTTGTCAACTGAAATAATCATATTGTAATAATTATTTTTTATTACAGTATGTCTAAATTCATGATGATGATTTCACTCACACAACCATCTCAATAATATTAACATTAATTAAAACCAACCCCCGCAAACAAAGGTTCCATAGTGTTGCTTTAATAACATTTATAGCGATGTGCTGTCCCTGTCCTTGTGACTTTAAAAGGAACATTCAATTTAAAATTCCATCTTAGACTTCAGCCATCCGAGTTACTCAACGCAGTTGAGTTTTCAACGCAGCTCTTTGAATACCTGGCAAAGCTTGCCCCATCAGGACGTGCACCAATCCGTGATCAGCCCTGGGTGAGTCTTACTTTTGCTTATTATCAGTTAAACCTAATAATCCCAAAACTCTGTATACACTGTGTTGTCCAGCCATATTGTACTTTGTAGTTGACTATCGAGAAACATAAAAAAACTTAATCTCTTTGTAACCAGCAGAGTATTTTAGAATTTAGCATGATTCCACGCCTCAAGTGGTTCAAATACTACCTCACAGGATGTCCAAATCAAACAGCATTGTTGCAGATCTTCCCCGGTTCTCTCAGGTGTTCCTCAAGGGTCTGTTTTGGGCCCAATACTGTTCTTGATCTATATTCTCCCAGTATGTACGTTTATTAAGAAAAATTTCAGTTTCACTGTTATGCTGATGACCTTCAGCTTTAGATCTTCTCAATGCCTTCACAAACTCTCCCATAACTCATTTTACTTAACTACCTTTCATATTTTAATTCGTGGTTTTCTGCAAACATTCTTCAAACAGGTGTTGGTTAATTCTGAATAATCTCACAGGTTGTCCAGGTCGGTTGGCCAAGACACTAAGAAGTAAACTTGCTTAAGATCAAGAAAACATCAGCCAGTAGTCAATTGCTCCACAAAAATTCTTGTTTCTTCGACATCTTCTCACAGATTTCAGGTCTAGGAAAAAACACTTGTAGGCCTGTTTATGTTTGATAGCGCCAACATGAATATGATTTTTTCTTCCTGAAAGTTCAAATACCATCTCTTTCCACAGGATGGCATCAGCAGGAAGCTGCTCTTACCCATCACCTTCCTCTTCTCCACATCCTACCCTCAATCTGAGCATCAAATCAGAGCGCACCTCTCCTGTCCATATGCTCTCAGCCACACCCCCCACCCATCACATGATCCAGCGTTCTCCAATAGAAGAAGCCAAAAACATGAGCTGTCCTCCATCTCAGGAATATGCTGATCTGGAGAGGAATGGGATTCATAAGAGAGGATACAACAAAAACCCAGAGGAAGGCAAGCAGGGCCAAACTCTGGAGGAACATGAGAATTGCAATGGATGGATAAGATAGAATATCTTTAGTGTATTACCCATTACATATTCATAATATTTTAGTTTGCTTCCTGCAGTATTGTTTTTTATTAATCAAAGCTCTTCATTTATGCACTATGTTTTGTATTTCAATATGGAAATGTTCAAGCTTTTTTGGTTGGCAGTCATGTTTTTTTATTAATTGCTAACTATTGTTTTTAAATAAATAAAAAGGTTGGCATTTATATCTTTAATACTTGTGAACTCAAATATAATCTAGTTATGCTATTTAAGTTTGAAAGCAAGTCTTCAAACTATTTACACTATTTTTTAGTTTTTTTTTTACAATGTGTAGGAGCGCCCAAGTCCTAAAGTATTGTTAGTTTTGATTTATATTTAATGTAAATAACGTGAAGTCAGGAATATGGTACCTATTTTACATTAATATAACAATAAAAACCATGCTCGGTACCACTAGAGGGCCCCATTGAACTTAAATTTAGGCAAAATAAATAACCTCACGTTTTATTAGTTTTATTAAAACAATTAAAAAATTATTTTATCAACTGATAAATTAGCATCTGTTTATTTGACGCGTAGCTAGCTTATGCTAACTTCCGTTTCAATTAGCTCTTAGCATAGTTAATTCTCGATCAATTATCATTTCTCATGACGTGAACTAGCTAACAGAAATGCAACTTGCAAATATCAGAGAATTATTCGCTGTCACTGATCCTCTCAGGTATGCTTTGTGTGCATTTTTAACGATGTAAAGCGAGATTATATCCTTGTCCTCAGTTTTGACCAGTTCTGAATTAGAGATAAATCTTTAAACTACGTTAATTTAAGCGTAATTTAATTTAAGCCCTGCTTTCATGAAAATAGTCTTTGAAATCATCTTAGCATATTTGTGAACCTTTCCCAGCGATGGGTTGCGGCAGGGAAGGGCATCCGCTGCGTAAAACATATGCCAGTGAGTTGGCGGTTCATTCCGCTGTGGCGACCCCGAAAGGGAATAAAGCCGACATGAAGATGGATGGATGGATGGATATTTGTGAACCTATGTTGGACGAGCTGAAGTAATGTTAACGTATAATCACAATTCACAAGAAACTATCAGCTGTTGTAAAAACAAAAGCTAATATTTATTATATCTGAAGCACTAAAGACAGATCAATGCATAATTAACTGAAACTAAAAGAACTTTGAACAAGGGTTAAAAACTTGCTGGTTCCATGGTCAAATATTTGTTAGTTCTAGTGTAATCACTAATAATAATAGTTAATAGTAATAATAATACTTAGGTTACCCAAAGATGCCTTACACATATAAATAGGCCTATAGCAAAATGTAAAGATATAACATAATACTACAGAACCAGATTAAAGAAACAACTGAATCAATTAGACAGTACAATAGCATGGAGGTATAAATAAAATAAAAATGTTAACAGTTTATGTAAGTCTAAAAAGTAAGGTTGTAAGTCTCTAATTAAACTGTCAGGCTGGAATTTACACAAAAACTAGGTGGAATGACATTTAAATATGTCAATATATGCTTAAAATTAATGTAGGACAACATGACAGTATTGATCTCGTGTTGACTTTTTAAAAGTACCATCTTTTTTGATTTAGCACACCCCAGCAGCAGTGTTTTTAGTGAAACGTGATGTAAATTGTAAAACAGTTATATTAAGTAATTTTAACATCACTTGTATGAACAGTAACAAACAAAAAACCATCACCACTCATTGCCAGAACAAGAGTTTTTCACACATTGAGCATTATTTAAAAAGCTGATTACAATCACCATTAAAACCATCATAGAAACACTTCCTTTACGTCTGCACACAATTCAAATCCAATTTCTCAGACACCAATCCACACCCCTTGAGCTGTTAAAAACAGAAAATTGGCCGAAATTACCCATCTTTCCAGCTCTTCAGTAAACATGGCCTACCACGGTTGAAAAGAGGGCTCAGGGGTCACGTCTGGGCAGATCCCGAGGGGCCAATGGGGCGAGACTGAAGAGGCATGTCTGAATGGTCCCTGGTCTAGTCCCTATAGTAACAGCCAGGGCTGCAGTGGTCTCAGACTCGGCCTCTTGATAGATGCACATAATTAATGTGATTATATAGATATGTCAACCTCGTCACCCTTCACTTCATTAAGCCAGACACGGCGTCCAGACGTGGGAAAAAATATCAGTCTGAATTCAAGATGAGACGTTATTGGGGTGATAATGGTAGGTCGGAGACACAACTATACCAACTATAAAATATCAACCAAAGCATGTCATATGATATTATAGTCGTAAAACTCTTTATGTCAAGAACAAGAAAAATGAATTGGATTCAATTGAAAAGAATTGTAAAAAAAATTTTAATTTAACAAAATTGAAATAACATCAATTCACAAGTTTTAGTAAAGGCTTGATTGTCCAACATGTTATGTGTTTGCTGCTACAAACACCCTGATCCGTATTCCTCCATTGAAGCTAATAAACTAGCCAGACATGTGACCATCTAACCCTTGAAATGAGACATTGTCTGATGTGACGGTGGAAGTCTCAGTTTATCAGCTATTAATCATGTCACCTCTCAGACAAAACAATACACCCCCGAGCAAAACCACTATGAAATACGACGAGGTTCTTTATAATTTCTATAAAAGTTAACATGACGTGGATTTAATATCTATTTCTTGTTATTTCTAAAAACTTTTGTCACTCAACTTATTTTTACAGAGTAGAAATTTCCCCATCAAAATACATTTGTACGTTACATTAATCGACACACTTTATAATATACCTGTTTATGACAAATACGATAGATTAGAGAACAACTTAACTAAAATAAATATTTAATTTAATACTTTCATTTAGATTATAAACCTACTTAATGTTAGAAAAAACACCTCTCAACTTATTTATAACACACTTTAACACAACAAAGTTGATCTAAAGTTCTCCCAATAAAATATCAAACAAAAGAGCACAAGAAAAGTAATAAGAGCACTATGAAAGTAATAAAATATCCAAATAAAAACAGTTTATACTGTGCCAAGCATGAACAAGTGTGTTTTAAAAGGTATTTAAAGACTGTCTAACATGAAGGGGAAGAGCATTCCAGAGCTTTGGTGCTGCCACCGGGAAAGCTCTCTTCACTTTAACACCTTGTGCTTGGCACCTCTAGAAGGGAGCGAGGGGGGGGTGTACGGATTGAGATGTTCAGAGAGCTATAGGGCAGCACCATTTAGACTCTTAACAAACAAATGCAGTTTAAATCTTAACCTGAAATGCACAGATAACCAATAAGGAGATGCTAGAACTGGAGTGATGTGTTGGTTAAAAGACGTGCAGCTGCATTTTGGACACGCTGCAGCCGCAAGATTGAGGATTCAGTCACTCCAGAATGACGTGGATTACAGTAATCCAGCCTAGTGGTTATTGTTGTTGCTATTATTATTATTATTATTGTGGATTACTGTTTCAAAAAGCTTTCAAATAAAAATGTGCCAGCTGCCACAAACGAAAGAAAGTACATTTAACTACTGATTTAATCTATCTTTCTCATATCCATTTTTAAACAATCACAATTCGCAATTTCTGGTTTGCAGAAATACTTTAAAGTTATCGAGCAGAGCCAGAGCACCAGTTCAGCTCCACCCAAACACCATCACATGAGTTTTAGACTCATTTAGACGGAGAACATTTGATGACATGATTTAGTGTCCCTAGGCAGTGCTCATGGTACTTAAAAATTCTTTAAAACACATAAAATGTGCCATTTAATATACATTTTCATTAGTGAAAAAAAGTTGTTTATCTTGTTAATATATAATGCATGTTCATTTGATAATTAAAGCAAAGCTGCATTCATCATTAGAGTTCTCCATCTTTCCCAGCGCTCATTAGTAATGTTTATATTTATAATGCATGCTGCGTTTTGTGTAGCTTTTTTCCCCACATAAAAAACAAGTGTTTTGGTTTCTTTATTTCACCACAAAATTGGTTTAAACCAGGCTTTTCTAATAAGTTTGAGATTACTGGTTAGTTTAATTCAACTATTTCCTCATACTAACAAACTCATTTAGGATACGTAAGGTAGCTGTAAATGGTAGTTCAATTTCTACCCCATAAAATTATCCAATACGAAATCATATCTCACTCTTGATCCTCACTGGGCCTTTATGGAGCTACTTTGAAGAAAGAGCTAAAACTATGTAAAACATTTTGATAAATTCAATGTACTGCTTTGGAATCTCTTCATTCATTACCTTGATTTAGGGATAGAGCTTTTAGCTTAGCATAGAGCTATGAATCAGCTTAGAACAGTTGCAGAATTATCAAATATTTTATATGCAAATGAACTATACTAGTTATATATTTACAACTAGTCAGTTAGTTAATATTTAAGTTCAGTTACGTGTTAGGGACATTAAAGGAGTACAGTAATTAAAATATAATTTTTTACACAGTATGAAAGTAGGTAAACTGATATTGCTTAATAATAATACAAAAATAATGCTTTCAATTTAAATAGTGCTTTTTCAGACACTGAAAGACACTTTACAATTATCAGTGCATTATTCACTCACTCTACATTCTGTGATAAGCTACCTTGGTAGCCCTCAACTGCCCTGGGGTAGTCTGACAGGACGTGCCTGCCATTCTGCGCCTACAGCCTCCTGCCCACCAACAAACACCCCCCACCAGCAACACACATTTATTCAGGGCCATGTAGGTTCCCCAGGGCCACAATGGCAGAATGGTGCTGGTGGGGATCGAACCGCCAACTCTCCGGTTACAACTCCGCTGCACAACCTTCCCGCCCCACATAGCAAACAAATACATACGAGTACCTTAGAAAATGTTAAATAATGAAAAAGTCATTTTGAAATGAATGCTTCTTTATTGTTTTAAATCCAATCTGGCTGTTATTAAAAGAATAAATAAATTGCTTCAGTGTAAAAACATTAGTTCGCTTTAAACCAACCTCATGAAATGATAATCGATAACTTCTGTGACCAAAAGAACAAACTGATTAAAACCTTCCGGATGATGGATGAGTAAAGATATGTTTAGGAGGACAAATTATTCAGACGGCAAGATTTTACAGTGTATGCAAACGTTTGAATACAGCATCCCATTTAAAATCTCTTCTTAGGCAAATACGCAAGTGAAAAGCAACTCTACAAACAGCCCTGAATCCTTTCACAGATTTGATTTTGTGCTGGTGTAAGGCACCACATCCCTGAGATTCCAGGCCCCTAAAAATGCATCTTGATTAAACCACACAGAAAATAACAGTTTAGTGATGAGATGAGAGGAAGTTAACGGAAACCACTAAATTAACAAACACTTTCTGTTTAACAAAAACTTTTTTCATTGGGTTTGAACACATCAATCATTCATTGTGCATCACCTGTGTTTCTTACCTCAGAACTAATAGAACCGCATTTAACGGGTAATGCCCAAAATGTCATCTTTACTTTAATTACGAAGAAAACTGTGACTTTTCTAAGACGTTTTTTCTTATCGCGAAGATCCAGCCTTCTTGAGAGGTGTTAAGTGTAAATGGATCCAACTCATCTTTGTTTGGTAGCACTTCTCAGTTGTGCATCAGATATTGGTGGAAGTAGATTCCAAACAAGCTGCTAATGAGCTGGCAGGCCGCAACCCACCAAGTGAGAAAGGCAAAGATGCCCCTGAAGAATATAGGCGTTAGGAGCCCGCGCAAGGCAGCGAATAGTTCGGTCAGGTGGGCTACGGTGGCTTGGACGTCCTCCTCCATGTCTTCCATATCCTCATCGTCCTCTAGTTGGGGTGGTGGTGGAGGAGTGGTAGGGACTATTGGAGCAGGAGTCACCCCCGGAGTCTCAGTTCCAAGACCCCAGGAAAAATCACCTGAGGGATGTGATTAAAACACATAGCTTGTCATCGTTTTTTCTTTCTTTAGTATCTCTGTTATTAAAATAATGACACACCTAACGATTTGAGTGCCAAAGTTGAGAAAAGCACAAGTAAAATAGGGATGAGGTACTGAAGCGTGACCACTGTCAGGTAGCAGAAGACCCGTGTGACCTGTGAAAATAGACTTTTTGATAAGGCAAGGCAAGTTTATTTGTATAGCACATTTCGTACACAGGGTCATTCAAAGTGCTTTACATTGGAAACAAAGAATAAAAAAATAAAATTAAAAACAGAAAATTAAGACATAGATTAAGATCATGAAGTGCAGAAATAAAATAGTTGTTCGGACGTTGGTGCTCAGTCGACAAAAGCACAACTAAACAGGTAAGTCTTTAGCTTGGTTTTAAATGTAATTAGTGTAATGTAAAAAGTGTTAGTACCCTTGATCTCCTCTGGAGGCTGGTCAATGATTGAATAGAATACCTTGGTTATTTGAAATAATCAAATCTAAGCTCACCTTCCTCTGAATGTCAAGGGCAGCGATGCGCCCCGCCTCTTTTTTCATTTGCTCCACCCACTTTTGAGCCAGATTGAGGTAAGCTTGTAGATGGTAGCGTGTGAGGAGAAGTCGCAAAACACACAGCACCACGACTGTCCAAAGACGCACCGAGTTAAAGGCAGAACTTGAAAGTCTTGGAGAAAGGATGGAATAAACAATTCACTGGATTTAATTAAATTAGAAGATCAACATGGAACTCGAGTAAAAAAATCAACATTTGGTTTGTATTAACTTACATAGTAACCGAGGTCTTTCCCATTGGTGCGTTCCCCAGGAAGTCCCGAGCGATGGGTTTAATCCACATTACAATAATAACCACTGGTGATAGAAAACTCATGTGCAGAAGAATCCTGACAAAGACAAAACAAATTATTATAGCGAGATTTTAATGCCACTGGCAGGCTTATATAACATGTTAATGTTTACTGGTCAGTGAAATTCAACACTTTCTTCATGCTAATACGTTTTCCCTTATTCACTAAACAAGAATAATTTTACTTTCTAATTCCAGAAGGAACTTTACAGTTCCTAAATTACTAATATATGGTAGTTCTATTTCTAGAAACTCAACTCCCTCCCAGTCCTACCCTCCCTACCCAAACCCCCTGCTGCTACGAACTTGGACTGAACCTCACACCTGTACTCTATCTTAAACCTTCTCTACACTATTAGCACTTTATGGGTTGTCACTTTACGGGTATTATATTATATTATTCTACACTGTGGGTTGAGAGGACTGTAATTTCATGCGTATTTCATGTGTTGTATTCCATGCGTATATAGCACACTTGACAATAAAGCTGACGTGGACTTGGACTTCTACTTCATGGAAGTATTCAAAAGTAATTCTTAATAAACTGTTAATCCACATTAGGCTACTTTGAAGCAACTGCAAAAAAAGCTCTATATAAAAACATTTCTTACTGAATGATTGGACGGTCAGCATTTAACTGGACCGCATCGAGGTGCGTCTGGGCCAATCGCAGTCCAGGGAAGGCGAGAAGAGCTCCAATGAAGGCACAAATAACAGCCAGCCCCAACTTCACTGAAAGCTTGGTGACTGGAATTCTGTAAAAATTTTCAACCAATGGGAATGTTTTAAGGTTAATTTTTTGCTGCGAATTTTTGCATGAAGTCCATACTTACGACCACTCATAACCTTGCTGTTTGGCGAATACTTCAAAATTGTCAAACAGATTGGTAAAACCTGGAATTAAAGGACACATAAATAAAGAATAAAAACACACAAAATGTTAGATTTGAAAATCATAATTAATGGCAAATCACTAACTTACCAGGCTCTAGCCCAAACTCCAGGTAGTCTTCTCTCACCACCAGAACCAACATCGCAATAAGCAGAGATAGGAACCCGAAAGCAAGACAAACCGATCGCTCACCACCCTCCTCAGAGAGGAAGTAATGGCTCATGAGAAGATACAGTGTCCTCCTGAAAATTGCAGATAAGGACAAGGCAACAGATGTACATGTGCTATTTGCATATCAAAATATGGGAATGTTTTTTTTTTCAAAATGTTATAAATAAATATGCGGCATGTAATTAAGTATAATTTTATGCTTAATAATGTTGGTGTACACCAAGGTTCTGTCTTAGGACCGCTTAAATGTAAAACATTCATAATCATTTCAACGTGAGGAAAAAAGTAATATTTGTAAATTAAAGTGAAAGGTGTCCTAGGAGGAGAACCCTGGAAATGTTCAAATCGGATTATTGCTGCTCATGTGGTTTTCTTTTACTTTTTATGTACACATCTTTTTTTCTGATTCATGAATTTCTTAAACTAACACAGTAAAAATGGGACTTGTCAGGCTTGGCATGTCTGATTAAATAAAACAAAAATCTGGATTGATCAGTCTTTGACCACATGGAAAACATGTTTTGTGGACCACATGGAAACACATTTTGTGGAAAACAAGCATTTTTGAGGTGTTCCAAAAAAAAATATTTATGATAAATACTGTCTTTTGAAGGTTGTTAGGGTTGCAGTGGTAGTCTAGAGGGGCCAACAATTTCTTATAAATTATTTAAAAAGGGCATGATATGGCATCTTTAAATAATTCCCAGTTAGCTGTCTAAAGTGCATGTGAAGATTCTTTTTTTAGTCTAAATCCAATTGCAATCATTTGTTTTGAGGATGAACTCAAGTAATTTAATGTTAAAGGATACAGGCTGAATAACACAGTCAGCACACACCAGAGAGAAGCAATGTTGACTTCCTTGCTGGCATCCACTAGACTATAGTAGCCTTCAGTAAAGAGGTAGATCCCAGTGGCATAGACGGCGAAATCGATCAACCATTGATACTCCACAAAGAACCGCAATACTTTAAAAAAATAAAAATATTAAGATGATATTTCAGGAAGACAGAGGACTTCAGAAGCAGTTTCTTGGTGAAGGCTTACCTAATGCATCCATAACATTGACTGGTGCTGTTTCCAGATGGAGATCAATGTCTTTCGGGACTGTAAGCGGCTTTGAATCACTTTGTCCATTTTGCCTCCTGGTTGCAAAAGATCAAGTTACAGACGTTACTGAATTTCTTAGCAGTTGCTGACAACAGTTGCTTAAATCTTGCTCGCACCTGTCTCTTCTGCTGGTCTTAGGAATTTGTTTCCCTGCGAGGGCGCACAACTCGCCTTCAGATGGATGCTTGAACTTAAAAAGGCTGTGAAAGAAACCAAAGGAACATGAGTACACTGCTGGGGATGGAAGATATGTTAACATTTAAAGGTGCAGTCTGTAAGAATTGAACAAAAAAAAAAATCTGAAAATGTTCATTATGTGGCAAGAGACATTTAGCTATTATGTTCAGTTTAAGGATTAATATAACTGAAAGTGTTGGTGTTAGCATTTGCATTTAGACGTTTAGGGTACGACATTGCCTTTGTGTTTGTGTGCAGTTTGTGGGTTTTATGTGTCATATTGCAGTTGCCCAATCTCAGAGGCATAAGTCTGGTTGCCAGATTGTGTTGAGCTGCAGTTACGTCTGAGAGATGCTAAACCTCCAAACCTCACCATGATTTGAAAACACTATCATGAAGACTTTCAGAAACAAAACTAGTATATTCATTTGCATCATAACTGTAATGGTGGCGCAGTGGGTAGCACGGTCAGCTCACTGCAAGAAGGTCGCTGGTTCGAGCCTCGACTGGGTCAGTTGTTATTTCTGTGTGGAGTTTGCATGTTCTCCCCGTGATCGCGTGGGTTTACTCCGAGTGCTACGGTTTCCCCCACAAGTCCAAAGACATGCGGTATAAGTCAATTGGGTGAAAACGATTGTCCATAGTGTTTGAGTGTGAATGAGTGTGTGGATGTTTCCAGCAATGGGTTGCTGCTGGAAGGGCATCTGCTACATAAAACATATGCTGGAAAAGTTGGCGGTTCATTCTGCTGTGGCGACCCCGAAATGGAAGAAAGCCAACATGATAATGGATAGATAGATAGAGGGATCATAACTGTCATGTCAATCTGACAACCCCTTATCTGGAGGAGGAGGAGGAGGAGGAGGAGGAGGGAAAGATTTGTAGCTCTGCCATATTTATGTTTGTGGTTGCTTTTCCAATATTCTACCTTGAACTTGTGTTTCACTCACCTGCCGTTACATAAGAGCCAGCGTGCGAAAGAGAGATGTGGGGCCATTCTTTGCATGATGCTGACCGCCAGTAGGCTCACCACCAGCTGAACTCCCATAAGAGCCTATAAAGACACATACAGAGTCACATATATCTAAAAAAAGTTTCTTCAGTAAGTAACCTAACTATTGCATATACCAGTGTTATGTATATACATGGCATTTAAAAAAAACCATATCTAAACTATTGTTGATTGTAGATATCATGATGAATACATTTTCAAAATAACCACATTTTATTCTCGTTGGAAAGGGAGACATTAGAACACGATTAAGCCTGCTTAAGCTATTTTTTAAGCTATTAATTTTGTGCATTTCAAACAAAACTTGGTTTGGGGGTGTAAAGTGCAACCTGTATTTCAACCGTCACTTCCTTGCACCAAAAACATGGCTTGCAAACCATCGACTGCATATAACATAGACGTAGCATGCGAGATGACACTCAAAATTTTCAGCAGAAAACAAATGAGGATTTGAGTTTGGGTGAATCAGCCACTTCCTCCCTGACCAAGCACTACTACAAAAGAATCAAAATAGGCAAAAAGAGGTTATTTGACGAGAACTCAGTGCATAGTAAGTAGCTCTCATGCAATGAATCCAGTCCTATATTATAAAATGTATTTAAAGTTTATAATAACCTAAAGAAATAAATAATACACGAAATCACTAGTGTTAGAAACTAAAATAAACTTGAGAACCCAGGCTTTAAACAGGTTTTTTTCAGCTGTAAAGGTGACCATTTTTAACATAGGCGTTAATGAAAATCTGCTCACTTCCGGCCCCACCCTCAAGCGGTCAGTCGAGGAACTACAAGTCCAGTCAATTAGTATTGCGCATCAAGAAAGTAGGGGTTGACTCTTTTTGCAAACCACACAAGAAAAATAATAATAAAGAAGAAGCGACACTTCAGTTTGTTTCAGGTAAGTTGCCACATTTGTCCTTTTACCTGACAAGTTGTAAGCGTTTTTTAATTAATTGAAAAAGTACTTTTTTTTTACTTTCAGTACCCTGTCCGAACACGTAAAATGACGAGACGTACTACATAAATAACTTCCAGATATACGGTTTTAATATTCTTTTAAGAACCGGGTGCCTTCGAGCTTTCAAGGTAAATGCTGTCACACAGCAAGCAAAACTGTCAGCTAAAAGTTAGTGTATTTTACAACACAATATCACAAAAGCTAATGGAACATCTCCGTGGAAAAATTACGAGTTTGTTAATTTGTTGAAAATCCATCTCTTAAGTTAAATGTAGGGTCACTCCAGAGAAGAGCTGGGGCCATGCTGTTCAAGTGAGCAGGTGGGAATAGCAACCCCCCATGATCTGGAGTGCTAGGGCTTTATGCTAACCTTGCTAACTAGCAAAAGCAACAACATAACTTTCCGTTGACCTCAAACATACACAATAGCCAACCTGCACTTCCTGTGTTATTTCAATAGGTAGAAAGAGCCGTAGACTTAAAATATTAGTGGCAAATCAGTCCAAAACAAGCCACACTGCAAGCCTTCCCCATGCTAACGTCTTATCCCAGAATACACACTACCAGCATAGATCGTGATGAAGAGCAAACGTACAAATACTCTATACTGGAGAATGATTAAATAAATAAGTATACAAACCATCTTCGTTTGGGGAGTTTAATGAATGAGTTAATGTCCCATGCAGCAGTTCTCGTGGTGACATTTGACTGTTCGAACAGCTGAAGGAGTTTTTTGATGACGTATAATAGATTCTCGGGCTCCGATTGGTCCGCTTCGAAACCTCACGAGAGCTGAATTGCTATTGGCACAGCTTCGAGCTTCTCTGCTATCCGGTTGGTCCTCGTGGGAAACTGCGTGTGTAAGTTTTCTCAAGGACAGAAATAAAACTGGGAGGGCCAAGAAAGAAGAGTAACGGCAAATGATGATGTGTTGTGGAAACAAACATGAAACGGCCATGTTCCTTGCTCCTTGCTTCTTTATCATTTATTTTTGAGGGCACTGGTTAAACTGTTAAATCAGCCTTCACGTGCGTGCGTGCGTATATATATATATATATATATATATATATATATATATATATATGCGCAAAAAGTTACTGGATCTGTAAGGATCGATACATACCAAACGATGAGCTGCAAGGCAGTCTTCTTCGGAGTACTCAGGGCTTTTATTTTGTACTATCTTTACACTAACTTTTATATTTAACAGTCAACCAAATACATTTAATGTCTAAGCTTTCTTTATTGAGTTTCTTTCCAGAGACCGATTGTTGTCACTTGCATGCATTATAGACTTCTGTTTACACTAATGATTGATCATATAGAAAATAACAAGACGGGGTTACTTATTGAGAGACTTCAACTTCAAGAGTCAAAAACCACCCAAAACATATACATAAACATAAACAAGCAATGCACAACTATTTGTTTGGATCTTATGCCTTGTGTCAAAGTTAATCGATTAACTTGCAGTTGACCTCCAAGTTAGTGGACCAAACCAAATACTGTTTGTAGAAAGTGAATTTTACCTGGACTTTATGAAGGATGTCCCAGTGTTTGTCTTTTATAAACACTTGGGATATGTTTTGTATATTCATTGAATATTTTACAATTAGATTTTAATGAGAGTGAATGGAAAGTGAAGAAGCCCTCAAACTGAAACATGTGTCCTTACACCAGTGTTTTTGTGGCTTGCTGCTTATGGTTTATATTGTTGGCTAAACAAACATTAATATTAAAACCTCTTTAAACAAAGCTTTAAATTTCATCGCAGGATTAATTTCTCAAAAGCATATCTTTTGGCCTCTCATCAATTAAGAGCAGTGCTTCCAGCCTACCGCACGTTATATTTTAATTTATTTTATTTTATAGAAACCGGTACACAGTAAAATATAGAGTGTTGAATTGACACTGCTCCGAGTCTATTTGGTCCTACTCTAAATTGAGTTCAATTAACACTGAGCTCATCAACCGGAACCACAAAAAAGGTAAGTTAAAGTCTTATTTTTTGTTACAGTGTGATGAGGAAAATTGTTGTGATGTTTTCATAGTGAAATACAAACGTTTATCACCACATATAAGTTTTCGGTGAATAATCAAAGGTTTAGATGATAACCTCATTGATGATTTAACTCAGTTTAAGTGTTCTTGTTTCACTCGATGTAGAGTGCATTTGCTTCTACTCTGGATAGAGCTCATTTTACTCTCAGGATTTTACTGTGTAAATGAAGGAATGCGCTATTGAGCGTTAAATATGTTGCATAAGGCATTTTTTGGTAAATCCATTTGAAGTAGCACAAAAAAAAGGATAATTTTCAACACATTCCCATAGCTCCCCATGAAGGACACGTTTATAGTTTTAACCCAACACGATAAAGATGGGCGATGCTCATCATTCCCATGAGAGAATTTTTGAGAGATTCGAACTGAATTCGTTCGGAGAAGGTCCTACTGAAGCGTAGATCTCCAGCAGAAGAGCTGGTGTAGCTCAGGACCTGCTCTTGTACCGGATGAGAGAGCTGAGATCCGCGCTTGAACTTGACCTTCAGCATCGCGTCGCTACCGGATGCGTTTGCGCCTTCGCTCTCTTCTCAGCCCTGCGTGCGCCATCAGTCGTTAAGGCTGTTATTCAAAGCTCATTTCCATAAACTCCAGTCCCTCTCTAATTAAAGGACAGAGCATTCCGAGGCGAGCCCTCTTCCCACGAGCCGCCGGGGTGGAAGCATGCTTCCTGGTAAGCGGCCTGTCTTACTCTTATGGCTGTATCTAAATTTTTTAAATAGACTAAATTCGTTATCAAAGATACTTATTACCCGCTGAGTGGGTCTTATTTTTGCTGGTATGTTCTTTTACTAATTTACCAATTTGGCCCAATGTACTTGTGGACAAATATGTTTTAGGATATCGGAAAACAGCTTTAGTTATTTGTTTAAAAAATGCACCAGCTGCGCAATATGCCAACAAGGCTTCAAATGAACTCTGAAGCCAATCTTAGCATTTGATAGATTAAGTTATGTTTAAATTGTGTGGGAATGGGGTTAGTGGTTTTAATTGTCTTTCACAATGCAGTTTAAGGTTGCTCGTGTTGGGGCTTGACCTGTGCGCGAGGTCATCAGATGTGGTTCAGTTAAGCAAAGGGTCAAGTTCAACTTGTTGCAAGCACCCGAGGATGCTCGTCCTTAAACTAACTCACCAACTCACAACTCGCCTTCAGATGGATGCTTGAACTTAAAAAGGCTGTGAAAGAAACCAAAGGAACATGAGTACACTGCTGGGGATGGAAGATATGTTAACATATCTTAAAGGTGCAGTCTGTAAGAATTGAACAAAAAAAATCTGAAAATGTTCATTATGTGGCAAGAGACATTTAGCTATTATGTTCAGTTTAAGGATTAATATAACTGAAAGTGTTGGTGTTAGCATTTGCATTTAGACGTTTAGGGTACGACATTGCCTTTGTGTTTGTGTGCAGTTTGTGGGTTTTATGTGTCATATTGCAGTTGCCCAATCTCAGAGGCATAAGTCTGGTTGCCAGATTGTGTTGAGCTGCAGGGAATTTCAAGGAAAATATTTTTTTTTTGTGCTGTGTAAAATTCATATAAAAATTCATTTCGAGTTTGTATTGATAGAGTACACCTTTTATTCTTATTCTTTTTCCTTTACTCTGTATCCCGCTGCTCGTTTCAGGCTTCAAAGCGTGTGTTTTTCGTTTATTTCGATGAGAATGGAGAGTTTCACAGGTATCAAAACAGAAATAACTGGTCAACATCGTAATTTATCCCAAATCTAAACGCCAATCATTCACGTTCAAACGAATTTTTATGAAAACGTGTAAATGTATGTGGAACTCTGTGCACATTAATGTTTCAATATCTATATTCTTTTTTAATTTAATTGTTTTCGCCACAACATTTTTTGCTCACATGAACATTTACAACATTTCCAGAACAAGCTTAAATCGTGAACAACGCTGAGCAAAAAAACAAACAAAAAAAAAAAACAAGTACTGTTGATATTCATTTAGAGATTGAAACGATAAATTATGTTTACTGGCTCCATGCTATTATTTCTAGAACAATTATGTTAATTGTCGTGCACGCTTTAAAGCTCTCTACCCAAACATTACCTGAATGATTTTGCCACATTAGAAAATTATCTCGTTAATTGACGCGGGCACAAATCCTGGCTTCACTTCATGATATCCTTAACCGAATTCGACAGATTTTTAATTATTTTTATTTGTTTATTAGTATTTTTATTAAGTGTTTATTTGGCTTTTGCGAAACCTAATAAAAGTACGATATTTTCGACAAACGCGGGATTTATTTGGCTTTTCCGAAACCTAATAAAAGTACGATATTTTCGACAAACGCGGGAAAGCGCAGTCGGTTCCTCACCGAAGGGTGTCGCTGTTTTCCCAGTTAAAGCGCCTTGATTCGAGGAATGGCGGGAGCGAAAGCAACGTTCTCCCTTAAAAAACCCTCAAAATTCAATGTTTTGCGATTTTTCACTTGTACAGCTGTTCGAAAGCCTTTTTGATACTCTCTATCGGCTTGGTACTATTGAAATATAAACATACGACGCCATAAAGTCATATTTACCTCCAACCTGACAGATAGAGGTCTTCAAAGAACCAAAGCATCAGCGACTAAAAGAACAGAGAGTTGGTTTGGCGCGCTTTTAACCCGGGGATACTATGGAAACTGCTCTGGTGTGGCGTTAGCATTTACAATAGAGCTACACGCACCCACCGTTTACAACCAGGATACCTTATTTGTTGCATATCTTCACGAGAACATAACCCAGGTTTTATAGACACCAACCCCAAAAGAAAAGAAGATGGGCGTAAACGCTAGTGGCTTGCTCCGAGTTGGGAACTACTCCTCATCAAATCACAAAAGACCTCGTTTTGGCTCGAGCTTTTTGAGTTTCCGCACACGTCCTCGCGTGGGGAGAGAGGCTCGAGCCATGCAGTCCTCCGAGCAGAAGCTCTGGAAACCTGTGGAAGAGCAAGCTCCACACCTGCTCCAGAAACCCTGATATCGATCGACGCGACAGCTCTTGTGGATTAGATACTTGGTTGTGATCGATCGTCCCAAGAATGGTAAGTGATCAGTTTGGTTAGAAATCGAGCGTTTTCTTATCAGATAAAACCATCGTCATGCTTCACCAATAAGGTGTCACAAGTTTGTAAGTGTTGGATTTGAAGTATCTACTTGATTTTATTTTAAGCACTCATCCATTTCCTTAAAGCAAAACGAGGTGTGGGCTCTTATGGAATAATCATTGTCTGAATTTTGTGCCTGTTTCAAGGTGAAGTTTTCAACCTTAAAATGATTCCACTTTTGTAAAAGTTGTTTCAATCCAAAACGTTAATCGTTCACGTCTTGATTAGCGCCAGGTGTGTTTAATTGGTAGAACTGTAAGGGTGACAAGGACTTACATTTGTGGCACACCCTCTAAAATATACAACATCGAACCTCGTTTGCAAGTTGTTGAGCTTTACATTATTTTTTTTTAATTCTTTAGGAAACGTCTCGCGTCTGATTAGAAGGTGATTCTCGAGCTGTTTTTTATTTTTAGTAAGAGGGGAGTCTCCATTTGTCCGAGTTAATGTGGCGTATTTGAACTAAATCATCTTTTGAGCCCCGTATGAAGTGATCATTAGGCGAGCCGGGGAGCAAACAGTTGTGCGATTGTTCGGGAGCCTGGGAAAATGTTCCGGGGCCCCGGAGGTGGAGTGTATTGACGCCAGAGCCTCTTGTTCAGGGGACTTCTGCGCTCCCAGACGTTATTGTCATGATAATGCGCAGCCCGCACGTTGTTGAACTTGATGTTGACTTCTTTCTTTGGGGCTGAATTTTTTTTCGCTCACTTGTTTGTGGGAAAATCTTCTCCAGAGCTACAGTGTGAAATTAATTAATCGGGCTTTTGGAGCGACCAACAATGGACCACGAGGAACCCTGAAAGCCCACAAAGGCCCCAAAGGCTTTTAAAAACTGTATTGCACCCGGTCACAACACACAGAGGAGTCTAGCCTTTTTCATTTTCATTGTTTTTAATCCTCTTTAGATATATACTTTAAAACGAATCCCTAAAATTATTCTGTTTAACCCTTGTGTGACCTACGGGTCAAATTGAGCCGTTTTTAATTTTACAAGAATAAAAATGTTACAAGTGTACATTCTTTTCTAGTGGGGACTGCACAGTAAAATCCTGAGAGTAAAATGAAAACTTGTATTTCTTGTATAACTTGTATTTCACTATAAAAAAACATCACAGCTATTTTCCTCATCAATTGTAACAAAAATAAAAGTTTAACTTAAACGTTTTATGATTCAGGTCGATGATCTCAGTGTTAATTTAACTCTATGTAGAGTAGACCAAATAGACTCGGAGCAGTGTCAATTTAACACTCTAAATTTTACTGTGTAGGTATACGTCAAAAATGCATTTAATGTTAGCATCGAGCTGAAGTGTGAGAGATTTCAGTGTACTATTTAGTGAACTATTTCAGTGTAAAATGTATTAAAGATGTCATCATTCTGGCCATTTGTCACTGTAATTTTAAGAACAAGATGTTTAAACTCATTTTATAACTAATTTTTTAGTTGTTTAAGCTCAATATAAGATTCAGAAAGAAAACGAGAATTGTAAAATTGATTACATTTTTGTTCCTGATTTCAGGTTTTTATCTTCAAATATTGAACATTTATTTAGTGTGTTTGTAGTGAGGTAAGAACTTATTTTAACGTAATTTAGTTTAATTTGTGAATTGCCTTTTTTTAAGTGTAGGTTTTTTTGTGTGGAATCACATTGTTTTGTGTTATGGATCAATAGCTTTAACTCATATACTTATTAAACAGTTGTGGGTATTTAACATTCTACTTATTTTTGTTCAGATAAATTGTGAAATCTATTTATGCTGACGTTTTTATTGTTGAGTCATTTGATTTTAGCATCATTCAATCGATCCTTTCTTGTTATTTGAAAGTAAATTAATGTCTTAATTGCATAACGAGTTCCAGCAGTAAACACGTTTCTGTCTATTTTTGAATGCAGTTGTAGAATAACCAACAAAGTAACCTTTGACTTTTTTTTTTAAACCGGCTTGTTTTTGCGTATTTTTATTATTTCCTTTAGTTTTATTTGGTTAAATGTCTTTGGATGTTACCGTTTTTTGTAGACTATCTACAATATTTTAAAGTCCTATGAATTTTAATGTCCTTGTCAAATTGGTTGACGAGGAACACGTTGAATTAGATAAAACATGAAAAAAACGTCTTCTTGCGCTTTAAAACAGAATGTAGTCTTTATTTGACAGCGATTACGATTCTTTTGATTCAAAAACGAGTTATCACGTTATCACGCAAACTTCAGTCCAAGTGAACTTTCGTTGATCGAAACGTGTGAAAATTGCGATTCGAACAAAGAGTCTGAGTTTCAGCACCATGGACACCTCAACTGCAGTCTTGAGAAGAGTTTTGTGGAGCCCACGTGGTTCTGGATTACAGTGCATTCTTTAGCTTTTTAATGAACCAATTCGATACTTTTTCAGTCATAAGGGCATTGATTTATTATATTAGCATTGTTTTGAATATGCAGAAAGCTGTACGTTGAAACGACTTGATTCTGTGGATGTAAAACAGGCCTATAGTTTTGTGTAACAACCTGTAAAAGCTGTTTTCTCGGTGAGGAAGTCAGCTTTGCAGACAGGACGTGACACTCACAGGGGAAAACGCTGAAGGGGTGGGTTTCGGTGTGTGTGTGTGGGGCTGAGGGGGATGGGGGGGGGGTACCAGAAGATGATGCTGTTGAGATGCAGGACGCAAGAGCAAGGCATAGAGAGACCTAGGATGATTATATCTGAACTCAACCCAGAGAAGTGACACCAAAACTATATAGAATCCACCATAATAATCCACGCCAGTAATTCAGATAATGATGCACGAGAGTAATTCACGATAATAATCCACGACAGTAATTCACGATAATAATCCACGATAGTAATTCACAATAATAATCCACGATAGTAATTCACGATAATAATCCACGATAATAATTCGCGATAGTAATTCACGATAATAATCCACAAAAGTAATTCACGATAATAATCCACAATAGTAATTCACGATAATAATCCACAATAGTAATTCACGATAGTAATTCAGATAATAATCCACGATAGTAATTCACGATAATAATCCACGATAGTAATTCACGATAATAATTCACGATAGTAATTAACGATAATAATCCACGATAGTAATTCACGATAATAATCCACAATAGTAATTCACGATAGTAATTCAGATAATAATCCACGATAGTAATTCACGATAATAAACCACGATAGTAATTCACGATAATAATTCACGATAGTAATTAACGATAATAATTCACTATAGTAATTCACGATAATAATCCACGATAGTAATTCACGATACTAATCCACGATAGTAATTCACGATAATAATCCACGATAGTAAATCACGATAATAATCCACAATAGTAATTCATGATAGTAATTCAGATAATAATCCACGATAGTAATTCACGATAATAATCCACGATAGTAATTCATGATAATAATTCACGATAGTAATTCACGATAATAATTCACGATAGTAATTCACGATGATAATCCACGATAGTAATTCAAGATAGTAAGTCACGATAGTAATTCACGATAATAATCCATGATAGTAATTCACGATACTAATCCACGATAGTAATTCACGATAATAATCCACGATAGTAAATCACGATAATAATCCACAATAGTAATTCATGATAGTAATTCAGATAATAATCCGCGATAGTAAATCACGATAATAATCCACAATAGTAATTCATGATAGTAATTCAGATAATAATCCACGATAGTAATTCACGGTAATAATCCACGATAGTAATTCATGACAATATTCCACAATAGTAATTCACGATAGTAATTCAGATAATAATCCACGATAGTAATTCAAGATAATAATCCACGATAGTAATTCACGATAATAATCCACGATAATAATCCAGGACAGTATTCCATGATAGTAATTCACGATAGTAATTCACTATAATAATGTATGATACTAATCCACGATAGCAATTCATGATAATAATACACGATAATAATCCAGGACAGTATTCCATGATAGTAATTCACAATAGTAATTCACTATAATAATGTATGATAGTAATCCACGATAGCAATTCATGATAATAATACACGATAATAATCCAGGACAGTATTCCATGATGGTAATTCACAATAGTAATTCACTATAATAATGTATGATAGTAATCCACGATAGCAATTCATGATAATAATACACGATAATAATCCAGGACAGTATTCCATGATAGTAATTCACGATAGTAATTCACTATAATAATGTATGATAGTAATCCACGATAGCAATTCATGATAATAATACATGATAGTAATCCACGATAGTAATTCACGATAACAATCCACGATAGTAATCCACGATAGTAATTCATGATAATAATGCACGATAATAATCCATGATAGTAATCCACGATAGTAATTCATGATAATAATGCACGATAATTGGATTGCAGTAACACGGGGAAGAGAGAAACGGCATGGCACTTACGTGTTTACTTTGAATAAAAACAAAAATAAAATAAAGTTTTATGACTTGTTTTCTCTGAGTTTATTAGTGAAAAGATCTAAACAAACAGCAATAAAATAGATTGGAAAAAGCCTTGCATAAAATTCTCTTATTTTGTTATATATACGCACGTCCAAAATGTCTCCCTTAACGATATTTTGATTTGTCCCTGCATTAGATATACATAGCCACACACTTAAATATTTGTAATTGTATAAAACACAGGATCCCTTTTGAATATTTTCAGTCTGATTGAAGCGTCTGGAACGTGTAGGCCAAAACCCTCTTCGCTATTTTTAGTGTTGGAACTTTTCAATAATAGTGAGAGTAATTCTGGGTTAATGCATAATTAGGTTATTGTCAGTTTAATTTTCTATCTCATTTGTCCCCATTATAGATTTAGGCCAAGCATTTGTAATTTTCTGCTCTATAATGAGTTTCGGCCTCTAAACCAACATTTTTTTTAATTTCACGTAGAAACATCTTCATATTTTATTGGATAAAATCTAAAGATGAATACAAAAATTTAAATATTTTCTTAAACGGAACGGAACAATTCGTTCGGTTTTACATGCGGAGCCTCTGGGAGAGGCCATTTTCAAATGAACTGAGGAAAATATTTTAATCGAAAACAAGACAGGCTTTGAGAGAGAGAGAGCGAGAAAGGGAGAGAGAGAGAGTGGGAGAGAGGGAGGGAGAGAGAGAGGGAAGAAGGAAGGTAGAGAGAGAGAGCGAGAGAGGGAGAGGAGGGGAGAGAAAGAGAGAGAGGAAGAGAGAGAGAGAGGAGGGAGAGGGTGGGAGAGAGAGAGGGAGGAAGAGAGAGAGAGAAATGAGAGGGAGAGGAGGGAGGGAGGGAGGGGAGAGAGAGAGAGAAAGGGAGAGAGAGAGCACTGAGAGAGAGAAGAGAGGAGAGAGACTAGAGAGAGAGAGAAGAGAGAGGGAAGGAGGGAGGGAGGGAGAGGGATGGGGAGAGAGAGAGAGGGAAGGAGGGAGGGAGGGAGAGGGTGGGAGAGAGAGAGAGAGAGAGGGAGGGAGGGAGGGAGGGAGGGAGGGAGGGAGGGAGGGAGGGAGAGGGAGAGGAGAGAAAGAGAGAGAGAGGAAGAGAGAGGGAAGGAGGGAGGGAGAGGGTGGGAGAGAGAGAGGGAGGAAGAGAGAGCAAGAGAGGGAGGGAGAGAGAGGGAGGGAGGGAGGGAGGGAGAGAGCGAGAAAGGGAGAGAGAGAGTGGGGAGAGAGGGAGAGAGAGAGGGAGGAAGGAAGGGAGAGAGAGAGAGAGAGGAGAGAGGGAGAGGGAGAGAAAGAGAGAGAGGAAGAGAGAGGGAAGGAGGGAGGGAGGGAGAGGGTGGGAGAGAGAGAGAGAGGGAGGGAGGGAGGGAGAGGGAGAGAAAGAGAGAGAGAGGAAGAGAGAGGGAAGGAGGAGGGAGGGAGGGAGAGGGAGAGAGAGAGAGAGAGGGAGGGAGGGAGGGAGGGAGGGAGGGAGAGAGAGAGAGAAGGGGAGGAGGGACAGACACTCCATATGCCTGTCTGGGATCATGCATATAAATTATTTTCATTGAGAATACGTTAGAAATGAGATATGTAATTCTCGGTGTCTGTTTCACATGGAGCGAGGAAACGACGGATTAAAACTGGTCCCTGATCAGGTATTAATAGTATTTAAATCGGCTGTCTCCTCTAGTGGCCTATATATATATATATATATATATATATATATATATATATATATATATATATATATATATATATATATATATATATATATATATATATATATATATATATATATTTGCGCACAGGACCAATAAACGCTTTATTCGGCCACGACTTGCACCGCGGAACCTCATTAAGGATAAAGAGAGCATATTCCGCGCTTAAAAAAAACAAAGCTGGATTGAAATATGCTCTTTTAACACAGATTTGTGTGAATGGAATCTGATGGAATAAATACTCGCGTACCCCTAAAGGAGTTCAAGGTCAAATTCGAGTGTGTGATTTTGTTCTAAAAATAAAAATCAGTGATTCTGGCCAAAGCTAGTTTGATTATTAAACTTTACTTCAGGTTTCAGAAATGTATAAAAGTAAAGTAGTAGATTTGATTTTGTATTTAGCAAGCGAAACGACCTTTAGAGTGTGAATTAGTTAAAAAAAACTAAAAATTGAGCAGAATAATGTAGGTTGATTCGCGTGTTTTAAAACTGTACGTGCCAGCATAATTTAGATCATTAAAATGTAAATATGTTCGAAGTGAGTGTGTGATGTTCACATATACCATATACCATAAATGAAATAACTTTTTAAATAGAGTTAATCGTAGTCGTTCGTATAGGTTTCTATCTGCAACTGCTTTTGGCTCATATTTTATATAAAAATACGAGTTTCCTCTAAACGGTGCATTTAAAGAATAGATTAAATTGCATGTAAAGAAAAGTTCAAATTCTTTATTCATAAAGAGAGATGTTTTCTCTTTGCACCACTATTTCCCAAACGAATATTTGAAAACAACAAAAAAGCTGTTTGGGGAAAATTGCATAAAGGCTAATTTATTGTCCTACTTTTTCTATTTCAACACGATCAAACTCAACCAGGTGAGACAGGTGACGTTGGGTGGAGTGTTTTAGCTTCTAGTCTGAGGTGAATGTTGCGGGTGGAGGAGGTCAGCTAGCTTTAGCATCGGTGGATGCTGGCGCATCAGGAGTCTCAGCTCTGCTCAGCCATGTGTAGCAATAATCTTTAATGGTGATGCTGGTGACATCATCAGAGCCACGGTGACCCGCGTGGCCCTGCCCAGAGGAGCCCAGCTCAGTTCAATCCTCACCCTCTCGCCGAGGCTACCGGAGGCTCCGCTTCCTCCTGCGTCCCCTGGTTTTAGCCGCACGCGGATTTTCTTTCCTTCTGAGCGGCTTCACTTCACAAATAAATCGCGTATAGGCATCGAGAAGACGCCCGCAAGCCGCGCGAAGCGTGAGATTAACTTGTTCGAGTGCGCTTTCGATTCTGGAGAACACTGAAGGAGAAATAAAATCGTGAGTAACTGTTTTAAGATGCTAAATCACCGCGTGTGACATACTGAAGGTTTCTTTTGTGTTGAATGTCAATTATAAGGCCTCGTTTTATCTTTTGCACGCTCTACATTGTCTATTCCATGGACAAAATAAAAATGTTTTATAGTAACTTTTCCTTCAGAGGGTTTTATTCCGTTTCAAGTTCTTACTTAGAACAGCGGTGGACTTGTTCTTTAAGAGAACCCACAGAAAGTTTAATCAAATTTGATTTCTTTAGCTAAGACTCGTTTTTTTGTGGCTTCATGTTGTGTTATTAGTTGAGCACTGTCACTGTAATTGTATCACTATTTGGATTTAGCTTCGTATTCTTTGTGTTGTAAGAAATAAATATATCACTATACATGTGCATAATCTTACAAATGATGCATCCACTCACAAGGCCAGTTTTAGGGTTTGTAATATAACCGTGTACCTTTTCATGTTCAGACTAAACGATCTGTGATTGGCTACGGTTACCATATACTGTAACCCTTTGGAACACCTTTCAATTTTTCATTTCGTTAATTGAACCGCTTTAAAAGCTTAACCAGGGTGTGTTGGAGGCTTGTGTGGGAGCAAGTGTGCCAATCTTTCCTGGAGGCTAACGTTTCGCAGGTATATGTTATTTTACATTCGGTTGTCACTCCTTATGTTGTTGCCTGTCATTTAGAAATTGTTGAGGGTTTGGCAAACACCTCGGACGCGTTCCACCAGTGTTGTTTAGCTTTGCTCGAAAAGGTTACGCTTTCATTTTAAGACCTGCGATGATTGTACAAGCACACAAAACTCCAACCGTGGCCAAATGCGTTCGGAATGAGTACCTCTCACAGACCGTGTCCCACCAAACGTGCGAACAGAGGTCTGGATAAGAGTATGGAACGCACATGATTTGAGTGCGTTTAGCCCACGTGCGTGAGCGTGCGCGTGGAGGAGCGAGCGAGACCGAGTCGGAGCTGCTCACGCGCTCACAGTGAATGCAATAGCTCCATGTGACCACAACAGAAGCTGGCTCTGGCGTGTACGCGGCGCGGCGGTCCCTTTAAGGCACATGGGTTAGTTTTTCTCTTTGGTTATCTAGCTGTATGAGTTTATGTGATATCATAAAGCTAGAGAACCGAATGTAGGAACTAATTCCAAAGACTTCGAAACGCCTTGAACGGGAGCGTGGATGGAAAGCCGGAGGGATGCAGGATGCAGGATGCTCGAGGGGGGATGAGGGAGACGGCGATGCCCGCTGAAAAAGCATCGGATGCGGTAGGGATGCTGTTGGGGATGCGGTTTTGCGTTTCGGGGGTCTGGAAGGATTGCTAAAGCGGTGGTGTCGAAGACGTGGAGCTGCCTCCGAGTGACGTTACCCAGGGAGACGTTGTGCTGGCGTATGCGCGAACGCTTGAGATCGAAGCGGAAACGGACTTGGCGTTGATTCTCAAGTGTGCTTGAGCTGGGTTACATTCCATCAAAGACGCGATGATGATGTTGATGCGTGAATTCGGGATGACAGCGATCGGTTCGTCGCGGTGTTTCAACCGATTGGTCGGATCTGGTGCGTCACGTGGTTCTCTCTCAATATGGGAAAGTCAAAGATCGGAGGTGCGTGTGCTGAAACTCTTTGTGTCTTAATGGATTGAATCCTCAAAGTGTTTCCAAGTTTTTGCACGTTCTAAACAGGTCAAAAGCATAATAGGGTCTTCATGGTAGACCTTCGTTGTTGTAATGCGTTTCCTGTATGCTGTGCATTTTTTAGAATTTTGCCGCACTTCCAAGTTCTAAAAATATTTATGACGTCATACAGCAAATTACATGCTTTGGCTGTTTTAAACAAGCTACTTGTTGTCATTTTAGGACACGTTCTAGCTTTTTTAAATTGAGGATTTGGTATTCAGGGGCCTTTGCTTAGCAGTTGTTTATGACTGGTTTTTGAAGTAACATTGTATTTAATCCATCACACGCCATTTTGATGATGATATTAAATAAGACCTAAAATGTATGCAGGCAATTTGAGATGACTTCTAAACAAAACTTTTGCGTTTTAATATAATGTGGTAAACTGTTATTTAATTCCTCGTTGACAGTGGATAAACCTATTTTTTGTTTGTTTTTGTCATCAGTTATGTATCTGGAGATCTTAAAATGTGGGGTGTATGATTGGGGGAGGAGACAGGCGGACTTCTAATAGATGCATGACACAAATCGAGTCTGGGGTGCAGGAGAGGCCTGTCTGTGAGTGTGAGGCGCCCCAGACATTTTCCCACATTAATATGTGTCTGGTCCTGCGTTAAGGGCCCCAGCAGATGGAGTCTTGTCTTAGCACCTGGCATATGCAGCTCTGCTATTGTCTACTTCTGCTAATCTGAATTAAATGTAGCCAATTCGACATTCACTAGTGCAGAAGAGATGAAACAGAGGGGTGCTTGTAGGCCATTTTAAAAAGAAATATAGCATTTTATTTTAGTTTGATCTTCAAGTTGTAATATTAGTAAGCTGTGTTTATTTTAATGGCCTTAGATTTTGGTTTTGGGAAAATCGAGTTGTTTAACGGCTTCTTATTAACGTTAATGCTGTGTGGTCTGCAACTCGAAGGCCACAAAAATGGCGGATTTATGTCGTCTTAAAATGTTTACAAAGTATTGGAGGTTACTTTGACAGATTAATGCATTTAGACAACCTATTGGGGTTTTATAATCATTTATTATTATTATTATTATTATTATTATTATTATTATTATTATTATTATTATTATTATTATTATTATTATTATACCTTGCCGGGTTAATTTTGGTATCTAATTGTTTTTTCTTCTTCTGCATAAGAGTTGCTAGGTGTTTAAACATTTCTTCCGCTTAAACATTTCTTTGGATGTAAGCAATTTGTAATGGGCTGTTTTATTCTTTTTCATTTTTAAAATAAATGTTTAAATTGTTTCTCGATAAAATGTGTTTTTACACGAATAATTCCGTTGCCATTTTTACATCAAAAAGCGAATGTCAATCATTTTTCTGCAACAGTATCTTAGCAACAGGGAAATGAAATGAAATGAGAACGAAAATCGTCCCTTATTTGCTTGTGCATGATGGTAGCCTTTATTAAAATATTTAGCACGTGCTGCCTTTTCATCATCAAAAACTACATGTACAACACAAGATTTTATTTGTATTCTCTGTTTATATAAGATGCTTTTAAATAACGTCGTGAACTTTAAACGAAAATAGAAGAACTATGTTTGGGGATTTGCGCGGCAAAACGGCTGTCTTTCTCGCGCCAAAAACTCTAAGGTAACACTTGATGCGTCCTGAGGTAAAAAAAAGTGATCTATTAACTACCAGCAAAGTCATAACTTTGTCGACTTTTGGTTAAGAAATACGTTTATAAATGTTTATAATAGCTTGTATTTAACGCACAACCTAACCAAAACGTTAAAAGGACACAAAAGCAGACACAAAAGCAATAGAAATGTTTTTTAGAAATGCCTGTCAAACCCCTGTTCTTTTATCTTTATGAAGATCAACTCAATATTATGGCTGGATTTTTAAAGATAGCACGTGTTTTCCATTCAAGTACTGTGTTAAGTGTATTTAAAAAGGTCTATCTCAACATTAATCGTCTGATAACCCAAGCTTGAAATGTTAACTTTATTAAAAAACGCTTTTGTGAGCAACTTTTGATTTTTGAGGGCTGTAACTATCCAGACACACAGACGATAAAATGATTATAAAGTTTAGAGAAAGTTTGAGCTGAGGTCCATTCTCGAAACTGACACGCACAGGACAGATTTTATGCGTGACAAACATAAGCAGCTGTTTAAACGATTATGTAAGGAGATGTATCCGGGTTCATATTGCATAAGCTTTATCTATTTTGAGCATGTTTTCGTTTTGAATGCAGCATGATTTGTCTGCATAATCCTGCTGATAAATTGGATGCTGAGTGTGAACTGAAGCGAAAATAAAAAAGGAACACTTTGAGCAAAAGTTAGTTCAATAAATGCACAGAATGTCCTATAATAAGTTACTAAAAATGTTTTCCTTGTTTTTTATAGGACAAAACAAAGAAATCAGTGATGAAACGTAGATATTAGGTGAGTGATAAGGCTTTTCTTTCTTCTCAGAATGACCTTGGCTTCCATCATTAATGAGCTTGGATGTGGAATAAACATGCTGATGCACATGAAACCCATTGGAGCATTTTAACTATTATAAGCACTACGATCACACAAATCAACTTTGAGGTATTTTGCTAACATTGTTTTTTGTGGTCCTCACATAATTCTATTTTCTGTTTTTATTATCATATGTTTAGATGAAATTACTTTTATACCCCCCCTCCAAAAAAAAAAAAAAAAAACCATGCTGGATGGCAAACATGGGAGGGATTTCTATGGCAACAGTGTTTGGCCTTGCTCAGTGGAGTAAGGGGTAAAGCAGACTTATGTCACGTGACTCCAGTCAGAGCCATGTCCTGCAAAGCATTGTGTTCATATTCATTTCAAGGGCCTGTTGTTGCGCAAAAATTACTTCGTTTGTAATTCTTTGTAAATCGTGCTCCAATCATCATTATACACCTAATAAGTATTTGCCCTGTTTACTCTTTAATATAACTTCTCACCCTTGTCCTTACGTGTCATGAATTATATCTTAAATATAGCTTTATATAGTTTCAGATTCCATACCGCTTATTTTCATTATTTTTCATTTTATTTTGGAATTCTATTTTCTAACACACTTAACATGTTGATACACTTGTTATGCTTTATGTTCTGTCTCACTCACTGAAGCAAATTTCTAGTAATGTGGAAATCAATCAATCAATCAATCAATCAAAATGTTTGTTTAGCACTTATTTAGCAGTTGCTTCAAAGCAGCTTCATAATGGCTTAATGAGAATTAAGAGTTAGATAGGAGTTCTTATTGGATAATTATATGGGGTAGAAATAGAACTACCCTATACTGCCACCTTAGGGAATTAAACTGAACAATAATCTCTAATTTATTATAAAAGTCAAATTTAAACCAATGTGTTGGTGAAATAACGCAACACTTATTTTTTTAAAAACCCCACACACAACCTCTTTATTACATAGCATTAAAATACGATTCTCATTTCTTAAGTGTCTCATTTGGAAAAAAAAAATGCAGAAATGTGTTGGTTTACATAATTTTTTTTAGCCATCAGTGCATTGGACACAGGATATTTAAACTGTGTATACTTTTAATTTCTTGTGGTTTTGAATAGAACAAAAATGAGGAGCATCTCCCCTGGTTTCTGGATTTCATTCGCTCACTCTGATCCAATTTGTCTTCTCACTGTTGCTGGACAAGAGAAGAGAAGGCCACTTGTGTGATCTATATTTTAATTCTTTTGTTCAGGGCCTGATCCCCTTAAAACATTTCAGGAGTCCTGGCAGTGTGTGTGTATATAAGGTGAGCTCATGTGGAAAGGCTATGAGGGTGGTTCAGTCCTTCACCTTCCTAATTCCCTTCTTTCCCCCCTCCACCACCCTCCTCTCCTCCACCTAAAGCCCTCTCTCAAACCCTCTTCAGACTCGCACCCTCTCGCTTTCTCTCCCTTCACAATCCCAAGTCAGAGTTCAATGGCACTTTTTCCATTCACTTTTTTCCCAGCACCCCCCCCCCCTTCTCTTCCCTCCCCCATCTGAACTTTAGCTGTGATTCTCCAGACACACATGCATTGTGAAACACAGATTGGAAAAGAAATGAACACTTTTTCACTCTACTCCAGCCTTCGCGTAGAATTCTCAAGCTCACCCACTCTCACCCACGCAGTGTATTCACCGGCGTGTAAGAAGCTGGCCTGGTTTTATGGCGCTCTTGTGAAGGCGGGAGTGAGTCAGAATGCAGGCTGTATTAGTTCAGTCATAACGTTACCTGTTTTGCAGCATCAAAAGAAAAAACACAAGATATTGACTGGGGAAGTCATTGTGCTTTTCGAGTACCACTTGAGATCTTTTACCCTTGAAAAAGAGAGAAATTCGAAAGCAATCTTCTGGACTTTGTAGGATTTAAAGCATTGATTTCTTTTACAAACAGAAAAAAGAGAAATATTTTTAGTGGGTGTATGCTCTAGCATTTTGTACATTTTAAACTTTGTTTATAACTGGTTAAAGTTTAATTACAGTAATAAAATATCGTATTGTAATGGGCTGTTTTCGTTGTAATTTAATATAATATATTTAAGACCAAAACATTAGGTGAGACCATAGCGTTAACTGTTACAAATAAGGTTTGTTGCAGAACTCACCATAACTTACAGTTAATTTACGTTAAAAAAATTGTTGTGTATTACTTTATGTACATGATAAAAAAATCACTGATATGATGTTTTTTTGCATGCATGTACATGTAGCCCATATAAAAAAAAGCACAACTCCTTAAAACAACAGAATTTTTTCATTTTGTAAATTGACTTTAAAAGGTATATTTAATTACCCAACAAAATTCAAATTTTATTAATTTTTTTTATATACAGATAAAATATTGAGCTTGTATTTTACAGATTTGTGTTAATAAAATGGAAATGGTACGCGGTTGAAATACTTGTGAAACTGCTGATACGTCTGACCAACATTTTAGCCTTCAAATCCTTAAATAGTTTTTTTTGCAACAAATAGTTCAATGGCAGGAAGTAATTGTTTTTCCAATATTTCTATGACAGGAGCTCCCATTAGTAATCCTTAATAATCAAAAGTAGGATTCTCTCTATCATGATTCTTCAATGAATTTCGAATAAAATTTGGTACCCTCTAGACTAGCACTGCTCCTTTTATTTCAACATACAACAGCTTTGAATCCGCCCATATTTTCAGTCTCCTCTGTTCCTCCCACTGTTATTCTTCCCCAACACCCCCTCACTGATCAACCTTAGCTGGAGGTCTGAACTCAACGTAACATCTCTGCTAGAGTAGATGTGTTTTTATAAACTTAGCTATACGTGATGTAGTAGCACCTTCTATGTAGAACCCGAATGTAGAGTCCACACAGAAACCCCAAAGACCACAAAGGCTCCTTCTCGATGTTTCTATTTGTTAATTAAGACATTAATTTGCTGTCAGGAGCACTCTATACACAAACAATGTCAGGTCGGCTTTGTTGCACAAGGCTTGTCAGATATTACGTAATTACACTTCTAGGTTTGTTTGTTTTTTAGCTCAAACACTCACATGATGCATTTGTTCATCAGACATAAGATTGTATCTCATCTAAACATCCTTACGCACCCCAATGTCCAATTTTATATAAAAATACCAGTTTACATTTTACATAGAGGAAAACAACTTCTGCTGCAAATGAAAGGTACAGATTTTACTTTACTACAATAAAACAATCTACAATAAAAATGTATTGAAAAAAAGTCAATTTAATTACAGGACTTGTTTTATGAATAAATGTAGTTTATGAGTTAATGTTCTCTACTTGTTGTCTGCTGTCTCTACTGTCCATTTCTAACTGTTACTATATTAATGAGTTTCTTTATTGTGATGTTGATCAAAGAGCTTTTCTTGAGGATTGTAGTGATTTAAACTAAAAGTATATTACCAGTTTAGATGAGCTGTAGTTATTGTTACCAGTAATAGTGAACAACAAAACAAGCATTCAACCAATTATTCTAATAAAATTTTGTTTTGGTAAACAACACAGCAAAAATAAAACTTTGGTTAATGTACTGGAAGAAAAGTTACTAGGACGTTTTTTCCTCTCTGTTTTAAAACAAGCCTTTTAGCATGTTTAAAAACAGATCTTTCAATAATTTTACAGAGCATTTATTGATTTGACAGTATTAATGTTTCGAGTATTGTATAACAGTAACATTCAGAATCATTTCATTGAGTGGGATTCGAACGTTGAACCTAGGAGCGCCTGCCCCTATACACGCTACATCAAGAGGTAAAAACTGAGTTCTAACTTTAATTCAATATGCACTTCCAACTCCTCAGACTTGCACAAGCAGGATTTCTAACTCAACACTGACATTTTTTAAACTGAAACATGATATAACCTTGTTTTTGTAAAGAGGCGCAAGCTTTACCTTCCTCACAAACCAACTGAAAAAGAAAATAAAGATATCCGGCAGGCGTTCAGGATTTAATTGCACCTGTTAAGTCCCAGAACACAACTCCCGTTTCAAAACACTGATAAAACCCTGTAAATCCGGAAAATTGAGAAATTCTGTACAGTAAACACAGGCTGCTTTTATAGAGATATTTTTTTTATCACAAATAGTGGATCAATAGTAGTCAGTAAAGAGTAGATAGTAATTATAACAGTTGCTGTCATTGTTGGTCTGAACAGGCATAACAAGAAAGACAGCTAGACCTGTGTTTCCTTCTCATTGTACACCAGAAAAACACTCTGACATTGGCCTAGTTAGATCCGCATAACCCAGAGGAAGAGTTGAATTGAGGAATCAGAGGAAGAGGATCAGAAGAGGGCTTAGCACCCTGTGGCTATGAACCTCCTCTCTCCATACCAGCCAACCACCTTTCGCCTTCACCCCGGCTTGCTTCTTCCTCATCCTCCCGGACGAACCCTCTTTGTGTAGGAACTCAGTGCTAGTTCAGTGAGATTTTCAGAAGCGATGGATGTGGAGCACAGATGAGGCAGCATATATAAACAAATGCCCTGCTACGCGCACACAGGAAAATCTATAGATTCCTCAAGATGTTCAGTGTGTTGACTCGCACCATTACCATTTGTAAATGCCATGGAAGATTGTGCTGTTAGTGCTGAGCTCTGTAAATGTGTTATTGATATTCAGTTACGATGCGTACGGTGCACTTTGTGATCATATGTTTATGGGTTACCTGGGGAAAAACTGAAATGCAACTTGAAAATTACTTCAGAGGGGTCATTTAGTTCCCCCTATAGCTAAGTCCCTAACTCATTTAGAGCGACCACTGCTTACTGAAGAGAGTTTGATCATTTAAAGTCAGGTTTATTCGAGAACAATTTCATTTCAATAACTCCGCTTTAGTTTAATTCAAACATTTACATGTAAAAGTTTGTCTTGCATCCTCATTTCTGCTCGAATTGGATTGTTTTTGATTTACAGCGGAAATAAAATAAAATAATGCTTATAATTCCTTTCAGATGTACAGTATAATGGGGCTGAGATTAGTCTGGCATTCCTGGACCTTCATGGAAGGTCAGGTGGGCTTGGCAGCAATCTTTGGGTAAGCCCCGCCCAGGAAGTTGTTTAACCGACATGTCAAACAACCAATCCCTACTCACTTCACATAGTGTCATGTTTTCCGGACATTGGAATGTCACTACAAAAAAACCTGACAAAAGTTGACTGAAAACTAAAAGTAGGAGAGAATGTACCTAGTGTAGACCTCCGATGTTCAGCTGTTCTCTATGACTTCTTATTCTCAGTACACGCGATAGCTATTTGTCTTGATCATACGCTGAACTTTGTTTCCGGGCGATTGAAAATAAACGAGACACTTGCCTCCCCCGAAATTTGGATACATTCAGCCAATCAGATCGAGACTTCAGGATACTTAAAAGTAAAAATGTATCAAACCAATCAATAGCTTTGTTCTGTTGACGTGACATCTGAGGCTGTTGTTTTGATGGTTGATGAGTTATAGACAGGTCCAGATGGAATTCTGTAGATTTTAAAGCCAAGGGAATAGTGCTAATATAAGGTATTAGGGGATGAAATCAGAATAACTGGATTTTTCCACAATCAGTCCTTGAATTATGTTTATATTTTTCATTGTGTTTTTGTTCCCCTTCTACAGAATTCTACCAGTCTACCCGTCCGATGTCACCTGGTCCTATCTATAGATTATGAGGACATAAAAAATGGGCTGATTAATTATTCTTATTTATATATCATTCATTCATTCATCTTTATGTCGGCTTTCTTCCCTTTCGGGGTCGCCACAGCGGAATGAACCGCCAACTCTCTGGCATATGTTTTACGCAGCAGATGCCCTTCCAGCTGCAACCCATCGCTGGGAAATCATTTATATATTTATTATTAAAATAACATTTTCTCATTTTTATCAAAAAGTCAAGTAGACTTAAAACAAGCTTCACAAAAACAGTCCCCTTCACAACGAAATCAATCCATCAGGGAAGTGAACATATATATATATGAATGTAAAATTTAAACTTGGTTGAATAATATGGTGCAGGAGTGCTCAAAAGGTTCTTCAATAGGTAGCGCAGGTAGATTGCTTAACATTTGTAGAAATGGTACATCACATCAGCGTATCCGCAGCAGTACATCATTGATCCTTTCTAGAAAATGAGTTGACTGACACACTTTCCGGCCAATCCAAGACCTGCCCTTTTCTGCTACATCAGTAGCTACGTATAAAACCTTGTCTAAAACTTTGCAGGGTTGCCTAGTCAGTTAAAATTTACTATAGTACATTTTTCTAAAAACAAGTTATATTAAGACTGCCTGTTCCATTTGAGCCAAATCTCTGTAAAAACAGCAATTTCTTTTGGATCTAGAGAAGACCACTTTGGCTGAGCTGAGAGAAATACATGTGAAGATTTCGAGAGAACTATCTGGAAATTGAAGTGTTTTTCATGTGTTACTAAACATTAAGACAACAACCACTTTTTATATCAGTCAGCCTTTTTCTAGATGATCCTTTTGGAAGTGTCACTTCACTCTTCGGACTCTTTACTGAGATTACCTTACTGAATGGAATGCAAAATGAAGTGTGCAGTGACAAAAATGTACCAAGTTGTATTGAACAAAAAGAACGTTTGTCTTGTTTATGAATAAATAAATGTATGTTTTGCATTCTTATAATTATCACATTATTTACATTTGGACATTATGCAAGTAGTACTCATGCAAAAAAAAAACCATAGTGAAGTTTAATCTGCCTAGATGCAAATGCTGGCTGATAATTGAAGCTACGTTAGCATTACAATGTTGTGTTCATCAATAGACCAGGGCTGAATCACGAACCAGGATTCTTCCGAAGCAAATTCTGCCCGAAAGTCTCCAAGCAACAGTTTCTTTCCAGATTTATGCAGCCATGCTCTGAGCGTTGCTGAGTGCAGACTTGAATGCTGCGAACCAAACCAAACGCTGGATGAATAACTCACGCTAGTTTTCATTTGTTTGAAAGCCTCTGGTCTACCAAAAGGGAAACTCTTTTATAGATCGAAATTCATATACATGGCTCGATAGCGCTCTTTGTAAGTTCATTTGAATTATACCCCCTGCATTATACAGCTTGATAGGAAATAAATCTTTTGAAATGAATGCGCTCGAGGGGGCTCTGCTAAAGGGAGGGTTTTGTTGGTAGTGCTAGCATATGCTAACATAAATTAGCCAGCCCGCTTCTCCCTAGGAAACCGATTGCTGTTTCTCACGCTTTAGGAGCTAAAAAAGCAAGGTTTTCTCACAGTGGAAGAGCTGGAGACGTTTATGGAACTGCGATTTTCTCAAGAATAAAAGCCGGTCGAGTTGAGTTAGGCCTCTGTGACATTGCCATGCTAAACACAATCTCAATGGTGAAGTGTATTTATGAAGATGAGGGGGAAAGGGAGAGAGGGAGGGCGATTTAGCGGGGGACGTTATGAAAAGGCAGCAGGCTGCGAACTGAATGGGACCGGCGGGTGAGGTGAGGGGGGTAGGGTCCGTTCCTCCATTGGTTCAAGGCAACGGCCAGAGCAGCTGTGAAAGGAGGTCTCCCCTTTTTCCCACGACCCAGAGATGGGGCAAAACAGTGGCCCAAGTCCTCCAGGGTCAAGTCACTTTGCTAATATATACACTGGGCTTGTGTATGCGGACAATGCATGCGCGCAACTCATTTATGCGGTGTGTGTGTGCACAGAGACGCACCCGCACTCGTGTGTACACACAGAACCAAACCCGAGGAGACCGGGTGGGCAACAAGAAAAGATCCTGACTCTAATTTCGGTCACTTCAGGGCCATTGTCTAGTTCTAGATCAGCAGTCCAGCATTCTGCAAATTAACAAGCTACTCAGGACTTGAACCCTCACGCAAGCAGGCACCTGCTTCCCAAGGACATGTATTTTTAGTCTCACAGATCTATTTTTAGGTGCAATTGATGAAAATTTAGATGGATATGTAAAAAATCTATTAAATGGAAGTAAAATGGATATTCGGATAGTTTGCCATAGAGCAATGGATAGTTTAAACTCCCTTGATTATAATTTTAATAGGTTTAAGCTCATAACAGACTGGAGTCGTGAGTCTAAATGTAAAGTGAAAATCGCAAGAGGGAGAAAGTGAGCGGCAGTTAAATATAAACAGATTTTATCATGAAACACTCAGGTTTAGTTGCAGACTTTTTTTTTACCTCAAACTCCACTGTTATAATCTAGTTTTATTTTACGCATATAAAAAAGTACAATTATTATTTGTGCTTGATGATTATTGTTATTTTATGGTTGCAAAAACAGCCAACGGTGAATGTTTTAGAGATGCCATTTTCATTATACATTTTAATTGTTGGCAAAAAAAATCCCAAAACAACAGGAGATGTTCTGAGAATTATATAATTGAAGAACTGTGGAATAGAGGAAACTTGAGATGGATATGGTAAAGCACTATTAAACAGAATTAAAAGTTGATACTGTTATAAAGCAATTTTTAGCTTAAACTCCCTCTATTAAGGTTTAAGCACATGACAAGCATGTGAGTAAAAATGTAAAGTGAAAATTGTAAGAGCGAAAAATCAAGATGGAAAAAGGGAGCTGCAGTTAAATATAACCTGATTTTATCACGAAAGTATTGTGTCAAGCTGATAGAAAACTCCACTTAATCCACATCAGAATTAAACACAGAGTGGAGTTTGAAGTAAAATGACAGCAAATAAACATGGAATACCTAGCTTTTATTTTTGACTCGAGCAAAAAATTTAATACAAACTGATCTTAGCATGAAAATATATCAGGCAGCTGTAGTCATATTTATTTAACATTGCAAAACAACAACAACAGGGAACGTTATTCCCTGAATAGAGAATGTTATTTTATGGTCACAGAAACAACGATTTCCAGGTGTCATTTTACTTTTCAATTTCATGGACAATAAAATGATTGTTTTGAGTGGGATTTGAAATCTGAACCGTTTCCACTAACATTCATTCTAACACAGAGGTTGTAACTCTAAGCCATACTTAAAGGTCCCCTATCATGCCTTTAAATATAATGTATTTAGAGTAAACGTTGGACCTATCTATACTAGCACTGCACCTTTTAAAACTTTCAATCATCGTAGAAAAGTCTATGAATCACATCATAATTTCAGTCTCCCCAAAATACGCTGTTTATACCTGTTCCACCGCACCCTCTCCCGCGCAAACCCCGCCTGCTGGTCAGAACTCACCACATCATCTGCGCAGAGCACTACACACGTTCTTGGTATTGTTGTTCCTTTTGTATGGGCTTAGCCAGGTGTCACCAAAAATCTTAAGTTGGTGCTGACATTAAAGCTGTGACAACCTGAAATAAACTCAGTGACATTGGAAGAAACAAACATTCAATTCAATTCAATTCAATTCAATTCAATTACTTTATTTTGAACATGATTTTAGATATAAAATATTCTTGTACACACTCAACAGGAAGTGCGACACATTTAATTTTGTACAATACCAGCAACATTCATAATTTGTTCTAAAAAGGAGGAGGAAGAAGTAAAAAAAACTTTATTGCAACATTAGAGCAACACTCAAAAAGACAATGATTGACTTTTCCTTCAGAATGTAAGAACGTGCGTCTGCTACTCTTACACTTCCGGGTCAGACAACACATCCGCTCTGCATTATTAGTTCATCTAATATCTCATCAAACGGTTTTGATCTCCTAGTGAAAACGCAAAATTAAAACAAACGTGCATAAATGACTCTGAATACAACTTGAGGCAAGTTTTTGATGAGGAAACAAAACTAAATGGTGAATAAAGGAAGTTGAAATTGCACTTTTAAAATAATACTCAATAAAAATGTCTAAAAAGAGGAACAATATATGCTAATTTCTGGAATAAAACAGGAAGTATTAAAAAACGTGCATTACAGATGGTCCAGGATGTATGGATCGTTGACACGTTCAATCCCAGAATGCAACACAAAAGTCAAAATACGTATTAAAGACTGTAACTCTGTAAAATTAGTTTATATCCTGTATTTTTCTTTTTTTCAATGTTGCTTTGGAGCATGTTTCATTGTTATTAGTCTACTTTGTGGTAAAATGGCCATAAAACCGTTTTAACCACCCGCTTGTTTCCACCCTCTGTGGATGAATAGTCTACACGTTTATGGCTCTGTATGTTCAGTCTATTAGTGAATATGGACCCTGCGTCTCTCCCGGACTCATCCACAATAGAAGCTGGCATGTTGTTAAAGGCGCGTTACAAACTCCACCACTGTGTCATGCTCTTTCTGTCTCTCCCACCCACCTTGTGCCGTTTACACTCCTTTATGGTACATTTGTCCCACAATAATCCCCATTCTTTTGATAAACAAGCACAGGCGCTGACATAGCCTCTCTCTGCTTGCCTCCCTCCACCATTCTCCTGGAGTACAGCGAGACAAAGAAGTGACTCACTTAATTAGCTGAGCCAGAAGATGCATTGGGGCAATCACGCAGCACAATGAGGGAAACGTACAGAATGTTAATTCTGCGTGGGGCTGGAGCAAGCTTCCTGGGGCCCAGAATAGCCTTTCTGTTTAGCACATGTCTGGCGTAATAGATCAGATGCACTTCAATTAGAGCGAATGTACTGTATGTGTAGCTTTCCTTCAAGTTATTGTGAAGGGGTTTTTTTGTTGATGAGAAAAGTGAAGAATTCCAAAACGTATCACTACTATGAGAAACGTACAAACTCAGCTGTGCATGGACTGACATGCAAACATAGGGACGATGGTACTTTTATCTCAAATGTGTATAAATGCTTAGACCCTAGATCGTTTAATGGAGAGTTGAATTGGTTTTACTTTAGATTTTACAGTGCAGATTGTGTTTCCATCACCATCTTATGAGAACGCTTTGAGAGCACATTGGTTTCATTTTGTTATCATCATCATGTAGGGCTGAACAAAGAAACAACAACAAAACACAAACAACAATATCATGTTAATCATAAAAGTTCCTGTGATTAATCATGTATGGAACCTAATAATCAAAAAGTATATAGGTCACTTTTGTTGAAAATGGTAGTAACGTGCTGTTAATTTGTTTAACAAACAGCATTGCTTATATAATAGCAAGGAACCTGTTTGTAGTTGGTTTTACATTTCAAATTGTGAAAAATTAGCAAGTTCTAGAAATGTAAAAAAACTACTTTTAACATTTTCCATTATTATCTTTTCCATTAAACAAACCAATTCCTGCAATAAGTAATAAAAAAAACATGGCAACATGTGTGAACAATACTCTGATTTACAGTTGAATTAAAAAAAAGTGTTTGAATTGCAGTTTGCTAAACTTGTCAATTTTGAGCAAAAGCTTTTTTTCTGATCAATGCAAGTTTTTTCAAAATTCTTATGTTTTCATTAGGCAAATTTATTTTTGAAAATCCAAATTACACAATTTCCTGGTCAATGGAAACATGACTTGTAAATCGTTGTTTGTACTTGTTCAACTGCAAAAATTACACTAGCTCTTCAATTCCTAGAATGAATAAAAAATTTTAATAAATGTGCTTTTGATAAGAAGTTAAAGGTGTCATTTTATGCCCCTTTTAAATAATTTTAAATTAATATTTGACCCTTCTAGAGTAGACTACCACTGCACCCTTAAAGGCAGTATTTATCATAAACAATGTCTTTAAATCACCTCAAATGGTTGTGCTTCACAAAGCGAGGTGTGTATCTCTTGTTCCTCCCACTGCAATGCTGACATCACACCCGCTGCTGAGTTTTGCTCATTGACACATAGAAAATGCGCCCTTTTCTGATGAATACATTCATCTTTGGGAAGCGAAAAAACACTTTGAGATATACACTTCGCTATTGCATATGTTAGCTTCTTTTGTCTTTGTTTATCTATTCTAAAGGAGTCGGCCAAAGCCTTATTTTGTTGAGTTTTTACAGCATCAACGGATGTAATGGACGCTGCATTAATTGGTGCATTTACGTAGTTTTTTCTGACAGATCAGCACTGCGGTGAATACAAATTGCTTTGGTTCTTTTGACTTTGCTGCCTGGAAGTACTTTAAGAAAATGTTTTTGTAAAGGTTCCATACTCACTTTCTTTGTTACCATTTGCTGTTAGCGCCACACCAGAGCAGCATTCCAGGCTCAGTCAGGTGAATATCCCAAAAATAAAACCATTGAGTGAAGGATGTTTACAATGAACAATGAAAATGGCTTTAGGGATGAAAAAGTAGTACAAAATTAGTGGATATAGTGCACAATTATTCTTATATATATATATATATATATATATATATATATATATATATATATATATATATATATATATATATATATATATATATATACAACTTCCAAAAACATAATTTTTACTTAGTTGCTAATTTTAACATAATACAAATAATTGCCACTGTGTATACGAGTTGAAAGTGTGTCGATCAAGACCAAACAGTTGAGTTAAGATTAACTTGATTTTTGTAGTGCTTTTTTTTACATAAACGTTTAAAACTAACACTTTAAACACCAATATGACAACATCCCTCCATGTGACGCACTTCTGTCACCTCTTTTTATGAATCTAACGCTGTTCAGTTGAGTGGGAGGTGTGATTGTGTTTGGGATGGGATGGGATGGGATGGGGGGGGGAGGGCTTATTCAGGTTGCTCCTGTTACAGTAGCACCCTAAGGCTTTTACTTTCATGGAGACGGATCAGCTTAGCATGAAAATCCCTCTCTCCCCCCACCAGCACAGCACAGAAGTACCAGCCTAGCTTTCTCCTCCTCGTTCTGGAGAGTTCTTTAACCTTGATGAGTGAGATGAAGGGGTCAGAGAGGAAAGACAAGTGACTGCGCTGTGTTCCAGTGGATGTATAGAAAAAGCCGCCCCTCCTCCTCCAGGATCGGGATCAATACGGCTAACACTGAGCTGGGCCAGTCAAGCATTGAAGGTGGAGGTGGTGGGTGTAGGAAAGCTCTACTGAGGGCCATAAAGGGTTTTAAGTGTGCCTGCTTCAAGCACCTTAAAGCAGTCACAGAGTATGTCACAGAGATTGTTGATGCCAAATCTGTGAGGGAGCCACAGTTTCACAAGAACCTGCTCTGGTTCAGATCTGCTACTTTGTGAGGTGGTACCTTTAGGTTTTTAAAACCAAACACATGTTCATTTGTGGCTTTTTATATGCTCGTAAATAAAGGGGAATAATATGATCGTGAAAACCCTTGAAGAAACCGCTTTGTTGTTTTTTGGGGTTTCATGCATCGTGTTGGATATTAGTTGAAAAGAGAGATTTGGAGTTTTGGGAGTTGTTCAGTTGGAAGAAGTTTCAGTTTAGGTGTTGCTCAAGCACAAAATGGTCTCAATGAGCACACGTTCTAGCTGACAAAACAGATGCTTTAAGACAAGTTGCTGTGTGATTTCATTTGGGTATCAATTGAGTATCATATCACTGTCTACTGACATCTTGCTTTCCTCTCCAAGATTCTGGGGAAGATAGTCGCAATTCAACTACGTTCATTTATAGAAAGAAATAATTATTTGATAAATTCCAGTTTGAATCTGCCCTGCTCGACCTACTTCTTTACATACTCCTTGACATACTCCTCGATGCAAAAAAAAACTGTGCTGCTATTAACTTTGATGTGACATTTATTTTTATTATTTTAGATTGAGTTTCTGTTTCTGTTCTTTCTGTAGTTTTATATTTTTACTTCTGTATTATATTCTTGAACAGCACTTTGGTCTGCGGCTATGGGAATGTTGTACAATCAATCTCAACACACCTTAAACTAGCCAATGGGTAGAAGCACCGTTGCTGCTAAAGTTTTAGTATAAATATTGAAGGAAAGCAAAGGCTTTTTCTGTGAAGCTTAAAAAGCTGGAATACATACTTCACGGCTTCCATAGACTTTCTCATGACCTTAAGATTGTGCCAAGAGGACATTGGGAAGAAAACAAGACACTGTGATATATCCTTTTCCTTAAACATGAGTGTGTATAGAGAAAATGTGAAAATTGCAATGAAATCTACCCATAAAGTAGTATTTGCTATGTTACGTTTCTTCAAATAAGTATTTAACCACTCACAAACAATATATATATTTTTTTGTATATATTTTTTTCTTTCTTTTGAATTTTGTGGTGTTCTTGTCTTGGACACTTACAGATTTTTTCCTCAATAGTAAAGTATTTCATGTGTCTAAATAATCATTTGATTACTGAAGTATTAGGAAATAGTTAAACATTTGCAGGGTTTATTACTAACTGTATAATGTCCCCTATTTTTCATTCAGCTCCCCTTAATGTTGTTCAGATTCAGATTTGTTAGTGTAATCCATTGTGTTCTTTCCAATTACAAACATATTTTCTAACATGTTTTCTTCTTTCATCTACTTAAAAATACATAGTCTTTTGTGAGTAAGAAATGCAGCCTTGATCTGACAAATACGTTCAGAATAAGAGACTAACTCACCCAGAATACACTGTTTATGGAGATAAATATTGACATAAATACTCTCAAGTATTTCTTGTGGCTTTGTTGATGTCAATGTTGCGTCAAAGCCAACTTTATTAGCATTAAATAATGGTAAAAAGACAATCAAGATGAAAAGAGTTAGAAATGCAGGCATAACAACTGTGACTTTATTCAGCCTTTAAATACCTTCATTTAGGTCACCAACCGTTTACAGTTTTAGTACTATAGAAGACCAGCGTGAATCCTATCTGTCAGAAACCAAGTTTCCGCTGTATTCAATGATGATGAAACAGAAAAATGTGACAGATTGAGATTGCATTACAAAGGAACAGATATGAATTGGATTCAGGACCACATATAACAACAACTGATACAGTTCTAATATTGGCCAAAAAAATCTAATTTATGTCACTTTTGGTTGCAGTTTGAACATAGCACCTCTCTGAAGGTTGGGACCTTCACTCGTTTTTGGCTTAGGTAATTGAGTTGAGCGAGAAGTTAACCACCCATCTCAGTGGCAGGGTATCCTAGTGTCCCTCCCTCTCAGGAGGGTCACATTGTCCCGTCTCTCTCACATCGGTGTAATCCCTTCCAGCAGGACAAAGGGCCTACCCATGGGCCACAGAGGTGCATTAACCCACCAGCCTGCAGCGAGGCCTCTGACCCGAGCGGCAGAGTGCCGTTCATCCAGTCCGGGCCGCAGCTATAGGCGCTCGCCACTTCAAAGCCCAGAGCTGAGCTCGTGTGTGCGGTTACTTATTCATGTGGGCTTGGGAGCCAGTTCAGGGAGATGAAACGCAGTGGCGAGGAGAGCCACTGATGTGGAGAGTGGAACATCTCCCCTGTGGTCTCAGTAAGGAGTTAGAAAAGCCAGAGCCATCGCTGGTTGGTGCAGTGATCTATGTCGCAGCGCTAAGGGGATATCTGGCCCCTACATCAAACATCTTGTCCCAATAATGCAGCCTGTTATCAGAGCGAGTGATGCCCACAGCTTGGCTTTAGCTGACTGTACTCTACTGTGATCTGCTGCAGTGTTTGTGATGTGGAGATTATATCAGACGGTCTCTGAATCCAAACCTTTGAAAGAAATCTGCTTGTTGTAAATGAAAACGGTCTCCTAAGGCACCTTTCTTATTGGTTGTTGCTTCAGATAGCCATGCCTCAACACCACATAGTTGTTTAAGCTATCTTCTAGTCACATTTTTAATATTGCACATCAGTGTCTATTTGTTAGTTGTTCGTTAGTTCTTATTGTTTCTATGGCTCATCTAACTGCCAAAATATAATCAAGGACTGGATCAGGAATCAAGAGAGCTAAAACAAAAACTGAACAGCGAAAAAGTGGTATTTGTGGGCACGTTCGAAAGAGTACAAATGTTATGGTTCCAGTGACGTTGTAGCATCCTCGCTCTCTCTTTAGGTTGCCTCGCTCTCTTTGCAAAACTTTAATGAGCTCTCTCTCTCTCTCTCTCTCTCTCTCTCTGTCTTTTTCTTTTTTAAATGCAAATACATCACAGGTGTGAGGCATAACTAGATCATCACAGATCAAACCTGAAAGTGATCATCATGGAGACTTTTAGGACTTTTAAACACTTGTACAGATGTATTCTAGTCTTTAGTTATCTTTACTATTAGCGCTCTTGGTTCTCAATCCTGTGCTCTAAGTTATTTTGACAGATAATTGGCAGACGAAGCCATATGTTTCACCTCTTAAAGATCTGTTTGTATCTTTATAATAATACATACTTGGCTAAAATTTATCTTAATCGAAAACTAGTAGTGCACATAAAGTGAGCTTTAACCAGTCCAGCTGGTGTGGCTAATAACCAATCTTATAACATTATTTTTATTGGGTTTTAATTTCCTGAGCATACATGATAATACAGATTACTACACAAGACCCTAAATTCTAATGTCCTTATGCCTCCAGTAAGATATATTATATTATAGATATTATGTATAGATTATATATTATAATATTTCCATACATAGACCAATATCAGGAGACTGACAAAAAGAGAAAAAAGCCCATCCAAGGGTGTTACAAGCAAGAGGAATACAGATGATTACACAGACGGCCCTGTACTATTTAGAAACAAAGAAAGCCATTGCGTTATTTACAAAACAGATCTTCACGTTTTCTCAATCTGAGTGCAATTTTTTCCAAAGAAACATAAGAGGTGATTTCCTTAAGGATGATGGTGGAGTAGAGTTTTTCCATCTCGTTGTAAACACTTTACAGCTGCGATACAGGCTAACCTAACAAATTTCAGATCGCTTATGTGCTGAGTGAGTAGTGATGGGCTTCTAGGGATTTCAGAGTCCACAGCATTGTCCACATTTTCTAGGATCTCTTCCCAGTATGTCCCCAAGTCTGAGCAGGACCATAACATATGTAACAGGGTACCTTTGTCTGATCTGCATCTGGGGCACAAATCAGAGTATGAGGAATTAAAAGAGCGTAAACGAACAAGTGTATAGTAAACCGCTAATAACCAATCTAATAAACTAATAACAGAGCAGTTGTAGAAGAGTTACGCCAGAGAGACCTTTTTGACTTACACTTTTTAAATATAAATATATATTTTATATAATTATAGGTATTATGTAATTTATATGGATATATTTTTCTTTCATATGGCGGGTCAACAAAAGATTAGACCTATTTAGTCTAATGTGTCTGAAAAACTGCCCAATCTGGCAACACTGTCAATGCTTTTTTTTCTTGTGCATGCGCCTCTCGTCGAGCAGGATTGCATTCATACAGAAGACAGATAGAAGTAACATGTTGTGTGTAATGTGAATGATCATTAGATCATAGAGCATTAAGACCTGCAGTCAGAACGTAGCCTTATAAGCACCCACAATTAAGGGGAACCTTTTATTGGACGCTCGCTGAAATTTCTCAAATTGGAAGGATTCTGAAATTGTGAAAAACTTATTTTAAGTTATAAATAATTTTAAATATAAAAAATGGGATCTTGAGTTCAATGTTGATGTTAACGTAATTTATCACCTGGTTTATAAAGGGTTCATAAAATCCCAACTATAAAATAGTGGTGAACATTTCCCCATGGAATTGATATCCCTTGTGCAAAAGAAAAAGGATTGAAGACCTGATTATAATCTTTAAAAAGTTGTACTTGTGACCTAGAGATGTCCTAATATTGGATGTTTTAATCTAGCTTCATTTCATAGTATAAAAATACAAGTGCAACCTTTGCAGCGAGATCCTGGGGTATCCTCAGCAGGGCCGAGCACCCTCGGCCCTGCTGTCAGTCACAGACGGAAGAGGAGGTGAGGTTGCCATGGGAACGGATGCTCTTTGTTAAACAGGCGAGAAACAAACAGTAGCGTTTTGTGTAAAATGTTCTTGAAAAGCAGGCTAGAGGATGCCTTGAAACGGTGACTTTTGAATTGTGTTGATAGATTTTTGCCTTTTAGCCAGAGATTTTTTTTCTATATACCAGTGGTGCTTAGATGGAGTTCGTGATCGGCCTTGGTTTGGTAAATGTAAGGCAATCCTTTGGAAAATGTTTCTTTGTGCTAAACGAATTTCAGCCCAAATACTTTTCTTTTTGGATTGAATCCAGAGCATGTGATGCATAGTGTGCTGTCCATCCTTAAATGAACTAACTGACTTGTTTGAAAAATACTGTTTTTTAACTGTGCAGGTCTTAGTTGTATTTTGGCCAATATAACTTGCACTGTTGTCCCCTTTCCAACTACCTCTACTGGCACTTCCCTCCTCCTCTTCTCCTCTCTGTCTCACTCCTCATGCAGAGGAAGGATAGGGAAGCCGGCGAGATGTTGGCGAGATGTAAATCTCGCGGTAGTTGGATGGATGTCAGTGGCAAAGTCTGAGGCGACTGCAGCAGCGCCCTCCCTCCTTCACCCTCTCCTAGTCTCTCACGGTCTTTCGTGTAAGCTTCCTGAATAAATTTTTTATCCATCGCCACACAGTTTCATTGTTCCCTTGTGCTTTGTAACTATGGCAGGCATGAAATGCACCTAAACGCAGAAAGCAGTTTCCCAGCCCCAACCTTCAAACTCCTTCCCTCCGCCTCCTTTCCCTGTCGCCACTTCAATAATATTTATAGTGCAATCTTTTTCTCACCCCCATCTTCTTTTTGAGGATTTTTTTTCTTTCACAAGTCCATTGCCATGCCTGGCCCCCCTCCTATCCCCCCATCTTTTTGCCTTAGCCCTCACCCTCTGAGCTGACAGATACACTGTTCTCCCTTTCTTCGCCTTTCACCTCCCTACGCCCGTCCTGCTGGCCCGGCACAATGCAGACGCTTTCTCCCGCAGCCTGCCGAACGCTGCTCTGAACTAACAATATCAACGAGGCTGTCTGAATGCCAGGGAGCCCCATTGTGTGCTGCCAGAGGGGTGTTAACACCCATGTCTGGACCCAATGAATAGTATTATTGTGTCTGAGACGTGCAGCTCGCCCTCTCGGTTGCACCACACACCCCCTCGCCCCACTCTGAAGTGGCCCCCATTTTTGGCACCAACTTCAAACTGCCATCAAGTTAGAATGAACTTTCTTTCGATTTCTTGAAGGACAAATCTAAACATTTCTAAAAATGGTATAAAGGAAAGTTGTGTATGTTAGCTTGATGGCTCACTTACCTCCTGGTTCTGTCTGCATGGGGGAATTATCAGCAGAGAGGCTGTAAGTGCACTTGGCAGATGGTTTCTTTTAGCCTGACATGTTTAACCCAAAAAATCTCCTGTCTCAGCTTTTTTTTATTCCAAGGTTATAAAGTTCACATAACTAACTGAGAGCAGATGCCAAAACATTCACCTTGCACATCTCCTTGATCAAAGGCGCGGATTGACATTTGCAATGGGCAAACGCTGAAAGTTAAGCTAAACTTGTTTTCTCTCTCCCTCGCCGACGATTTGGCAGGAGTCGGAAGACGAGCAGAGAGTGGGAGTTGGAGTGAACCCGGAGCAGGTGAACACAGCTGCGGACCGCCACGGGCTCTCTTCCATCGGCCCGACTTTGCGTCTTTGGGTCTCTGCGAGACGCCAGGGTGCGTCGGAGTGGGCAGGAGAGGATGCTCGCTTTCCCCGCCGGCTACGGGTTGCTCTGCAGCAAGGAGGGAGACAAATCAATACCGAGGAGAGATGCTGCCAGGGGTCACCCAATGCTGCCTCCAGCCATGGAGCCGAGGGAACTTGCTCTCTCTCTCTCCTCTCAATCACCTAGCATCAGCTGAAGAGAGGGCCAACAGCCTTGATGCTCTTCATGTGAGTCTCTCTGTCCATGTGTGGTTTTGCCAGAGGCTCCTTTCAGACTCTGCACCACTTGAAAAACTTTGGCTGCTGGAGAATGAGTATAATATCGTGTCAAAGGTTTTTATTCCTGCCTTTGATTCCTTTTTTGCCATGAGTACACATTCGGTCTGACTATTACGATGGCGATCTTTCTCTCGAAATCAAGAGGCCTTCATTCATTGGTCTTTCTCCCAAGCATGCTCCAAATCTGATGGGCCAGAGAGCAGTCTGAAACCCCTTTCACCTTATCCTCTATGGTTTTATGGGATGTTTTTTGATTGCTGCCTCTATTGAGTGGCTTTAAGAAGGACTTGGCTTTCATTTGAACGTCAATCGCTTTCCTCTTATCCTGCAAAGAAATTTGTAACAGCTTTCACCCTCGACCGTGGCACTTGATGGGTATTAATGTGTTGCGGAGCAGTGAAGGACAGAGATGGAGCAACTTCCGACAATGATTCTTCTGCAAGGCCAGAAATCCATTGGGATGTGAACAATTGAGACAAGGTCTGAAAAGAGGAGTGGTCTTTAGTTCCAGTAACCTTGGATTTGCTGCAGCATCAACCAGATCAGGTGAGAAACTATTTCTCTTAAATTTTTCATTCTTGAGACAATTAACGCTAGCTACAGTAGGTGCTGGATGCATGTTTCTAGTCTGAATAGATTATATGTGTCATACAATGTATTATACAAAGTCCCATACGATTTCTTTCTCAACTGGGTAGCATCTTCGACAAAATGGCCGATGCCTGCCAGCTGCCTCTTTGGCAAGATGGCGGCACCTTAAACGATGCCCATCATCCTAATCAAAATTTGATATACAGATTTTGAATATGCGTATCCTTTTATACATTGTTGATCATACCAGTGTTTCCAGCTACTAGCATGTCCAATCTTAAGCTGTGGTAGTGCTCTTTACAATAGATGAAAAATAGGGTGTAAACATACACAAAGCGTTGATGCCATCTGTGACATCTGGGACAGGGTAGTCTAGCTACGTAAATCCCTCACTCGCAGGGCCCGGTTCCAGACAGTCTCCCATAATGACCTGATTAGCATGCACAGCACTCTTTACCGTAGGCCCCGGTGCACTGCTGTGCCGTGGGACTCGGCAGTCTGCGCCCTTCACACAAACCCTCACCAGGCAACATTGTGCTCAAAACTTCACACTTGTTTTATTGCAATCATGTCAGTGAAGATTTGAAAGAGGCTTAGGTAATGGAAGACAACCGAGTACAGTGTGTTTTTTCTTAGAAAGACTAATGAGGTTGTTGGAGGATTCAGATGCATGGTGAGGGGGCGATGACTTACTCCCCTTACTAGGGAAGTCACTGTTACATTATTAAATTATGCATCAGAAGTTGTTCATGCTGTATGAGGTGCTATATGTAATTGGGGAGGAGTGATTGGGTTTAAATTAGAGGAGAAGGCAGTTACACTTTAGCTTGGGGACAAGTGGGGGCATATGCGTCTGTCTGGACAAGATGATGTCTAAACGCATATTAACAGCGGAGTGGGGCGTCTGGGTCAGTCTGTCTGCGTTTGTTTCATATTTGCATATTTTCAACAGCTGGGGAGCCCATATGTTTTAGCCAGAGCCTCATAAAGCATAGCTTAGCATGCTAGCAATGTTAGCCCGCTGCATGCTCTTCCTTGGCACCCAATGACCTACGCATGCACGCACTCACATACACACGCACACACACACCCACACACAATCACTCTCATGCAATTCCAGCTCTTAACATCCAGGACTCTTTCTTTTCACTGCAAAAAAACCTTGAATGCCTTTATGCTAATCACAGCGTTAGCCGTGTGCAATTATGCATAATTCAGCGCAATGCCAGGCAGGGAGGCTGAGTACAGTAAATCCTGTTAGCAGCCAACAAAGGTGGAAAGGGACAGGAGGGAATGTAGGAGGCAGAATAAAGGCTACGTTTTCAACCAGAACTCAACGACATGTTAACTTCCTGTCCTTATTGTCAAAGTGTGAGGACTGCAGATAGTTTAGGTGCTGTTAGAGTGATTAGCTTTGTCCTCTGTTTGGGGATTAAATAATTTCCTTCAAATCAAGCTAGCATTTATATTTCTTGTCACTTCATTCTGCATGTATTTCTTAAAGGGTCAGTGACATTGTGTTATTTTCATATGTTGTTTACATTGGTCTAATTGAATGGGAGATTATTTTACTTAGAAAGTCTCTATTTTTTAATGAAAATCGCAATCGATCTCCTTATTTTCTAGCCCGGGTTTATTCCAGAAATTAGCTGAGATTTTCATTCGACAAACTTTGTAACCACTCCCCAGTTAATCACCTATTGATTAGCGATTTGCATATTCATGACGTGTATGCAAAGTTACTGTCTAACAGTCAACAAAGATTCAAGAAATATTGGAGGAATTAATTACGAGCAAATTCACTAACCCTAACCCACGAACACAGAGCGACTATAATGGTGTTTGGAGGAACACTATTATAAACCGTATCTCTGTGAGCCAGAGTCATATAGATGTTTGGTTTCTGTTTACCCTGGGACTGAGCTTCTTCTTTTAATCCTTACAAGTCCTTTAAATAACCTCCTTTTAATCCTTTTAATAACACAATTACAAGTTGTGTGCTGCTCGCCCATTGTTAAGTATGTTTGATTTGCCGTGTTTGTTTCCGGATATTGCTAGAGAAGGATGTTGCTTTCTGGATTGCTTGTCACTTCCGGCGGAGGGAAATCGGCACTTTCATGTCCGACTGTGACGTTACAATGGGACTCATGACGTCGTCAATGGCACGAATAAAACCCATTTTTAAAAGAAACAAATGTGTTTTTTTGTATGGGATCGTTCATAGTTCAATCTAATCTTATAAATCACTATAAAAGCCACATAAAGGCTCACCATGGCATGACCCCTTCAATAACTGGACTCAAATACAACCATCTTCCTTTCCTGTCTGCAATCAGCTTTGCAATTTCCATAAGTTTCTACATTCCACAAGTGCTAAAGCCACATGCAGCCCCCGCTGCACTCTAAGCTTCCTATATATTTAATGTTTTAATGTTGGCCGTGCCTCAGAGCTGTCTCGCTGTTATGAGGTGGTTTCTATGCTCTTGAGTGCCCGCTGCTTTTATTTGCTTGGTTATTGATTGAGTGCGGTCCACCCACCGAAGTAATAGTTGCTAAAAGCATTTATTGGCACTGCTCAGTTCTCCCTTAGCCATGCGCAGTGTTTTCAGCTTTATTTGATTTCATTCCACCTGTGATCTGACAATGCTAAAGAGAATGTAGAAGTGCAGCTGCTTGCATTTTTTTCATCTAGATGTAAATTAGCAGCTCATATTTTATGCCGACTTGTGGAATTTCCGTTCATGATAATTAGGTGTTCTATTTTTTATCATTTGTGCAAATTTTTTAATTGTCAGTGCATGCTATCTTTATCTGGAATTTTACAATATTTGTGTCTGAATAATTTAGATGCAAGATGTTAGTCATACAGTTTTATTTACACTATTGTTATAGTTTTTTATCTTTAGTTTGTAAACTCAACTAGAGACTCATAGAAAGAGTGGACTGTTATTTCAGATATAGGCCAATGCTAACTATTTATTTGGAAATCAAACAGTCGCTTTTTTCTGAAAGCAAATTTTTCAGTGCCTGTGTTTGTGTTGGTAGCTATTTTTGTAGTTGTTTTTTCCTTTTAAACTCCCTCTGTTTGCAAGAAAATCTTGGTTAACAATTAGCATGTAGTAACTGAAGAGTGGCTCTTTAATACTGTTAGTACTGTAATATTCATTCATCTTCATGCCGGCTTTCTTCCCTTTCGGGGTCGCCACAGCGGAATGAACCGCCAACTCTCTGGCATATGTTTTATGCGGCGGATGCCCTTCCAGCCGCAACCCATTGCTGGGAAACATCCACACACACATTCACTCTTTAACACTATGGGCAATTATTCTTACTCAATTCACTTATACCGCATGTCTTTGGACTTGTGAGGAAAACCCATGCGATCACAGGGAGAACATGCAAACTCCACACAGAAATGCCACCTGCCTCAGCCGAGCCTAGAACCAGCAACCTTCTTTCTGTGAGACGACCGTGCTACCCACTGCGCCACCGTGACGCTAGTACTGTAATATACTGTACGTGTAGTGTATATGTAGTGACTCGTAGAAAGAATTGTTTGCTATTTCAGATATAAGGTTACGCTAATTATTTTGTTAGATGTGAAATTGTACCTTTTTTCTGAGTCTTTGAGTGTCTTGCAACATGTTTACCAGTGTGTTAGTAGCTATTGTTGTAGTCATTTCTTTCCTTTTACACTCAATTATTGCAGTCTTTTTATGTTATTGTTTGTTTTAAACTTTGGTTTGGGGGATTAAGTTAATTAGCATGTAGTTGGCAAACTCAAGTGACCTGTATAAAGAGTGGATTGATATTTGAGATATAGGTCGACCCTAACTATTTATTTGATGTAAAACTGTCTGGCAACTGGTTTACCAGTGTGTTAGTAGCTATTGTTGTAGTCAGTTTTTATTTCGTTTGCAAGATTAAGTCGATTAGCATGGTAGCTAATCATATTTGTGCACATTTGCTGCAAAGTCTAATATGAACATATTTAATTTTTATTTAGGATAAATTAATGGAGATATTTTTTTACCTCTGACCCCTGATCCAGAGTAATTAAAATTACAATTATAAAGCAAAATTGAGATGTTGATATTTAAAGTCCGTAAATAGTAAATACCATGTATTACATAAAAAAATGTCAGAAATCTTTCAAATGAATTCTCAAAATAATGTCAATTATTGAAATATACCAAACAACTTTTACTATATATAATAGTTATACTTGCTAAAAGCATTTATTGACACTGCTCAGTTCTCCCTTAGTCATGCGGAGTGTTTTCAGCTTTATTTAATTTCATTCCACCTGTGATCTGACAATGCTGTAGAAGTGCAGTTGTTTGCACTTTTTCATCAAGATGTAAATTAGCAGCTCATAGTTTATGTCGACTTGTGGAATTTCCGTTAGCGTTCATGATAATTAGGTGATCTATTTTTTATATACATATTATATATATACACATTGTTCATTAATTAAGCATTTGTGCTGGTTTGCAAAATGTTTGGTGTGCATCAGCTGATCAGTGTTTGACCAAGCTACTGGTCCTTTACAAACACAGTGGCCTTTACCCCGACTGATTACAGTCATAAGGAAAAACAGCTCTTATCCAAGTCACTGATTTTGTCATTTTTAAGCTCCCAAAACAAAACAGTGTGCAGAGTGTGTATAGGGTGCTGAATTATGAAGCGAGAAGCAGATTGTGTGAGGAAGAGAGTGGGAAATGGGAATGGAGTGCTGTTTGTATGATTAAACTGTCGGCTCGGTGCAGGCACAGGCCACGTTGAAGAGCCAGGCCTGAGATTTGACCATAATGAAAATGCCCCCGAATGCACCCCGCCACCCTCTCAAATCGTTGCTTCAGACCAGCTCGGATCTGTCCGTACGCCAAGCAGAGAAAGGAGACGTGAAACAAGATAGACAGACAGGGAGAAGGAGAGGGAATGAGAAAGTAGCCTTCCGTAGCAAATGGTTTTGTGGCCATGTGAGATGTCGACAGATTTGGACGGAAAGTGAAGGAGTGGGAGAAGAGATTGAGCGAGTAGAGTTAATATTAATGTTGATTCATTTTATGTGTTGTTGGTTGCATTATTTTTTGTAACTTTAAAAAAGATTATTGTGTTTTCTTCATAAAGAATGACATATTTATTTCTGAGGCACTAGTGGGTCTGAATACATGAGAGAGGATCTACAATAAGCAGCACTTCTCAAGACTTGCTGTTATATGTATCGGAGCAGTTTTATAAACCATTAAATATGATCTGTTTGCAATAGTAAAAATATGGTGGCCAGAATGCATTTACCTGTCTTTGTAGTCAGTTGGCTATGCAGATCTCTGTGAGATATCAAAGCAGTTGTGGATGAGTGTTTTAGGCCTTGAAGAGTGTGAAGGAACAGATTCTGGGGATTCAGAGCTTGTAGCATATAAAGATTTTTTTGCTTAAATCTTGATTCTACGGTGACTGCAAATCTAAAAGATGGATAGTTGAAGGTGAAAATATTCTGTCAACTTTACTCAGCAAAATGTTTTTAACAGTTTGCCTTGATTTAATAGAGTAACCAATCAGGCAATAGTAGGATCTGCTCGTCTATTTTTTGTATTTATTGGGAATTCACCTTAAATTAAAGAACTCCTCTGTGAGGAGAACATGAACTCCGCAGAGAGAGCTCCCTTTTTCAGGAGAAAATGAACTCCCCCAGAGAGAGCTCCCTATGTGAGGAGAACATGAACTCCACAGAGAGAGCTCCCTGTGTGAGGAGACCATGAACTCCCCAGAGAGAGCTCCCTCTGTGAGGAGAACATGAACTCTCTCAGAGAGAGCTTCCTCTGTGAGGAGAACATGAACTCTCCTAGAGAGAGTTCCCTCTGCGAGGAGTACATGAACTCCCCCAGAGAGAGTTCCCTCTGCGAGGAGTACATGAACTCCCCCAGAGAGAGCTCCCTCTGTGAGGAGAACATGAAGTCCCTCAGAGAGAGCTTCCTCTGTGAGGAGGCCATGAACTCCCCCAGAGAGAGTTCCCTGTGTGAGGAGAACATGAACTCCCCAGAGAGAGCTCCCTCTGAGGAGAACATGAACTCCCTAAGAGAGAGCTCCCTATGTGAGGAGAACATGAACTCCCCCAGAGAGAGCTCCCCGGTGAGGTGGGTGCAGGTAGTGCCCCCACAGAAGTATGTCAAGCTAGTTTTGTGCTAACTACCTCATTACCATGCATTGGATATATTTGTAGCGCCTTCTTTAAAAAGAATAATTCAGTGACTTCTTTAAGAATTTGTATAAAATATATTTACTATTAACAGACAAGAGCCAATACGAATTAATTTGAAGTTAATAACATTCTAATGCAAAGGCTGTCTAAATACTGTCTCGATTGAGCGTGGGAACGAGTAAAAGTGTGTAATAATCAGTCATTGGCTGGCTAGACAGTCCAGCTGCTCTATTGAGCTGCAGGTGAGGAAGGACCCTAGAGGTCAAGGTCAGGGGGGGCTGTTGTCCAGACGTCTCGTGCACCCCAAAACCAATTAGACTAGCAAATAACAGGGTGCTTCCCAGCTGATATTTGAAATACACGGTAGCTTGCTTGAAAAGTTGCCATTTTGTGTTGTTGGTAGAATCAGTTTCTACATTGGTTTCATCGACTCATTATTTCCCTCAACCCATAACGTTCACTATAAACAATGATACTCCTTCAAGAGCGGCGCTTTTCTTTCTCTCAACGTGTTCCTCCAAAGAAACCACGTTTTTCAAGCGCAGACGAAGACAGCAGCCCCCCCCTCTGGACGATTCCATTATTCATCTCCACCTATGCTTCATTAGCTCAGCTGAAATGGTAACCCTGTCCAGACCCCCTCCGCTCTGGCGTCTCAATGGACTGGTCCCCGACGTTCCCATAGAGCCCCCTCTTCTTAGTTCTTCCAGGTTCCCCTAATCGTCTCAGCTCATGTTGAACTCGAGCTCGGTGAGCATCTCTCTTATTGCTCACCCCCCTCTTCAGCTCATTCTCTCACCTAGCTCACACACATGCATACACACCCACCCACTGCTTAAATCCCTATCAGCATGTCAACAAAATGTCCGCCCAGCTGGATCTCTGGCCTCTGGAGCTTCAGCTCTTCTTTGCTGACCCCTCGAGTCTCATCCAGAGCTCAAGTACATCAGAGTAGTTTGTTTTAATGAGGGGCGGTTTCTTGCAGAATCCGCTACTCTGGTTTGGTAGAAAATGTCAGAAAATGTCTGACACTTAGTTGGTATTTAATGTAGAATAACAGCTGAAAGATTTTTTTGTCTTTAAAGGTGCCATAGATTAGCTTTTTAAAGTCATTTATAATAATAATTTGACCCCTCTAAACTTTTACCGCACTGCACATTAACTTCAAAAGACAGCATTTATAGTAAACAATGTCTTTTAAATCAAATCAAATGGTTGTGGCCCACAAAGCGAGTCGTGTACCTCCTGTTCATCTCACTGCAATGTTTCCAACTCTCCCCATGCTTTATGCTGGCTCATAAAAGACCAACAATTTCAATTAACACATTCATCTTTTGGTAAACAAAAAAAAACACATTTGGCCTGGGACATCCAAAACACACTTTCTTTTCGTTGTTTATCCAACGTGATTATGCTACAGTTAAACTACCAGGCCAGTCAGCGCGTACATTCTTAATTGAGATGAGCTACATAAGCGGTTCATCTGATTGGTTAGTGGGTGGTGCTTTGGCCAATGGACATGGCTACAATACTTGAGCCACTTTGAGTTCACAGGAAAAGAGGCGTGTTTTTGATGAGGGAGCATAAAATGCTTTAAAAAATTGTATCACAAGTTATTTTCGCTGAAAGGTTGAGGCTGAGTTTTAATGGATTGTACATTAAAAGTTTGAATACTTTTCATACATTTTAGGAGGCATTTTGTATATTTAATCATGTAAAACATACCCTCTTTATATTATGAGGAATATACAGCTGGGTTAACATTTTAAAAAGAACCTTCATCTTGCATGAATACTGTTTTATATAACTCTAATCAATAGATATTCGTATATCATTTAATACATTATGGTCTTAATCATATTTTTTTTTTGCAAAACGACACTGGTTTCTGTGTTAATAAACCATGTTTATCTCTTATTTGATTTATTTCTGTGTTATTTGAAAGAAAAAATAAGACATTTAAATATTTTGCAATTAAAAACATGTTTGGTTCATCAAATACATTTCTAAACTAATAGTTTGGTCTGCAGCTAAATACTCAAGAAGTGTTAAATTTGAGTGGTTTGATGTCTTTCAGGATTCAACACTTGTGTTTTAATAGCTTACTATGCTATTAATTTTAAGAAAGAAAGTGGTTCCTTAACCCCTTGTGGACAGTGATTGTTAGTGGGGCCCCAAAACTATTTTCTTCCAGGGGCCTGAGATTGTTTGCAGAGGCCCTGTTTACAGGTCTGGGCTTGTATTTTTTTTTACACTTTGTGGTCTAGGTATTCTAATTTGCCTGATCTTGTCCTGGTTTTTTATATTTTCCCTTATGTATTATTGTGTTATGATTGCGTTATTATGGAGTTGCAGTAAAATCATGACACTGTGGCGAATTTGTGACCGATTCAGGAAAGAAGCTGTCTGATAAACCTGTTTTTTTCTTTACATTTTTTAACACTCCAAGTCTCTTAGTATCCGATAGCATAGCACAATTTACATGTAAATATATTCAGATGAAGGCAAACACAGAGACCACCAGCTTGGCTGAATATCGTGGAGCAGAATTCAGTTGTGTGTAAAACCCAATCACATTCCAGCAGTAGATTATTAGCGGACAAAGCCTCTTTTGCCAGGACCAGTTGCGTAACCAATCAAAAGCCAGTGCAAAGTAATTACATTCATCGAATTCCCTGTGATCCTCTCTGAATAATGAATTTTTAGGTTTGCTCGCAATATGCCCTCGTTGTTTTGCATTTCAGACAGGCGCATTGCAGGCAGCCTCACTGTATCCAGGGGTCCTCGATGGAGAGAGAGAGAGAGAGAGAGAGAGAGAGAGAGAGAGAGAGAGAGAGAGAGAGAGAGAGAGAGGGAGAGGGAGAGAGAGAGAGAGAGAGAGAGAGAGAGAGAGAGATGAGCGAGGGAGGGTACACAGGCATCTCTGAGCGAGCTTTAGAGAGAGAGCCAAGCAGCCGATGAGAGAAGTGCAATGATTTTTATAAAAACTAATTGTGTGTGCACACTGCATTTGAATCTGGTTTGACACCAATTGTAATTGTATAGTGTGTATGTAAATAACACAAAAAAATTGAGGGAAGAATTCACATTCCTAAAAATGTCAATTATTTCAAATTCATGGAAAAGAGTTACAATAATTAGTGATGAATGGCGTCATAAAAGTGAACACCAAAAACCCCCTGTAGGTTCGCTCACAAAGACTCTTAAAAATTGTCTTGTTTGAGCGTGGGAACGAGTAAAAGTGTGTAATAATCAGTCATTGGCTGGCTAGACAGTCCAGCTGCTCTATTGAGCTGCAGGTGAGGAAGGACCCTAGAGGTCAAGGTCAGGGGGGGCTGTTGTCCAGACGTCTCGTGCACCCCAAAACCAATTTGACTAGCAAATATGGCAACACATAGCGGATGTCAACTTGGGTTTCCATGCAAATCTGGGAACTCGTGGACATTTTTGCTGTCTGAACCTTCTAAAGATTTCTGATCTAAAGATTTTAAAATGCTGGTTGTAAAACTTTTAATAAAACTGAAACTTACTATCAAAAGTTTTTACATTTTTAGTATAAAATACAAACACGTTTTTCATTACACAGTCTTGTGGTGGTGACAACAACCCAGTTCTGAAACTTCTTTTAATGGTTTTAAAAGTACTAAAAGCCGATCAACTTTTAAACTTGGATGCCGGTGAAAGAATAAAATCCTTTGATGTTGGGCTCGAGAGGTTATATATAATGTATCCAATCCGACACAAAAGTCAATATTTTACATAAAATTTGGCCAAACACTGCAAACTAGATGTTCCAAAAAATATGTTCACAAAAGTATATTATAGATTACCAGACGTTTTTTTTTACCAGATGTCTCATGCACCCCAAAACTAATTTGACTAGCACATAGCTGATGTCAATTTGGATTTCCATGCAAACCTGGCAACCCTAGGAAATATTTGCTGTCTGCATCTGCAAAAAAAACCCTGTAGTAGAAAAACAGTGTATTTTACAGTTCTGTTTTGTAAAATGTTTTTAAATTGTGTTTTGCAGGCATATATGTGCTTTACAAGGCATTTGTCTGACCATGTTTTTCTTGTATGTACCCTTTTGGATTATTCTATTATGATTACGTTATTAAACCATTGCAGTAAAATCATGACACTGTGGAGAATTTGTGACCGATTCAGGAAAGAAGCTGTCAGATATACCCGTGTCTTCCAAAATGTTTTTACACTCCAAGCCTCAGCGACAAACGTATTGTCTTGTGGTGGTGACTGTCTTTTTCTGATTTTACAGTACTAAAGTTATATACATATATAAAACCTATCCAATCAGACAAAAAATACTAGATATTTAGACCTCGAGAGGTCGTTTTATACATAGCTTAACCAGACACAAAGGTAGATATTTTTCTTTAAATTCGCCCAAACACTGCAATCTGGATGTTCATAAACATGTATTTTACATTATGAGAGTGTTTTTTTTTTATCTCTCATCTCTATTTTTTTATGTTTTCAAATATATAAACATACAAGACCAAAATAATTTAAAATAAACCTTTTGGGCCAAATATAAACCAACGTTTACTATTTGACAGCATTGCTCCCAATTTGTAGTTGAGGAATGTGTTTGTTTAAACATCGGGGCTCCCTCCTGAGTGTGCATCATTAGGTAAAAACGAAATGAAAAGCAATGCTCATGGAGACTCCAGGATCCTCGTGCTCCCTGCAGAATGATGCAACGAAGCATCAGCAGCTCGGTGAACGTTTGGTTCTTCTGCTGCGTTTGTGATGTCACTGGTGTTCGGCTGATTCAGAGCGGAGTGATGTAGAATTAGTATGCAGCCAACAGCTTGCCTCCTATAATAGGACCCAGGAGCTGTAGGCCAAATCCAGGGGGGTTAGGAGGCGCACTTCCCCCCACCCTCCTCGTCCGCTGGACTGGGATATTAATGGGGCATCAGACAGAAGCGTCTGAAACGAATAGCACGTCTCCCCCTCTTCGTAAAATCCTGCCAGTGTTGATGGAGGGAGGCCCAGACAGGTCACTCCCGCCCCCACCCAAACCCTCCAGTTAGCAGACGTACGCTTGGCACTTTTGGGGCACCGTGTGCTCGCCAACCGGTCCTAACGGTTGTTAGCTTAGCATGAAGCTAGCTACCTTTTTTAGAGTCTGAGAGGTTGAACAAAATGCACTCGTGGCTCTGGGTGTGCTTCTGTTATTAAAAACATGTCCACGTGTTTATTGTAATGTTGCTGTTGTTGTAGTTTAAAAATTATTGATATATGTGAGTAAACAGCTTTGTGCAAACAATACAAAACAAAGCAGTTTATTGTTTTTTTTACAGCATTTATAAATGTTTGGGTAAAGCATGTAATTATAAAATACTACATAAAAATAGATTTTTAAATCTTTTTTTGACTACTTTGCTTAGATGATTAAACTATTTTACACATTTTAAGTATAAGTATAAGTAAGTATAAATTATACTTAAGTAAGTGAGTAAATTTCCTTTTAGCTGTTTTTTTTTGTTATTTATAACAAATAATGCAAATAATACATTTCATCAAGGTTACTGTACACTCAAAGCATAAAACAGTATAAAATACTATGGAAATGGTAAATAGAATCAGAACAAACAGTGCATAAGGTACATGAACACAGCACCGATTAAACTAAGGATAAAAACACAATTACAAGATTGTGTCAGTACAACAAATTAACAAAAAAACATTCATAGATTAAAAGCGATTGTTGAAAAGAAAGGTTTTAATGTTGGGCCAGGACTGCTTCGAAATGTTCCCGGGAGCGAGTATATACATGTTCCCTCTAATCTTTTACAGACTATCATGGAATACTTAATGCTTTTCTGTTATTTTATTCACTTTCATACATGTGTATGTAAAGCACAGAAAATCTGAACTTCAGAAAAGATATTTGGTGAAATTAGGAAGTTTCAAAATGATTTCTCAACTGCTTTGGGTTTTGTTATCAGTCATTTTAAATGTCGTTTTAAATGTAAAATAATGTGCTTTTATGTACAAACTAATTTTTTTCCAATACTATATTTTTACATGGATGGATATATAGATACCGCTTCTGTTGAAATATAGCAATATTTCATTTGGCAATTTAAGTTTTGCTTAAATATTTATTTATATATTTATATGTCTCTTTCAGCAGCTTTGCACTACAATAAAACAACACAAAAAGTTGTTAAACATCTAAATGAGGTCAACACTGAACCAACTTGGAAAATAGTTGACGCATATATACTTTATTTTATCACTGTTACAAACAATCCTCAAACAAAAGTAAAAGTCAGGTGTGTAAAACCACTCTAAATGAATGTTCAAGAAACCTTTTTGAGTCAACCGCGAGTTTGTAGTGTGAGTGAACATCACGATATGTATGATATTTGAACAAAAACTAAAAACTATTTTTACAAAGTCAAAGGCCTGTTTCTAAAATATTAACAATGTCCATTACCTTTTTTGTAAACGTAACTTAAAATCTGATAACTCGTTTCAAATGTCAACTGCAAATAAATATTTACCACAAAATGAAAATGCAACACGATATATGCCATAAAACTGTTCTGTTCAAATATGATCTTACAGTAAAAAGATCTTACAGTAAAATGATCTTACAGTAAAATAGCATCTATTGTTTGACTGTAAATTTAATGTAATGCAGATGATCCTTTCTTTCAAACGCTTCCGATTACTCCTTGAATATCTAAAGCAGAGGTCTCGATTCCTAGAGGGCCGCAGGCCTGCATAGTTTTGCTCCAACCTTCACTGAACACACCTGATTCCACTGATGAAGCTCCTGAGAGTTTGGTTGAAGCTACAACAAAACAACAAAAACCTGCAGGGGTGCTGCCCTCCAGGAATCAAGTTTGAGACCCCTGATCTAAATGATAATAACATATTTCTCATGATAAAATAAGAACTTGATGGATTTAGATTTTGTATTTGGCCTAATGGTTGACGCGGGTGCATTGTACAGTACGGCAGCCATATTGGATTTCTATAAGATGCAGTCATGACGTTGCAACATGACGAAGCAGACGAGACGCTGCGTGCTTGTGAGCTGTCTGCACCTCAATCCCCAGAGGTGATATTAAACCCCTAGACTGGAACCAACTCCCCCCATAGGCCTGAGGTCAAGCCCAGCGCCCAGACAGCCCTGCCCCTGACCCCCGTCTGCTTCCAGGCTCGGGGTCAAGCATCAAGCCGGATGAGTGTTTTTATCAACATAAAGCTGTTCCTGGCATCCTTGTGTTGTCAGTCAGCGTTCGAGCCACGCCTTTTTAAGGAGGTGTTTAGGCATTGGCTGATGCTGTATGGAGAATAATTAATTATGAGGTGTGTTTTAATGGTTTCACTCCTTCTAGTCAGGGTGACACTCTAATCATTTCTTTTTTGTGTGTTTTTTTAGGACACGGAGCCTGTGCCGTACAGCATCAAGAAAATATTTTTTGCTTCTTTTTATCTTCTTTAATCTTTGTTTTATGGCGAGAAGAGGACACATTTGGATAATAGTGGTAAGTATTTGAATAAACTGTTAAGAGTGTAGACGTTCAGATAGATGAATATATGAAGAATTGAGTGACCTGGATGGGTTTAGGGATGGCTGTGTTTGCAGCTATTGGAGTAAAATGTAGAAAACCAAATATATATTTGTTGATATTTAATTCAGACGGGTAAGTAAATATTTATATATTATAGGATATTAAATAATGACATTTAATCGGTACATTTTTGGAATTTGGATGTAATTGTAACTGTTTGGTTGTTTTAAAATATTACATCGAACTATTTCTTGCATTACTGCCTTGAAATATTTTTTCTAATAAATCCTGAAAAAATACATTGAATCTGTGTGATTTCTTTATTATTTGTGCTGGTTTCTTGTATATTTTTAAAGCTATTTTAAGTGTGTTTGAGTTTTAAGTCATATGTTCCTGAATTAGGTTGTTTTTTATGTTTATTTATTTTTTCAATAGTTGAGATTGATTGAAAATACAAATACATTTTAGAATGGATTTTTGTTCGTGTAAATGTAGCCATTTTCCTGACTGAAGTGGGTTTTTCATACAACTGCCTATAAATAATATTTGAAATAGGATCTAAAAGATGTCATTATTGCACTCAGAAGCCAAGAAAAATAGAAGAACCTTTCAGATGCCTCTTAATATATTTTAATACTCATTCTTGAATTTTAGAAATATCACTAAAGAAATTGTAATAAAAAAAAGATGTTTGTCTACAAAAGTTCTGTGTAATTGATGGTAAGGAAGACATTTGGAGTTTACCTTGAGCTGAGCTAAACTATTGATCTGTTCAACAAAGTAAACCTAAAAAGCCAAGTGTCTTTTCCCAGTTTCACAAAACTTTCACCACAGTACAGTAAAGATCCGCCCTTAACCCGTCTAGAAATCCTCAGAGCCCTTCTGACATGCCGAGTGCCCTTGACGTTCAAGGTCTCTCAAGGCCCACGAACTCACTCCACAGCAGAGTCTTCCTCTCATGCTGAAAGTATTCTTTACCTGAGAAGAATTCCACAGAGCCCTACTGGAAACAACCAGCCGCACTGACCCGAGATCAGACTCGGAATCCAAGCTGATCCAAGCTTGGGGCTGGTCCGGTGCTTTTGACCAGCAGGGGCCACCCATGGAGCCTCCATTGAACCATGAGATGGCTGATATACATGCTTACTGAGCATAGCAGATTCCCTCGCTCACTCTCGCCACACAACAAGCCTTTTTCCTGGAGATTTGACTGTTTAGCACTCTTCACCTCCCTCAGAGTCTGGCTGGGTGAAGGTTCTCTGGGTGGATTTATAGCAGGGGCTTTGTCGTGAGAGCTGAGGAGGAAATTCGGCTGTGAAGAGCTTCGGCAATCTGACGAGAGACATGGAAATCTTTAGGCACCCTAAATACGAATGCACGTGAAATAAAAACAATTATAATCTGGTAGAGATGAACGGAATGAAAAAAGAAAAGAAGCTCAATCTGGGAATCTTTTGACGTGATTTATTATGAATGCATGAAAGTATGGTATTTAATCAATCAGATTTTTTTTACTGTCATTTATTATCATTACTCAGGCTCATTTTGCAGTTCATTTAAGCTTTTTTCTGTTAATTAAAGAGCAAAATTTTGTATTAAAAGAACACTTCCCTGGTACTAAAAGTAACTCTATGTAAGTTAATTTAACACATCAGTCGGTGGTAATTTAGCTTTGTTTAAAATGACCCAACTGAGTTTTACAGTCTGTTCCTGAATAAATAAATTAGCGTAATACAATATTTAGATGATATGATTCATATCTAATCTTACATTCTACTGAATAAATAATGAAACTAGAATAGAGCTAGATTATTTATTTCAAAAGATATGAAATAGAAAGTCATACATAATTTAAAAAAACTCAATTTAAAATACACACAAAATTTCCGCTTCAGTTATGTACATTATTTCGTGTTTTAATTAAATTCACATAGGACAGTGCTTATATAAGGCCACAATCACAGTGTTAATTTAATACTAATTTAATTTCATAAGAATTATTTTTTTGTCCTGTGTATGACCTTTTTATTGGGATGCTGTACACACCAATGTAGCTATAATTTTATTTCTAAACCCAACCTTTCTTAAATCTTTGCATTAAAAAATTTATATAATAACTAACAATACTTCTTCAACTTCTGTGGTGGATAACATTTTCCTGTTATTCCAATTGTTTATTTTAATGTAATTTCTGGTTTGAGTGAACACTTTTGGAAGCAACTGCAATGAATTCGATCATTTTTAACATTCATATTAAAATGTGAATAAAAAAAAGTGAGTAAAAAAAAAGTAAATATATATAAATTTAATAGTAAACCTAAATATAAAACAATCTCTAATAAAATATTACGCTTACACATTAGTAATGTTGCTACAATGTAGATGTGTTTCACAAAAAGGGAAGGTGTTGGAATGTATTAATATATTTGTATATTTTATTTTTATATAAAATTGTAGAATTTACAGTAATGTTTAATTATCATTAATGCACACAATAAAATGTCATTCTACAAAAGCGATAAAAAAACTATTCTTTTTTCCTAGTTATTTTCGATTCATTTTTTTGCACCCACGATTCGTGCTGGGTTGGTTTTACGCCTATTTTTCTAACACAAGCACGAATATGTTTAAATTCCACTGATATTTCAGTTACTTTCATTTATAGCTCTAGTTTTTAATTAGTCGCTAGCATAAAGCAGCTAGCTAGCACAACTAGCCGGGCTAACTAGCTTTGCTTTTTCATTATGATTGTTACTCAAATTCCTTTATTGTTGGCAGCACAAAGCAAACTAAGTAATGCTTCTTTGTGTATTTCATTCGGAGCAGACAGCATTATTGTACTTTTAAAGCTCAACTGGCCTTTGACAGCTCTGAGGTGGACTTGAGAATGAACGAGAGCGAGCGTAGCCTCGGTGAACTTGAAGAGCAGTTTGTCATGCTAACCATGCTGCAGCCGTTCCCTTCACACGCAGAGTGCAGAACTTTCACAGGACCTCGTCTTTTTTATGCTAAACCAGCCCCCCCTCTCTAGAGCCCCCCAGGCTGTGCTTATGATATGGCCCAAGATTCAGAGAAGTGTGCTAACGTTACACCGCTGCTGATTAGCATTGCTAGTTTTGCCTTCTTACTATAGTGACTAAATCAAGGGCGTTTTATTTCACAAACACGAAAACATCGATGCCTGTTAGGATAAACCTGTTTTAATATATCTAGTGTTGAAAAACTATGGAAGTACGGTCATTTTTGAGCTAAAATACAAGGTTTTTTATTTTTTTTCCCACATCGAAATGTCAATGAATAACAATTTTGCATTAAAATGCTTAACTGTATAATAGAATATCCAAGTTAACCAAAGCATAATGCAAAAAAGGCTACATTTTGCTCATTTAAAGCGTAAACGTAAAGATGATCGTATTAAAAATCGTATTTAAAACACACCAATTTCTTCAAGCTTTAAACTATTTGGAATCTGAACCATTCAGCTAATTCTGTATGATCTTAACACATAATATTATTTTTTTAATTTACCAAAGAAATTATTTAACTGGTAATGGTAAACCCTTTCCGAAAGAACCTAAATGTTTAATTAAAAAGTGTTTTTTTCTTTTTTCCTGACCTCTATTTTTTCCACTATCAAAATTACGTAATGTATAATGATTGGGGTAATTTGAAGAATGTAATGACATGCTGAGCGAAGAGATGAGGGAACTGTATCTCTCTTAAAGAATCAGATTAAACAAACAAAAAAATATTCGCACAACCCCAATAAAAAAGCAGATAAAGGTTAAAAACGTAAAAAACTATAATTTGAACAACAATGTGTAATAAGAGCACTAACGTAATCTTAGGACAAAAGCTACAGTTTGACACCTAAGCTGGTTGTTAACCATTTTGTGCGGATCTTTATAATGCGTGTTCTAAAATAAAAAAGTAAAGTAAATCTCTACATACTTTACTTTAATTATAAGCCAATTATTTCCAATTCATTCACTAAGTTTATAAGAACGCACACGTAGTTGGCTGCTGTACTCGCTTTTGATTGGCTGAGAGTATAAACCAGGATAGCCTCTTCTTTCAGCAGAGCCAATCACGATCCAGCATTGCCTTGACCCCGCATGCTTTCACAGCCCCTCCCGCGGAGTGATTCTCTGCTTGTATGATTTTACCTCAATATTTAACATTAACCTGACTGCTAAAAACATTAGATACATGCAAACTACAACTACAACCACGGATAGTCCAATTTAAAACGCTTTTCACGTTTCGCGTATGTTAATAATTCTTTGCTTTTAGCGTTTTTACCATACATTTTTATTCTTTTCTTTCACGTGTGTGAGGCATTTTAATGTGACCGCGATTTATGGCGGGCTCTGGACGCTTGTGAAGCTGCCGAAGGGCCATTATGCGACAACATCGCCACAAACACTTCAATAATTTTAATTGAAAATGTGTCGCTGCGAATTTAAACAGCGTTTTAGTTTTGTACAGATGAAAAATAGACAATTTAAAAATCTTAAACAGGTTTGTAACAATACACACGACACGACGTCACAGTTAAATTGTTATGGCGCACAACAAACGCCTCTAAAATTGCTTAAGAAAACATCAGAAAATTCTAGTTGTCTAATCTAACCACAGCTGAAGAAGTTACTCAAGATAAGGACTGTAGGCTCATATTTTAGCTCTATAATGTAACTAATATGCATAATTATTATATTACTTTGTAGACTGAGTGTGCTTCTTTTTTTAATTTACAAGCATATGCTCGTGTTAATTGTTCTACAATTTTCTTAGAATTTATCCAAGCCATAATCAGAAATCTTCATGTTTTATGCAGCACATCAATGTAGGAGCATAATTTGAAACTTATTAAAGCTCTCCTATAATAACCCATTGTTCAAAACCCAAATCTGGGTAAAAACTGGATGATTCGGCCAAGGTCAAGTTCAAGCCAGACACACGTCTTTATTGTTTTTAACAGACCTCTGAAATACTTTGCAACGCTGCCACCTAGTGCTGTAAACCTGAATTACGACTTCAAGTAGGTTTGAGAAAATCTTAGAAAGTATATTTATAGTAGACTCAACTTTCTAAATCCACACCTTTGTTTTCGAATGGCGTTAAAACTAATCAAATTTGATTACTTCCAGAAATACGTTAGCAAATGTATTTTTAACGCACCTAATCCATTGCTTTCACGTTCATGGATTTCTTACCATTTGCTGCCACCTAGCGGCAGATATTGAATAGGAAGAATCTCCTCGCCTCAAAACGTGAAAAGACTCAAAATCATTTTAAAAACTTTATAGATATAAACATTTAATAATTAACAATTAAAAGGGATTATTGGTTTAATGTCAATGTCTTTATTAAGTACACCTTCCTAGCACTCGAATTGGACCCCTTTTTGCCTTTTAGAACTGCCTAAATACTCAGAGGCATAGATTCAACAAGATACTGAAAACATTCCTCAGAGATCCATCCCTCTTCTTATTGGCTTTGTCCCTTTTTGGGGTCTGGATGTCCCTCCAGCCACAACCCACCACCAGGAAACATAAACACAACTCACGCTCATTCACATTAATACACTATGGGCAATTGTGTTTACCCAATTCACTTATTCCGCATGTCTTTGGACTTTGTGGGGGAAACTGGAGAACCCGGAGAAAACCCACGCGATGAACATGCAATGAAAAGGGAGAACATGCAAACTCCACACAGAAATATCAACTGACCCAGCCAAGCCTCGAAACTTGCTGTGAGACGACCGTGTTTAAGCACATTTGAGATGCTGTTTCCTTTCCATCCGCTCGAACCAGTTGACTGGCATCTACAAGGCATTTGCGCCCACAGAACACTCGCCCACTGGATATTTTTGTCTTTTTCAGAAATACTCAGACCATGCCAAATACAAAGTCACTATAACATCTTTCATCTTCATTCTGATGCTGGGTTTGAACTGAGCAGATCTTCTTGACCATGTCTACATGCCTAAATGCATTGAGTTGCTGCCTTGTGATTGGCTGATTATACATTTTGCATTTAGCAGTTGGACAGGTGTACCTAATAAAGTGGCCGGTGAGTGTTCTATGTTCAAATCTTGCAATGAAAAAAAAGTTGAATATTAGACTGCTACGTTTAAATTGTAATTAAAAATGGTTCAAATACAAGTTTAAAGTCACAGCTTTTCTTTTCACAAGTATTAGCAAAATTTTTTAAAATTTTTCTAAATCACTTTGACGAGACTTTCACAATATAATTATACAAATATATTTATATTTAAGTCTTTTCTTTTCCCTGTTGACTTTATTTAGCATGTGTTGGTATTATATTATCTTTACGCTTACTTAAATTTTTTTGGTTAAACTTCATATTGCAGAGCTATCAGTCTTGGCAAACATAGATTTAAAAATATTAAGAGGTTTGTTGACAGCAAATAAGCTATTTTCAAGCCCTCTCAGAAGAGTTTGGTTTCAATAAACACCTAATTAAGTGGTGTATAATGTTGTTTATTTTTCATTATTTTGTTTTCTGATGTAATTATTAGTAGCGTATTTTTTGTTTTGCATTGTTTGAATTACACCAGAGCATTGTGATTGTGTTTTTGTCCTCGTTTATTCACATTAAACTAAATAATACATTTTTAAAAAGATAAAAATGATCGATTTTACTATAAGCAAAGTCAGCTTTATTCTTTGTATAGTTAAATAAACACCCTGCAGATGTTTTAGATGTTATTAAATTGTATTTTAGAAACATGTCAACATATTAAGCCATTTTTGGCTGTCGTTAAAATTAAAGCGTGCTACTGAAAAATTTTCGTATGTTCTGAGAAAAGCTGTCCCATAATCTAATAATGTCTTTTGTTTATATATTTTTTGCTTATATTAAAAAGAATTTTCACATCCACACTCCCAAAACTCAAATTAAAGTATTAAGGTTTAAAGTTAAATTATTATAAGCTACTTTATAAGTGAGCTACTTTACGTAAGTGTTAATGAGTTGCAATCCATATATATGGATTGCAACTCATTAACACTTACGTAAAGTAGCTCACTTATACATTTTTTTTAATTTTTTATCAAATGTTGGGGTCAGCATTAAAAAAAAGCAGTCCTACCTCGAACAACCACTAGATGTCCCTAAATACAAAGGGATCCGATCAGAGTTAATCAATACCCACTCATCAATGCATTTTCATTCGGATTAAATACGGCTTGTTTAAGGAATACAAAAGTACTCCAACAATCCTCCATGCAGTGTTCCTCTAAGTTACTCCAGTAACCAAACTGAACTGACAGTGCCAACATTAACGCGTTCGTTAATTAAAAAGCCGCGACTTCTTAACTTCTCCCTATTTCCGTTTGCCGGTGTTCTGCTTCCGGTCTATCTCAAACCCCACTTTGGCCTAACCACACGGCAGATTCGAAGCCCCAGACTTCAAAATGAGCTCCGGTTCGACATGTGCCGTGCCCGGTTGTTACAACAACTCGAAAAAACTCAAGAGTTTTCTCGAAAGTGTCTGCGTGGAGCACCAGATGACCAGGAGCGGGTGTCCGTGTCCCGCGCCGTATGCGCTGCACTGTATGCCGAACAAAGACGAGAGAAAGCAGGCCTGGCTCGAGGCCCTCAAGCTGAAGACCCCTCCAAAGCGAGTCTACATCTGCTCCTTCCACTTCATCGATAAGAAACCCACCGAGCTTCACCCGGACCCGGAGCTCTACCTGGGTCATGATAGACAGCAAAGCAAGCGAAAACAAGTTCAGGACGGTATGTTTCACAAAATACAACAGCTGACACACTTTATCAGTAGAATATGAAAATATGTATTTATATTTGTTGGTTTGGTCTTTCTGCGATGAGTTGGTCGTGGTTACCACAGGGGTGGTGTTACTTTTCTCATCGCTGAAGAAAATCAACCAATTAAAGAAGTCAAACATGAGCTCGGTGTTTAGGAGCTCTATGACGTGTTACTGGAGATTTTTACTCGACATAGTAAACATTGATTTAATAACAGGTACATAGACTTTATTGTAAATAAAGAAATGTAAATATAGAAAAACAGCCTAAATATTATAAGCCGTACAGTGCCACCTATAGGTTAAATGTGTACTGTAAATAAGTTGGCTCTGTTAAAAAAATCAACTCAATTGGAACTTTGAAAGGTAAGATATAAAGTCTTGCTAGCAGTAAAAACTGCATTTATTGCTAGTTATGTTACTGTTACTGTATTATGTGGAAGCGCATTTCCATATTTTAAAATATTTTCGTATTTTTGACTTTGGAAGTCAAAATGTTAACTTACAAAGTTAAAATTTTATATTACATTTTGAGATAAAAAGTCGAAATGCTGACTTTAAAAGCTGACATAAAAAGTGTGTTCAATTAATCAAATACAAATTTCCTTGTTATAAATTTTAAAAAGGCTTTTTATCTCAAAAACTTGAATTTTAAAACTACATTTTTTTACCCGGCAATAATGGGCTTCCAAAGTCTTGAGAGAGCCTAACGTAAAAAAATATGAACATATGAAAAAGAAAAAAATAAATAGATGGGTGAGAGACGTATAAAGAAAAGATTTTTGCAAAGTTTTTTTTGAAGAATAATATCTAAAAAAAGTATTTTTAAACTTCTGATTTTTTGGGGGTACAAGACAAATGTATTGTTTTTTATGTTTAATCACAATCTGACCTAGCAATAGTTGTTTCTGAGATGTGTGTCACCAAAACAGGTCCTGGAGCTCCAGAGCCCTGTGCATTTTATATTTCAACCATCATGAAACACACCTGTTGCACTAATTAAAGGTGTCCTATCATATAAACTTGACTTTGTTCCCTCATCAAAACATGCCTCAAGTCATATTCAGATTGGCTCATGCATGTTTCTGTAATCCTGTTTTCTTTTTCTGGGAGCTCAAAACGTCTCAGTGGTCATAGCCACGCCCATTGGCCCCATAACACCGCCCACTAACCAATCAGATGAACCACTAATGCATCTCAAATAAGGACGTACGCCCTGACTGACCCGTTTAAGTGTAGTAGAGTCATGACGTATAAACAACGAAAACAAAGTGTGTTTTTGGATGTCTCTGGGCGAAGGTGTTTTTGGCAAAAGATGAATTTATTTGGTGGAAATGTGTTGATTTTTCTGTGTGCTGACACGAGAAACCCAGCAGGGGATGCGGTGGGTGTGTGGCAGTGGGAGGAACAGATGGTCCATGACTCGTTGTGTGGAGCACAACCATTTGAGGTGATTCAAAGACATTGTTTACAATAAATACTGCGTTGTGAAGGTTTTTAAGAGTACAGTGATATTCTAGAATTTTTTTAAAAGGGTACGACAAGTTCCTCAGGGTTTTGGTAACTAAAGTGTGGATTACTCCGAACCACCAGCATCGTACTTTAGTGATCCCTGCTGTATGTGATTAATTATGTAAGAAAATGTTTATATTGTTAAAATTACTTCTAACATTGTGATACTGTTATTTACAGCTCTTGAATCAGCTTTCAGAATAAAGTGAAAAGGAACACAAAAAAGAAAAGTTTAAGTTAACATAACTCCTGTTCAAGCTGCAAGTCTTCGCATCACAATGCCAGCTGAAAGTGAAGCGTAGAACCTGCGCAGTTTCGGGTCCAGAAGGTTGTGTTCTCGCTCGTTGTCTCCTGGGTGCGTTCAAACTGACTGCTCCGGATATTAAAGCTGAACTATTATATTTAACCTAACATTGCGAAGATTATGTACGATACCATTTTCCACCCAAAGTTTCTTCTGTTTGGTTTTTTCAACTCTGAGAGTGAGAAATCGATATTTTGATGAGTAGTAATCTTTAAATTACAATCAAAACAATATTTTCAATTCAACTATCATGAATCAACTACAGTCACAGTAGTGCTATAATGATTGAATAAAATATAATAATAATAATAATAATAATATATGATTAATTTGCCTTCCAGCCTTAATGCATACAGGAGTAAAATTCTGTAACAAACAAACTAAAGTGTAGATTAAAGAATAACAACAAAACATTTTTCCATGTAAAATGATGTAAAATATTTACTCAAGTAATAGTAAAAGATACTACTTAGTTAAGTAAAAGTTATTTACTTGAGTAAGAGTACAAAACTATTTAAAGAAATACTTGCAAACTTGTTAAAATACAGGGTTTATGCAGGGTCTAAAAAGTCCCACATTTTAGGCCTTAAAAAGTCTTAAATTCACGGTTCTAGGTCTTAACTAATTTCTCAAGGGTCTTATTATTCTGATGTCCACGTAAAGCTCATCAGATATGTGTTGTTGTGTTGCCAGAGATTGAGAAAATGCTCCTAAATGGTAAGAAATAAAGTAAAAACGATGTTTAGCATTGCCATTAGTCTGAGAAATTGCTTGTGAACATTCATAAATGCTCAAAATCTTAATAGTGATTTTGAAGGTTCCTAGATATTGACATAAAAATGTTAATAAAAATAAGACTCATAAAAATGTAAATGTGATTGTAAGAGTTGCCAGATATTAAGAAAGCATGCATAACTGCTCAAAAGTATAAAAGTGATTGTTGGAGTTGCCAGCGATTGAGAAAATACTCCTAAATGTTAAAAAATGAAAAAAATTATGGCTAGAAAATGCTCATAAATGCTCAACTTCGTAAAAATCATTGATAGGGTTGCCAGAGTTTGAGAAATCCTTTGTAAATTCTCCAAAACATAAAAGTTGTTAGGGTTTCAGACAATGTATTTGAAGCGTTCTGGCTATTATGCAAAAAAGTTTTATAGGTGTTTTTTGATGTAATGATATAGTTCTTAAATTGGATTATTAATGGTCTTTAAAATCGGACTTTATGAAACCTGCATAAACTTTGAAAATAGATTGCTATCAAAATAGTATGTATTTTATTCCCTGATGTTAGTAATGGAGGAGCACGTTAAAAATAACTAAGTAAAAGTACAGATACTCACCGAGAAAGCCTGAGTAAAAGTATACATTTTTAAAGCACTCGAAAAGTACAGCTACCCTAAATGTCATGAAGTAAATGTATTTATTAGTAATTCTAGTTATTAGTTCTAAATTAGTAATTTAAATGTATTTAAAAGTAACTGTAGTCATCTTTTAAAATTGTGGATTTTGTTTTTAGGGACTTCAGTTAAATAAATAAAAAAATACTTTTCTACCTGCAAAATTTTCACATGACTTTACTTAACCACTCAATCACGTAATTAATCCAAAATCTCCAAATTAAGCATTGTTTTGGAAGAGAAAAGTATTATTAGCTTGGACTTGATCAGTAGATAATAAAATTGAACTCTAATTAAAGAGTGTAGTGGGAAAAAAACAGTAATTGTGAAAAATATATGTTAAATAAAGTGGAAAAATTGTTATGTATAACGAGGTATACCGGTAAAATGGTGCACATGCAACTCTAAATCTGGGCAGCATGATGGTGCAGTGGGTAGCAGCGCTGCCTCTCAGTAAGTAGGTTGCCGATTCAAAGGCCAACCGAAGTTTATCCATCTCCCAGCCTTACTCTTGCACTCAGAAGGGGATCTGAGAGTGAATGGTGGGTTCATGTGGCCCTGGAGTTGGCCGGTAACAGGTCTAGAGATGTACCCTTATGAGCCCAACCAGAGCCGGGGTTCTATCAGATTTGCTACCCCGCGAGATTTGCCTACCACACATGCGTAGACGCAAACGTTTATTATTTTTCACACCATAATTCTTTGCAACGACTGTACTTTATGGAGAATAAGTGTTTTAAATACTTTCTAAGTAGTATTTTATTTAGGAAAGGACATTTGCTTTCATTAACGTGAATAAAGCCATATTTTAATACAGTATTTAATACAAGGGTGTAAAATTTAAATGAGACCCAATGCGGGGATAAGTTCACATTTTCCTGTTAATTATGTACCATTGTATTCCATTTAAAGCGAAGGTAGGCAAATCTCACGGGTAGCAAAAATCGTTAGTACACCTGTTAAGATGGATGGGTAAAATGCAAAAATTAGGAAGCTGGAATGCCATTTTTAGTAAGAATTTTACATTTTAAAATAGAAACTAGATATTTGTTTTGAAAGCATTGGGTTATATTTACAGTTCATAATTTTGTTGACGTTATAAAATCGTCAAGTAACCCAAATTTTTAAAACATGCTGTAGTATAACATCCTGTTGTCATCGCACGAATTAAAAAGTAACTGTACGGTGGGGTTTATATTTAATTCTATGAAAACTGCTTGAATGATGGTGAAAGTTTGTGCAACGCTTTTCAAAATATTTTGATGCAAGCCTCCTTTTGCGAGTGGCCCGAGGGAGACTGCGCATGCGCCGTGCAGGGACTCTGGTCCATGTGTAGGCAGCGAGGATCTTTATTTGGCGACCGAAGCGGCAGCGGGCAGGGCAGACAGACAGAGGGGATCCCCGGGACACTTCCACAACAAAATACCCTGCTAAATACTTTCGGATAGACCGGTGGAGCGTTACCAGAAGACAAACAAGCGTCTCATCTTCTCAGTAAGTTCTGATAAGGGCTGAACGACTGTTACTTGATGTTTACAGAGTGTTTTGACTTAACATTAGCTTTGCTAGCAACTGGACAGTTGAGTTAAACCGAAGGCTTACAAACTTAACCATCAAATACATTTGAAGATTTGCATCTTTCAGCATCGATAGCTATTCGGGACGATTGAATGGTCAACTTTAGTGTTGAAGCTTGTTAATTGTTTCTCATTTTGGAGTAACTAGTCATTTAGCTCGCCTGCTAATTGGAGTTGATGAGTTAGTCAGCATTAGCTGATGTTAGCCCGGTTTGCTAACTAGTTTTGCTTCCTCAGCAAATTGACCGGGTTTATTGACACAGGAGTTCTTTCTTTGGGACGCTGGCTTGCTAAGCAGGAACTCGTGCAAGAAGTTCGGAAATGTTGGGTTGTACTCTTTTAGTCTCTGCGTTTTATGACTATTGTATGTGGGTGATGAAGTCTGTCCCAGGGGTCTGGGTTTCACAGGCCATGTTCGAGGCTTCTGCTTTAAGTTTGTTGACTCATGCTGACAAATTTCACTGGTGGGAAGTTTAAATTGTTTGTAAACAAAACTGAAAGTTGCTGAAAATATTATCAATATAAAGTCAATTTTACATTTACTCATTTAAAGCCAGAATGACAATTATATTTAAATTGTTCAATATTTTTTGAATGCAGAACAAGATCTGTGTTGCTTATTGTACTTAATATTAGTTAATTCTACACATTTTGGTGTCATACCTGTATGTACACCAATGAGATTGGTATGAACATTTGACAGACATTTCACAGACCAGGCTATTGTGTCATGTGATATTTACAGCAGCCATGTAAAAAGTTTTTATGAGATCACAACACAAGTCTGAACTTTAATTTACGAGGGCATTTCTGTTCGCCTAAAGGGGTCGTGCATGGGAAAGGTTTGTATTTGTACCTAAAATGAAGTGTTTAAGGTGCCAGATTTGGTTTTTTTTTGCAGTGTGTAAGTTGAGCGGCTAGATCATAGGTTGAGACTCAGGGCAGAGTTCAGATTTTGGCTAGTTTAGGTCAGTACAGTGGTCCTGTTTGGAGTTTTCCCTGTGAGTTCATATCAGTTTGAACAGTGGTATTTACTATTTTCTAAAATGTTGTGTTGAATTAAAAAAAAAAGTGATGTAGAGATTCGCACAAAAGTGTCAATATTGCTATCGGAGAGAACTTTAGCATTCTAAATGTAAATAGTGAATTATGTTATGCTTTTACTGGATATTCACAGAATACTTCTTTGACAAAGTAGAATTCAGTTGTGTTTTATTCTAAATTATGTATTGTGGTTCTTAAAATGTTGATTATTTGTGTTTCGGTGTCTCAAACAACAGTTTGACATCAGTGCAAGGTTAAAAAAAACACATTTATTTTATTATAATATGCATTTATTTTCATCTGGTTTTTCAGTTACTCCTAAATAATTTGTGTATGCAAAAATCCTAGTTTATGTGATAAATTCTGCAGCTGTAGTTAGGCTCAGGTCTGCTGTTATTGGACACAGCGTCTAGCACTTCAAAAACACATCACTGGTGCTCTATTATTATTATTATTAGTATTATTATTATTCATCCATTCATTCATCTTCATGTCGACTTTCTTCCCTTTCGGGGTCGCCACAGTGGAATGAACCGCCAACTCTCTGGCATATGTCTTTATGCGGTGGATGCCCTTCCAGCTGCAATTTTTGTTATTATTATTGTTATTATTATTGCATGATTGTATTAAACACAATGAAACCACGTGGATGGATGGATGGATAGATAGATAGAAATGTAATAAACCGCAAACCCAAATAAAGTGAAAACTGCTCGCTCCCTCAGAGCCTCGTATTTCAGCAGAGAATATAAAGAGGAGAATCCCTCACAAAAGAATAAAATGTTCCTCATCATGATGCGACTGAATCACAACCTCTAGCAGCTATGTTTGGGGAACACCTTTCCAGGTAACCTTGCGCAAGCGGTGGGAGGAGCTTAGTACGTTCTGTAGAGTTCTACGTCACTTTTCGAAAAGACTCGTTTAAGCGAATCTGAGTCGACTCTTTCTTGTAAAGATAATAACTTGACACTCAAATACTGTTCACAAATGAAGCGCAAACAAGATGTTACCCAGACTTACAGCTGTTACTCATGGCATCAAATGTTATTTTCATAATACCAGCTCTTTAAAAAAAAGTCTGTAAATCACCTTTGTACAAAAACAGTGTTTACATGATACTCCCAAGGTTTGCCCGAAAGTACATCTTAAACACCAGCTCACAAGCTTTATAGTACACATAATGCTTTGTTTGTTTTCAACAGTATGAATCAACAACAATTTTGCGTAGTTAAATGGGCCAGAAGAACGCTGGTTGATTTGTTAATAAGGATTACCGTATTGGGTAAAAATTGCACTGTTCCATTCAGATTTCTCATTAGCCATTTTTGATCGTAACCCAATGACCAATCCTATTCTCGGGGTTTACGTGACATGACAGAAATCTTATCGAGAGCTTTATCACTGAATGCACTCGCTGCAATTTATCATATCACAGTAGGGAGCATCAGAACAGAACTGGTTAAAATTCCAATGTTAAATGAACAGACGTTAGGGAAAGACAACACAACTATTGTTAATATTTTGCTGTGCTTTTTCTACTCAAGTTCCCTCATGAGCTTAGGCTGAACAACTGATATTGGATTTTACTCGCACTAAGATCAGGTGTTAGGAGGTAAGTTTGATTACTTAGAAAACCAGCCTTCCTTGATTCCTAACCATAGTGGTGGAGCCAAGATCACAGTGGTTTGTGTCGTCACCCAGAAGCCTTTGCTGTAGATGCTTCATAATTCGTAGTCACATGACCATGATGTTGACGAGGAGTGATTTTTGATTAGCGACAAGGAGGGTATCAATATGTTCCTGTTGAAAAGTCAAAGGAAAGTGTTTGTAAATGTAATTACTTTTGGAGTAATTACATTTGTAAATAAGTGGAGTAATTTGTCACGTATGTTGTAGGGTGTTTTCACATATTGAAAGCCAAATTAAAACTCATAAAGTAAATAAAAATGTGTTGCTTTTTAGTTTTCTGTTAAAGGTTGCATCTAATCAACAGACACAGCTTCTTGAGCACATATTTTGCCTTTTTCTCTGTTTTAAACCATCCGGTCGTGACGTACTAGAAACAAATAAATTTTTTTTTGCTTCAAAACCTCCTCAGAAACAGTTTGATGGCTTGTAGACTACATCTATCGGTTTAATTAGTGTATGCTTATATTCCAAGTAGTTGATGTTCAATGTTGGATGTGTCTGAAAAAGCAGCAGCGTCCAAATCAAGATAACTGTCCCTCGTTAAATTTGGCAATTAGATTGGTTTTGAAAATCCAGTTTGTTGGATTCTAAGACTAAGGGGTGTCAACGCTTCTGTCCATCAACATTGCCAGAACGTTCAATAAATTTTGATCCCTCTGAAATATTTGTCTCGTGGTGGAGATGAGGTGCAGTTCAAGGTTTGTCTGCTTGGGTGTGGTGCGGGCTTAAATACTTTCTTTCTGGAAGGTGACTCGTGGTGTTTTTTTGTAAACATATCGGGTGTGACCTACTGGTGTCTCAAGAAACCATCTAGGGTGATTATACCTAAATCAATATCAAACGTTGGGTTCTGACATGAAGAATATAGTGTTCAGGATGTGCTGCTTGTTGGCTCTTGGTGTACAATTTTATATGTCCATTATGTGACCAGTTGGCCTACTTAATCAAGAGAAGCAGAATCTCAAGCTTAATAAGAGATGAGTCTGAATATCGGTTGTGTTCTTTGAAAGAAAAGGTCTGAGTGAGGTCTGCTGGATCTGAGATTGAGGCTGATGGTAAACAGGAATGGATGAAGACTGACACATTGACATTGATATTTTTACTGTTTAAATTCAATTTCACTATAAGAAGAGAACTGGAGACCTATAGCAGAGGAAACAGCTTTTTTTGGCAGATACTTCTGTTTGGCTTTAACCCAAAAGTAGATGCCATTGTATTGGAGTTATCAGTTAGGAGTGGCTTTTGTATAGGGGTATCTTGACTTGTTATAATGTTTTATAGAGCTCGACTTTCCTAGAAATGACCTTCATTATACTTGTTTGATAATTATTATAACAACAATCTGTTTAGGTAAAAATAAGATACTCTAAGGAATTTTACGAGGTAGAATTCATAACTGTAAATTAAAAATATGAAGTGACTTGTTTATAGTTCCTCTACCATCAGACGGGTTCTTAGGAGTTATTCAGTAAGACACATCTTTTACTAATTATTAACTTGATTTGACAAACAAGAATGACTGCCTTCGGTTTCTATTCAAAAATTATTTATGGAATAATCTGATGGTAAATATTTTATACTTGAGTTGAGTTAATGATCTAAGGTCAGATTTGAGCTTGATTGGTATTGTTTTTGGATGTTGTAAGATTTGTAATTCACCCTGCATACTGAATATTTTTTTAAAAACAGTGGATATGAAGTGTTTTCCTTGGGTTTCAATGTTTGTGGTCCGGGGTGAGGAAATTATTGTCCCACCAAAAATACTTATATTTTTCTTCTCTAAATGTGAACTAGCAGAGAAACAGTTGTGGATGGAGCTTAATTGTATGAAGGTATATTTTGGGTAAAATGGCTTGTTACCTACATTTTAAAATCCTATAGATTAAATAGAGCTCTCATTAGAAGAGCGGCACAGTTATTACTAAAGAGTCAAACGTGGCCAAAAAGTGGTACTTTAGTGGAGCCAAACAGACTCAAACCTTAGACCACCATCTTAGGCGCTGGTTAGTTGTTGTCACTTCACTGACATAGACAATTTCAAGTCTTCACCTTGGGGTTTTCAATGAAAAAATCACACTGGTCAGGTGGATTAACCACTGAAACCAAATAAAAGCATGTCAATGACCCTAGGCACTATTAGTCTAAAAATGTGTTCATTTTCCCCAAACTGTTTTGTAAAGATATGACTGAACTCTGCCTGACTTGTAATGCTTTGGGATGTTTTCCACCATGCTCTATACCTGGTATTCGTACCTTTTTCTAACTCTTTGAATCTGGTTCTAAAAGTAAGCTGATTTTTTTTTTTTAATTGTCATTGTCAACATTTGTTAGCAAGCAGATCCCGCTGTTTGCTATGTCCACTGAAAAGCAGCAAAATCTATAGGCTGCCAAAGATCATCTTGGTTGAAGTAGACGTAGCTGTCTTGTCACATCCAAAAAGACATTGCAGAGTATCTTCTTGTATGCGGAAGCTTAATAACGCAAACAAGGTTGACTTAAATCTACTTCACATTAACGCTGAAGTCCTAAGAAATAATACTTGGTCTAAAAAAAAAGATATCATTTCATGATATCATATCAGCTTCACGTGACATAATATTACAGGTCAAAGTTTACTCTAACTCAACTTTTTGTGTCTTGTTGAATGATGCACTTGGTTTTGGCTTGTGTTGCTGCTATATTTGAACATTCGCAGTGAGAATTTATCTTTATGGTATCCCTGTTAGCAGCTAGAGATTCTTCCGGAAATATATTTTCATTCACAAGGACTCCTATAACTCTTATACCGTCTGCTAGCTACAGTGTGTTTGTTATGAAGGAATTCACTCCCTTTTTGGGAAAATCCTCATGTGAACAGTTAATGATTGACTTGTACACTCTCTTCCATCTACAACGTTATGCCAGATACGATGTTGGATTTATTGTGATATTATGTTTTTGCTTCATGGTTCCACCGATATGATTCACCAAAAAATAACTGTGTTTTAGCCTTAAGCTGCAGCACATTGAATCTATCAAACTATTGAATTTTTCTGCTCTTCTTTCTGCAAGGTGTATGGCTGTATTTGAGATATATGACAGCCCAGTATCACAGAAAATCTCAGTACATCAAACACCGACTACATTCTGCTAATTTTGTTTAGATGAAATGCTTTGAATTTCATAGTGTTTAATTTGCATGGCCTCAATGTCACTGACAACCTAAGTAATTGTTAGAAATCCTATGAGACTCAAAGACAATATAAATAGGACTTCAGTTTAATTGTTGTGTAGAACTTAATTTTTTTTCTTTTATTTGCTGCACTTGGTTATGCTATGGAGCTTGTGATGAATTAAGACACTGACTGTGCTTTTCTAGAGTTTTTCCTGCAGTGTTTTCTGCAGTTTGTCAAAGCTGCACTTTGCTGACTAGCCAACTCTAGAACTCTCTATGTGCCATAGTGACATGAATACGCCATTAAGGTATTCATCCAGGAGTGAAGACTTGTGGGTCCTTCCACACCTCGGACACATTTGGCATTCATTAAAAAAATAAAGATTGAGCATCTCTTGTGTCTCATGATTTCCAAATGTCCAGTTGGTTGAACCATATTGAAACCATAAGTTGCTTGTCTGGAAAACAGTATTATGATGGTCACTTTAATCATTTTGCAAACTTGTAAAGAACTTCCACTCTTTTCTATGGCAGTTCTGCATCTGGGCCGACAGACCAGGGAGATTAACAGCCGAATCCGACTGTCATTCAAAGTTAGCGCTTCGATCTAAATTAAGTGCTCAGCCGATTAGTTGGGTTTGACAGCAGGATTATGAAGGAGAACTGGACGTATGGATTCATTCACACCTCCATGGATTTTGATAGATTTTTTCTGGTTTGAATGAAACGATAAAGTGTGACTTGCATTTCAAAAACTTGTTTTACAACATTAATAGACATTTGAAATTGGAGATGTTTTGGATAGCTTTAACCCATATTTAGTATGTTTATTAGTATACTTTTCAAGTAAAGGTTATGATTGAGAGTTGGTTTGATGCTATAAGCAAGAAATCTATTAATCGCATAATAAGTTAAAAATGAGGTTGGTAGGCTGTGATAATTTTCTTGCTTGTTTTTCATATCTAACTCACTTTCTCAGGCACCAATTGACTTTTCGAGTATCCTTGCCATAACCATGGCTTAAATATGTTAATTAATATTCGGAATGTATCTTTTTAACGAATTGTCCTTTTAAAAACTGTTAAAACAAGAAAGCCACCAAACTCGTACATTTACTGAATTTTTTTTAACACATTTTGTACATTTACTGATTAATAACAGTTAATTTTTCGGTAAATTATAAATAAAGAAAATAAACAATTTTCCCCAGTTGCCGTAAATCAATTCCTCAAAAATGGCTGGAAGCATGTGAGTTGTGAGAATGTGGAAACCAGTTATTTGGCGTTAAAGATTGTGCAGCTACAGTACTGACCTATAAATACATTTGCACTTCATTTTTGTTCTTAGATTGCATTAGGATTTCCCTGTGAAGCTGTTACCTGAGGTAAATTTATAATATATGTGTACTTTTCAAGTTCCAAGTATCACCATTTAGGAAAAGGATGAGCCAATGCCATAAAGTAACTTCTTTATTGAAAAAGCAAATGCGCCATGTCAATATATACCTTGTAGGTTTGATCGCGCTCTCTTCAAGTGTTATTGGAAAGTGATATACTCCACGTTTAACTTGAATTTTGTTTTTCGTTTTTGTAAATATAAAGCTTGCAGTTTTATATTTATATTAATTTAAAAATATCTATTTAAATTAATCTGCAATGCAACAGTTTGTCAGGAATGAATGTCAAAATAATATCTTTGCTGATTTCTTTGTCTTGTTTTATACAGATATTCATTTTATGTATAATAAGTTTTTTTTTATTGAGTGGTCCATAATGTTCATAGTATAATGTTACTTGTATGGGTTAAAATATTTTTGACACTCACAGCTGTCTTCGGCCATTTCTACACAAAACGACAAAAAAAAAAAGCTTTTGGCATTATAGAAATTATTCAAATGAAGCTTAAAGGCCAATTTGTAAAGGCTGCAGTTACATAATTACTTAACAAAAGAGTGATTAAAATTTACTTCTCAAAGGTGTCCTCTTTGTGCTTAGGATTTTAACGTGGGAGTTGATGAAAATCTGCTCACTTCTGGGCAGTTGCCTAAAAGTTCAAGATTGTCCAACTCTTTAGTGATCCTGTATGGCTCTTGTTTGCCAAAACTAAAATGTTGGTTTAAATCATAAATATTAAAATTAATTTATTATTCTAAACAAGCTGCTTGATTGGAGGACAAACCTTGCCAGCTACACTAACTTAGCTTTGAGATCATTTTTAACGATGACATTTATTGTAAAATATTGTCTCTAAATACTGTAGAGAAGTTCTTTCACACCTATGGTTTAGTTCATTTGGTCCGGACTAACAACAACAACTGAACTAATCAAATCGCACCACGTACTTTAAATGTTAAGGCCCTGGGCAAATAGGTTATTAAAATAAGCATTGATGGGCTAATTGTGTAAAACATTATTGACAGAACAAAAAGCGGACTTAATTTGTATGATTTTGCTGCAAACTTGGATATGGTGCACTATGAGATTCAACTAATCCTTTTGCTCCTTTTAACGCTCATAAAGTTGATAGGCCTAGACGAGAACGTTACTGTGTGAAAGTTGTGCCACACAAAAAACAAACAAACAAAACAGTATAAACACAACAAAACCTGAGCTGTTTCTGTTCATGACAGTGAAATCAGTCAACGACTGCTTCTACACAATCAAGAAGGGAATTCTAAAACTCCCAATATTTTCTAAAAAGCTAAAGCACATTGTTTATTGCGTTTATTGTTTGGTAACAAAAGATGGCATTCAAATTTTGTCTTATATTGTAAAAGAACAGTTAATGGTTCTATTTTTAATTAATAGTTATATTTTGTTTCATCTAGTGAAGGCAGTAAGTATTACTTACAAAATGTTTATTTGTTTTTCTCCTAAAGCCTAGTTTTGCAATGATAATTAGATTATCAAAAATGTTTTGAACCTAATAATTGTAATTGAATCGAATCAGGAGTTATCCAATGATCTCCAGGCCTAGTGTTGTTGTTGTCGTCGTCGTCGTTAATGATTTAATCCTACCTCTGCCATGATGCTAAGTAGAGTTGCTCGATTATGGGATAAATTATAATTGTGTTTATTTTGGTAATAATGAATAGAATAAACAATAAATCGTCATTCTATGTCTTTAATGAATTTATTTTCTACAATTTACTGACTTGATCTAATTTCCACCTAAATGATTTCTCAAATAGTTTCTTAAAAACCTTTTTTTCCTGTCATATTTTGTTAATTAAGTCTTTTAAGTGAAAACACGTTTAGATATTGTAAAAAGTATTTTTATTTAATTTAAAGACAAGAAAGTTGTTTTTGTTATAAAACATGTAGATTACACATCATCCTTGTGGTAGACTTATACTTTGGTCTTGGCTAAAATATTTATTGCACTTTTTCAGATTCAGCTGAAGAGCTTTTGCTCTTGGTCTAAACACACTAGCGTTAGCAGCTAGCACTAACAACAGCAGCGCTATCGGCTCTTTCAAGCAGCACAAACTTGTAATATTTGGAGAGAGAAGGTTATCTGAGCCAGAAGGATTTGTGTGAACATGGTCAAGGAAACATCTGGCTAGAGCTGTTGCTGAATGGTCTAGATTAGAGAGTTTTATTTATGGAGGGGTCATCTCCAGTGTTTATTACACATTATCGTGCAAAGTAAGCTTTAACTTAACAGGAATTCTAGATGCATCTATTTGCTGATAAAATGGGAATCCTGGAATTGCCATGATCTATAGAGATGCAAGAACTGTCTTCAGTTGTGCGTTAGTGTTCATGCACAGGCATAAAGTTAATAATAAACACAATAACAGTTTGTTTGTGATTATATAGTTTTTTTTAATCGTTAAAGGGTCAATCGATCAAAATTCAAATAATTATACAGCCCAAATGCGGAGTCAGGTAATGCAAAATAATCATTAAAAATAATTTTGATTTCTCAATTTGATTATTGATGTTTCTGTAAAAATGAAGAGCTTTTATTTTTAACTTTACCATGTGACTATCCAGAACGTGCTAAGTTTAGTTTGTAAGAAAAATAAATTTTATGTCTTTTGTAATAATAATGTTTTAAGTTTTGTCATTTTGAGACGCAAATGATTGGCTCTGGTATAAGGGTATGTAAATGATAAGTTCGTTAAAATCCATCTTGTTGATCTAGAGTTTATTTTCTTTATACAGAAAAAAATAATACTTGTCAAGTATTTCATGCCTGTGCATCTTAGAGTAGAGTCTTTGATCAAATTTCCTAAAGTCCGGCCAATTATTCTCCATCCTCTGTCTTCCAACCCAACACTGGTTTTAAAAGAGGTCCTCTAAAACAAATATTCTTAAATAACTCTACAGTGAACCTTAAATAAATGGAAATTTTCAGGAAGTGCATCATGAGAATATTCACTAATTGGTGTGAATAGAGCGCTTCAGTGCTTTCCAAGTGCTGCATTCTCTTATCTACCAATTTGACTCTTACTGATCTGAAGGCCAGCATGCTACATGTGTGTGCGTCAGTGTACGTTTGCACTCTAGTCTGTTTGAGATCACAGTGGGGGATGGGTGGATGTACGTGCATGCGTGTGTGTGCGTGTGTGTGCTCATTTCACTATGTGTGTGTGTGTGTGCTCGTTTCACTATGTGTGTGCGCACGCGTGTGTGTGTGTGTGGAGGGGGTGGCTGCTCGTGACTGTTCTTACAGCACAAGTTATTCTTTGTGCCCACGTGGAAAGCAGAGGCTTTACTTTCTGTCTGTCGTCCTGTTGCTAGGGGGCACTCCAGGTGGATCTTCTGGCAGATATAGGGTTAATGACGTCCATTTTGTTAGGTAACACCCTCGTGGCCTGATCTGTCTGTGGTGTTAAAATGGCAGGGCTTAACCCTTGATATGCAGGACTGAAGCCGGCAGGGGCACCTTGTGACTCAACCATCTTGGCAGCCACTTTGTCTTTGTTGGATGACGAGACGTTCTAGCTGTGAGAGCTCCAGAGAAACATCTGTAGTGCGTTAGAAGTTTGTTTTGTAGTGCTGTACCTCTGATTGGTTTCAGAAATGGGTTTGTGTCATCCAGGAAGTGCTTCTGAGCTGTCCCAGAAGGCTCAAGAAACACTCCGACTGGGACTCTGTCGTCCAGAGCTGGCTGGTAATAGGGGAATCTTATATGGAATTTGGTGTATTTGAAGCGTTTTTAAGACTTAAAGATGGCCCTCCCAAAACGGAAAATGTATTAATCCTCTACTTTCCACTAATTTTTTCCAAAACCTGCAAGTGTTTACCAACTCTACATCTGATCATTCTTTAAAACTACATTTTTGTTACAAAAATGGATTGCTGTTAGTTGAGGGATAGGATTCATTGGCTCAGCATTTTTCACATGTTTTGTAAGTATGTGAAGCCCTCCTCATTTAACACATTTATCTAGACACTTTTAATACGATCAAACTGTTTTTATATTCTTGTAAAAATGAGTTTGAAACCGATTTGAAGCAGCTTCTATGAAACTGCAGGAGGTTTCTTCAAATTTACTAGATTTATTAACCCATAAAATCCCACAGTGACAGGTGTTACCAGTCAGTCATTTAAGTGTTTTGGAAAGTTTCTTCTTTAAGCTCTATTCTGTATTTTACATTTTTAGCACTCAACTTTAGCGAACATTCTTTGTCTTAAGATTAATAAATATATCACAGATCTAACTTGATCGGATATCCCCTTTAACTAATGCCACTTAATTAACAAAAAATTATGAAAAAGAAGAGAAAAGATTATGTCGAAGCACATTTAGATCTTGTAAAAACCAAATGTAAATTTACTTTATTTCAACATGTGGATTAAATAAGTCAGACATTTAACGACCAGAAAGTTGTTTTTATTTTAAACCATGAATCTTCTCTATGGTAAATTTACATTTTTGTCTTGACACTTTTTTTCCACTGAAGAGATTTCGCTATCTATCAGAAGGTGCTAGTGCAGCACAAACTTGTAATATTTCAATAGAAAAATTCCTCTGAGCCAGAAGGATTTGTGTGGATCCCATGGTGACGCTGGTGTTACCAGCCGTTTAAGGGTTTTGGGAAGTTCCTTCTTTTAGCTCTATTCTTTATTTTAATTTTAGCCCTCTGAAGAAAACATGTTTATATGTATTTTAAATATATATTTTAGGAAAATGAGGTGTGTGTTCTTTAGTTTTTTTTATTATTTGCTTAAGCAGACTGGCATATATTTATAAATTATAGATAACACGTAAGGGTACTGTAAAGGTTTGAGTAGTGCTGTAGTTTCTAAGGGTTTAGTTGAATTGGTTTTAACATGATATTACTGTTAAAAAAAGAAGGTCATGCAGTTCTGATGGGTTCAGGGTGCATTCACCTCTCATTCTTGTGTTCATATTTCAACCATGATCAATAACATGTACTCTATTATCTTTTATTTTATCACCACTTTAGTTGAGAGGTCAAGTCATGATAATTTAATGCTTAGTTAATGGTGATTATTATTTTTGATGTCACATGACTGGCATTCAATGAAAAAAACAAAATGTATATCCAAGATTATATTTATTTGATATGGGTCTGTCAATGCTTGCATAAGGGACACTCAATTGAATAGGTAAACTACTCTTCAAGGCACAAAACAAACTTTGTACATGGATTGTTAATATGTTTTACACACGATCATGTGTAATAACACAAATCACAAGATGGGCAGATTGGTTAACACATTTATTAATTACTTTGTTATGAAGGAAACATTCAACCCATGATAGTTCCTCATGAGCAGTCAGTGCATTAGCTGTTGATTCAATAATGAAAAAAGTGCATTAATTTATGATCGTTTGTACCCTTCCAAAAAAGAAAATGATCATCCTGATAAAAATGAAAATACAAAAAAAAACTGACACTGAATTCTAAACATTGAAATGCAAAGTTTGTTATAAATTAATAAAATACAAGCAAATATATAAGTTTTTTTTCTTTTTATAATGATATTCTATGTGTAGCTTTAATGTACAATATTTTCCCGAAATTCTTCCATGGGATTAGCTTTGGATTGAAATGAAAACCGAGCTCTCTAGCAAATATTCTTTAAAATAGTAAGCGTCAAATGTTCATGGCTAAAGCTATAAGACCAGTCAAGAGTTTAAAGTTGTTCTCTAAAGACAGAAAAGAAAGTGTAGAGTGCTAGTAAAAGTAGAAAGAGTATCTTTCACACACTCGCATGACTTCATTAGGAATACCCAATATTGGTGTATAAATTGGATTTTTTTCTTGCTTGAAGGTATACTTAAACACACAAACTCTTTTACTAAAGAATGTTTGCCGGTATCTATGGCATGTCACCAAAATATAATTATAAAAACAAAATTATTGGTGTTAATTAATTCTGTGTTCCAAAAGTTCCCTGGTTTTGCTGTAATTGAATGATTTTTTTTAATTTGCATATTGTTACTTCAACTCTGTTTTATCAAGTGACATGATTCGAATTCACAGGCCAGATTTGACTACGTAAATGATGAGCAACAAGTGTCTTGTATGCGTTGTTCTTCGCACTAGTCACTTGCTTGTTCATTACTCATTACTCTAGAGGAAGTACCTGATTGGTTTGCGCAGCTGCGAATGTCTGAGAAAGTTCTAATGTTTTCACTTCTACCAAACGCTTACATGAAACTACAATATTCGCACCACAGAAACCAAGTTATCCTTTACCCTTTGTCAGCTGTAAAAACTGCCACTTTAAAAAAAATTTGAGTGAAATGGGTGTATAGGATGTTTCGTTTTTTTTTCTCTGCTGATGTCAAATCTTTATTTATTTATTTATATTTTTTGTCACAAAATGAATGCAATATCTTTCTCCAAAGTAAAAGTTGGACAAACCAGACCATTACTTCTGTTTTGTTATTGCCTTTTTTTGTCACAGCTATGCAAAAATGTATTATAATTAGATTTTTTTTGTAAAATGTGAATTCCTCTTTTGCTTGCAGACAATTGTAAATACATAATCATAAAATATACATAGTTTGTAGAAAAAAAAACATAGCACAAATTTTATGGATGTAAGAGCTAAACCAATCAGGGAAGTTCATATCAGGAAGCTTAGCAGATGAGGACATCTCAATGCAGCAGCATCAGGTCTCTGCAGTCTAGAACACATCAGATTGACAGAAATTTGTCTGTGGGAAAACAGGGTTGAAAGTGGCAGATTCAAGACCTGCCCATGAGGCTGTTTGACTGACATGACAAACAACCAATCACATAACATCGTGTCTCACAGCGAGAAAATGTCACCACGTCAACTGATTGACATGAAACAGGTTAGCCATGGAAATAAAAGTCACATAAAGTGAGATAAAACAAAGTTACAAGAATAGAACAGCAATCTTCTGTAATCGATCCGAGGGGACACGCAGCAAGTAAAATTATCTTTTCAATATCGTAAGGCAGAACTTAGTTGTCAAATGGAACAAAGACAAGTACAATGCCTGCTTTTTTGGGAAATCTGGACAAATGAAACCAATCAGATTACAACTTTAGGATTCTTGAAGAGTCTGCTATAAAAAGCACCAAACCCATCAGACCTGTAGCCAACGGTCGGTGGAGGTGATATCAGTGGCTGAGACTAGCAACATCTCTCGATCATTTGAGAGCTTTTTTTTTTATACAAATGACGAAATATTGGTAAATAGATCTTAGAATGCATGTATGTATTAATTAAATTTCAAATAAATCATCTAAGTTTTGTTTTTATTGATTGTTGTATTTATTGATTAACTGCAAAATGTTTTTAAAGTCAGTTTTCCAACCCATTTTGTCACTTCTATTAAAGTTATTCTTTTAATTCTAAACGGCTAAAAAGCAGTGTTTTAAAGCAGCGTAAATTGGGTGACTGTCCCATCTCTCTCAGGCTGGTGTGTTGCCTGTATTGTGGGGCAGCTGAATGTATGAATCCAGTCTGGCTCGTATCGCCACCATGCTGTGTTGTTGTATGGCACTGCCGATGCCTCTTATTGTCTTGCTGGGCCTGCACCCTCGGGGCGGTCATTACATCAGACGACTCTGCTTCATCTGGCCCCTTGAGGACCGCCACCACACTCCATCTGCACCACGACATGAACAGACATGTTTTTCTCTTAGTCTGAGACAATCCAGTACACCATCAAAGAGCTCTGAACACGTTATTGAAAGCCGTTGTCCGATTACAGCCTTTTTCACATCATAATTATTGGTAAGCAAAGAGAACTGAATCATGTGCATTAAACGATGTCCTGATCTCAATCTTGCTAATGCTTGTCCAAATAATCCCCCAATTGAATACGCTTCCCTGTTTGTGTACTTATGCAGGCTTTTTGTATATGTTTTATGTTGAGAAGTGATGCATACATCTCATGTCTTTGGATTCCCATGAGCCTTTGCAAGCCACGTGTCTGCAGCTTCAGAGGTGAGCATCCATTTCCTAACCAGAGCAAGTGATGCGTGTAGCCACTCATTCAGCTGATGACATGGCAGTGGTGTTTTCAGTAATATTCCACTTTGAACTTGAATTATGGTTGAAGACACTTGTGAAACTACATTTTTCTTTAAAAGAAGGCCTGCATTTAATGCGATAATTTTTTTTTGTGACTCCGCAAAGATTGAGTTAATGAGCTAACGATTTTCTTGTTGATAGACATGTGATTGTGCAATAGACTCGGCTGGCTGCATTTTTAACTGTCAAAAGACATTGACAGGTTTGGTGACCTATTTTTTAAGAGCTCTGTCCAGCATTCATTTGGGATAAAAACTGCAACCCCAAAAGTATTCTGCGGAATAGTTGCACAGATGGCTTGAGAGTGGGACAGAGCAGTCGTCATAAATTGATTCTCAGCAAGCAAAAAGAGAACAGGCCTGAATTTAAAAGTCCTCTCTCAAATATTGGAAGATAAAGTACATCCAACAAGCAATTAAATTAAGTAGGGATGGGTTATATTTTATTCCCAACAATTTCTTGGTTTTCTGACCAAGAATACTTCATGAAATTTTGGGAGCTATTTATTCTCGTTAGCTGGGGCCTCTCACAGATGTAAAAAGCAAACACCCCAAATTCTGCTCATGTGATCTAGAATAACTTTTGTGGCTACTTCACATCAATCGTAATAAAAACATGACACCTTGAAAAAGTAAAAAACATTGAGTGCATTTACATGCGCTTTAATAAACGTGTTATACTCAATAAGTAACCATATGTATGTAGAGTGCAGGAGTTCCTAGTGCAGCAAAATAACAGCGTTTTTTACGCGTTAGTTGATCTAATGATCATTTTGTTGTCAATCTAGAAAATGTATGAGTATAGCCTTTCTGTTAATTTTCATTTTGACAAATTCCTTTTCTTGTCTAATTTAATCCTTTTTGCAATAAAAGCAAATAAATTAGTACTTTTCTTCAGAGAAATTTAGCAAAAACTGATGAGCTTTCATTGGATTCCACAGTTAGGATGTATTAGTGAGCATTTACATTTTCAACTTAAAAGGCACTGTGAAACATTAGAGTTTAAAGTTTTAGTTATATATCATTTTAGAACCTCGTGAAACTGACTTAAGTAAATCCTTCCCAGATACTTGACGCGTTGCTCATACTTTGTGAGAATGTGACTAATACTATAGCCATAGATTCTGTTGTAGATTTTCATTTGCCTAAGTGTTTTTCTTTGTAAAAATTGTTTTGTTTGAGCAGATTCAATAACAGTAATATTATTACTTTAATGTACTTTGCCAAACCTATATCATATATTTTTAGATATTAGATGGCAGATGACCCTGGATTATTATCAGGCGATCAGAATCTAGTTTACTTTTTGATGGCAAAGCAGCGCTCACTATAAGGTAATAACGGTATCTTTCATGAGCGAAAAATCTGGGTTTGTCCAAAACTGTTGCTGCTTGTATCTGTGTTGAATGAGCAAAAATAAGTCTGGCAATTTAGATGCACGTTATTACAGTTTCTCAACTTGACCGGTGTTTTCAAAAACCGGGTCTCACTGAAATGCCCTGTATGTGTGGATGCATAGCGTAACCAAGTAAAATAACATTGATTTTTAAAATAACCAAGTATGTGTGAACAGGAACTGAATCAACTCGACTTATTTCACCTACATGTTCAGAGGTGAGGGAATTTGCACAAGCCTTTTTGCAGGAAGAGATGTGAAGAATTAAATCCTCTAATAACCTTCTCATCTTGGATGTCTAGAGACTTAAACTCAGCAGCAGTTAGATTTGCATAGTATTTGCAATAAACACAGATTCGGATCCAGGATCAGGAATTTGTTCATCAATGCAGCATCCAATTTGAAACAATCATTTGTTCATTCTAAATGCTTGTATTGGACCAGATACCAATCCAGAATATCAGATGGGTGAATCCCTACTACAAGTGTGATGTATATCTTGATTTATTTTTTAAAGAACATTTTGACTCCTTGAGTTAACCTGTGCACTTGGTGTGGGCTCTTTTTATTGAAAATATGAGCACGAATGCCAAGAGTTTGGTTTAACTATAATTTTGATATTGTCCAGATCAGAAGAGTAAACACCAGAATCTATAAAAACCTGTATTAAATCTGCTGCCGTTCTGGCCTACCAAGTTTTTTTTAGGTTTTGACTTTTAAATTGCTTCAATTCAGATCATCATTGTACATTCAGATGCTTCGAGAATGAAACATAACAGTAGATCATGTATTAAAAATGAAACCATTAGGAGGATTGAACTGATCATAAAGACCAACTCCGCTCCTGTGTCAAGTCGTTCAGTTTATTGACTGCTGAGGCCACTGTGGCGGTGGTTATTTAGCGAGCAACAAAGAGGCGGACACTTCCTCCTCATCTCTGAAAGACTTGTGTTTTGGAATGCATGCGGCCCTTCCCCCACTGGCAAAACTCCTGCGTTTGTGTGGCCGCGTTCACTCGCTGCCAGTCACGCTCTCAAGGGGTTAAAAACCTGCTTCCACCAACCGGTTCAAACTGGTTTTAAGGGGAAATGCTTTATGTGTCCCATGGAATCTTGGGAAGGGTCATGTGGAGCCCCAGTGATGTCATGGCAGAGGAGAACAGGCCTCGGTGTTGAGTCAGCTGTCTTGCTATCTGATGGCTGATATCATATAAGGGACAGGTAAATGGACACGTCTTGTTTGTGCCTAGACTCTCCCAATTGGTGGATCTGCTTCCTGTGAAGCGGCCATTGTGGTTTGCATGTGTGTCAAACTCACTATTCAAGATTCAGCTAAATTTGATAGTCTTTCCTGTTTGTGGGTTTGGTGAAATTCCAACTTCTTGTGATAAAACCCTGCCGTTTGTGAGAACATTTTCTGCACAGGTACAAGCACAAGGTAGTTTGGGGGCCTGAAAAACATTCTTCTAATTGCATCGAACAGGTTTTTTGCCTTCAAACAAAACTCGGATGAAGCGACTTTATTCTTTAGCATATCGCCGTTTCCTGGCATTGGATTATTTTTCCCATCCCGACTCGTATGCAATTGATGATCAGCCAATCAGAACAATTAGTTCTTTGGTGTAACGTTGAGAAGTTATTACTAAAGACACTTGTTATTACTAAAGACACTTTCAGGTTCAAGACTTTGGAGAGGTTGTTGTGATAGCTCACCAGAGGTATACAGAGTACTTGAAAACATGCTTGAGTAAAAGTAAATTTTTTTAAAAAGGAAAAAGGTTGCACATCACCAAATACAGAAAGACTTGAAGTCTTAAAGTATCTTTTTTTAAAAGTATTTTATCAGCTAATTGAGTGGGACACTTGCAAGAGGAGCATGCTGTGTTTTTTTAACCTTGGTTATATATAAACACTGTTCATTAATTGAGGAAATGGCTTTAAAATGTGGCGCAGTGGGTAGCACGGTCGTCTCACAGCAAGAAGATCGCTGGTTCTAAACAAATCATTACTTTGGTTTTGTGCTTTGGTATTTTGGCATTATCTTGTGATGTAATTTGCTTAGCATCTGTAGCAATCTTTACCAGTCCAATTGGTCACATTGGGTATAATTGTAACCTATGATGAATTTTTTTTGGTGGTTTCTATTAATCTTCTTAATGATCAGAGCTTATGATCCTTACCAACCAGGCAATGTTTTTCTCAAGGTGAGAAGATGTCGGAGGAGGCTGGCCGTCAGACACGCAGTCAGAAGCGGGCGCTGGAGCGAGATGCCCCCGCTTCAGAGGCTGACGTGAAGAGGGTCAAGCTGGAGAGGGGAGAACCTGGAGCTGTCGATGGACACAAGACCAAAAACGAACAGGCCAATAAGGTGGCGGGCATCCTCCGTGCCGGGGAGATGAAGGCCACTATTAAGGTGGAGGTACAGACCAGCGATGAGCCTGTGGATATGAGCACTTCTAAGAGGTTAGTCATTGTATTGACCTGTGAAATTTGTAAATTAGCTTTTTCTTGACCATGTTTTGTTCACTGTAGTGTTTGTGTTGCGTACTTAACCCCAGACTGCTGCACTGAGACTGAATCTCTGGCATCTGATAAGGGCAAAGTAAACAAGAGTAAAGTGAATTCAGAGGAGGTTTAAAGCTTTTTCACCAAACATAAATTTGTTTTTGAACACATTTTTTATGTAATTAACAAACAAACTATAATATAAAGAGTTGTCTTAATTGAATAATCAACTTATGAGTAACTTACTAAACAAAACTATAATTCAGACTTAATGAGGTGTGGATTATTTAAACAATTAAAACACTTTCAATCAACTAATAGAAACAATGTTAGCATTTCTACATAACTAAATTCCACAGAAAATAATAATAATTAATAAACATCTTTAAAAACATTGTTACTGTATGCTAACATTTTTAGCATAAATCTATGGTGTTTTACATGCAATTAATTAGCTTCTTTGCTAGCTATATTTTTTTATCATGATATCTAATACGAGTTTACATGCGTTTTAAAGAAAATGGTGACTGATTGCATTTGAGCTCATCATCTGGGACAAAAGTATATTTGTAGATTGTTGGATTGCTTATTGTTGCAGTTCATCTTGGAATTTGCGTGCGTGTGTTCATGGTAAAGGTTCCCTGATTTGGATTTCAGAGACTTTTTGATCCACTGCAGTGTGTGCTGCTTATGTGGGAGATGAGCATCATAGTCTTCTGCCAAGTGTCTGTGTGTGTCTTCTTAAAGGCTATGCCAAAATTTGCTTGTAATTTTCAGTGCAGAATCAAAAATATTCAGCTGAAACATACTGATGCAAAACTCTTTTTAAATCCGTCGACCCAAACACTTTTTTTGCATCGTTCAATACATTCCAAACAGAGTAGAGACAGACTATCTTGAGAGATCAGATGTTCCTCCTCATACAAGAAATTTTGGGACACTTGTTTGTTATTGCAGTCATGACATGTGGCTGGTCTCGTAATGCTTCGTTTCACTGAAGTCACTGACCCATGGACTGGTCACATTGGCTTTCGAGGGTCTCCGTATTGTCGTCCAACAGGCAGCATGCTTTCAAAATATATACTGTACATCCTGGAGGGCAGGAGCCATGCACATTTTTCGTTCAACCACCATGAAACACACCTTTCACACTAATTAGGGTCCTCTCTTATTGTCTGAAGCTAGAGTAGTATGCATACTAGAGCAGGGTTGCAACTAATATTTGCTGGGATGCAGCCTTCCAGGACCGCATATGGGGAATCCTGCTGTGCATGATCAATTAAATCCTCAAATGTTAAAACTTTGTTTAAAATGAGATTAGTAAGCTCATGTTCACCTTCCAAATGTAAACCGTTGTAGTTGGGGGAACCTAACGCACTGTCACAGGTTAAAGATGAATCTGAAATCACAGCGCATCCCTCTAAGCTTTCGATGACCTATTGTCGCATACAATTCCATTCAAGTGATCGGTATATTTTTTCAGAACGTTACCTCTGTTGGCTGATCTCTTTTATCCTGTATGTGTATCTACTGAACAGACAGTCAGCCTCAATTAACCAAAATGATAGATATAAAATTATATTCTATTTCCAACATCAAACACAATTTATCTATAATTTCAAAACGTGACAGGGTTTCAGTTATGCAGCATTTAGTACGACTCAGAAAAATGAGTGAACTTGTGATGTTAACTACTTTGTGGGAAGTTACTGTTACGGTTTTTCCAATCATACGCTTGGGACAATTCTGAGCTGCATGTACAGATGAGCTTGCATACTTTATTTGAATTTGATCTTTCAGGTGTACAAAACAACCACTTAAACCAGCAAAGACACCACAGCATCACTTTGAGTGTATTTTTAAAACAAGATAGTCAAAAGCATTCATTGTCAATGTTATTGAGACATACTGTTGTCATCTTAAACTTTTTTTGGTCCTCAACTCAATCGTTTCTTATTTTCCGTCAGCAAATGGTCTTAAACCCTTCTTTCAAACGTGGCTGGACTGGATTTGTTTGTGACTCCGATTAGTGTAAACAATAAACATGAACAGAGTGGCGCTCGTGATAAAGGACAAAGAAGGTGGCCCGGTGCCATGCGGGTGGGGGAGGGGCAGAAAGTTGAGTTGAAAGATGTCACACTCTACAAACACTAAAGTCATGAGCTCAACTCTCCCAGTGACCACATTCAAGCTTGCGCTTCCACAGCTCGTCAGTTTTCCCTCGAGTGGGACTCTGCTGCCATTAAAAACATATCTGCAGCCATCCTGAAGCTTCTCCCTCACACCTGAACCCTGACTGACTTTGCAAAACGAGGCCTATGTCACAAACTGGTTTGAGCCGGCCGTTGTCATGGTTTCCACGCTGGCAGGAACAGTTAAAGAAAAGGGAGGGTGTGAGTCATGTGACCCTGGGGAAATTCTTGCATCATGTGATCTAATCGTTGCTGGTAAATAGACAGGAAGTGATGTACAGTCAGTTACAAGTCCTGGGCTGTGCATGTCAGGGGAGGAACTTCCTCTCAGAACTTGCGTGGGGTTCAGACTGGCTCCAGTAAAGTTTGGTTTTGATAGACTGTTTTGTTTGATGTTTTCAGGGAACAAGTTAATAAAGAGGACCTGATTATTTTTAACAGCCTACTTGTTTTAGAATTAAATGAGTCTTAATGTGCAGGTTTTTGCTGGTGGGTATAGACACAATCAGCTTGGAGCTGCAGTTTAGTGGAAGATGAAAGAGAACTTTAGGGAATGACATCATTTATGTGCAAGCATATTTATTGCAGATAAACTTCCAATAATCACGTAACCATCTAACTAAGTTAGGCATCAGGTTGCATTTGAATATCTTCACCAGCTTCTAGAGAGCCTTCTTTTTTGTCTTCAGGGTTACAGCGAGTGCTTAAATTGGTAAGTTGGTATTTTTTTAAATAAAAGATGTAGCGCTTGGGATATAATGGGCTGGGTGATACGGCCCAAAAAAAATCACTATAAATTATTTCCTATAAGTCGATATCAATAATTATCACAATATTTATATTTCTGGTATGTACAAATAAAAGCAAGTTTTTACTCAGGAGGGATAGTTATACCAACCTTGAATAGAAACGGTGGTTTACAGCTCTTTTTTTCCCCAAAACAGGGTAAAAATTGTCTTAAAATGAACAGTTTAATATTGTTGCATCAGATAAATTATTACAAAAAGGTACTCTTAATTCTCTTAAATTCTAATTTTAGACATTGAGTAACTCTTTATTACATTACATTAATTATTATAGGAGTTAATTATGTTGAATTAATATAGAAAAAGGTTCAAATCGTTATTATCTTTCCACGCTTACTTATGTTATGTAATAATAAATAATTAGCATGCACTAATAATTCAGCATGCAATCAATTGCTAGAAAAAAATTTTGTGCATGTTTTTTGCACAAAAAAAAAAAAAAGACAACCTTTTCTGAAAACTCTAGTATCTTGAGTCTGAAGTTGGCTTGGGCTTAAACTTTCTGGACCATCAGGCGTAAAGGAAAAGGTTCCGCTACTAGTTCTGTGAATTTTGTAGTTTAGCAGATACTCTAAACATTAAGTTAAGTGTATGGTTTTTGACAACTCTATTGCATTTTTAAAAGAGGATCTTAACTGTAGCTAAAGATAAAATGATTTAGGTAATGATGAACTGGCTCCAGAACGTCCTGTTCCTCATTATCTGAGAGGTTCTTACTGTGTAACCAGATGCATCAGGGACTTGTGATCTGGATTCATTTCCATTTACTTGGAAAAAGATGTTGTAATTTATGTACGTGTTGTTTATTTAATCTTGAACTGGTAATTGTAAGGTAACGTGGTAATTGTAGCATGTAATTGATTTTTGGGGTTTGTGCTCATGTGAATTGTTCAAAACAAATCTTTGTACACAATTGAATCGCTTGTGTGAAAAAAATGTTTCCAACAAGTGATCAAACAGTGAGTCCCAAAGGTTTCACGGTTGAGGAGGTCTCGAAATCAAGACGCTGCTGGATGATCTCAATGGTTGAAATAAGTTACCTAAGGTTTTGAATAGATTGGTATGATGTATTGCTCACGATATTGAAGGCATGTATTAAAATGAGGACATCATCCATCTGAACATGAATGGGAGGAGATTGAAAGGCACAAACATTTGGAAAGTGTTGGAATTGGAGAAATACGTGGAAGCCTTTAGGGAAGGAAGGTCTTTACACACTAAATGCAGATCATTTAGATTTACGTGAATGTTCAAAGGGATTTTCTTCATGTCTGTTGATGTAGTTACACTCCTTGCCCTTGGGTGGGGCTCACAGGTAGTGATGTGCTGTTCGTGAAAAGAAAGAATCTTCAAAATGACTCATGTGGAACAACTCTTTATGGGGAGGGAATTGTTTTCTTTGGTGCGTGCAGATTAAACTGTTGATGACTACAAGGCAAGTGAATTAATTATCTGTCTTATAACTGTTAGCAAGTTTTTATTCTAATATGAACAATATAAATGAATCGTTCAAATGAATCATTCTTTTAAATGAACAAGACTCAAAAGAACAAATGTCCAAACTGAATGAAACATCCCATCAGTACTCAGGAGACATCATCCACAAGCGCGACTGTTTTATAATCTTTGTGGGTTTTGTCGAACAACCCTGGATACGATTCTCTTATGTGCTTGATGTAGGCTTATTGAAATGTTAGCTGCGGCAAAACTTTAGATTAAATACTGAGGTTATTTTCCATGAATTAGCTATTAAAATATTACTTGGCTAGATAAATGTAGCTTGTTTGAAATGGATTTGGTTCATAGTACTTTGCAGCAAACATGCAGAAGCAGTTTCCCATCTATTCCATTTTTTTTGGTATAATTAATTAATTTATATATATATATATATATATATATATGAATCTTAAACAATTTGAATACAATATTTAACTTTTTTGTTCATTCTACTTTATTTAAAAAAATTACTTGCTTTAATTGTTCAGGGAGTGTCCTACATTTAAGAAATGTAAGAAAATTATAAAATATCTTTTTTACAGTAACAGCATGTTTGCATCTTATTTTATGTTGATGGCTTGTCTATAAACAGCATAACTAACAATATAATAAATCGTTTTTAGGAAGAATCTGCTTTATCCATTGAGTCTGAGAAAATTACCACTAGTCTCCATGCTACAGTATAAATACTGTAAGCAAAGTTTCATTGTTTAAAATATGTGAATGTAGAAATTGTTCACCTGTAAAAATTGCTCATGATAAATGTTACTGTTATTGTTCCCTGTACTGTAAAATCACACCCATGGGATTAATACCATTCTATTTGGTTCTTCAAATCCTACAAATGGAGATTTTATATTTAACATTTTTTGATGGATGAAAGTTTCGTTGTAAATCTTTGTATGTTATGTTTCTACTAATGAGAAACTACTGAAAATAAAGTTGAAGTTAGTTAGGTCGCTGTAACTTTCATTACTGGGGCAGAAAGACAGCGCAGTGGTTAAAGTTGTAAGAAGCAGTGTTGTTTTCGACGATAACGTAATAATTATGTTGACTGTAACGAGGTGTTGACGAGATAAATATGTTTCTGTTAGGAAAAAACTTGACAACGCGAAAACATTTTTTTTTTATTTATGAGCCAAAAGTAAACAAAAATGTGAATGAAGAATGAAAGAATAAAGCCACAATTGGTGAAGAAAGAATGTTTTTATTCCTCGGTTTTTTTTTGTAAGGAATATAGCTTTCATTTTGTTAACACTTTATTTTGCATAATCCTTAAATCATACAAATGCATCACTGTTTATTAATGAAAAGCCTACCATCAATCTCACAATGTGAGCATTAATTCCTAATTTACATTTAAATACACAATTTCCAATAGTTAAAAGGTTCAACTAACTTGTAATCAACTAAATATGAATAAACTTTATATTTCTGTGAATAAAGCTAGACTAAAACATTTTCGTCAAAAAGACTAAGACTAAAGCTTAAGTGGCTGCCAAAAGCAACACTAAGTTCACTTTATTTATTTCATTATCTAAAATAAATTTATAGATTGTGAGAAACGTCTCAAATAGTTGTGTTCTTAGTTTATCTCTATTTGTGCAAAAAAGAATGTCGATAATGAATTTCTGCCACATCCTTGCCGCCATCTTTTGATTGTAGAATCATACTAGCCCGTCTCCCTTACTGTGCCCTGCACCTTAAAGAGGTGTATTTTTTTTACTCAACTTTGAGTGCAGAAATTTAACCAAGTGTGCCTAAGTAGTCAACACCTTTTCTTTTCGTGTTCGCAAGCCACAGTCGTTATCCATCGCTCTCAAAGCATTTCCTCACAAGCTGATTAATGAGCTGGCGGTAGTGATATGTACGTGATCAGGATCAGATCGATAGCAGATTTCACAACACTTCTTTCCAGCTGTCCTCTAAGCCTTGGCAGTGGCCAGAGCAGGAGCTTAGAGAGTGTCTTTGTTGATATCTGAGCGGGCTGCTTGGAGTGAAAGTTGAGGACAAGAGTGCACACAATAGCCTGGCTGCTGGCCATCCCATCCCCCTTCTCCTCTTCTTCTTCCTCCTCCTCTTCCTCCTCCTCCTCTTCTTCTTCTGTCCCTCAGGAGGCCTTTGGAACTCAGTCCAAGAGTTCTGTCGGGTTGTTGCATTCGGGTATCTTTATGTATGTCTCATCAGTCACTCCACGAAAGGTTTTTTTTTATTATTTCTTTTTTTTTTAAATCTTTTATAACTAGGTAATCACTGAAAGCGTAGTGGGTTTGTTTGTTTTCAAATCAGCGAATGGTGGGCTTTCAAGGACCTCTAGTGGGCAGTGAAGGAACTGTCAGAAAAAAAGAAAGATTTCCCCCACATTGTCAGTGCGCAGACTGCAAAGAAATTGTTAAAACAGTGGCTTCTTCATAATATATATATATATATATATATATATATATATATATATATATATATATATATATGTGTGTATATATATATGTGTATATATGAATTTTTGTTCCAGAACACTATTTTTGGTCAACCGTTGACATTTTCGTGTAGCTGTAAAGATGACTATTAACTAATATTTTGGGGGGGTTTTTCCCTCTGAATCCTCTGTTTTTTTCCCCTCGTCAATTAAAATAAGTGTTTTTGTTGCTTTATTTCACCATAAAATTGGTTCAGACTGGACTATCCAAGAAGGAGCAGTATATGGTAGTTCTATTTTAGGCCCATAGAGGTATCCAATAGAAATACCTATCTCACTCTTAATCCACTCTGTGCTTTTGTGTAGCTGCTTTGAGGCGACTGCTAAAAGGCTCCTTATAAAAACAGTTCGATTGATTGATATGATCAGATGGGAAAGAAAAATGAGCTTTGTAGAGGAGTTTTGGACAGGGCATGATGCCTATTTTTTGTCATCGTTTGTGTCAACAAAATCAACAATACAAAATTATGTTTGCAAATCAAAGAACAATGATGTTTTTTCTGTCTTAATTGAGGATTTACTCTGCTCAGTAATAATTCGATCATTATGAATATTGTGTATATTAAATCAATCAGGTAGTTCTCCATGGATTGAAACTCTTTAAAAGCATGAAGTCTTTCTTGAGACGTAACACTGTTTTTCCGGTCTGTGTTTCAGCGAGATCAAGAAAGAGCGACCTTCGACTCCAGATGATGATGTAATCGTTCTGTCAGACAATGAGCCTTCCAGTCCTTGCATGAATGGCATCAGCTACAGTTTTAAGAAGACCGATACAGAAATGCTTATGGTAAATTCTTGAGAATTCATATAGTTTGGTACTTTTAAGTTTGGTACTAAATAAGTGGCATCTGTTGCTTTCTGCACAGAAAAGCAGCTCGGCCGAACGGACGCACATCATCAAGCAGCTGCAAGAAGAGCTGCGTCTGCAGGAGGCCAAACTTGTTCTGTTGAAGAAGCTCCGGCAGAGCCAGATCCAAAAAGATGTTGTCCAAAAGGTTTGTGGAGGAGTCAAAACATTCAGACAGCTAGACGTACAGGTTCATCATTAAAGCCGGTGTTTATAAACAAAACTTTGCTGACTTGTGTTTCCTAGTCAACCAATTCTGGGGCTGCTCCCCCTCCTCTTGTCAGGGGCAGCATCTCATCCACTAAGGGCCCTCTACAGGTCAGTAACTTATAAACACTATATTGATTCATCCTGAGAAAATGTGCGTAAATGCTTAAACACATTAAAGTCATGGTTAGGGGTGACTGAGTTTGAGAGAACTTTAGTAAGTGCTCAAAAACATAGAAGTGATGTTTAGCTGAGCGGTAGTTTGCGGAAAGACACCTGCACACTCAAAATCACTATGATACGAAATTGATCCTTTCAGGGTTGGCCTTCGTATGCTTGATTTATTTTTTTATTTTTTTAATATGTTGAAGCAAGTTTTATATGTAAAATGCCTAATCCATTCCAAGCCACACAGAAACAACACTAAAAATTGAAAATAACATGAAAAACAAAGAAGGATTCTTCAATGTGCACATTATAAATCTAATAATTAATAATAAAACATTGAAAACTGAATCAAATAAATGAGAAATAACAACCATTATCTTTCCAGTGAGATGATGTGTCCGAGAAGGAGAACCATGTCCATAAAAAAACAACACAAAAAAAAAATATATATATATATTTTTTAACTACACAGTAACAAAAGTTTGCGTGAATAGAGGGATAGAGCTTCTGGGAAAGTGTCATGGGTATGATCTGACCAATAACAGAGCAGGATGCTATGCACGAACAGACAGCAACAGGGCTGGAACTGACCAATAGGAGATCAGAACTGTTGGTGACGTGTTAAAAGCGGTCACGTGATGCTCAGTTTTGTCAGCCGCCCGAATTTCAAATGTCTAATCTAATATGTACGCATACGTATTTCTTGTACACGTTTTTCAAATGTTGCAAATTCACTCACATCATGGAACAAAATATTCTTGGGGTGACCTTTCAAGTCTTGGATTTTTCATAACGTGTAACATTCGTATCTCGAGATGCCACGATGTATATCGAGTTAAATGTTTTGTGGAGTGTAACATCAAACCTTCCTTACTCGATTGAGAGACTTTGAAGTAAACAATAAAACTGAGAAGATTATGTTTTATGTAGTATTGTTGCTTATTTAACAAGCTATTCAAGGATCATTTTATTTAGATTAATTAAATCCAATAGAAGACTTTATTTAGTATGTTCTGGTCTTTATCTTGTCTTCTGTCTCGAACGATCAATGTTTTTTCCCATCTTTATTCTGGTGGAGGAAACGCATGTTTACTCCAGACATCTCTTTCGCGGTAATGTCCTTTAATTTAGCCGTGTTTCTAAATTATAGGTTATAGGTTATAAACTGCATTTGTGCACCTAAGACTGCTTCTCTGCAGCCAGACCCTTCTCACCATTATTGATTCAAAGACATTGTTCACAAAAAATATTGCTTCTTGAAAGGGTAGATTGATAGTCTAAAGGGGTCAAATATTTATCATAAATTATTTAAAAAGGACTTAATATGACACCTTTAAACTGGCTCTAAAAATACGATGTCAGCTCTTATATTGGAAATTGAATATCTGTTCATGACTCTTTTTTGTAAAGCCAGAAAACAGAAGTATTTCTGGTTTTGCTTTTCAGATCTCCAACCGAAACTCAGGAACTCAGGTCATCCCTCCTCCTCTGGTTCGTGGTGGAGCGCAGGTCTCCAAGCATGGCTCCCAAAATACCATAGTCATGCCACCTTTAGTGCGAGGCTCTCAGGTATGCCATGTGCCAACTTTGGACACCCGTTCTTTAGCTTTCATTTGAACACTTTATGTTTGCTGTTTGTGTTAAAGCCCATAGCTGTAACCCCACAGCAGATTGCAAGCCTCCGGCAGCAGCAGCAGCAGCAGCACTCGGGTAGTGGTCCTCCTCCTCTCCTGCTTGGTGCAAGAACATCCGGATCCACCGTGCAGGTGCAGGGCCAGAGGATCATCCAGCAGGGTCTGATTCGGGTTGCTAACGTAACCAATGCAAACGTTCTGGTCTCGCAGGTTGCTTGTTCACTTGTAGTGAGTTTTCTTCTTTAAGGTTGAATTCGGTGATAGTAACGCTATTTCTTTTTTATCTCCAGGGCTCAACTGGTTTGAAGTCCTCGCAGTCCGGGATCAATGCAAACGAGTCTCCCGCTAGCAGGCAGGCTGCTGCTAAGCTTGCTTTACGCAAACAGCTGGAGAAAACCCTCCTTGAGATCCCACCACCCAAGCCTCCAGCACCAGAGCTTACTTTCCTTCCCTCAGCAGCCAATAATGAGTTTATTTACCTGGTGGGACTGGAGATGGTGGTGCAGAACCTTCTAGACACACTGGCTAAAAGTGAGTGCCACCCAGAAGCTAAGTACTGCAAGTTTATAATACAATTATAATTCAAATGTGCATTGTTTTCAGGTAAGCAGGTGCAGGGTGATTCTGTTTCCAGCCTTACACCAAAGGAGCCACACACGTGTGCCCTGTGCCGTACAGACTTTACTTCTCGCTGGAGGCAAGAGAAGAGCAACGGCTCCATCCTTTGTGAGCAGTGCATGAGCTCCAAACAGAAGAAGGCATTGAAAGCTGAACACACCAGCCGGCTGAAGGCGGCTTTCGTTAAAGCCTTGCAACAAGAGCAAGAAATCGAGCAGCGCATCATGCAGCAGGCAGCCACACCTGTTTCCAAGACCTCCACCAACTCCTCATCGTCCTCGCCGGTTATTAAAGCAGAGCATGTGCTGGTGTCACCACAATATAAGCAGGTGCGCACATCTCTGCCCCAGCAAGCCAACAGAGTGGGGCACTACCACACCACAACTATTAAGCAGGTAACAGTCTTTCAAGTCCTGTCATAGCATTCCTGTCGTCTTGTGTCTAGCATTTCGTTACTGTTGCATGGACAATTAATATTCTTATCTTTTATTATGAGTGAAAACATTGTTGTAAGGATGATGTTGAGATTGAAGAAACTGTTTTAAATTGGAAAGAGAATAGCAATAGTCAATTTTTCGACTCTTAAATGTGGATTTGGCCGTTCCGTCTAGCCTCTCAAGTGGCTATTTAAGTTATCAAGTCACCATTTAAGTTTCAAGTTCATTGATAAGCTGACTTCAAAATCGAAATGATGAAAGCTGCAAAATTGAGAAAAATTGCACCTCCTTCTCATGCCTGATGTTTGGAAAGCGCCTTAAGAAGATTTCTAATAGATGTTAGCATAAACCCATAGCAGTGGCAAGGGTTTCTGCTGGGTCCTAAAATGCCTAAAATTTAAAAGCCCAAATTTTAGGCCTTTTTAATGTCTTTAACTCGCTGTTCTAGGTATTAAATATTTTTTCACTGGTTTTATTTTTCTGATGTCCATGACAAGAGCATATGGTATGTGTTTTTGTTGTTGTTTGGAGTTAGCAGAAATTGAGAAAGTGTTCCTAAATGCTTCCTAAATGTTTCTAAATCAAACAAGTCAAAAAAAATTATGGTTAAGATTGCCAGAGTTTGAGAAATTGTGCATAAATGCTCAAAATCTTAAAAGTAAAAGTTAGGGTTGCCAGAGTTTAAGAAAATGCTTGTGAACACTCATAAATGCTTAAAAGGGTTGTTAGGGTTGCCAGATATAGACTTAAGACTCGCAAATGTAAAAAAAAAAAAAAAAAATGTTTTAATGTGATTGTTGGGGTTGAAGCATTCTGTTTATTATGGAAAACAGTTTAGTATGTGATTTTGTTATGATATAGGTCTTAAATTTTTTTCTTAATGATCTTTACAAAATGTATCCCCATGAAAGCTGTAAGGTCTAATTCTGTGTCATAACACCATGCTCATAAATAAATAGGTGAGAGTACGTTCACAGTTAAAGCTTTTAAAGCACCAACGCATTCATAATCTTACTTTCTATCCTTCCCTCATTTCTGAAAAAGGGCCCAAGAAACATGAACCCCTCATTATTCCTTAATATACCTTATTATATTAATTCATAAACATTAGCGTGTTCACAAATACACTACCCTTTAATCATCATGGGTAATTCTTACAATTCCATTTTATCACGTTTATCACTTTTTACTCCTGAATTGTCATTCTTGGTATTGCTTAGTGTTTAATTCTTTGAAATTGTTTGTTAACAGAATGATAACACCGCTGTTTAATCTCCAGGCTCCAGGCCAGCTGTCGCGCAGTGTCCAGCAGGTGGTGAGTGCAGGCGCCCGCGGGGTGAGCCACAGCTTTCCCACATCCTCGCAGCTGCAGAGTGCTGTTGCGGCCGCCGCACTGGTCAGCAGGCCGGGTAAGCATGTCGTGAGGGCAGGGGAAAAGGGCACCGGCAGCAAAGCCACCCCCGGGACCTGGAGGAAACAGACCGGCGGCTCCACAGGTAGATCACGCACACCTACACCATAAAATCCTGTAATATCACTCAGTACTGGGAAAAATGCACATTTTAAGTTATCATATTAGAGACTACAGTGGTCCCTCGCTTTAACACAGCTTTTAAGGAGAAACCAGGGCTTATGTATGGGTAAACTAATTCCAAGAGTCCTGATCAATAAATATAAAAATAGAGAATAAGAATACATTGAGCGTTTCCTGGATGCACAATGCTGAGGCCTGAATGACGAAAGAACTAGTGCTGTCAAGCAATTTTCATTTTTTTAAAATCTAATTAATTAATCACACATACATACATACATACAGACATTGCGAAGTTTTTTTTTTGCAATTTATTATTGAATACAAACCTATAACGTAGGTTACAATAATCATGACATTTTTATCAATGACTGAGTACAAACTTATGAGCTAGGTTACTGTATATGACAATTGTAAATTACTGAACACAAACATTAGTGTGCAGGTTGTGTCAGAGGCAGCAGTTCTAAATGCATCAATAAATCCCTTGTCTTTCTCAACATTAGTGGGACAACAGTCCATTGCAATCCATTTAGATATCGCATTTGTTAATGAATGCAATGTCGACCTTTTTAATTTGCGGTGAACTGTGAGCTGTTACAGATAGGGTTATTTGATAGGAAAAGGACTAGACCAGGGGTTACAAACTCAATTCTAGAGGTCTAAGAAAAAAACGATTCTATGGGCATGATGGGACTGAATAGATTCTTTAGTTGTGTGTGTGTGTGTTTTTTGTTTTTGTTTTTTTTATAAATAAAAGCACTTACACCCCCGAAACACACACCGCATCCGGAGTCATGTTAGACTGAGGTAAATGTTAACGAGAAGAAATCAGCTAGCTCCGGTCGCATTTGACTCAACTCGTTCCTCTTTTCTAGTTGTAAAAACATGCGCCCGATTGGTGTGGTGGAGAACGACGGTTCTTTCGTAGCATGTTGCACAAGTTAGAGCTTCGCTGTTCAATAGTTTTGCGACAACACATCACAAACACTGCTTTAACGAGGCTGTACAAAGAAATGAAAGAGACTGTGCCAAGCGAGCTTCGTTCTGCTGAGAGTGTTCTCCAATGCAGAACACATTGTCACTGCACGAAGAAGTGTCCTAAAAGCCTCCATAGGACATGAAAAATGAGCACTTAGTTAAATTGATTGAGTTAGGAAATATTTTTTAGCATTTATGTGTTTTTGGTAGACTCTGAGAACTTTTTTATATTGAAATTTTGTGATATGATTTGTTTAGCTATGCTAGAATGCTGTGTTGGCTATAAACAAACCCTCAGTGATGGAATCCTTAAGGCTGTGAAGCAAAATCTTTACTTTAACACATTAAAACCACTTCACTTTGTCCACAGGTGCCGCCTTGGCCTACGTCAACCCGAGTCTGTCCGTGCACAGGACGACGTCTCCTGGTGACCGCCAGCGCGAGTATCTCCTGGACATGATCCCTTCCCGCTCCATTTCCCAAACGGCAAACACATGGAAATAATGCCCTTGGTGAAAGTTTCTCATAGTCGGAATCTTGATAGACTTTTTCCCGGATTTTGGTATCAGACAACCTGCCGATAAGCAATAATAAAGTACAAAAACAATTGTATCTCTCCTTTGTTCTCTCACCTTTAGTACTAGTCACAGGTAAGCCCAATAGGACACACGGATCTGCTATCAAGGAGACATAAGGACCTTCTCTTCAGGCCTTCAGAGTCAATTCACAGAATCTCTCCATTCCCCAAGGGGCTCCCAATATGAGGACCTTGAAACAAACCCTCTGTTCAGAGCTTTGAGACTTGGGTGGAGGATTTCCTACAAGACTTCAGAGATCGTTTCATGGACCATCCAAACACTCGAGCTGCTTTCCAATCGGCAGCATCTCTTGACCACACAAGAGTGTATGTATGTGTTTTTGATGTTGAAAGTTGCTTTATTTTTTTGTTGATTCGCTTCAATGTGGACTCATTCCACTCCTTTTGAACGGCTGAGAGTGTAAGGAGTTGTTATTTGTTGTTGAGGTGGTTATACATCTGCTGGTGTAGTGTGTACTTTAAATACTTTGGGTTGTTTCTTTTTATTTGTAAGCTTATAAAAGACATTTAACCGAGAATTTTGCATCAGGGATGGTTACAGAGATACGTAACTAACAAAGCAGCAGCCGCAACGGGACTACTAGTATATCTTTTGAACGATTTGATAGCTTTTTTTAAGATACAGAAACAGGTTACGCTTTTTGTTATCGTGAGGTGCTTCCTTGTAGGCTTTCTTGCTACAGCGTCTAGGTGATATTTAGATGTTGTATTATTTATAAGTGTCACTTTAGATGGAGGGTGTCCCGAGAGCTCCTTCCCAAATAGTTTCAGAAGATCATGAATTCAAGAACGGACTGTGTTAAGGATGCTTGAAAGTAAAACAAATCATCTGTGTCCAGTTTTTTAGGAAGGTGAGCCAAAAGGTTATCTTTTCCAAAAAAAAAATGTTGGAAAGCATTACTGCTTACCGAATGTAGCACGCAAACTTCAATGCACCACGGTCCTCCCTGTCCGGTGATGGTCATGTTTTTTGGTTCTAGTTTTTTTTTTTTCTCTCAATCTTGTTTTCGCTCTGTATTTTAACGAAACAGTTGGGGACAGCTTGGATCCTTAGTCAACAGTTCAATTAAGAAAGCTCACTTCAATCAATCTGGACGCAAAGATGATGTTTTTGACTGCTGTTCTGACTACCGCCAGCTGCTGACAACTAACCATTCCATTTCCCCCTCGGATGCTGCTGTCATTCGTTGTGTAGCATCTCTTTTACGAATTGTAAAAAAAAAAACTTGTTTTTTCATGTTTCTGCTTTCAGTTAATAATTATAATAAAACTAATTTTAACCAGTTTCACAAACTGTTTTTTAAAGTGGTTTCCTCAAGTACCTTTGTTAAAAAAAATTATTCTCAAGTTTACTGAAAGATGGAAAAAATTGGACAAAACACAGAATTTTTCATGTTTTTATGCAATTGCTTAGCTTTATTCAAGCTTTAGGTTGGTGCTGTCTGCAGCCAAAGATGTTCAGCCACCTGCTGAATGGCTGGGCGCTCTAGAGGAGTCGCCTCAAGCAGAAACCTGATGAAGATCTTGCAGGGTTCCTTGACATCAGCGTCGGGCGAATAACTCAAGGGCATCTTCTGTTGCCTCAGTAGTTGTGCACAGCTGCTGCCATGGTATGGCATTTCTCCAGTCACCATGATGTGGAGAATCACCCCGAGACTCCAAACGTCAAACTTTTTTGGGTCATTTTAATTCACTTTTTACCCCTTTTATAACTAAGTACTATGATATGCTAGTTAGCGCTAGCTCAACACCATAAAAATACCTACATGTTTATTTTTACGTGAAACAACTCTGAATATTATATAATGTGAAGAAAACGTCGTTGCTTCATTTTCTTTTAGTCTATCAAACTTTTGATTTAAATTATGTTTTATCTATTGTTGAGGAGGTGGGAAACGTGCATATCACGTGATTGAAACATCGCGCCATCGAAACATTTTAATCATCCTAACGATAAACATCGAATTCTCAGACGTGAGTGTACATTTCACGAAAATGATATGTCGCCGTTAAACCTTCCTCTAATACAGGCATTTTTGACCGTGTTTCTCCATTTATGTTTCATGTTTATCGTCTCAGAACTCGGCGAGTACATTATCCTAAACACATTATCTCTGCTATAATTGTCAACGTTATTTATAAAAATAAAAGCGAGCAAAAAAATCGCTCTTTCCGCCTCTAGTCTTGAGACTTTGTGATTGCAAAAACGTGTATATATATATATATATATATATATATATATATATATATATATATATATATATATATAGCATTCTTGTTTTCACTCTGTATTTTAATGAAACAGTTGGGGACAGCTTGGATCCTTAGTCAACAGTCCAATTAAGAAAGCTCACTTTAATTAATTTGGACGCAAAGATGATGTTTTTGGCTGCTGTTCTGACTACCGCCAGCTACAACTAATTTTAACCAGTTTCACAAACTTGTTTTTTTAAGTGGTTTCCTCAAGTACCTTTGTTTAAAAAATTATTCTTATGTTTACTGAAAGATGGAAAAAATTGGACAAAACACAGAATTTTTCATGTTTTTATGCAATTGCTTAGCTTTATTCAAGCTTTAGGTTGGTGCTGTCTGCAGCCAAAGATGTTCAGCCACCTGCTGAATGGCTGGGCGCTCTAGAGGAGTCGCCTCAAGCAGAAACCTGATGAAGATCTTGCAGGGTTCCTTGACATCAGCGTCGGGCGAATAACTCAAGGGCATCTTCTGTTGCCTCAGTAGTTGTGCACAGCTGCTGCCATGGTATGGCATTTCTCCAGTCACCATGATGTGGAGAATCACCCCGAGACTCCAAACGTCAAACTTTTTTGGGTCATACGGCGTGTGTGTGAGGATTTCCGGTGGAGCGTAAGCCCAAGAGCCACAGAAGGTCTTACTGAGCTCTGAAGGGTCTCTCACAACGCGGGCGAAACCAAAGTCTGAGATCTTGACTTGTTCTGCAGCTGTGAGCATAATGTTTTCACACTTGAGGTCCCGGTGGACGATGTCCATGCGATGGAGGTAACCGACGGCACTGACCATCTGCGAGAACATTCTTTTGCTTTCACCATGTGGGATCCGAACCATCTCTTTTATCTTCTGAAGGAGGTCTTTTGAAGCAGCTTCCATCACGATGAAGACTTTGTGCTCGCCCACCTCGATGGCCTCATACATATGGATGAGATGCTCGTGGTTCACTCGTTTTAAAATCGCCAGTTCCCTTGGTAGATACTTCCTGGCGAAGTTTGCAGGAGCTTTTGCGCGGTCCATAATTTTGATGGCTACATTGCAGTGGTGCTTTCGAGAGCTGGCAAGCTTTACTTTAGAATAACTGCCCTCTCCGAGCAAGCGGATGGGCTTGTAGCCCATACCTTTTAAAACACTGTCAACTGACATTTTGTTTGACCAAAATTGCAGTACTTTCACAGCTTCAGCAAGGTTGAACTGGAGCAGAATGCTGTAAAAGTCACCTGATGCATTCTGAGGAGAGGTGATGGTCGGTGACGTCATCGTGCATCATTTAAAACTTCTGCTGCAGCGCGTTTAAAAAACAAAACACACTTGATTCTTAAGCTGTAGTTTTTGTTTTATGTCCAATTTACCTTCATCATTGTTTATGTGTAATAAACTATTAAATAGTGATAGATAAGAGATGTATGCACTCTTATTGTCTTTTTTTTACATTTTAATTTTTTTAAATATTTATTATGCACTGTTAAATTGAATAACTGGTTGTTGTTGTTTTTTTGTTTGTTTGAATAATAATCATATTATTTTGTAGCTTTTTAATATGCTTGTGACTCTTCAATATTAATAATTGTCATGATGAGCCCAGTAAAGTGCCTCAATGTTTCACTTCAAATTCTGAATAAACTTTTTATGTTCAATTTGTTTTACAAACGAATTTCCCATTATACGTTTTACTTAATCGTGAAACAGACACATTTTAATTCAATTTACCCCTTTTATAACTAAGTGCTATGTTATGCTAGTTAGCACTAGCTCGGGGCCATTCAAATTTCCAGGATTTTTGTTTTTGCGTGAAACATAATATCTGAATATGATATAATGTAAAGAAACCGTCGTTGCTTCTTTTCATTTTAGTCTATCAAGCTTTTGCTTAAATTATATATTTATCGACTTGTTTATTAAGTTGAGGAGGCGGGAAACGTGCTTATCACGTGATTGAAACGTTGTGCCATCAAAACATTGTTCGTTAATCATCCTAACGATAAACATCGAATTCTCAGACGTGAGTGTACATTTCACGAAAATATTATGTTGCTTAGAATGTTAAACCTTCCTCTAATACAGGCATTTTTGACCGTGTTTCTCCATTTATGTTTCATGTTTATCGTCTTAGAACTTGGCGAGTACATTATCCTAAACACATTATCTCTGCTATAATTGTCAACGTTATTTATAAAAATAAAAACGAGCAAAGAAAATCGCTTTTTCCACCTCTAGTCTTGGAACTTTGTGACTGCAATGACGCAGCATTGCCTCTAACTGGCAGTGTAGCGCTACGCTTTCTTCTTGTCTGGCTTATTGAAACATCCTTCAGTTATTTACTTTTTATCCCTTAACGTTATACATGTAAATAATGACTGGAAAGTGTACAGCATGAAATGAGCCTATGAAAGCATTTCATAAGTACATGTATAAATGGTCAAACATAGCGTGTTAATATCAAAGCATGAATATTCATGAGCAGGAGACTGCCAAAACCGCTTCATGATTAATACACTTTTGAATCAAAGTCGACAGATCCACACTGGTGCTGAGGATGCAGCATCTGAAAGGGATGCTCTGTGTGCTTCACTGAGCTCTCCAGCATCAGGGCTGCTCAGCCAATCAGGTGGCTCTCTCGGTGTCTCCCTGCTTCTTAATTGGCTGACACTTTCAGCAAGAGTAGCTGATCTATGCGTGGAGCCTGGCTTTATCAGCTAGTGAGCTACAAGACTGGGCACTCCGAGAAAGATTACTAGAGAGAAGTGCTGCCAAATCAATCAAGATGAACCACAGCTCAAACGAGAAAGAAGCCGAGACCATAGAGGCTCTGCGTTATCTCAGGTAAGATGTGCTTTTTAAGTCACATAAATAAAAGATGTATTTTTTTCTACGAAGAGGAATGTTATAGTGTGTATGTCAGTGTACTAAAAAAATCAGTCAAGTGGTTTCAGACCCTTCAGTTGCCTCCCTGCTTTCACATCTCCAGTAAAAAAAAAAAAGAAAGTGTAGGTTTACATCAATGTTCTTGCATGCTAACAGGTGGAAGAAGAACCACTGCAGTTGAGCTCTATTTGCAGCCGTCTGTGTGTGAGATTTAGTATGTTGGAAAAAGGTTTAAGTGGTGGATTTTGTGATCAAGAGCTGCTTTTTAAACACGCAAGAGGTTGCCCCTTCTCACAGTGAAATATGGCTCGTGTGTCGGAGGGCTTTCTGAAGCATTATCTATCTCTAAAAGTGTCTTATTTAATTTAGCATCAGACAAAGTGCTTCGTCTTGAAGGAGAACACTTTAGCGGATACTTTGGGAGTGTAACATATCTCAAGAATTACAAATTATGTTTTGATCAGATGCCTAACAAGACACGAGGTTGCTTGCCATTCTGGGATTTCCTGGCAGAAGAGGCCCTTGAAGCACTTCACACCAGCACACGGCTTTAAAACACAGTAGTCTGCAAGAGACGAGGCAAATTATGCTCTTTACAGGGGAGGGAATAATGGGATCGGAGGGATTTGGGGTTTAACAGCATGAATTCAGGAGAGATTAATGTTGGAGCTGCTGCTTAAACCCTGCGTAGCAAATAATGTCAGTCTGAGATGGACCCGGAGAAGAGCGAAAGCAAACAGTTGGGTTTATTATTCGACCGGATTGATTTTGTGGGTTTGCTCAGGGTATTTTGAGACTTGTGTTCGTTTGAGGTCAGCTATAAAGGAACCGACCCACAGCACTGGATTAAAAGTATTAACTAGTTAGATTTTAAACAAACTTTTTTTTAAAAGCAGTGTCTTTTTATTAAAGTGCACCTATTATTAAAAATCAACATGTGGCGGTTGTTTGGAGATAAATGTGTGCGTGAAGGGTGCAACACACTCGTGTTTGAGTAGTTTTAAATTAGTCAAGTATTTATAGTACTTGTTAAAAATAAAATTACTAAGAAAATTCAGAGCAGCTGCTATTTAGCTGAGAGAGAAAATAATATAAACAGCAAATAATACTTTGTCAAATTAAAAATGTAAATCTACCTTATGGCATGAATATTACATCTGTGTTCTGTGCAATCTTAAAATCTTTCTTATTTAATCCAAGTGTTCATATTTATGTGTTTATTCATCATTATTTACTTTCATTAGTGAGTGAAAATATCTCTAGAAACTACAAATAAATGAATTGTTATGCTATGTACAAAGAGGAAGAATAATCATTAAAAATTATCAAGAGTTCAGTTATTAGCTAAATTTACCTGATCATATTTTTTTTGTCATAATTGGGCAGCTCCACTCCATACTTTCAATATCCCCATTAAGGAAGATTCTAAGGAAATATGAGTTTTAAAATAATTATAATTTAAAACACATGTACAATACAACAGTACAATACAATCTATCTACAGTACAATCTCTCTCTCTCTCTCTCTCTCTCTCTCTCTCTCTCTCTCTCTCTCTCTCTCTCTCTCTCTCTCTATATATATATATTATATATATATATATATATATATATATATATATATATATATATATATATATATATAGGCTCGGCTGAGAATATCTGAGAATAAAGAGAAGGTAAGAAGGAACTTTGAGACAGTTTTAAAGTGTTAAAAAAAAAAAAATAAAATAAAAAAGATGGATTTTTCTGGAAGTAAATTCAACTTTTGGAGTAGAAAACAATTTGGCAATTCAGCTCTTTCGCTGTAGTGTATTTTAATTTACGTTAGAACTTATTTTGAGTCATGGATTATGACATCTATGGTTCTCCACAAACCCTGAAATGAAATCTTGTTAATTCTTTATGAAAACACACTTATTTTTAAACCCAAACGCTTCTCTTTAAGAAAAACCCCTGTCGGATTTGTTGGATGTTTGCAAGGGATGAATCTGATAGTGAGTCTGTAATCTTCTCTGCTGCCGTGTGCAGCTCTGTTTGTTTCAGCCGGCCAGTGAGGTTTATTTATAGCTTGAGATTCCAAATGCAATAACGGAGCAGCCAGAATGATTTGTGCTTTGTTACTAGGCAATGGATTTCTTCTAATGTTGGCCCCATTAAAGTTAAATTACAGAGGCAAGGTCTCGATTGACTACGATTGTAGAGAATGCATGTCGAGAGGTGAGTGGTTCTGCAAGGCGAGCCAGAGGTGTGAAATTATTTACTTAGAAGAATTCCTAGTTTAACAGGATAATACGCTGACCGTTTGGAAACCTCCGGTGATGATGTCTAACGATCCATTTATTCGGACAATCCTGTAGGTGCTCCGCTGTCACTGCTCTCAGCTGGACGAGCAGAATGCTGTCACAGTCCATCTGTCACTTCAGCTTTGATGACCGAAACGCTTCTATGGGGCATCAATCTTGATCTGTCAAATGTTCCTCAGCTAAACACGCCAGTTCACATGAGAACTTTTAAAGCAACAAGATGGAAAAAATTGATCGCATCTTGAAAGATTTCTCAGGAAAGATGAATATAATTTATTTTGACATGCACCCCCCACACGAACTCTACTTTCTTTGTCATCTTGGACATCCATCCATTTTGTTGTCGGTTTTCTTCCCTTTCGAGCATATGTTTTATATGCCACAACCCATTGCTGGAAACATCCACACACACATTCACACTCAAACACTATGGACAATTGTTTTTACCAAATTCACTTATACCGCATGTGTTTGGACTTGTGGGGGGAACTGGAGCACCCGGAGAAAACCCATGTGATCACGGGAGAACATGCAAATTTCACACCGAATTGTCAACGGACCCAGCCGAGGCTCGAACCAGCGACCTTCTTGCTGTGAGACGACCACTGTGACGCCCTCATCTTCTAATGTAGACCTGGTTGTGCCAGGCCGATGGTTGAGGTGGTAGGATGGCGAGATGGACCAGAAAAGTGTTAAATCCAGCATACGGTTTTATTTGAAGGAACATAAGGACATAATATTGTAAAGTGACATCTTGTTGATTTTAGTTTGGTCAGTTGCTGAGCTCCCTGATTGGCAAGAAAAAACAAAGCTTATTGCTATCCTTTACTTTTCAGCAATTATTTATCTTGCAGCCATCATCCATAATTGTTTACTACATTTACTAATTAGTTTTACTAATTAAAGATTTTACAAGTCAAATAAACTCATGTTTTATTGAAACCCATCTCTTGAGGTGTCTTTTCCTCCCCTGGGCTCTGGTCACGTTTAACAAACACAGATATGCAAACATATTGGAAAACCTTCCCAATCAAATTCAATTCATGCTTGTCTCTTTGAGGTTAAATCCTTCCCTCAAAAAAAAAAAAAGAAAAACAGATAAAAACGGGTGTTTTTATCTTGGTAGAAACACTACATAACCCTTGTGATGATCATCTTTTTCGACTCAATTATGTATCATCTAATGCAAGTCACTTTGCATAAATATGTATGCTAAATGCATAAAAGTAATTGTAGCTTGATTCTGCTGACGGTTCTGACTGTGCTTTCTGTTTTGCCAAATTGTATAAAACATAGTTGTTGGTGGCACCGGAGGTCAGGAGTTACAGTTTGTTTACTTCAGCGCCTTTGCTAATCCATGCACTTCCCCATGAGTCTGCTTCTCTAAAACCTCGTTTCTTGAGTCATAAACTATGTAGATGAAACCTTCACGAGCACTGCAGTGAAACTGACTAGCTGCTTCATTGTTCGTCCAATCAAACTTCAGGACGTAAGGCAAATCAGATCTCTGAGGTGAAGGTGATGCTCGTGTATTTTCTCAAGTAAAAGAGGCTGAGTGAGATTGGCTGTATTTCTCTCTTTGAAGCCTATGAGTGTCACCCGCGCTAGCGATGGGGGCTGTCGGGTAAGACTGACAGCGTTTCGCTTTTTCTCCTGATGTGTTTAATGAACGTCCTCACTGCCAAGCTGCTTCGTAATGAAGTGTCTAGGTTTCTGGAAAGGAAGGTGAGGTGGTGATGGGGGAGGTGTGATTGTGAAAACACCTTCCTGAGGCTGATTTAAGCAGCTCACAATTCAACCTTGAATTACATCTCTTATTTAAAGGTTGGAAAAATGTTGACTTTTTTTTTATATTGAATCATTTGTGTTTTCTTTTAAAATGCAGCCTGCATTCCAGCAGAGTGGGTTGTTATTCTAGGTGGGGGCTTTGGGTAATATCAGGACCCAGGAGGTAATCTCTTGGGAAACACATCAGGTATGTGATGTATAATCACTGAGGCGAGACGGCTGGATTAGATCATGTAGTGAGGAACCATCAACTCTTAGAAGAATCGATAGGAGCCGTTTTAGCAGGCCACATGGTACAATTTCCATCAGCAGGGGCTGAAATATGGCCAAGTCGCCATAGAAACAGTGGAATGCAACATATTCCTATGAAGTCCACATTTGTGTTTGACAGCAATGGGATGAGGATAAAAATATAACAGCTGACCATCATGAACTGGGCAAACGTGAATGTCAGCTTAATTGCATTTGCAATTTCTTCAGACAGAACATCAACCAGATCAAACCTCCGGAAGCCACGCTCCAACTAAGACTTTGTGAAGTTTGATGGATGTGGAAGGGTAATCTTTTAGCTGTTTTCTGTCGCCATGCCGGTTTAAATGATCCCTTTTTGTTTCACCAGAGACAGCGTAATTGGGTTCGCAGTCTCTCTCGACTGAGCTTATTACCAAACGGTTAGGTTCTGACCGGAGCTGACAGTCTTGAAAGTTTCAAGTCTTGATTCACTCTTTTTCACAAACCGTTTTCGTGTACGGTATCCAAATATTTGCCATTATTTAACACAAATAGTATTTTGGCTCTCTTGATCATGTTAATTAAAATTTCCAGTTCAAAAAACATTTCAGATGTTTTAGAGTTACTTATTAAAACTGTCTTTTTGGAGGCGTGAACAAACAAAGCAGTTGTAGTCCAGTTACAGATCTATGCAGAGCCACAGTGAGTGGAAGATGAAGTGACAGTTACGGTAAGCTCTTTTTACATTTAAACCTGTGAACCATAAAAAGGATTTTACATTTTTTTTTACAAAAAAATAAAATTAATAAACAAGAAATGCATTTACAACTCTAACAGAAGTGTGTTCACACTTTTTAAGCTCAGACTTTTTAGTCCAAACTCCTCGTTTTGCAATCCTGGTGCAAAAGATTTCTGATCCTTTATAATTATAAATAAATATTTACTGAAAAGAGTGTTTTATGGCTTACCATATTACGTCTACTGATGCGTAAACAATTGTAGACATCACATAAATGCCAAGATAGACTGGTGGGAGGGAAAGGGGTATGCACACATGTCAATCAACTCAGTAAACCGGGACTTGCCATCATCTTCTCAACCTGATAAAATCTCAGACTTTATATTTTGCATTGGCTTAAAAAAAAAAACAACTCCAACAGGAGTGTGTTTACACCTTTCTTGCACATATTTACATCCTTGAAAGTTGATTTAGCATAAGCACCCTTATGCTTTGTTCACACTGAAAAGCAGAGTAGAACCTTCACTTTTGATCTGCTGCAAAAAAGTTTTGCTCAGATCGAGCATCAAAACAGGCAGAGCATATAGAGCAGATACAGCAGTTCTTCAACAGTAAAACGCTAGTTTAGCGGAGTGCCATTCAATTCCCAGTGTGAGTAGAAAACCTGGAACTCCTCTTCACAGACTCTCCTGAGTAAGATCCATTTAATAGTTGTATTTTCCTATCTTAGAAACAGAAGCAGGTGTCCATTTACTGTAACTTAAATATTCTCCACTTTTGTTGTTGAAAGCTCCTCCAGAAACACGTCACTAGTTTAGAGCAAGCTGATTGGTTGAAGCAGATTTCCGACGAATTTTAAACTTCTGAATCTTCTACTATGTTGGCAGTTTGGGCAGTTTTCCACTGTTGCTCATTTCTGGCAAGAAAATGTCATTGTGCAAGAAACCTGCTGAGCGTTGCATCAGATCAATATCTTCTCCGCTAGTCTGCTTTTCCTGTGTATTCCCGTGTTCTCATTGACTTTACATACAAAATATCTGCCATTCCTGTTATTCTGCTATTCAGTGTGACCAAAGCATACAAATATTTTTTAATGTCTCTACTATTGATGAACATCCATTCTGAGTTTTAAATATGAAAGAGCTCTTTTTTTGTATGTCACTTGATAAGTGCTACTGTGACCGAAAGAGACAGTGGGTAATGTTTTTTATGAATGAATTGTAACAACAGAACAAAAAACCTTTTGGAGTGGAAAGCTATGACATTTGTCGGTCTTTTAAAGCTCGCAGTCTGCATTTTGTTGATGTGAATCTGCCCAAGGCAAATCTGTCTAGTGATCTGAATAACCGTGATGAGGATGAGAGAGGATCTGCTCTTAAAAGGCGCTAGTAGTCTGCTGCTTAGCGCTCTTGTTAATCACAGTCAGCAATCAACATGTGGTAGCCCCCGGCAAGTCGGATACGTACAAGAAATAGATTTATATAACCCTGTTGAAGCCACAGAAGACATTTGTCCCACTACAGAATAATTCAGCAATTTCATCTTAGAGCATTTTCTGGTAAACACGTCATTGCTAAAGGCTGGTTTGACCTCAATTAATTCCTCAACTTTTTGAGGACTGAAGTAACGAGGAGCACAGAAGTCAAATGGAAATTTGCTGAACTTTAAAGCAGTAAAACATTTACTACATTGGGATTTTATTATTTGTTCCTAAAACATTTCTGATGAATGAAGTCATTATTGTAATTTTTATTACAACAAAAGCATTAGCTGGTGCTGGTGGGATGCTATGATGATAGATTTCAGTTTTCTTTTGCTTAAATCCTAGCTTATATGTTATATAATGAGTCAAAAAACAACAACAACGACACCAGGTTTTTAGAGAGCCTTTTAACACTCATCCACATATGTTAATATTCTAGTATTAAACAAAGGACCTCTTTGTTCTGGTCTGAGACAGCAGCTATGCTTGCCTTTCTCTGAAAATGGCTATAAACAACGCTGGCAGAAGCACGAAAACATCTCGTAAATGTGACAAAACACCCCATTCTGTGACCTTTGGGATTTCTTTTTTGTTTGTGGTAAAGTGAGGAAATAGTTTTCATGGGTACGTGGTATTACTCGACTCAGACAAACGATGAAAGAAAAGTGAGATCCTTAACAAGAAGTAATTGTTTGGTGCAAGAAAAACAATCCTGTTATTAAACGATGGACGATGGAGTAGCAACACTTAAAATACACTGTATTTTATTTTCCGAGGGTATCTTTTCATTCAACGTACTTCGTTTCACTCCTCTCGTTTTTATTTGTTTGACAGATAAGAATAAATTACATTTGACATTTCTGTGTAAATGTTACCCTAGGCGCCTGAAGGAATAATGCGTTCTCTTTCGCTCCCTTATTCATTTCTTTTCAGTCTTCAACTGATACGATCAGCTTCTGGTTTCAGTCATATCCTTTCTTTTCTGCCGAGTAGAATTAAGTCTTCTGAAGGTAGGGGATTTTTATATCGGTCATGAGTTTAATTAAACTGTAACATACAAAATACATTTTTGAAGAAATACAACACAGTTTGGATCTCTAAGTTTGGGTTTGGGTCTCTAAGCCAATCAGAATCTAGAGGCGTTAAGCAGTTTTCATCATTGTTACATTTTCCAACCACTGCCTCCTCGTCAATCTGAGAGATCTCTGGTCTGCTGATAAGGCTACTAGGCTCGTAAGGCTTCCCTTAATCCAAACTTGAGTCAAGGGGTTCTTGGGCCCCGGTCGCTTCCATGGACCGCTCACCCTGAGCGTGCACCTGATCTCGCCAAACTCAATGCGTTATCTGGGATAATTCAATTTAAGCGAACTCCTCCAATGGAGAAAGTACTCTTGCTTTTTCCGTATTTTTCTGAAGAAAATAATGATAGCTGGCAGGTGTTCGGGATATAATGGCAACAGTTTAATCAGCAGACTATCCCAGAACGCAACACAAATTTTTTCCTTGTATTAGTAATGTTCCTTTATCTGAAGTTGTATTTACAGATGTTTGTGCATGTTTTCGTAATCTTGTCCTCTTTTTTTGACTAGCTCAAAACAGCTTGAGGACATTAACTTCGTTATCGATTTTCTCCTCTGCCCACTAACCAATCAGATTAACTGTAAATGCTTCTCATTTCCATGTAGAAGAAACACAGTCTGACCTAAAAGTGTTGCAAACAAAAAGTGATTATATTTTCCAGGAATGTGCCAACATGCAAAACCTCAGAAAGATGACTTAGGACTTGTCTCTTCAGACTACTTTTTAAACCAATTGGAATTCGATAAAGGAATTATAACAAGGCTGGCTCTGAAAATTTATGATTTTCTGAGTGTTTTATTGATGAGCCCCAAACAGTGCAATTGTGTGCCATTTTACACATGCACTGTCACGATCGGGGGTGTGCGTGAAATGAAAGATCTCAATCGCAGAGACAGCTTGACCTGAGACACTCCTTTATTATCAGATAAAGCAAAGAAAAACGAGATGGCTTAAACAAAAGACCCACGAGGGGGCAAACTTGATCAATAACATAAATAACAGGGACTCTGGTAATTTAAGCACTTGACAAAATAACTAAACAGACATCACTATGTAACGCACATAGAGACAATTAATGCACCCGTGACGATCAACACAAACACAGGGGTATAAAAAGGGAGACTAATCAGTGACGACGCACGGGAAGACAGCTGAAGGGACTAACGACAAATTAGACACGGGACGAACATTGACGCAACAAGCCACGAGGTGAAGGGAAAACCCGGAACCGGCACAAGGGAACAGAGACGCACGATAACAGACAAAAACCCTGACAGTACCCCCCCCTCTAAGGAACGCCTCCAGGCGTTCCAACCGAAACACCACAAGAACACAGATAGAACATACACAATAAAAAAAACAACACAATTAAACAGCGAGCATATAACATAATTCCTAACTATAAAATAAAAGTCGCCCAAAATGGGAAAAACGCTTGACCGGAGCTTCGTGAAAATATAAACAGCAGGTGACAAAAAAACCCAAACTAAACCTTAGTCCCGGGGTGCCAGGCCGACGCGGAGGCAAGAAAGCCTAGAGTTCAAGACCTGACACCCGTTCCCCTGAAGAGGTGGACAAGAAATCTCCAGGGAAGCACCAATCACTGGTTCCCCCATGGAGGAGCCGGAGGAAGCAGCCAGGGAACCTGCAGCAGAGACCCAGACGAGGCCAGCCATTCGATCAGGACCCCAAATTGCCAGCCAAGCACCAGACGAGGACTGCCGGTACTTGGGAACCCCGGAAGTGCTTGGCACAGCACAGGACCCGGCGGGCTGCAACGGAGAGCAAGAGCCGGCAGAGCTGGGCAGCGGCGCTCGGGTGGCGCCGGAAGGTACGGCGAAGAGCAGGCGCCTGCAGAGCTGGGCAGAGGCGCTCGGGAGGCGCCGGCAGGCCCGGGCGAAGAGCAGGACAGCGGCGCTCGGGAGGCGCCGGCAGGCACGGGCGAAGAGCAGGACAGTGGCGCTCGGGAGGCGCCGGCAGGCACGGGCGAAGAGCAGGACCGCGGCGCTCGGGAGGCGCCGGCAGGCACGGGCGAAGAGCAGGACAGCGGCGCTCGGGAGGCGCCGGCAGGGACGGGCGAAGAGCAGGACAGCGGCGCTCGGGAGGCGCCGGCAGGCACGGGCGAAGAGCAGGACAGCGGCGCTCGGGAGGCGCCGGCAGGCACGGGCGAAGAGCAGGACAGCGGCGCTCGGGAGGCGCCGGCAGGCACGGGCGAAGAGCAGGACAGCGGCGCACGGGCGAAGAGCAGGACAGGGGCGCTCGGGAGGCGCCGGCAGGCACGGGCGAAGAGCAGAATAGTGGCAGCGCTGGACCGCGGCGCTCGGGGGGCGCCGGCAGGCACAGGCGAAGAGCAGGCGCTGGCAGAGCTGGGCAGCGGCGCTCGGGTGGCGCCGGCAGGCACAGGCGAAGAGCAGGCGCCGGCAGACACGGTACCTGGGTTGGCGCCGGCAGACACGGTACCTGGGTTAGCGCCGGCAGACACGGTACCTGGGTTGGCGCCGGCAGACACGGTACCTGGGTTGGCGCCGGCAGACACGGTACCTGGGTTGGCGCCGGCAGACACGGTACCTGGGTTGGTGCCGGCAGACACGGTACCTGGGTTGGCGCCGGCAGACACGGTACCTGGGTTGGCGGCGCAGGCAAACTCAGGCGCCGGGGCGGCGCAGGCAAACTCAGGCGCCGGGGCGGCGCAGGCAAACTCAGCTGGAGAATGCATGGAGAAGGTCTCTCTACGGTCGCCATTCTGCTCTGGGTCTGGGAACCCAACAGTGTGGCGCTCAGAGGAAGCTGGGGATAAGCCTCACCGCATCCGGACCCACCAGAGTGAGGGACCATATCGAGTACTTCATCCAAGACCAAAGAATTAACGTTGGTCCCACCTCTGGCTGTGTGACTTGTCTCCCTTGACTTCTTCCTCTTCTGCCTCTTCTTCTGACTCCTAGTGAGTCTGTTGGGTTGCTCAGGTTCAGGAAACAGTGTCTCATTCGACCCCAGTGACTCACTGTACGTAGGCCAGGGAGAGGGTGCGCGAGAAGAAAAAAAGTCATAATATAGCGCTACCTCTCCTCCTGGATATTGACACTGCTCCTGCTGACGAATGTAGTCTACCAGCCTCCAATAGCTCCAGTTCCTCAAGTGATACAGCTCATCTTGGTATACTGGAACATCCAGTCCTTCCATGAAGAAGGTGGAGATGGCTGACTCCGTTAACCCAAACCCCTGTAGGGATCTCCAAAGGTCCACCGCAAACTCAGCGACAGGACGGCCTCGTTGTTGAGCCCCTTGGAGGATCCGCATCAACCGGAGAGTTGGGTGAGTCTCTGGCTGACCATATTCAGGCTCCTCGGTCAAGCTGCTCGCTGAGATCTGTGTTGACGGGTGCATTCTGTCACGATCGGGGAACATTGACGCAACAAGCCACGAGGTGAAGGGAGAACCCGGAACCGCCACAAGGGAACAGAGACGCACGATAACAGACAAAAACCCTGACATGCACACATATAAAAATCAATCATTTAATTTTATCACAAACAAGTGAGCCCTCCATGTAATATGACTTGTTTTTAAAGAACATAAATAAATATTAGTAGTATAGAGAGTGCTATATTTTTAATTAGAACTTTTTTTTAATGAAGAGATGATAAAGGAAGACTTTGAAAACTACTTCTATCTCATGTTTTATTGCATCACAGATTGTGAACATTCTTATGCACATTCTTGTCACACTAAGTGTGTACATTGTCTTCTGAAAAGTAGTCTCTACTTTAAGGGTGCACTGTAAGAAAGCAGATTGGGGAGTGGCACATGTATTTTAGTTAAGAAGCATAAGCTTTTTCTTTCTCCACTGAGCAACTAAAAAAGAATATAACAATAGCCGGCAGGTGTTCGGGATAGAATGGCACCTGCTTAATCAGCAGATTATCCCAGAATGCAACACAAGTTACAAAGTAAAGTTCCGTGAACGCAATTTCGGGAGGAGCGATCAGATAATTAGCGAACAATCTACAGGTGTTTCCAATCCCTCTGCCCGCTCAAGAGATAAAACCGGAACCACTCCACTTCCAATTCGACGATGAAATGCAAAATTCCCTCCACCTCAAGGCCCTCCTGTGGACAACTCGCCCAGTATGCTTATCTTAATCTCGCCACATACGCTTGCATTTTCTGGGTGAATTCTATGTAAGCGAACTCGTACCCTGTAAATCAGGAAACTGTTGCAAATAATTCAGTATAATTAACACAGCATTTGTCTACCAACATGACATTACTGTAGTGTGTAGAACAATCTCAACACAGAAGAAAATACTGCCTTGTCAATTTGATTCGTGTTCATTACTTGAGCATTCAAATTGAAAATATATTCTCTGTGTGCCAGGTGTCTGCATCGATATAATAATCCCAGCGTGTGATGCAGACAGTTGCTGATGTGACTTGTTTCAAAGATAAATGGTCTTTCTCAGATGAGCCAGCTGAGGTCATGGACGTCTGGCAGCGTGGTTTATGGATGTCCAGACTGTAAGAGCATTGGACTGGCTTGTGAAGAGGATCTGGAGAAAACAGGGAAAGGCCGCTTGAGAGAAAATCTCGTGGGATGCATTTCATTGGCTTGCGCTGACAGGACAGGTCAGGAGAGAACAGGCCTTATTAGTCAAGATGATTGATTCTAGTTCGAGTCACAGCACGAGAAAGATGGTTTCTCAGGTTAATAGACACTTTTGACTGTACAAAACAAGCAATGCAATAAAATGGATGGATTATGGTTTTATTGTTCTAAATCTGGTCATGTTTTTTTGTTGAAACCTCTATATGATCACCCCAATCTTATCTTGGACTTTACCTTCTTACACAATAAGATATTGAGAGTTAAATGAACTCTATCAAGAGTAGGACCAAATCCACTGTGTATAGAGTAAAAAAACACTCAAACTGAGGCTTTGTCATCATTACAGATTTTTCACTAAAACCTTTTACTCTAATAAATATTTGGATTTTGCTAAGGTAAACTGACAGCTCCTTTTTTTAGTTTCTTTAGAAAATGCATTTTGTATAAATTTTATTTAACTTAATGCATTTTAATGTACAAGTTGACTCCTCTCAGAGTATATATATTTATATATATATATATATATATATATATATATATTTTTATTTATTTATTTTTTTTTTTACCTATTTGTAAACGTAAAGACAAGAACAGAACCAAAAAACAGGACACATTTTAATCTTTTTTTTAGATAATTAGAACTTTATTTGTTTATATTTTATTTATTTTGAGAAGATTTAATTTGATCGTAAATCAAGGATACTATTTATCAAGGTTCGAAATATTAATGTTAAATTGTCTTTTATAATTGCTCTAAAACCAAAGATTTGATGTTGTTAATAAATTACTAAATAAAATAAAAAAAAAATAATAATGAATAATATATATATATATATATATATATATATATATATATATATATATATATATATATATATATATATATATATAATAATTTTTTTAAGATAGAGCTTTATTTATTTTGTAATGAGAAGATTTAACACCAATCATAAATCAAGGAATATTTTTACCTAGCTATAAAATACGCATGTTAAGTACATTTTTCTGCTTGCTTGAGTTCTGTAAGGACTGTAAGGAGGCACATTTTGGTTTGAGCAGGCCCGAGGAAAGAGCATTTCAGGATCACTGCATGAACAGCAATGGCAGATTGGGGTCAGTTATAATGCATTGCCTCGTCACGTATCTGAGGTTTCCTTGTCTGTTTGAAAACATAGACGCTGCTTCCACTGTCCTTATTTTCTGGAGCCAATTCAGCACTCCGTGTTCCATTTCATTTATCATTTAAGTAAAACCGGAGCAATAGTAATCATCCCTTGAGAGAACTCAAATGAAGATGCATTGTTCTTTCAAAGGCGTATCTGCTGGTTTTGCCCTGGAAACGAATGAACTAATATTACCATCACAACTTAATATTGTTTTATGATTCTAAGACGCTCATTTAATAGCACGACTGCAATTGGGTGAAAAAACACGCATTGGTGTTGGTAGCGCAGTTCTTTTGTTTCACTTTTTAATACCCCATCCTGTGATCCCACAATTCAGCGTGGACCCTCATTACTATTCCAAGCATATTCGTCATTAGATTGCGCTTAAAACTGGCAAAAGATAACATACTACCTTAGCCTTTGCTGATTCCACAATTAATTGAGTTTCTATGAGTCTGTGTTTTCACACCTCAGACATCCTGCGTATTCCAGATGGCAACCGCAGTTGTTTCATTATCTTAAATTAGATTAGAGAGATCACACTTCAGTGCCTATTAGAAATAATCACAGAGGGTTTTGTTCAACTGTGTCCAGCGGTAATTAACTATGAATCTCGACTCTCTTTATTTGCTCGCTTTGAGTCGAGTTCAACTATGCTGTGGTTGTAATTGGTTCTGAAGAATTGTACCTGCGCTTCTGTTTTCAGTCTCTCTGCACATCTTTCAACCTGTCTGTGGGCACTGTCGGCACGGCGACCTGACTCACTTCGTTGCCATGGTTTCCTCCAATTTCTCAGTCTCCAGTGGCCTTCTTGCTATATCTAGCTGGGCACCATTACTTGTGAAGCTGCCAACTGGCATAGGACATAATTACATGAGCACACGAGCGCCGAAAAAAGTTCCTTTTAATCTCTGAACTGTGGCTGCTAATCACGTTTCGTGGTTGCAAAGCCGAAGTGGTTTTCTGTACTTCACTCTGTCTGCTCTACTTGAACTAAATGAGCTGTGTTGAGGCGCTACTTCCCCCGATGGAACATTCATTATCATGCACCGTCATATTTTACGGTGAGTGGACTCGTTTGGGACGAAGCTCAAAATGAAGTTCTCCTGAAGAGGTTCCTTTGTGTCAAATTCAGGCTGCCATGGTGATGGGCAGCCATCCCGGAGCTGACTGGCCTCAGACCAGTTCCTGGAGAGGTCCATGCACTACTGGCTTCGTCAGAGCCCCAGAAATGAATCGCTTGATGTATTATCGTCATTTTGAGGAGGAAGCTGAGCAGCCTCTGCGAGGGGTTTAAAATCGAGTTACTGCGCCTGAAGTGTTGTTGAGATGAGTCTATGGGTCGGTGATGGGACTTGAGATGATTACCCATTTATCGATTTCTCCCAGAGATGTGAGGTTTTTCTAATAACCTGAGCTTCGCAGGTTTTAGAGTGGGACCTTGCTTTCAGATGAAGCTATTTGAGATGCTCTGGTTGATCTGGGCTGAAGCTTTATCAGGGCTCTTTTGTGCTCTCCAGTGGAGAGTGGAAACGTAAATGGTGAACCCCATTACGAAGGCTTAATGAGTAAAAGATTTGGGGCTAAAGGTGTGCTGTGTGCAAGGAAGTGGATAAAAAGTGTATGGAAGGCCAATAATTTGCACCAGAAGTAGTTACTTATTCCATTTAAGTTCTAACAATAATTTTTTTTATCATAATTGTTATAGACAATGGAAGATCTTGTAAAGGGGTGTCATTTCTTCTTGCTACACTGCAAAAAACTGAATCTAAGCAAAGCTGAAATGCTGAAAATTAGATTGAAAATATAGATTTTCTTATTTTAGGAAGAATTTTCTAGTTTATACTTTTGGGGTATAGATTATTTAACTTATTTTGACAAAATATCACTTCCATTTTCTTGAGGAGGAAAAAAGTGATTATTCCAGTCATTTATTTTCTTGAATTAAGAAACTTTTTAAAACAAGCTGCTGAAACAAGAATCTTAAAACAATAAGTTTTGACTAAACATATTCTTATTTATAAAATAGTAATGACATCTTATTTTAAGAAATCAATCATAATTACTTATCAAAGCACTCATCTTGGAACAAGAAAAAAAATCTTGAGTGTAGTTTTAATCTTCTTAGATCAAGTAAATTATCTGACAATGGGGTAAGAATTTAAATTTTTGAAATAAGACTCAAATGCTTGTGAAAAGAAAACTAGAAAAAAAACCTACACTGTTAATAAACCATCAATCCCCCAAACCTGGAACAGCGTACACATAACACAATACATACCGGCACAAAAGTCACATTTAGACTTATAATCATTAATATTAGACTGTCATCAAGTTTTGTGCTAACTTTAGATGGAAGAGATCTGCACAAAAAGTTAATTTAGAGGATATTGATGGTTTATTGCAGGTATGTTGTTTACATGAAAAAAACTGTGCTACAAATTAAACAAAAAAATCAATAAACAATCAATTTTTTTAATTTAAATAGCATCTTTGTCGTCAATTTACATTAATTGTTTATATTTTAGATTAAAATAATAAAAAGAATCACATCTTTGGGATTGTTGAAGTGCCTGCCATAAAAAAAGCACCAGACCCATTAAATCTTTAGCCAATGTTCCAACAGGAGGTCTGAGGCTGAGAAATGTAGTGAATTTGTGACTAAATTGACCAATTTTGTTCTCATTAGCGAGCTTAAAAAAAAACAACCCCCCTAGCAACAAATTCAACGACTTCTGACTTTTTTTTGCCAACTACAATAAAATGGAACCTCTTTTTACATGATTGCTCCACTCATCGATCTTAATGTAGAGGTCAACTAGATCAGCAATAAAGCAGGAATACTCACTCGCGACCGATCCGGTAGTCACTAGCAACAGCAGCAAATACTCTCTTTTGATGTACACAAGGCTTTAATCTGTCCCCTATGCTCCATACAATCCCTCTAGAGACCACTTAGTGAGGTTGAGATCCACTCTGCTCCAGTCGGAACCTCTGACGATGTTGGGGTTTTATCCTGATGTAGGGAGATTTTTTTTTACTTGTTCTGTCAATATAATCAACAGATATAATCAATTCTAGTGAGTACTTGTGTTAACAATTCATCTAACCCCTTCTTTTTATTTTGTCCCACTTCCTATAACTCTTTTTGAGCTTGAAACAAAAAATTGAGTTTTACTATACAAACCAACAGATGTACAAAATGAAAACCATCTGAGGGAAACTGGATTTTTCTTCTTAAGTAAGTGGTTTGAGGCCCCAAATCCCTTCCCTTTAGTCATTAACTACACGTTGCTCTTTAAGGCCACATGGATTTAAGGTGAGATTAACACCTCCATTTATTTGGTGATGCTCCTTGCCCTTGGGTGCTAAATGTTCCACAAAAGTCCTAGACATGAAACTCACCATCAGCTCTTGATGGTCGGACACCTGCATGATGAGCTTTTCAAAATCCGTAGTTCTTCCCTTTTGCTATTTCCTGTCGTGAATAAATGTGAGAGTGTGTATAGAGCACCACCCAGTGACTCTTTTATGTCTCAAAAGTATTCTGAACACATGACCAAAAAGTGAAATCCCACACTGCAACACAACAGGGAGACGCGGCAGAGCAGAACTTTTTCCATACGCACCAATTCATCTGCTAGATTCGAATTATTTTTGGCTTGGTAGTTCTATTTCCGCTTTTCTTCAATCACTCACCGAGGGACGTTGGTCTGTCTCTGGGTTTGCTTTGATGACACTCAGACATATGAGCGTCAGGAAATGCCCCTCAATAGGAGAGCCTGCAAGATCTTTGCGCTGCTCTGTCAAGTTTTGATGATGTGCGTGTCATTTTACAGATAAGGTATGTTTTCTGTACAGTCTATGATCAAGCCTCACTCAGGGATCAGTGTGAGAGCTGAAATGTTGTGATCAGGGTGACCTCAGAGCTGCTTTTTAACATAGACACATTTATTCCAATCAGCTTTCATGTCTTTTAATATGAACTGAGAATGATGTTTTTAAACTAATTTTAAAGTGTTTTATGTTGATTTTATGCTTCTCTTTTCTACTATTATTATTTTAATTTATTCTATATATTATATTCTACTTTTTGCTAGTGTCTGCATGACATTGTTTGACCATTTATTGTAACTGTCGTTATATGTATGTTAATGTTCAGTGCTTTATAAAGAAGATTAGATGGATTAGTTGAGATCATGGATTGTGGACCATTTTAACAGTAGCAGAATCATGCAACTGAAAAAGTCTTGTCTAGATCCTTCTGTTATTATTTCATGTCCTGAATTTATTATACATCTGGCAAAAGTAAGATTTTTTCCATTGTGGGTCATCATCTTGCACAGTTTGTATTTTTTGGGTGGTTATGATCTTATCCCAATGTGGACGCTCGTTAGTCAGGTCTGTTCAGTGACTCGGGTTAATGAGTTTTCTCATTTCCACATTGTATTTTTGTTGAGGATTTGAAATGTGTGGAAAAGTTATAATGCTTGCGAGAACAGAAGAATAGAGGAACCTCTGAAACAGGGTATGCAGGTGATGAGCGGGTAAATGAAATTCAACATGGAACAATGTGAAGAGCAGATGGCATCTCCTGCAGTGTGTTGCCATTAACTGTGGAAAGATGTACCTCCTGATGTGTTATTTAAGACATAAACTATGCCTTAGTCTCTCCTTGATTGATGTAAAACACTGGCTAATCTTAGCAAACGAGCGCCGTGCTGGATGCATATTTCATCTCCTCTCCAAACATATGTCGGAAAGAACAGCTCCTCGCTGCCAGAAACGGTGCACTTGTTCCTGGCTGCTCTTTCCTGCTTTCTCCTACTGTGTTTTTTGAATCACCTTAAGTCACCGGCAGACTTTCACAAGGTGTCGTCACTGCTCATGACATCCTCATGATCTTGTTGATTAAATAGAATCTGAATTACGGTTTTCAAAGATGTCATCTGTGCCAAAACATCTTGGAAATTGATTCATTCAATTTTTTCTTCCTGTCTGACAGTAAAGAGAGCAAAGGAGGAGAGGGAGATGTGTTTAATAGTGTTGTAGTGCACGAGCCAGTTTCGAGACCCAATTTTTTTGGTCTCGGTCTTGTCACGGAACCAAACGATCGAGGTCACGTTCTCGATTCTCTGTGGTCTTGGTATCGTCTCCGTCTCGGCTCTCTCTGACCTCGGTTTCAGCTGCACAGATGTCCTGAGTGGTTTTAACAAATAAAACCATGAGCCTCTCTTCAAATATACCCTATCAGCAGCATATTTTGTCAAGACAAGAAACAATTCGTCACTTTTCATTAATTAGAGCGATGTTAAGTAGAAATATTCTTGCACAAGACGTAAAATGGATATCTTCCTGGCACATTCCAGGTTCTCACAAAATGGCCATAGGTGAGGACTGCTGATATTATTATTTAAAAGTATTAAATTGAGGGAGTGTTTCAGTAAATGTAGGCCTGGGGTATACATGTTACAAATTAGTTTTTTAAATTAGTATTGCTTAATAGACAAAATAATGGACTTGAAAAGTTAAAGCAACGTCTGTTGTTTTACACAACAGAAGGGTGAGGGGAGAGGAGGACACAGACACGGATTCTGCTCCGGGACGGATACAGACAGAGCTGAGATGGGTGCTTCTGGCTGCTGCGATTTGACTTATAAAAGCTTTACTGATTTATTCAAACTTAATTGTTAATTCAGTTTTGCTTCTTGAAGTTGAATCCAGCTATTCAGAAGCTTGCAGGTCAAGTTTTTGATTCCCGCATTTGCTTCCATTCTAGAGAAACAAAGGGAACAGGGCGATATGAGGTTGACTTTTTGTCAAAGCACTTGCAAAGATTGCGATGGAGCAGTTGACCCTTTCCGAAGGGTTCCTACTGTGTCAGCGGTCTCCTCCACTCTGCTGCCAAGACCAGCTTTTGTGGTATTAACAAGCAGAAATGCAAGCCTCTCGTTATGAAGTAATCAGCAAGAGCTTGAGACTCTTGTCCTTTTCGAAGATTTTAATTGCCTTTAGAGGAACATGAGCTCCTGGATCTTAAGCATCATTAGATGTTGTTATGCTTTTCTATGACTCAGTCCAAGGACTTGAAGCATCTGCTTGAGTCCCTCTGTCTGGGTCACAAAGTTGTTTTTTATGATTAATAAAACCAGATGTTTTTAGACGTACATTTATAAAATCCCCGCTCATCACACTACTTCCTTTCTCTAGGCATGGTCACATGGTGCACTATGTTTATGTAGCATCAAAAACACCACCAATTCTCCAACGAAATACCAAAGTTGGCATTTGTTTGGGACATCTGACATTCATCTGGCAGTGGAATGTTGGCTCGAGTCTGGCAGAGGTGCTGCCATCTTTAATGAGGTACTGAAGACATGGGTCAGAGATTAAATGTAACGTTAATTTGGCTGAAGCTTGGCCCATCAGTGGAATCTCTGGAATATTCAATGCACCTCTTGTGATTGAAGTCAAGTGAAGTGAAATGAAAGTGAGCAGTCGGCCAGATGTGGAGTGACCCATATCTGGAATGTGTCCTCTGTATGTAACCCATTCCAGTGTACACACACACACAGCAGTGAACAAACACACCGAGAACACTCACCCGGAGCAGTGGGAGCCATGGCTGCGGGGCCCGGGGAGCAGTCGGGGAACTGGTGCTTGCTCGAGGGCTCCACAGCTGTGGTTGTTGAAGATGGAGAGCAAGTGTTTCATCTCTCACACCACCTTCAACTCGGTGGATCTGGGGATCAAACTAGTAACCTTCCAGTCAATCTCTTTATACACCAGACCACAACTGCCAATGTGAAACATGGCATTGCAAGCTTTAACTGGTAAAATATGTCGTGTTTTACATGGAAGTCTATTTTTAAGTTCATAACATTTAAACAGCACAACATATTGCATAACTTGGCTGTTCTAATGCATACTTAATGCTTTTTCGAATTGAAAAGTGCATGTGGAAATGTCATGCTGCTATACAGTTGCCCTATATAATTTATTTGTTACATTGTACATTAAACGACAAACAAATGCTCTTAACGGCTTTCACATCAGAGTGCAAATCTATAGTCGGCCTTTAAACACTGACTGTAGCACTGCTAGAGTGATTGTGCTGAATATATTAGCACATGTCAGAAGTGCCACAAAGGCTTGCAAGCCCCCGAACGAGATGCTGTGTGTCTTTAGGGGCCAAGCTTGGCATCCCAACAACAGCAGATCTTCATTATATTTTTTCTACACAGTTTTCACCCACTCTCTTCCTTTGTTAAATCCATCCTCACTGGGAACAAACACAGTTGTGAACCGGATGCTTGTCAGAGGCGTCTAATCCTGCAAAACAAGCTGCTGGTTTCAACCTGAAAAGGGGTTATTTAGCCGTCTCACGATGCGCTAATTACAGTGTTTAAAAACGAAGGAAAAGGATTTTGAGTCGTATCCCCTATTTTATGCCATGTAAATCCACAAACGGACTGTGTGACTTTTAAAAACAGCTGAAACTGTTTCGAGACTCCTGCGTGTTAGCAAGCAAGTGGACTGAGGTAAACAACCTCATTAGCTGAGCTGTTTTTAAAGCTGAAGAGTACAATTTGCGAACTGCAGCTTGCACTTCTCCTCCAGGGGAAATTAGGAAGACTCTCTTGGTACACGGCTGGACTGATACTGCTGCTCATTTTGCAGCGTGCTAATGTGTTAATCTGCTGGAAGGGTGATCAACAACAATTAGCCATGATGCTAAGTAACAGCAATGCTAGAGTTAAAGCTTACACAAGGCTGGTGTCACTGTCAGGACCAGTGTTGGAAAACTACTCAGCAATAAATGTTGTCCAAAAATGTGTAGAGAAAATATTTTTTATTTTATTTTTATATGTATAAAACATACAGAAATAATTGTTAGCATGAAGATATTGACATGTGTTCACATCTCGGTTTTAAACCAATACACTATTTAATTATTTCTCACTAGAGATCACGTTTGCACATTTTTCCGCACTATATTTCAATTTAACAATTCATTAGTTTTATTTTATTAATTGTATATGTTAAGTGCGGCAGTTTGGTTTGTCAATCTGATTTTATCGGGTTATTATCAAATAGCGGCCATCTTGGACTACATTTCCCAGCACTGACCTTCCGCCAATAGTTTTTTCTCTGGACATTGTTCTTCTGAGATCTCTCCTGGACTCTTCAGGGATATTGTTTTGCGTTGTCTCCGGTCTTCTGTTCTATGTTTTGAGTTCCATTACCATCTGCTCCACATAACTTCTACAGACGGAACGTTTGTTTGTCTACTTCAACAAATGTTGGTTCTATTGGTCTTCTATTACAGCTACTCATGGAAAACATACATTTATCTTCTTTAAAAAGTGTGAGAAAAATATGATTGCTTTTTACAAATTTAAATATGTTTTATTTGGTAAATATGAGCCCAATACTTGTCTTCAGTTTAATGTGTTTTGGTTCGCATCACCTGTGATGCACTGACTGGAAAAGCCTATTTGTTTGTGTATCATTTTGGGACACACTGACCCCTGCTGGGGAAATGTTTCCCACCAATGTATAATCAATGGCTTCTATTCAATGCTGAAATTCCTTGAGATCCAAAACGTTCTTCGATTAGATCTCATGCCTGGAGGATTTCTTAGAATTGCAGAAATACGCCAGCAGCAGGATTTCCCTGAAGAGGTCGACGAGAACAAAAATATCAAAAGCTCTAGACTCATCTGAACTTTACAAATATCACTGTGTCACAGTGCGCCAGGAAATCTCCCCCGGCAAACTCGGCTTGACGGCGCTGGCTCTATTGGAGATGGTAAATGCCAGAATGCAGGAAAAGCCCGTTCAGAGGTTATGAAGTGATCAGAGCGCTAGGAAGAAAAGAGAATGCCGGACTCCTGCTGACTTTCAGCTGACCACTGGAACGAACCAAAAAAAAAAAAAATACTTGTAGCTGTGACACAAGAGTGAGTGACAGAATTGTAATTGAGTTTACAGATGAAAGAGAGCTTTTAATACATTTTATAAATAGTTCTCGAGTTCCTGTTGTGCCCAAAGGAATTAGAGACAAAAAATATCCTGTTGTCAAGGAAGCATGCGAGGGGAAACACCTTGGAGAGTAAGCAGAGATGCATCTTCTGCCATTTGCAACAGATCTTCAATATTTAGGGGTTCAAGCATGTAGTGCTGAAACCCTTTTGTAATTGCCAGGATTATTCATATTATAATTATTATTCTTATTATTTACTCGTATCGACTCGAAACATGGCCAGAAATTGTTCTTTTGGCTGCTTGTAAGAAAGCAATCAGACGAAACTGTTTCAAACAAGAGAGACCAACACTGAACAGTTGATGCATCCAAAGAAAATATATAATTGAAAAGATTAATTTTGTGATCGATTTAAACATGTTCATAGGGAAATGTCAAAAGGGCTGATAATGTTCTTCCGATAACAGCAGATTTGGCTTTGTTGTTGAAAAAGAAAATGTTGAATATGTTTCTAACAGAATATTTGACTGCTATATAAATTATTGCTGCTGCTGTATGGTTTATGAATGCTGAAGCAACTCACAAACAGGAAAATATGATGATGGACAATTGATGGTTATTTAAATAAACTTGATGCCAAGCTTCCCTTTTCCTGCATGTTTTTGTTTGTGTTGTTATTTATTGTTGTTATTTATTTAACTTTTTTTTCTTAGTTTGATGCTGTTTTTGCTTGCTTGCTTGTATTTACTATGGGAAAAAAAACAATACACACTAAGTGGGAAAAAAGAAACTTGTCCAGAAACAGCTTTAGTTGTGTTCTCTGTACTCTGTAGATAAAAATAAATAAATAAATAAAATAAAATAATAACATCACTCTCTGGTAGAGGGGTAGTCTGCAATCACCAATTGTTACATCAAACTTAAATACTCTCAAATCCTGCAAAAAATCCAAATCTAAACTTTACCAAACTTGGGGAAAAAAATGCGAAAGGGTATGTAGAACAAGAATGCATTACATTTCTTTTAGATTACTAATGCTGCTCTACAATAGGAAGAACTACTCTATAAAAAAACCTTGCTTTAAACCCTTCAGTCCTTAAAGTATGTTTCTGCCAAAAAATGTTTAATCAATGAAGGGGTGGCTCTGTGTGTAAGACAATGCTCTCTAAATTCAAAGGTTATGGGTTCGAACCTCTACCAAGGCAGATTTGTTGAGCTATGTTCCTTCTTTCTTTTATACTGTTAGACTTGCAGCCACTCTTTTACTTGTCTTAATGTTAGCATTTAGATTTGACTTTTTTTATAGAAAATCTTACCGGTTCTTTCTAATGATTTCAACTGCTTAAAAGTCCAAAGAATAATTATCATCTTCTTCTTTTTTTGTTTTTTTTTGTTTTTTTTTTTTGCAATGTTAGTCTTCTGTGCACTGTGAACTAGGATCCGTCGACTAATGAGGGTTTGATTTTAGTGTGCAGGAATATCGTTTGCTAAATTTATTGTACTTAAAACAATTGATTTGTCCTAACTGTAAATACAGACTACACCGACTTGCTTATTTTGAAAGCAACTAACTTAAATTATCCAGTGGTACTCAACTTCATTTATTAAGTCACCCAAGTCATAAGTTCTCAAAGTTGCAATCTGAACTACTACTGTACATGCCGAGCAAAAGTGCTCTGGAGCCAAACTAATAAGTGATAATGGTAGCAGAGATATAGATCGCAGAGCTTGAGATACTGAAAGACTGAACCACTGAACCAGTTTCTAAGAGTTTTCAGCCTCAAGTTCTCTAAGCAGACCTGCTTTCACATCGAGATCATTAACCATCGCTAACTCAGCTAATCTGAAACGATTTTCTCGCGTGAGCCATTAATACCCGCTCCAATCACCATAAACGAAATAATGAATGTCAAACAACAGAAACGCATTTTATAACACTCCATTAACTATTTACATTGATCATTCAAAATAAACAACTTTTCAACAGAACTTGCTGATTACCCACAATGCATTGCAATCTTGTGAAACTGCTAGATGTTTTATTTAACTAAACCTAAACTATCTCGCATTACTTAACAGAAACATTGCACAGTCCACTTGAAAAATGACATTTCATCACAAAGTCATAAATATAAATAGTGTTAATATATGCTTATTGTACTGTTTTAAGTTAATAGAAAACAAATTGACTAATGAGGGCGTCACGGTGGCGCAGTGGGTAGCATGGTCGTCTCACAGCAAGAAGGTCACTGGTTCGAGCCTCGGCTGGATCGGTTGGCATTTCTGTGTGGAGTTTGCATGTTCTCCCCGTGATCGCGTGGGTTTTCTCCGGGTGCTCCAGTTTCCCCACAAGTCCAAAGACATGCGGTATAAGTGAATTGAGTAAGAACGATTGTCCATAGTGTTAAAGTGTGTATGAATGTTTCCCAGCGATGAGTTGCAGCTGGAAGGGCATCCGCTGCGTAAAACATATGCCAGAGAGTTGGTGGTTCAGCCAATAAGATAATGGATGGATGGAATTGACTCATTAGTTACAACATTCGGATGAGATGTCTCTGTCCAGTGTTTAAATGTTATCATTAATATTGACATCTTCATTGTTTTCCCCAAACATAGTCTTGATATCTTGAACCCTGATGATTGCTGCTAGCAGCTATATTTTATTTTGTTTTGATTTTACATTGTTGAATAGAACACAGGATTAGAAATAAATGTTCCAATGGAAATTTGGACTTTGTTTTTAATGAACTAATAGCTCAGAAACCCTCCCGGACCTGATTCTGAGGTGTTGGTTCTGAGAACCAGATTCTAACCTAATGATGACGGAGCCTTTCAATCGCTGTCCCTCATCTCTGTGATGAGCTCCTCTTTCCGTCCATCGATAGTTTTAAAAATAGATTTAAAAAAATTTGTATGCCTGCATTTTATGAGTTGCTGTTTGTCTCATTTTGTTTTTTGCTCTGTTCTGTCCAATGCATGAAAGTTCCTAATTTTGACTTTTTTTTTAGTAACTCCTGTTTACTATTTTATAGATTTGGAGCTTTGGAGTAATTCGTTTTATTCATACAATATTACTGACCATCTGTTTTTTTATATAAATTAAATGAATTATTTGTTTATGTGATGTAGTAATTATTCATTTATAATATAGATATCAAAGTTCAAGAGCTTCAATATGTTGAAGATTAAAATTCCTCTTTGAAAATGATCCTCTTACGTATCTGAAAAAAGTTTAATTGTTTATTTTTGACATTAGTAAAGATTTGCTCTGAAAAATTCCTTCAGGCTCCACTCTATCTTCTTGTTATGGTTAAGCAAAACAAACAAATAAATAAATAAGTAATCTGGGACTTGTTTGTCTTTCTCTCTGTCTCTTACTCTCTCAATCACTCTCTCTCTCTTTCGCTCTCTCTTACTCTCTCAATCTCTCTCTCTCTCTCTCTCTCTCTCTCTCCGCGCGCGCGCGCGCGCAGCGGACGACGCGCAAGCGCGCGCGCGAGCGCGGGACGCGCGCAACCCAAGCGCGCGCGGGCGAGCGAGCGGACGCGCGCAAGCACGGCGCGCGGGCGCGCCGCGCGCGGCGCGCGCAAGCACCGCGGACGCGCGCAAGCAGCGCGCGCGGGCGCGCGCGCGGACGCGCGCACGCGCGCGCGCGCGCGGGCGCGCGCAAGCACGCGCGCGCGGGCGCGGGCGCGGACGCGCCGCAAGCAACCGCGCGCGCGCGCGCGCGGGCGCGCGCAAGCACGCGCGCGCGGGGCTGGGCGCGGACGCGCGAAAGCACGCGCGCGAGCGCGCGCGCGCACGCGCGGGGACGCGCGCAAGCACGCGCGCGGGGCGCGCGCAAGGGGCGCGCCAAGCAACGGCGCAAGCCCCGCGCGCGCGCGCAAGCACGCGCGCGCGGGCGCGCGCGCGACGCGCGCAAGCGCGCGCGCGCGCGCGGCGCGCTCAATCACGCGGCGGCGGACGGCGCAAGCCCCCCGCGCGCGCGCGCGCAAGCCAGCGCGCGCGGGACGCGCGCAAAGCGAGCGCGCGCGCGCGCGCGCGCGGCGCGCGCGCGGAGAGCGCAAAGCAAGCGCGGCGCGGGCGCGGCGCGGACGCGCGCAAGCACGCGCGCGCGCGACGCGGGAGCGCGCAAGCACGCGCGCGCGGGCGCGGCGCGGACGGGCAAGCACGCGCGCGCGCGCGCGCGCTAGCGCGCGCGCGCGCGGGGACGCGCCGGCAAGCACGCGCGGGGAGCAAGCGAGCGCGAGCAAGCTACGCGAGCGGAGACGCGCGCGCAAGACGCGCGCGGGCGCGGGCGCAAGGAAAGCGTCGCAAAGCCCGCGGCGCGCGCGCGCAAGCACTCGCGCAGCGGGCGAGAGCCTGAAGCGAGCAAGCCCACGCGCGCGCGCGCGCGCAAGCACGCGCTCGGCGGGCGCGCGCTCTACTCTCTTCAAAGCCCGAGTTTTTTTTGCGAGAGAGCAAATCTTCTCTTTCTCTCTCTCTTACTCTCTCACCCTCCTCTCCTTCTCTCTCTCTCTCTCCTCTCTCAATCACTCTCTCTCTTTCTCTGTCTCTTACTCTCTCAATCACTCTCTCTCTCTCTCTCTCTCTCTCTCTCTCTTTCTCTCTCAATCTCTCTCTCTCAATCTCTCTCTCTCTCTCTCAGTCTCTCTCTCAGTCTCTCTCTCTCTCTTACTCTCTCAATCATGTTTTTTAAGTCTACATTTTATATGTATTTTTTTGCTTGTTTGTTAAGAAAAGAAAAGTTCGCTTTCAGTTGAACGAGTGTAAACTACGTGTAATATTATTGTTTTAAAACTTGTCATCTTTCATCCCTCTTCAGCTTGAGTGCTGTTCGAGTGAATCCAGCAGAGGGCTCTGATGATTCAGCTCTAGGGTCGAGAAAGGCCGTTCATGCTTTAGTTATGAAGTAAAGGCCATGAACAGTTATATTATCCTCCGGTAACTTTAGCAATATGTGGCTAATAAAGTAGCATTAGACGGTGAGATGGAATGAATGGCTTGTCTAAAACAGTGTGACGGATCGCAGTCTTGCTTTACATGAAACCTAACCAACAGTTTCCATCTCGACAGTCGACAGCTATCAGATGAGATTCAGTACAATGTGTCTCTGTGTGTTTTGCAGTAAAAGTGAGGCTGCGACTGTGGAGACAGAGCTCCTGAGGGACTACCGCTTCGGCCAGCAGCAGCTGATTGAGATGTGGGGGCATGCCTGCGCTGTCGCCATCACCAAGGTTTGTTTGAGATGTCAACAGCAATAATGCTAGCATGAAGCGCAAGGTAACCCTGTTAGCTGCTGAATTTAATCTGTGTGATTCAGACACACGCATTGCTTCAGCCACTCTCCATATAAGACGAGGCTCAGCTTCAAGCGCCGGTGAAAACAGCAGGAAATCTTTGATCTGACACTTTCTGTACAGCGCTTGTCTGCGTCTGCAGGTCTGAGGGGGGCTTGCTGATCAGACATGCTTTAAACATGAAGCAGAAGGGAATCAGGCTAATTGAGATGAAAAGAAAAAGGTTGTGCAAATTAGAGAAGAAATACTTTTGTGTGTTTTCTGGAGGTTTTCCTTCTGAAAAACAAAAGATAATCATGTTTATGTCAAATGTTGCTATTCAATGCAGTTTGGAATTTGTTTCTTTTGTTGCTAATTCATGCTTATCAGATTACAACTTAATTGGTTTACTGTTCTTATTTCTGTTCTCGTATCTGTAGGATTACAAATTTAAGGTCTATGTTTTACAACGTAGCTCTTTTATATTGCATATAAAATTCTATACAAATATATTTTATAGATAGCGTCACGGTGGTGCAGTGGGTAGCACAGTCGTCTCACAGCAAGAAGGTTGCTGGTTCGAGCCTCGGCTGGGTCAGTTGGAATTTCTGTGTGGAGTTTACATGTTCTCCCCGTGATCGCGTGGGTTTTCTCCGGGTGCTCCGGTTCCCCCACAAGTCCAAAGACATGCGGTATAAGTGAATTTTTGAGAAAAACAATTTGTCCACAGTGTTTGAGTGTGAATGAGTGTGTGTGAATGTTTCCCAGCGATGGGTTGCAGCTAGAAGGGCATCCGCTGCATAAAACATATACCAGTTGAGTTGGTGGTTCATTCCGCTGTGGCGACCCCGAAAGGGAAGAAAACCGAAATGAAAATGGATGGATGGAACATCTTGATAAGTACCTTCTCATGCTTTGAATGGCTGACCATTTGTTGGCTTCATGAATATCTGTGGCTGGGCTCCTCCTTGGGGGTCTTAAAACCCAACGTAACACATTGTTTAGTTATTCCCTGAAGATCTTCTGGTCTTCAATTGTGAGTTTCTTAAATTATGGTTCTGTTACGATGTGGAGATAGGGATTTTTTTGTACACTCCGGGGTGAGGATTAATTTGGCCGGAATGTTCTCTATGATTAAACAAACTGAATGATTTTAAGTACAAATCTTTATTTTTCCACTTATTTAAGGACAATCATGAAAAAAATGCTAGTTTTTCATTATGTTAGAGAACAAAATCATCCACTAACTTCATCTGCTTTAAAATGTTTCATACATTTTTTTCAACCTTAGTGATGAACCAAAAGTACCAAATAACCAAATTCTTATATAAAGTAGCTTTTTATGTTTCCACTGTTTGTAACAATTTGTTTAAAAACAACAACAATTGTGTCAAATAAATGATGCGACATTTAATTATACCTACACTTACCGGCCACTTTATTAGGTACCTTTCTAGTGCCGGGTTAGAATTCTTTTGCCTTTAGAACAGCCTTAATCTTTCGCGGAATAGATTTAACAAGGTACTATCCCCAAGATTGTGCTCCAAATTAACATAATAGCACGTCAACTGAAAATCCATGATGAGAATCTCCCGTTCCACCACATCCCGAAGGTGCTCTACAGGATTGAGATCTGGAGACTGTGGAGGCTGTTTGAGTTCAGTGACTTCTGCAAAGAAGAAAAGAAGATTTAAGGAAGCTCTGAAGTTTAGTTTGTTTTCTGGCACTGATTAACTACCCAAGGTTCCATCATGTTTCTCTCAATAACTACATATTTTCGTGGCATTACTTTTAAATTATCATATATAAGCACAAACCAAATGGAATTTAAAACGTTTTTGCAAGCTATCCTGACTTCCACCCTTTCACCACGCTCTGGAGGTCGATGCTTGGCACAGGTCTCTTCCTGATCCTAAACCTCTTACTTGGACAGCTTGACTACTACATTTCTTATTGCTTGCCACATTGCTTACGCTACTCGTGATTATAAGTAAATGTGACCTAGTGAAATGTGTAGATCGTAAAGTGGAAAAATGGTGGCGTGAAAAGTGAAATAAATAACTAACATGTAGCATGAGCTGTTTTGGGGATTGCTCAGTATATATTATATAGTATATAGTATGAATAGGGGTAGTATCAATGCGTTTTGTAGGAGCTATTGCCTCATCCCAATCCAAACACTTATTCTGCACTCAAAGTAGATACTCCTTTTCAGAAGAAAATGTACATAACTGTAGTGTGTAAGACGAGATCTGGGACGCACTAAAGCGTCACGTGATGGAAGTAGTTTTGAGAACTTAATTCCTTCTTTCCCGTTCATTCATTAAAAATATTTTAACAATAGACATAACATCATTAAAAGTGCACATCCAGAACCCGCTCAGACAATATTTTATGTATACTACGGTTTGGGACACAATAATTATAATTTTGCAGCCATAAAAGGGTGGAGAGCCACCGATTGGGACACACAGTATAAATGTCACCTTGTGTCGGAATCATGTGACCATTCTGCATTGCATCATGGGATTTAAAGGTTTCGATTGTATCCACTGCATAAATGGCTATCCAGTCTATCCATAACTAAATACCCTTTATTTAAGTTCCTAAATAAATATGCAGGGCATTTGCAAATAAATACTGTGGAGTTGCATTAGTCGAATTAGAAATTTCATTGCAGAAGCACCAATATCCTAATTTTTTGTAAACTTAGTAAAGCTGTGAAGTCCCCTCTGCTAACTGCTGCCTCGTCTCCACTTGCTTACAGGAAATTATTTGAAAAGAAATAGTCTCAAAAAGCTGGCACATATCTTACACATTTTTATAAAACCTTTGGAACTGTATCAACAAGGAATTTCACAGACCAATCAAATTGTTATTGCATTAGAGAGAGAGATAAAAAATGGCAAGATACAGCTTGTAATGTTGTTTCTCAGTGTCGTCTGAAGTAGTTTTCTGGTTCACTTCGAGGCATCAGTAAAGAATGATTTTAAAACTAACAGCTCAGTCAGAGGCTGTGGTGTAAAGGGGCTTTGCTGTAATAAATTCTGGCTCTGATGATGGATTTAAGGGGGCTGCTGCGTATTTGTCTCGCCGTATTTCCTTAGTGCTTTTGGCTGTGGAGCCTCTGCACGGAGGGGATGTTAATCTGACCGAAACAACACCAGTCAAAACAACAGATTCAGTTCAACGGTTTGCTGCATTAATTATGACTTAGCTGTCTGTTCGAATCATGGAGTCTCAAAAAATCTGATAAACCTCAAACTTAGCTTTGAACCTTTAACATGGAAGTAAGAGTGATGGTGAGTCTCACTCTCTTGTCATTCTAGTCAAAAGTGCCTGCATCACCTTTGGAAAGTAAGCTCTATACAAGGAGTGCATTAATTTGGAAAAAAGGGGTTGAGAACATTTATAAGCAGTTTTGTTTCTGTTATTTACGATAACTCTATACCGTGTGCAAAGTCCATTTTGACCAATAAGATGAGTTGATAACTAATTGAGGACTCTTCACATCCTATCTATATTTATACAGAGTTCTTCCACTTTTATGTTCATGTTAGGATGGGCATCACTTTATCTTTCTGTCTGTGGAAACATTTTATCTGACTGAGCACCACTGTCATAACAGAATTTTTTTTCTTCTTTTATTTTATGATTTTTTTTTATGCTTTCAATGTTTTTTTCGTTTGCTTTCTATCTCTGATCTGTTTGATTTTTTTATACCTAATCTGTTATCATTCTCTGTAAAGCACTTTAAATTAGAAGTTCGTATGAAAATCTATCTATTCCTCCATCTTCTTGTTGGCTTCGTCCCTTTTCAGAGGTCGCCTCAGCAGAATGAACCACCAACTCATCTGCCATATGTTTTACTCAGCCCTTCCAGCCACAACCCACCACCGGGAAACATCCACACACACTCATTCAATACAGACAATTTTAGCTTACCCAATTCCATGTCTTTGGACTTGTAGGGGAAACCAGAGCATCCGGAGTAAACTCACAGCATCACAAGGAGAACATGCAAACTCCACACAGAAATGCCCAGCCAAGGCTCGAACCAGCAACCTTCTTGCTGTGAGACCCAATGTGCAACCGTGACGCCATCTTCCATCAGAGCGTTATCGCGAGTATGAAAATGTGCTATACAAATAAAAGTGCAACATTGCTATGCTATATAGGTATATTGATATGCTCACAGTTTAGCATTAACCTTTGTGCCTCCCACCTCTGTAAAAAAATACTAATACATTTCCTGATTACAGTTTTAGAAAAGGGTGTTGTTTTCAAATATTCACTGTGTATGAATCTTTTTGAGTGAATACCAGAACCGCCGACTACACTCTAAAAACACCTCGACTCGTAATCATCGAGGAACCTTTTTTGTGTTGTTTAGCATCGGTCTCCAAAGCTGCTATTTAGAAGAAACCACTTTTAGAGCCAAAAGAACCACAGAGGTACGTGTACGTATGTATATATGATACTTGTAGAACAATTAGTTCTTTACATGGAAAAGTGCTTAGTGACACCTGAAATAAAAATAGGAATATATATATATATTGCTATGGAAATATTAATACTCATGAGACATGATTTATGAACACAATCGCAAACAGCAAGTTATTACTTATTCCAAACATGAATTAAACTCATACCTTGATATCATTGAAGCATGTGATCACATTGCAAGCATCATGGAGAGAGAAAGGGAGAGAGAGAGAGAGATAGTAGAAGAGAAAGAAAGGAAAGGATAGAAGGAAGAGATGAACAGCACCCGTCCGCCCGCCAGCAGGGCCGAAAGAGAGAGAAAGGGAAAAGGCCCTAAACGGTAACCCCTTGAGATTTCCTTCAGAATAAATGCCGCCCCTCTACATCACTTCCTGTTCCATCCCAAGTAAACATAGGCGCATACAAACTCAATCTTATTGGATAATTAATTACAATGATTAAATATACTATACCAATATATAGCAAATATTTGGACTAAATGTTTCCATTACTGTATTAGCAAATATTAGGCAAACCATCATAAAATAGCATAGAACAAACATAGATAACAGGAAATAATGTATACTAAAATGATTCATGTTTATTAAGTGAGTTAATAAGCAATAGTTAAAAAGCTATGTTGTACAAATGGATCAAGCATATAGGCTGCTCACTTACATTCTCTAGCCAGCCATGTGCTCACAGGCTAATATTTCTAAACATTCTGTTCAAAAATCTTTATACATGCAAAAAAACATTGAAACGTTGAAATCTTGGAACTTGATGTTTTGTTAGTTTGTTCCTGTGCAGACAAATTGCTCAAAAAGCGATACCTAAACTCAAACTATGTCTGTGAAGCACGCAGCAGTGCTATCCTTCTACACGAGAAATAGCCAAAGCATTTTGGACTGAATTTTTTTCCAAATATAAGCTAGACCACTAAACTGTCAATTGTAGCTGTTACTCTATGCATTGCTAAAGGCAAATAGATCATGTTGCACAACGTTTGCGGGGAACACGAGAAAAAACATACGAGGAGTTAAAATGACCCAGCTTCAAGGTTCTAGGTATTTTAATTAATTTTATTTTGATCCCATATCTACTATAATTCACTAGATACTTACTAAAGCCAGTTTAGGAAAGATCTAAGACTGAGAACAGAAGAGCCTTTATTAAAAAAAAAAAAAAAGAAGCATTATAAAACAGGGTTCCATCAGAAACACACAATTCGTCCTTCTAATGTTCTTCTAGAACTTTTCTCGTCAAAAACTTGTTAGCAACTTATGACTCTTCAAAGGGCGCTGATGTGGGTGCTTTCACAAACACTCAAAATGCAAGGAATTGGTAAAAGCGGCATTAAAAAAACACAGAAAAATCAAAGATATTGACTCATTTGTTCAAATATTTGGAGCTACTGAGATTCCAAAAATGTATGGCTAGGTGGCGCTCAGGAACAAGAGAGCCAAAGTCATGAGCTACCAAATGAGATATGGGAGTGAGGCAACAATAGAGCTGGCTTCACTTTCAAATGTTGCCAAATGCTCCGAATTATATTTTCTGCTGCAAGTAAAAAGCCCCGGTGACGTTCCCTAGGCAGCCCTGTCGCTGAAGGTGTTGAAGGCTCTCATGGCTGTGGCCTGTGGGTCAGACAGGCCTAGACTCCTGCGGTCAACACTCGCATCTGGATCCAGTCTGGCTGACAGGCAGCGCAGGCTCCCCTTGACCTACCTGAGAGCCGTCAAAACCCAAATCGCTTCCTCATTTAGCTTGTGTGAAGTTTCAGCGTTCTACAGACTGATACTTCCGGCTCTCGGTCAGAAACAGCTGACAAACTGAGAGACAAAACTGCATCCTTTTGACGTGACCTCTAAGAGGCCCCCATAAATCCGGGTGAAAGAAAACACACGGCGGGAGTGAAGAGACAGGCAGCCGTTACGTCAGAGCAGAGTCGGTGGGCTTGTAATGGTTTCTTGTGAGGGCTCAATACTAAGATTTGCTGGTCCTCGGCTTGAAAAGAGTTGTTTAGATAGGCCAGAACATGTTGCCCACCTCGTGTTTAGTGGTGTAGGTTTAGGGAAGGAAAGATAATTGACCTGATATTTAAGGTTCCCTGTGTGTGTGGGAAGGAACGGGGACACGAAATCTTGACTGTGTTTGACCACATTGTGATTTCACAAGCAAAACATCCAGCTTGTTGGAGGCCAAACCAAACGTCAGCCGTCTGCATGAGGGGAAGAGCTTTGGATCGGATGTCTGTGATCATTCCCTGCTTTAGATATCAGCAAGTTATTTTTGTCATGGGGTTTCATGAAACCCTCTTTGTGTTTGAAGGGGAAATAACAGAGACTGACGTGACACTGTCTGAGATCTCTCTGGATTTGGCATGTGTCTCAACATAGCCCCAAGTGCACACAGAAGAAATAAAACATCTAATGCAATTAGCCATAGGAAACAGATTTTTTTTTCTTTTGCTTTGTTTTGTTCTGTAAATATCTGAATGACGAGATTCTCAAGTTCACTGTTAGCTTTAGCATATAAAACCCCTGGAGTAATTAGTCAAGTGTATCTCCAGACCACTTTTACTGAAAATCATAACAGCAGGGTCTCCAGAGTCCTGGCAGCCTAGACGGTTCCAGCAAACCTGCAAAACTAATAAGCAGTGTCCACTATTCCACAGTTCTCAGGAACAATCGATTCCATGTCATCGTCCAGAGAAGAACAGATGGGCAGAGTGAATGTTATTCATTAGGACACATTGTCACAAGAGCTTCATGTTAACTGACCACTTCTCAGGCTTTCTAGATTGTTCTGACATAAAACATAACACTTTCAGGTCTCAGTTTGAGGACTGGACCTGTCTCGATAAACAATAAGTCGGTTTATCACATGCTATATGAAAAAGAGCGTGGCAAGTTTGCAAATTGCGATAATTTTGTACTTTTATGTTTTTACTGACATGCACCCTCTCTCTCTCTCTCTCTCTCTCTCTCTCTCTTTCTGTCTCAATAAAGCTATTATAATATTAGCGACTATATCAAAGCTTAATTTTTACACGGTCTGCAAGGAAATGCAGAGTGACCATCACATGGCATAAAGTGAGCTCATGAGACGAGCGCGCGCACCAGACGTCAGCAATGAAATCTCACTCCCTCAGCAAGTAATGTTCTGTTTACAATCAAATGGAAGTGTTTCGTCTCAGAGCAGGTGAAGTACTAGCCGATCTACTATTGATGAGAATAATTAACTTTTTCCAGTTAGGTTCACCAGTGATAAGTGATGACAACACTAAAGGCATGTCTTGGTTTTCACTGCGCACTGTTCTTTCTACGCTAGTAGTTCTGGATAGTTGAAGGAAAAGGTTCAGAACACTGAACATCTGAATCATAACTCAAAAAGTTTTGAGCGAATAGTTTCATGGGAGAAGGTTACTACATAATTGTATTAGTGATCTAAATGCGATTTTGAAAAGATGTTGAAAACTGTAGGGCATCACGGTGGCGCAGTGGGTAAAACGGTCATCTCACAGCATGAAGGCTGCTGGTTCGAGCCTCGGCTGAGTCGGTTGGCATTTCTGTGTGGAGTTTGCATGTTCTTCCCGTGATCGCGTGGGTTTTCTCCGGGTGCTCAGGTTTCCCCAGAAGAACAAAGACATGTGGTATAAGTGAATTGGGTAAAAACGATTGTCTGTAATGTTTGAGTGTGTGTGGATGTTTCCCAGCAATGGGTTGTGGCTGGAAGAGCATCCACCTATGCCAGAAGAGTTGGCGGTTTATTCCGCTGTGGCGACCCTGAAAGGAAAGAAAGCCGACAAGAAGATGAATTGATAAACTGTGTTGTACAATATTTTTGATGGGACAAATTGAAGCTTTATGGGAACTGTTGTTATGACGTGATCATGAGGTCATGATCAGAGGTGGGAAGAGTATCCAAAAAAATCTATTCAAGTAAAAGATAAAGTACTTGTGAAAATATTTACTCAAGTAAGAGTAAAAGTAACTATCAAATTAATTGCCCTGAGTAAGAGTATAAAAGCATCAAATGCAAAATTTACTCAAAAACTAGTTACTGGTTAAATCTGATCTGACCGATACAAAGCAAAAACGCTAACTATTACATAGTATTTGCTGTAGATTAATTTTGTTTTGTTTGTCCTAAGGGGAAAATAATGTATAGTTGATTGCAAACTACGAACAAACCTACATCACAAATACGATACAATCACTTTTTACAGAATACTTTTTAAAGAAAAAGGCTGTTGTGTAAATGAATAGATTTTTATTTCTGTCTGTGGGCAAATCACCTAAATTCAGCAGAGATTTGAATAATAATATCGCCTTCAATTTATATGGCACTTTTCTAGACACTTAAAGATGCTTTATAATTATCAGAGTGTTATTCATTCACTCAACATTCACACTCTGGTGGTGATAAGCTACCTTGGTAGCCCTCAGCTGCCCTGGGGCAGTCTGACAGGACGTGGCTGCCATTCTGCGCCTACGGCCTCCTGCCCACCACCAAACACCCCCCACCAGTCACACACATCCATACTGGGCAATGAGGGTCAAGGGGCTTGCCCAGGGCCAAAATGGCAGAACGGCCCTAGCGGGGATTAAACCGCCAACCTTCCAGTTACAGAACGATCAATTCCACCACTGCGCCATATTTCCACCCCATCATCAATTATAGTTAATACTATATTATTAACCCATACTATTAATAATAATAAAAATATAATAGAAATACATTTTTCACTAAAGATGGTGAATTGCAATTACACTTAAACACTGGCCATCATAATCTGGTCCACTACTGGGACAAATCTCTTATTTGGATTTCCCTAAAATGGCAAAGGATTCTTTCTTTTCCACTTTTATACACTTGTTCAACTCTTGTTCACCCTGCCAGTGTGACGCTAAGTCTCAGTTCACTAATGGAACCTTCATGTCAACTGATCATTTCTCACTGAGCGTCATTAGCTTCATTAGCATCTGGCTTCCCCGCTCTTTCTGAGGAGTCTGACATTCGCTAGATTTCAGCGATAGTTACCAGGGGATTCATTTGGCATAGATATTACCCAACCAACTGTCATATGTAAATCAATTCATTCATAATGGCACTGTGACGGCCAGATATGGATCGGTAATAAATAACATGCCCAGAGTGGAAAGCTTGCATCGATTGTTGAAATGATCAGGGCTAGTGACAGCTCACCCAAGTAAAAAGATATAGCATTTTTTTTTCTTTTCATTGAAAATAGTGAGATAATTAACAAGGCAAGAATATCTGATCTCTGAAGGTTCTGTTTCGAAGCCAGCTTGAGTTTGGTTATTTTAGTCCTCTCACAATCTATACCATTCTCTACACTATTGTTGTAACAGTTGTGGTTATTGTGAAGATTCATTTTCTAAATTTAGACGGTCATCCAATAAAGATTCCTGTTTAACAGCCCCTCTGTCTCTCTGCAGGCTTTTCCTCTGAGCGCTCTGAATAAAAAGCAGCCCACTCTGCTGGTTGTTTGTGGTCCTGAGCAGAACGGCTCCATCGGTTTGGTGTGTGCTCGCCATCTGCGCATGTTTGTGAGTATAAAGTGCCAAGCCAGAGACAGAACGGATAACCACGGGGAAGCTTGCTGTTTGGTTAAGCTGACATTAAATATTAATTCTATAAGCTTTGCCTCTAAAGTGGCTTTCGGTCATGACACATTCCAGTCATCTCAGAATTCTTCCTTTGTCTAACTGAAAAAAGTTTCCTGTTATTTGTCATCTTTTTTGCCACTTTTTAAAGTTGGATACAATGATGTGACTTTGCTTGGCTCGCCTTGGTTTGAGTTTTCACTGACTGTAGTCTCAATTCTGATTAGTTTTATTTATTTACAGGGTTTTAGCAAGGTCTTGAAAAGTCTAAAATCTAAAAGCCCAAATTTTACGCTTTGAACAGTCTTAAATTCCCTGTTCTAGGTGTTAATCAATTTTCACAGGTGTTATTTTTATGATGTCCGTGTAAAGATCATTTGATGTGTTTTTTGTTGTTGCTTTGGTTTTCCAGAGACTGAGAAAATGTTCTTAAATGCAAAAAAAATAATGATGATTAAAACTATATTTAGGGTTTTCAGAGTTTGAGAAAATGTTTGCGTAACTGCGAGAGCCGAAGCTAATCACAACACGCTGTGATTGACACCAGTGAAATAAACAACAGAAAATGGAGCTAGCAAAAATTCCACCATGTTGCCTAAAGAAAAAGCCTTCTGGAGGCTCGCGGAATTTTTCCTTATTTCAATGCACTTTTGAAATAAAATTTTATATCCAGCAACGTTTCGCGTGTTTACCAATTCGATAACACGGTATTATGCTTGTCAGACATTGACATAAGACTCATAAATGTTAAAACATTAAAATGTTTTTGTAAGGGTTGACAGATTGTTTTTAAAAGTGGCATTTTTGCAAATTTATGCAAACAGCAGATGGTGCTATTTCTAACTGTATCAAATGATTCGAACAGTTTGTCGAACTCTGCCCAGTTGTAACAAAGTTTTTATCAAAACATCAGAATGTAATTGAAATTAAACTTGCATTACGCTTTCCAATTCATCACAAAGTGGTGTGCACTCTGCATTCACACAAAAGAAAGAACAAACAGGAAGTACAACCTTGTAAAGGTCAGTGCAAAGGATTGTGGGAAATGTAGGCACAAGCATTGAGGGTAATGGATAAGCAGCCAGCATTTTTTAAAGTACCCAGTTATGCTGAAACGCTGCTCTGTGTACATCTGGACGAACAGCATAACTACATAAAAAGATTTGTGGTTACAAAATAATCGCGTAAGTGTGGATAGGGCCTTAAACTCATATTCACTACATTTTATACCGTTTGACCATATCAATAACCCTTTTCTGGCATCCGATTGGTCACCATGAATTCAGAATTAGTATTCAGAATCGCCCCCTGCTGGACTGGCATGCTTTTGACTGTGCGTCACAAAGTGTACTCTTTGGGAAAACCATGCTTGTGTGAATAAAAAAAGAAAACTCTGGTTATGAAATACTCTTGTTCGTGTGGACAGGACCTAAAGATGATTTGTGCGTCCTCTGAGAGACATGACGAGAACTCATCCCACATTTGCAGTTGCTCACAGAAAAAAAAGCTTTTACATCAGAAAAGATTCCTCTCCCTGATGACATCCCCTCCTGTTTTTATAGAAAAATCCGTTGTGAATGATAAAATCACAAGCCTTATTTGAACTTCATCATGCTGCTCTGTGATGCTAGATTTATGGAGCGTCAGAATCCAAGCAATAAACGCAGGCTCTGTTAAAGCTATCCTTCTTTTCATTCAGTTGGAGTGAAGATAGGATTTGGCCGGTTTACGCTACGAGATTCTTGGAACGAATAAAAAAAATATCTGAAAAAAGAACAATGGCGGGTCATCACTAGATGACTTCTGTTTTCTACATTCTCTGCGTACATCTGCTTGCATTCTCGTGTCTGCACTGGTGTTATGTAACAGATATGCTAGCTGCAGGGTTGTGCTGAGCTTACCTGGCAACCCATCTGGACTGTATGCTTTCATTTACCTTAATCAATAACTTCTTCGGAAACAAACTTTGGGTATATTACCTTGATAAATGAGCTGTGCATATCCCCAGAGAGATCATATTTAATGAACTGTCTGGTTCATGAACCATGTCCATGTTTTTAACAACCGAGAAACAGATTTTTGGGCAGCTGATAAAAATACGAAGATGATAAATATCAAGTCTGGGAGAAAAAAGAATAGAAATGGAGTTGTAGCAAAAGTTGGCAGTGTTTTGATCTATTTTGTGCCTCATCCTAGGAATACGAGCCCACCATTTTCTACCCCAAGCGGTCTCCTCTGGGTTTGCACCAGGACTTCACTGTTCAGTGTGAGAAAATGGACATCCCTTTCCTCTCATATCTTCCCACGGAGGTAGGTGTCAGTCTTGGATAATGAAGCTCAGCCCACAGGCAGAGAGATGTCAGTGTGATCTTCACTCCTCTGGACATGTGTCAGTCCTAATCCGGTCTACTCTTGAAACCAGGTCCAGCTGTTAAATGATGCCTACAATGTTGTGATCGACGCCATCCTGGGACCAGAAACGGACCATGAGGAGGTGAAAGAGCCTTATGCAGGAATGCTGGTGACTCTCAAGCAAGTGAAGATCCCCATCGTTAGTGTGGATGTTCCCTCAGGTAACTGCTCGTTACAGACCCATGCTGACTTTAGAGAGAGATTCCGCCTGCAGCTGCTTTAGTGAGCACTGCACCAATAAAAAAAAAACTCATGTAGCCTGCAGTAAACTACAGAAAGGGGATTCGGCTGCTATAGGACTTCTTTTTTTTTTTTTTTTTTTTAAGAAGCCTGACTTTAGGTTTAGAATTCAGATTTTTTCTTCTCTGAATTCTGACTTTTAGTCTGTGGAATTGTGAATCTTATGAGAATTCTATCTTTTTCTGACTTTTTATCTGTGAATTCTAAGACTTTTCCCATAATTTCAAAGACTTCTTTTTCTTTTTCTAAGAACTCTGACACTTTTTTCCTGAATTGTGTATTTTCTCAAAAATGGGAATTTTATGAGAATTCTACTGTTTTTTCTTTACTTTTTCTGTGAATTCTAACATTTTTTTCTCTGAATTCTGTTTTAATGACGGATGCTAGGGTGGCTAGCTAATAATTTTTATATCAGACAAAACTACAGCTTGTTGCTTGTATGTTATGAAATGCTGTAAGCCATAATAAGTGTGTATAAACATAGCACCTAAACAATCCAGAGTGTCTATTACGCTGCAGTGGCTAACAGATATTGTACCTATTGGAGCCCTAATTGAATTCCAGGTAAACTTAAAACAGAAAAAGGGATGTTTTCAATTTAGCAGCATTATGTATAGTTAGTTAGTTAGTATACAAATGGCTGCTACGGCTAACAGCTACAAGTCTAATAGTCTTAGTGAATACTACAAAAAAACAACAGCATTGTAACCAGGATGATGTAGCTATACAGTGCTAGCTTCAACGACTAACAGGTACTAGCTGACAAATTTATGTCAGATAGATAAACATACCTCTTGTTAATTTAAAGCAATGACATACCGTAGAAGTTATTGCTTGAGTAAAAAAAAATTACAGAAAATGTGATTTGTTAGCAGCACTAGCCTATACTGCTATAATAGTGGCAGCAGCTACTAGCAATGTAAGGCAAGTATTCCCTCTACACCAACGACTGCACCTCCCAAGACTCCTCTGTGAAGCTTCTGAAGTTTGCAGACGGCACCACTGTCATTGGTCTCATCCATCCAGATGGTGTGGAGTCTGGATACAGGCAGGAATTGGAGCGGCTGTTGTGGCAAGAACAACCTGGAGCTTAACAGGCTCAAAACTGTGGAGATGGTAGTGAACTTCAGAAGAAGTTCACCTGGACGAGCTCACTGACTCTAAACACTAAGCAACAGCACTCTGATGTGGACTCTTTGCACATTTCCAGTCACTCCACATTCTGTTGCTGCACTTTACTTTTCTTTTGCGCTTTGATCTGTACATTAAATCTCTTCAGCACCTTGGACTTCAATAGTTACAGTTCTTTTACTTTAAATTTTTTCTATCTTTATTGCTAGAATATTGGTATAATCTATTTACTTTTAACTTGAGCAATTTACTTATATCACCTGTGCCACTGTGCAATGTTATGGTGTCATTTTTTTTGTATGAACATTGGAGAGTACCCCTGTACCACAACAAATTCCTTGGGTGTGTGCACATGCACACTTGGCAATAAATATTTTTCTGAATCTGTATATGAATACTCCTTTTGTGAAAACTATTGGAGATGAATAGTGTATACAAGCTGTAATAAACCAGTTAAGGCAACAAGTCAAAGCATTGTTTATTTGAGTAATTATAGCTTAAGTTAAGTAATTTAGCTGAAGTTTTAGGACAGTTGTGGTCCGGTAGATAAGGAGATCGACTTGTGATCGGGAGATTGCAGGTTCGAATCCTAGAGTCTTAGGGTTAGTTGAAGGTGGTGTGAGTGATGAAACACTGGCTCTCCATCTTCAACAACCACACCTGTGGAGCCCCCGGGCCCCGCAGCCATGGCTCCCACTGCTCCGGGTGAGTGTGTTTGTTCACAGGCTGTGTGTGTACTCTGGGATGGGATCAACACAGAGCACAGATCCCGGGTATGGGTCACTCCATATCTGGCCAACTGCTCGCTTTCAATATAAAATTTTATCCATGTTCAATGTTTAGGATCACTAATCACAATAATTGTAGGTAGTTGCTAATAAGAGCTAAGAACGGCCATTAGCTCGGACATTTGCAAGGTTTCAAAACGACAAGGGTTGCAAATCAAGTTTGTAGACGCAAAACCGAATAAAAGAGGAAATGTTGACACATTTTTGTAAGCATTCAAAATGAGTTAGGAAGACCTCTAAGGAGAACGGTGTGAGGAAATTCGTCTTATACGAGCCAGATTTTATGATGAATGTTCTGACCAAGAGACTTTTGTGCGTTAATGTGTCACACTGAATCTGAAGTGTTTGCAAAACAGACTAAGTATGAAACTGAAGGAACCTTGCAGCTGTTATGTCATCGGGAGGCCTTCAGCTGATGGCTGACACATTGCTTTTCTGCTCTGAAGTTTGACCCATCAATCGTGTCCCGAATGATATCCACGAGCCAGTTTTCAGAGTCTTATCTTAGAGAATTTGTAAGTGTTGTAAGAGTCAGTGAAGGTGAAAAGCGAGTAATTTCTCCTCCCTCTCTCCTGTAGGTTGGGATGTCGATGAACCCAGCAAAGATGGGATAAATCCAGAAGTTCTCATTTCTCTGACAGCTCCCAAAAAGTGCGCAACAGGTTTCTCAGGAAAGCATTTTCTGGCTGGACGATTCCTGCCGTATGACATTCAGAAAAAATACGAACTCAATCTGCCAGACTTTCCAGGCACGGAATGTGTTCTAGAACTGTAGCCATTTCTACAAACCTGTATTTTGAATAACAAGATGTTTCCCCCTTTTGTATTTTATAGATAGTGTTCTGTGGCGTTTGCTTGACGAATAAGATTAGTTATAATGATGAGTTTCCGAGGTGAGTTTAGAATTATTTATTGGATTTTGGAGATTTTCAACATTTATCAGAATTAATGCAATTTCAGTCAAATCAAAGTCTTACATTTATAAAGTGCATTACCCTAACAGTGCCTCCGGTCTAATGTGTACAGTTTCCATTGAATACGTTTTATGCTGTTATGTATTTGTTTATTTATATACATGTGCTAAAGCTTTATTTTACGGGTCCATAGTAATGCATTAATCAAATTAGAACCATTCACATTTCTTAAGGACATACAAATTTAATGTTTTAAAGGTGAACTTTTTTTTGCAATTAAGATGTTGTATTTATAATAACTTAATATTGTAAATAATTAAATAAATAAATAATTTCATATTGTGTCTCCTAGTGAAAAAGGGTATAAAAGTGTAAACTAAATTCACAAATGTACATTTAATTAAATGATGTTACTTAAATTAAAGTATGTTACATGGCTCTACGTTAAGAGGACATCCAGCTTGTGTTTTAAACCTTCGGAGTTCAAGGCATTTTTGCCTCCAATGATCTTGTGCCTGCTTTTGTTTTTGCATTCTTATTTTACCAAAAAAAAACTTTTTTTAAACACCTTTTGTATCGTTCTTTTCAGCACAAACTCAGCTGAGTAACTCTATACTTACTTTGTCATTGTGACTTGTATCATAATCATAAAAAACCCTAGAAAAATGTTGCTTATGTTTTTGACTGTAAATCATACAAAAATGGTAGCAAATTATTTTGAAACTTGAAAAAGTGTGAAAAATGTATAATAACAAATAACTGTACAAATGTTTAGAAAACAACCTGGTTTTACACAATTATTTACATAAAAAGCGCTCTATAGGTGGTAAAATTTTCAACCCTTATTTACTGGTAAATAATACAATTACAAAAGTTGCTCCAATCAAAAACTCAGTTTTCAGGTTCATAATGTGCACTTTTGACAGAACGCTCTGTGTAGCGCCATTCTTTTAAAACATAATTTTAATTCATTAAAAAAAGCTGGATTGTTCTCGGACTCCAGAGTTAAATATGAAATGCAGTTGTCATTGATAGCTCTTCAAAAACTAATCTGTTTCCTGCTCTACAGTGACGCACATTCATCTTCTCTCTCCACATGTTGCATGTGAACACCTGGAACAAAGCAAACCTATTAAACTGGTTCTGGCTGACGTTTAAGTAAGCCAAGCTTTCGATTCCAGGATCTTTTAGGAGATTTGACCGACGCTGTGTTTTGCGCTGTGGAACACATTAGAAAGGCCTCTTCGTCTTAGCATCCAATCACAGCAGACTGGGACTAACTACTTCTTATCAAACCTTCAAGCAGAATGTTAAATAGTATTGTTTAATAATATGGAAGTTCATCATTAGCCGATGCTTAATTATGATCGTAACAATGCTTGCTTTGTTGTTTTGTTTATGTTAAACAATTAATTCGAGACACTGTTGATCTTTAATTACTACTTCCATTCTTAAATGGAAATAAGTAAATCATTAATTAATACTTACCAAAGATGACTGATGCTGTGTTTTGCGCTGTGGATTACATTTGATTGACTGATTCCGTATCGGTTCAGTCTTCAGTGTATTGATTCGGTTTTTGACATTTGTTATTGTATACATAGTTATTATGCTTTAAAAAGACGTGTTGAAAAAATTCTTGAAATTCAACAGTCTCCGGAGCGTGTTTTTATAATTGTGTAAAACCAGGTTGTTTATAACTGTTTCAAGTTTCACATTTATTCGCTATAATTTTTGTGGGATTTACAGTTAAAACACAAGCAATGTTTTTCTACGATTTTACGATTTTATCAGATTGGGACTAACTACGAATTATCAAGCAGACTTTTAAATAGTGTTTGTTTAGTGATATAGATATAGAATTAGTCTGTGTTTCGGATAAGGATTGCGCTCATCTTGCTTCGTTATTTTTTATGTTAAATGGGTCGTTTGAGACACTGTTACTCCTTAATCACTACTTGTTAATCATTAAGAAATACTCATATAATACATTATGGACCCTTAAAATAAAATGTTACCAAACATATTTATTTTTTAAGTTGTATAGTACAATCAACATGTATGCCACTTGGATTCTATGATAAATTCTCAATGTACAAGTGTGTTCTTAGTTCTTTTAGGGTGAATGAATAAACTTTGCAAGTGTACTCTGTGTTCATTCCTTTAGAACTCAAACGTGGGAATGCTATCATGTAGAGAAATGAAGGCGAGTTCTTTTGTGAAGGAGAGCTACTCTGAAATTCATCAGACCATGCGGTGTATTATTCCTTCCTAGAGATTTACTCAAAAGTCAGGAAAAGGTGTGGATGATTTGACGGAATGTCTCCGTCTAAAGCAAAGGCAGAATAATCACAGCTCGCGGAATGGTTCACAGCTAATGCGTTACTTGCTGCTTCGGGACATTGTGTAAACCCGGATGTATTCATCAAAAGGTGGACGTGAAATCATCCGCAGATCATATTTTTTGGTCTTCCAATAAACATTTTACATTTCCAGCCGCTCCTGTGAAGGCCGAAAAGCTGAGTTTATTGTCTTTGAGCACCAAACGAGAGCTTCACACAGGTAATAGGCAGATGTCATGTGCACTCAATATGGAGACAAAGGAAAATATGAAAATCTGTTTAGACTGCGCAGGAATGTTTTGGTCTGTACTATTCTTTCCGAATTTGGCTGTTTATTCTGGTTTGATAAAACAGTTCACCGTAATCTATGGTCTCTCTGACCGATTCTTGTTCTTCAAAATGGGTTTAAACGTTTCATTTGCAAGGTGAAACATCTCGTCATGGATGTGTTGATGTCCCATGACTCTAGACAGTGGGACAGTGCTGTAGATGTAGCGTGCAAGGGAACATTTTACACAACAGCGGTAACTCGAGGACCATAAGCTGGACTTCAAAGTTTGCCATGTTTAAAAAAACAACAACTAACCTGTGATGGATCATGTTTGCCCATCTCTAACGTATTGGTTTAACCCACTCGAGACCTTTGTGTGTTTCTCATAATGAGAAAAATGACCCATTTCCTGTATACAGTAGTTCTCAGCTGGGTCTGACTTAAGGAGCCTAGATGAGTTTGCCTCACATCTACATCTACAAGGTGAAACTACTAAAGCCCCACGTATGTTAAACTCCAACACACTCTAAAATGAATCGTTAGAACGTAATATAATTATGCTGCACATAATAGAATTGTCATCTAACATTATTTTGAGTAGATTGAATCAAATAGAACAATTCTAAATCCTCCAATACATTCAAATAATTTTGTTTAAAGTCTATGATGCAAATAACTTCTACACAATTTAACCTTGTTGGATCAACTTAATATAATGGACACATTTACTCAAAACTTAATTGCTATTTCAACTTATTTCAGGAGATTAAACCTAAAGTTCATGTTGAGCCAATAAAATCAAATTATTTTCATTTGAATTATCTTGTGCAATTAACTGGTATTCAATTAACTTTAGTTGGATCAACTTATTTTAATAATGACACATTCCCACACAATTGAATTATGTTATAATAACTGATTTTAGACTGAATGAACCACAGAGCCAAATTTACATTGAACCAAAAAATACAGATTAAAAAAAAAACATTTTAATCCACAAATAAACTAAATGTTCTTATTGTAAATGTATTCAGTTTTTATTACAATTTCAAACACTAATCTTCCTTTAAAGAAGGTAGAATATGGAGATAGAGATCTGACAAAACAATCTGAATTTGAATTGTGTTGATTTCACTTTATTGAAGATAGTAAGGCAAGGCAAGTTTGTGTGTTTAGCACATTTCATACACAGGGTTATTCAAAGTGCTTTACATTGGAAATAAAGAAAAAAGAGAAAGTACATTTAATAAAATCAAGCATTAAAAAGTCATATAAAATCAAACTGATTAAAAAACTGAAATTTAAAACATCGATTAAAACGAAGATTAAGATTTGAAGTGTAAAAAAAAAGTTGTTCGGACGTTGGTGCTCAGTTGACAAAAGCGCAACTAAACATATAATTAATATATATATATATATATATATATATATATATATATATATATATATATATATATATATATATATATATATATATAAATATATATATAAAACTCAATATTACATAGCATTAAAATATGTTTGGAACTTGAATTTCCTCATTTGAATTTCTTAACTTGAATATTGAAAATCTGAAATGTAACAAAAACAGTTTTAAAGGCAGAATTATTTATAGACATATTTCCAAACTTCAGATTTTTTTCCCGAATTGCTGGAATGCAGATATGCAGTTTGTGAAGATAGAGTTTTCAAATTAAAGCATGTCGTGGGTGATCGCCAGGGAAGAGTAGATGATCACCGAGCACCGAGCTCATTATTCTGGAAAGGTGTGCAGCTCATTCCTCTCTGTAACCATGAATGGATCTCATCACTAACATGATGAACAAATCCCTAGCATGCTCCTATAGCTTCATCCGCTGTTCTGTGATCAGCTACTCTTCCCTGTTGATGACCCTTGACCTACTCTCTATTAGATCTGAAGTTTGAGGTTTGAATAATAGACTATTGAATTTGTTGTTTAGAAATTTTTCATCTTGAAACAGTTTTACTGGATATCTGCAGAAAAATGAGAAGTTTGTAAATACTGTTGTGCGAAGTTGTTTAAAAGGAAAACTATAATGTTGAGAGCGCAATCAAACTTTGAAAGGCGTTTCACTGTATTAGGTTCTACCTTCGTTTTGTGGGTTGGGGGGTCAATGCATGTCAGCTGTGTACCTTCCTATTGTTTTATCATGCTGAACAAAAATAGCACCAATAAAAACATTTGCTCATAAAAAAACTAACCCTTTTTGAGGCGAAACTGAACCAACAAAAATGCAGTTTATTTAAAAACAATGTAACATTTTCTGATAATTACTTGATTATTTTAGTCATCAGATATCTTTTCAGTCTGTTTTTTCAGTTTTTGCAATATATTTTTGTTCGTTTCAGCTGAAATTGCTTTCATTTTAGAGGCAAAAATTCTGTTGAGTTCCACGGAAAATTGTTTTATTTGAACACAACTTCGAAACTATTGAACATTTTTTTTGTGGTTTTGTGGCATGTCCATGACAGATCATTTGTATCCAAATATGCATTTTTTTGTGTTTTTATAGATTATTGAAACAAGCCTAGTCTGGAATCTCAAGAACTTTCAGGAATTCCTGAAATCTGTTTCTAAAATCAAATTCTGGTTGTTAAATGTAGACTAATATTTGACCACTTGCGGCCATATTTAAAACAATGACAGAACTCTAGAACTTGGAGCCAAAGACATGACGACGCTAGTTTGCCGGATCAATGAATGGCGCTGAGGATGCTCCCGTACTGCATCATGCATCATGAAGTGGAAAATGATTGATATAATACTCAGGAGAAATATTTCAAATAAAACTCTGGTGGCATGAAATCGAATCCTACCTCTGCCACCAAATATGAAGTGGAAAACTTTTTAAATGTAGTAATCAGGGGAGTTTTTTTTTTTAAGAAACTTGAATAAAAAAGGTAGAATAAAGCATGCCTTCTCTCTGCTCGAATTCTTCCACTCCGTCACAAAATCCCCTCACATTCCGTTCCAAGAGGAAGAGCTTAGAGGAGCTCTTAGCAGAGATTATAGACAGAAGAAACAATAGCAAATACACATTGTCAAGTCACACTGAAATGTTTCTCCTGTTGTGGTTACACCTTGCTCCGTCAGACTAAATGCCTCGTGTGGCTGAAGCTCTAGGTGGAACTAATTCCCTTAACTCAGGGGTGTCAAACTCAATTCCTAGAGGGCCACAGTCCTGCACAGTTTTGCTCCAACCTTAACTGAACACACCTGATTCCACTGATTAAGCTCCTCTGGGTTTGTTTGAAGGTACTAGTGTGTCTCCTGAAACAGGGTTGGAACAAAAACCTGCAGAGTCTACGGCCCTCCAGGAATTGAGTTTGACTACCCTGCCTTAACTGTAGTGTGATGCGACTGCTGCCTTAATATCAAGCAGTTTCAGAGCAGAGAAGATCTGGTCAACCAGCAAACTAGAATCCAAAGTGTGCAAATAATCGCAACAAAATCTGAGGATGCAGCTGGTGTTCTAATTAGTTGTGCTACCCGTGAGATTTACCTACCTCTTTAAATTGAGTACAATAGTCAGGACTGATAGTGAGCGGTCGGAATGCTGAGATATATTGCAGAGTTGAATTCGGCGACAGGGGTTCGAATCCGATCCGATCTCTCTGCCAAATACTGTTCCTGTCTCTTCTCTGAACTGTGCTATCTAATGAAGGCATTAAAAAGCCCAAATAAATATCTAAACGTAAATTCAGTTCAACAGAACATGTCTAACATAAAAATGCTAACAAATCACAACATTGCGTCTCATTTACATTTTGCATGGTTTAATAAAACTTGGAAAGTGTTTAAAACGCGTATCCTCCATAAAGTAGGGTACGATTTAAAAATGTGATAAAATGTGATACGAAGCGATAAAATAATAAAAGTGCTTGCGCAGTAGGCAAATCTTACACGGTAACAAATTTTGAACACCGGTTCTTTAACTACCATACCATATGAAATTTATTAATCAATTAAAATAAGTTCAGAGGGAGCTTGGTGATAAATGACCATCCAATCACATGGTCCCAACTATTATATTCGAGTATTTAGGACACAACCTAAGGAGATAACATCAGCGTTGTGCAAGCTATCGCTCCTTCCACCCCTTCACCTCTTAAAAGGGGAGGAACTCTCCAGGCCAGGTCGCTTCCTGGTCCAGGACTCCTCACTCAGCATCTCCTCTGTTACTCTTCTACATTGCTTGCCAACCACGTTTGTGATACTAAACAACTCTAAGCAGGAGCGAACCCATGAATATCTGCTACCCTACTGCCTGCGTGCTACTAAAAATGCTATGCTAAGCTACACTACTTTATAGCTTACAACTGCTTATTCCTTAACAAACTCCTTCAGTAGATTTTGCAAAAGAAGGCAACAAAGTGTGTTTGTGAGTGAAGACCAGTTCAAATGCTCCTCTTTGAGAGTCCGTTCAAGTGGAGATTACACTCAAACGTAGAACCACTCGACAAAAACTGTTCAAAATCATTGCAAGATACGATGATGTTAATCTGTAAACATAAATCACAGCCAGAGTTTTTCTGTTTAGTTGATGACAGCTTCAAAATAAATAGTTTCACTGACTTCAAACCTAATCCAATGTCAAGCCAAGGTAGGAATATTTCATTTGATATAGTTTTAAGCAAGTTTTCACTCTTAAGTTGCTATTTGAAATAATAAAGTCTTACGTTTGTCCCCGGTCTCGCCTAACTTCAACTTTACAGCTTACAAACTTGTCTTAAATATGTCAAAAAAAAGAAACTTTTGGCAGGATTTTTTTATGTTTATAACAGATGCCTCTAGCAGCTTCCCTTCCTCGTGTGTTCACCGACGCTTCTCAGCAGATAATCAAAGTCAGTCAAACCTGAAAAATCCATCGTAAAATAAAAAACAGATTTGCTCAAAGCTAGAACGTCATAAAAAACACAGCGTACTTTATTGATTTGTGAAAACCCAGAATATCTTGATTAAAAACACCAAGCGAGCATTCTTCTGACGCAATAGTCTCTCCTGCATCTGTCTGTTCTTTCTGTCTGCTGGAATGATGTGAGGACACAGATGTTCGTGCGCGAGCCAATGGTGGGCAGGAGGGGGCTGGTCGGGACCACTTTCCACCCCATCCCATCTTTTAAAACTCTGGGAACTTCTTGAAACTAACAGACTTGATTTTGAACGACAACAGGAACGAACTCTAGAGTCGGGTGACTCAGAAACCTGACAAGCCATAGGCTCTTTTTAGCTCTGCTCCAGCAGCAGGTCCTCACTGAGATTGGCACTATGTGGGACTTGACAGTTTTGACGCTGGTGCTGTCCGCCTTCTCTGTTGTGTCCCTGGCTCAAGGTAAAGTCATCCATCTACATTCTTTTGTTTAATTGTAGTCCAGACTGCTAATAAATATTCCTCACTCATTTGTGGGCTGAAAAGATATTTGATAAATCACATTTTTTGTAGATGAATCATCATTTTTGATGAATCATCATTCTTTTAACAAAATTTTAAATGAACATTATTTTAACTAAATTTCATTTTAACTAAAGATTTTAAAGTTCTATTTTAAGTAGTTATACATTAGCCTATTTAACTCCTCTCGGTCTGCTTTAGAAATGTTGGAGGACAGTAAGGGAATTCATTGCTGAATGACAAACCGTCACAAAATACTGGAAAATTGGGTGAAATTTGGAGCGAGGGCCGTTTCATCTGAGTTTGTTCCATTCTCTGTCCCTCCATCTCATCTCCGGTCCACTTAAGCACGCTGCGGAATTTATTACCTGTTTCCCAACACGAGAGGACAGCCACCGGCATGGAAAAATTTGAGTTCTTTTGAAAACCAGCTTAATATTCAGGTTTAAATATCCAGACTTCTCGGAGTTATCCGGTAACGAGCTGTGAGTTTGAGCGGCCTTGCCAGTTTCACCTAAGGCACGGTTAAAGACGTTCCAAAGTAAATGTTGCCACTGTCTAATCTGCGCCGCTCAAGCGATTGATTCTCCAGATGTTTCACTTAGCTCTGAAGCTTGCCGTTTCGATCTCTGACATCTTAATGGAAAGGAGAGAATACGGATAAAAGGCATTGTGAGGGAGGTTAACCTGACATCTCACTTTTACAGTTTCCCTTGAGAAACACAGCCACCTGGCTGCTTCCAGAATTCTCCTAAAATACATAAAAACACCATTTAACAGACTTTTATATGGTAATAGTATGGGGTCATTTTTGTACCAATATCATTTGTAAATGAGTCGAATCCTGCTGGTTTTGATTTGTAATTTTTTGTCTCTATCCATCAGAGCCGCCTGATATCTATAAACACTTTTGTTTTGGCAATTTCCTTTGTGAAGCTCATTTTCTACATGTTTGGAATTCAAAGTGCTGTACATAGGAATAAAACCCGGTCAGAGGAAAAAAAATTATTAAGCAAATGTAAGATAAACCTAAGCCAAAAATAAAACCTTAGAAAGTTTTTTAAAAATAGCCTTAATAGACCTCTGTATTGTGCAGTCTTTAGTCTGCTTTTTTGTATTTTTATAGTTATATGGTGCTTGATGCTACCTTAAATTTTCTAAACTTTCTGCCAGAGCATACTTTATTGTGGCTAACTAACCCGTTTTTTATTTTCTTTCATTTAATGTCACAAGTTTGTTCACTTTAATTTTGACATTTTAAAAATAAATTTTTACATTTAAGTTATGATGAAACTTAATAGTTTTTAAAACAAATCAGGTTTACACCATTCACAAACGTCGGTGTGCACCAATTGATTTGTGCCATCTGGTGGTGGGAGCCACCCAGCTTAATTTATTTCAAACGCACATTAACATGTTTTACCTGATAGAGGAATCTCAACAAATCCGATGATAAAATGGGGTATAATTAAAAGATTAATTTACAAATGCGAATTTAAGTCCCAAACTTAAGTCCCTAATTAGGCTGAACCAGGGGTCGAGAGGCCATCTATTTTTGCAATAACACATGATGATTACGACTAAATTCTGATACCCAATGAAAAGAGCTGGCTGACGCTGAAAAGTTTATATTATTGTTCCAAAAGGTGGAAAATATACCCCACGTCTCCTCAAAAATATATAAAGAAAAAGTATTTGCTAAACTAAATACAAAATTTCAACTCGTGCAAATAACATTGCTGCATTAATAACCCCATATTATCAGTCAGATTTTATTACATAATGCTAAACAGCCATTGCTTGCTATTTTTTTTTGTTTCTGACATTTAAAGTACACTATTTAACATTTCACCCCTGGAGGTCACATTTACAAAACACACAGGAACCTTTGCTTACTGGATCAAGAATGCCACTGTGCGAGCGTTGTTAGCCAATGACTGGAAATAATGGAATCACATGACTTAAATGACAGTTAAAGCTTGCTTGGATTTTATTAGCATCAAACAGAAACATGTCTGGCTATACAAACCAGAGAATTGGTTTAATCACATGTTTTAAACTAAAAGGTTTTATAACAAATTCTATCTTGTGACCATTTAACAGACATTTTATAGTTAATTTTTATGGGGTCATTAGTGTCGCAATATTATTCGTAAATGAGTCGAATCTTGCTCATTTTGTTTTGGTTTGGAAGTTTTTGTCCATCATAGCCACTGGACACATGTAAACTTTTGTTTTGGCAATTTTTTGGTGACGCACATTTTCATACTCGTTTGCAATTTAAAGTGTTTCACATCAGAATAAAAACAGGTCAGATGTAACAAAAATTGCAAGATCAAAAGGAAGATTCAAAGCAGAAAGTAAAACATAACTTTTTTTTACAAAATAGCCTTAATAGACATCTTTAATGTGCACAGATGATTTCTTTTTAGTGTCTTTGTGGTTATATGGTGCTTGATGCTCTCCTAATTGTTCTATCTTTTTGCCAGACAATAGTTTATCGTTACTAACTAACTTTTTATTTCCTTTCATTTATGTCTATTAACTTAAACTTTTACATTAAAAAATATTTGTTAATTTTGAGTTATGATGAAAAAAAATCTTGTGACGCACATTATTACACTCACATCTGTTTTGTATTCAGCTCAAATATAAGCAAAATAGTTCGAAGATGAGAGAACTAATCCCAGTCATTTTTAAACGTACACAATCTTGCTGGCGTTTCATTATTATTCAGTGAACGCCGTGCGACTCCATTTTGTATAATGGAGCACAGATGCATCCCACTTCAGAGACCAAGAACAGTTAGTGTCTCCTAATCTTTCTCTCGACCCAATCAGAGCCCACCAGCATCATCCATTCAAGCACACCTCGGCCAGCACAAAACTACTTCCACATGTTTGCAGATGCAGCATAAACAGACCAACAAAACCACTTCGGAGTTATCTTTTGCATCGATATAAACATAATGGAATGTGGAATAGTAGCTGTCATGGCACACCAGCGTCTTAAACCTTGATTAAAAACAAATACCTCCTTGTAACGTTTTTAACGGCAATGAACATCTTTTTGCGCATTAGGACGTGTGAAGCACTTTTCAAAAGATTACATAACACGTCGAAACCCATAACTAGCTTTTGTGAGATCCTGGGAAGAACTATCAAATGCTAATTTATGGGGTATTTTGCATGAGATTTTGGAAGGTTTTATTTATAGATGGAGGACAGGTCCAAGAAGTGACAAGCAAGCATGTGTGCTAACCACTCCGCCGCGGCTTGGACATAGTTATTTTATTAAACACTCACATGCTTTCTGATTAGCTGTTGGCTTGGATAGGAAAACTCTAAATGGATGTTTAAAAGAGGGAATGACCGCAGAAAGGAATTGTGCTTGAGCTTCTTGGACACTGTGCAGGTTTTATAAGAGGTGACATGATTAGTCCTTAAAGAGTATTGATACTGGAGGTTAGAACTTTTGGCAGTGTTATCGGCACAACATAATCACAGAACTCCCAAAGCAGGTTTAAATCGCTCTTTTGTCTTGGAGCCATCTCCAAAAATACATTTGGCTTGAATGATTTGTTACAGGAGGTCAGGGTGCCAGCCTATGTTGGAGCATGGAAATATTGTATATTTATAGACGCTGTTAATGTTTGGTTTCCACTTCAAAGTAAATCCTCACATGCATGATGCTAAAAATGCACTGTTGCTAGGTTGCTAGTTTTAGTGGGCTCGGGGACACAGGGGTCTTTTGTCTTGGACATCAGTTTAAGAGCAGATAGAGGCTCCGGCTCCAGGGGAGGTGGTGGTGGGGAGTCCCCTTTAGCAAAACAAAAAGTTTCCGGTATCTCACCAAGGGTTCTCCGTGGGCCACTAAGCCTCTCTGCCACATAAACTGTTCCCTAAGAAAGGATCACCAGGTATAAATCTTCAGTTAATCTTGGTAGGAAGGAAAGGAACATGTTTTTCTAAAGCGTGTGTTTGAAATAAAGTGACTTATTATCAAGAGAGAAATGCAAGCAATTTCCTTAGAAAGGAGTTCTTTTAGAGGAAGTTTCCGTTAATAACCATAATAAAGAGATGCTCTGAGAATAAGAATTGGTTGGTAATTGTTTTAAGGGTTTAATAGCTTACAGAGAGGTCAGCTGGGAACAGTGAGTGAGAAAGTGCGGTGAGGATTTATTTTATTTTTTATATTTTTGATTCACTATCACAAGTCGCTGTTCAAATATTAGTAATAAATTCTGAGAGTTGAGACTGGAAAGACAGTTTGATTAAAGTCACACATACAGCGAGTTGCTGGATGGAATCTGGATTGATTTCTGTGTATATGTTTAGGTAAATTCTATGGAATTATAGGTTGTAAATTTATGGGAAAACAATATAAGACTATTCAGACATGCCAAATTCAGATTTTCTTAGTGAGTTTGTTCACATAACAAATAACATGCATCTGTTGTCTGTCGTCTGTGTGAATGAAATGCGACTCCAATGTGACACGCATATGCAGAAAAGGAAACTACGTACCCCAGAATGCACTGCTAACCGACAAACCCTGAAGTGCCTGCTTTCGGGCACACTTGAGGCTTTGTGGGCATAAAAATCTGACCAGAGAGAACTTTATTAGTATTAAACAATATTAATAAAAAGACTGAGACGGAAAAGAACACATATTATGGTAAACACCTGAGTAAAAAAGAACCCTTGAAGAAGCCCTCTGTAACCCCTGTTCTGGCTCAGGTGGGCAGAATAACGAAATTAAAACATGCAGTGTAGTTTGCAAGGCTAATTTTGTTATTTTTTCTAACTTAGAATTTTAAATAAATACTCATATTAATAACTCATGACAAGATATAGCACTTTTTGGACACTTAAAGCACTTGTCTTGAGGGGGCTGTCTCTGAATCCACCGTTCTTGTGCAGCATTGAACCGAATGAAGTGACGACTACCATTTTGCACCAGAACAATCATCACACTCTGGCTGATAATGAACAGGAGATATGGTGAGCTAATTAGTGGGATGTGGCCAATCAGAATACAGGGATTGTTAGGAGAGGGCAAGCTTGGTCAGGAATGGCAGGGTTAACCCTATTCTATTCACCGAAACATTCCCACAGCAACCTGGTTTTCCCTTGAGGTTTTCTATCCATGTCCTGACCAGCCTCAAGGCCGCTGCACATCTATCTGGATATACGGTGTGAAGTTACGTGCGTAAACGTACCTCGATTGAAAACCACCAGCTCCCACTGCAAATCACACATCTGTTCAGGCGGATTGGTTTTTCCCAAGAGAACAACCAATGAAAGCTGCTGTTTTGGTGACATGAATGGGACATGAAAGAGCCGCTGGATGACAGAAATCTGCTTCGAGATGAACAATCGAAAAAGAGTTTGTGAAAGAGGAGAGTATAAATATTCAGAAGCTTGTATTGCTGGTATCCATTTGTTCAATAAAGGCCACAAAGATTATAAAACAGTAGTGATGGGAAGTTATGTTCAACTTGATGCTTCATTCTTTTGACTCTTGTTCATTTAAAAGAATGATTCATTTGAACAATTAATTTGTATCATTCATGTCAAGGAAAAATCTGATCTAATTGCAAAACGTTATAACGATGACCCATAAATAGCGCAAAATACACTAATCTGAGTAAATAAACATGCTTAACGGTGTATTCTGATTATTATCATTGTAATCCGCAATGAAAGAAAATGATTCCCTCTGTGAAAAGTTTAATACTAACGGGTCAGACTTGCTCTTTTTATGAACGACACATCAGTACACATGAGTGCCAACCAATGGCAAGGAGCGTCACTGCATCCACTTTTACCACTAGCTTGCGAAATTCAAGACAATCCATCCACAGACAAGCCATGCAAAGATTTGTGCGAATCTCAGTTCAGATAGATGTGTAGCGACCAACAGACCTGCTTCCCTTCAGTGGCGAGTTGAGTTGCAGGGTGAAATTAGGCGAACATTATCTGAAAACTCAAGAAAGTTAGAAAAAAAGAATCTATCGATATGGAGCAGTCTCCATTCCATCTCAAAATCACATTTTTTTATTTGACTTGAAAATATGAGGCTTTCCTTGAAAATGAATTGGATTGAAGTTAAAGTGACTAGTTACCCATAACCGAATTTTTGCTCTGCATGTAACCCATCTCAGTGTACACACAGCAGTGAACAAACACACTGTGATCACTCACCCGGAGCAGTGGGAGTCATGACTGCGGAGCCCGGGGAGTAGTGGGAAAACTGGTGCTTGCTCGAGGGCTCCACAGCTGTGGTTGTTGAAGATGTGAGAGCAAGTGTTTCACTCACACCACCTTCAACTCGGTGGATCTAGGGATCGAACCGGTGACCTTCTGATCACAAGTCGATCCCCACCAGACCACAACTGCCCTCAGGAGTGGTACTTGATTCCCCTGATTTACTCACAGCATAAGCATAAAGTGGGCTCAGGGACATAGTGTTGTGTTTAAGAATATTCGTGATAAAGCGCTGGAGTGCCCCATCTAGAATGTAGAAGTGTTCCTTTCATTACATCTTAAGCATGATGTTCTTGTTCCTTTGCCCTGTCTTTTCCTCCAGGGCACTTCTCCCTGTTATAGAAATGTTGCACTGTCAGTGTACTGAAAATCGCAATGTAGATTTTAATGTTCATTTATTTGAAAAACTAAAGCTATGTTATTTTCAGACCTTCATGGAACATGCAATACGCTTCTGAATTTACAAAACTAAAACTCATTACATGACACCACGAAGAAATGTGCTACTAATGTTCTCAGGTTTTCTAAGTATTGTTTGTTTGTGTCATAAAGGACAAAGTTTGTGTTTATAAAGGCATAAAGGAAACTATAGTTTCAGTACCCAAAGAAGATGTCTGAAAATATTTTGGATGTTAATCGCCTTTGAGACAACTTCTATGAAAGGTTTTGAGAACGTTGTCTTTTACCCGAGTCTAGATGAGTTGATTTAACGAGTCGGGACATGATCTCTTTCCATATGCGTATATCATCTACTGATGTGACCAAAGGAAATTTTGTCCCGTTCTCACACCCATCAGATTTTGGCATTCAACATCAAATTGTGCAGATGAAACTAGGTCATTTGGATAGCAGGAGTACCAAAAAAAGTCACTTAAACACTAAATGTCTTTTGCACACATTCCATACACCTCGAAGCCAAGCCGAATTTTCCTATCACCTTCACAGAAGTATCCGCAGCTCAAGGAACGTGCAAGGAATAAGTTCTTTTGATCCATTACGCTGCAACTTAATATATCAAACATATTCAGAGACCAGATTTATTTCAAGAAAATGTACTCAGTCCCTAAGGAAGCACTGTTCATTGTCGACAGATGATGTTCCTTTGGTAGCTTCTCTGTTGAGCGTGCTGTAATAAAGTCTGAATTCCCACAGGACCTATCTGGGACAGCTCACATCTTCAGAGGTTAAACCAAACAGACAGGAACAGAAAGCTGGCCTACAACAGCCTCATAGAACCCCAGACCACAGGTATTTATGTAAATGTTAACATGCTCTCTTTATGCAATCAGCTCATTTGTGGCATCGAGCAAAATACAGAGTCTGCTGGGCTTTAAACAGTGATGCAATGCTATCAAGAGTCATCCATCTTCATTAAGCATAAAATGTTTAATGATAAAAGGTAACAGGCTCTTAATAGTGCATTAGTCATGCCTTAATTAATGACTAGTTCATTCACAGTTTAGATGTAAAGCATATGCGTGCTAAAAAGTAAGGATTAACTACTCAAATGTCAAATTATTTATTAGTTTAAAAATAATGTTCAATTTCCATTTCACTTCTCGAGTGCATTTTTAAGCAATGTTTAAATCAGTGTGATCATATGACTGTGTTAAGATTTCACATCTCATAATTATGACACAATCATAATTATTAACAGGACTGACTGGATTCATGCTTATATTAGGCTTTGTTAACATAAAATGAGTGTTTTTATGAGAATAGAGACTTAAATGGCCTTCATTAGCAGTGTATCAACAGTCCTTAAGGCTTAGATCATACAGATTTAAATTGTACCTCGGATTAAGGAGCTTTTATAAGCACCATCTACTGATGGTAGTTAATGCTTAATTAATATAGGTTTCGTTTTTACTGGAGAATAGGGCCTAGCCTTTCTTAGCAGTTTATTAATGGTGGTTAATGCTTTATGGATGTAGATTTATGTTTGAATTGAGAATCAGGCCTAGATAGCTTTTTGTTAACAGTTGATTCATAGTAATTAATGCTTTATTAATGTAGTTTTAGTTTTTTGCTGAAGAATAGGACCCAGATGTCTTAACAGATGTGTATTGATGGTAGTTAATGTTTAATTAATGTAGATTAAGAGTTTACCTCATCTTAAGAGGCCTTCATATGTGCCATCTATTGACGGTAGTTAATACTCAATTCATATGGTTTCGTTTTTACTGGAGAATAGGGCCTAGATAGATTTTATTAACAGTGTATTAATGGTAGTTAATTCTTAAATAACATAGATGTTGTCTTTACAAGAGAATAAGGCCAAGATGGCTTTCTTTAACAGTGTGTTAGTAGCATAGACGAGTCAAACAGGAGAAATATTGAGATCTATAGCAGATGTTTTTTGGGAACTGCAAAAAGAAATGCCACTTGTCTGCTATGATTGATTATTATGCTACGTTACTACTCAGTTAACCTTTAATTGTGAGCAAGCTGACCATTAGTTACTGCCTAACTACAACTTTCTCTGGGGGTTTTAATCAAAAGTATTTCCCTTTTTCCCTCTGAGAATCTCAGTGTGCCATTGTGTGAGAAGCTCTTGAACAACATCAACAGATGTATTTCTCCCTTGGGATAGTATGATATAATAAAACAAGCACTTTTCTGAGACATGGGCTGCATTCTTTTCAAATAATGCACAAACCTGGTTTAGTATTTTGACATAATCTGGAAACTGCTGTTTTTTGGTTCACAGACAAGTGCTTGCTCTTCTTGTAAAGCCTCTCACTCTGATCTTTGTTTTGTGCAACTCAGGTGTAACAGAGTGGACATCCTGGTTTAATATTGACCATCCGGGAGGAAACGGTGATTATGAGAGGTTAGAAGCCATTCGCTTTTATTATCGGGAACGCGTCTGCTCCCGACCTGTAGCCATGGAGGCCCGTACCACAGACTGGGTCGCAGCGGCGGATACAGGTGAAGTGGTCCATTCCAGTCTGGAGAAAGGCTTCTGGTGCATCAATAAAGAGCAACCATATGGTCGCAGCTGCTCTAACTACCACGTGCGCTTCCAGTGTCCACCAGGTACAATTAGTCGAGAGATGATTTATCCAAACAAACGTGTGTAAGCATTGGTTTTTGAAGAGTTTTCTTTTCTTTTTTGAGTCCACACATACTGGACGGAGTGGAGTGGATGGACGTCTTGCTCAGCCACTGCCTGCAATGATGTCGGAATCCAAGTCCGTCAGAGGAAATGCATGAGCACGCAACCCCTTCCTTTTTTGCTTTCACCGGTGTGTGTGGGACCTCACATTGAGCGCAGAGAGTGTTCAACACCACCATGTCAAGGTATACAAAAAAAAGAAAGAAAATGTTTTAATTTTAAACTTGATCTCACTGTTAGTTTGAACGTTTTAGTCGAGGGCTGTTGACTAGCACACTCGTGTTACGCTCAGACTAAAACTAAACAAGCAGCCAAGCCTGCAGAAAGCAACAGGACTGCTCTGTAGCCTCTGCTCAAAGCAAACATCTTAAAAAAAAGAAGTTTAGTGGATTTAGGGTCTCCACACACCTAGATGAAATCCATTCGCTCACTCAGATGGTTTATCTGCAGGGAGCTTTTTTTGTTAGCTTCACACCTCTGCTGTTTAAATTTGGTGTAGTTACACTCCTTGCCCTTGGATGGTGCTCATGAGACAGCAGTGACACACATGGCCCTTTTATAACCTTTGATGGCTTTTTTGAACAACTCTTGATCATTACACACCAACAAGACAAGCTTCTGAATTTCCATATTCTCTTCCACTGTTTCCTTTTCGGCTCTTCTTCATGTTATTCTTCTTCGCTGTTTCCTGATGTGAGCTTGGCGTTGAGTGTATTGAGCGCCACCCACCTGCTCTTTTATATCTCGACAGAACTCTGAACAGTTCATCAAAAGAACTGGTCACCACGAAATTTTCACTCTTGACATGGCAAAGCCAAATACTTTTTATGTTTGCTAACATTGCACCCGTATTTGCATGGAAAACTTTGTGTCAAAAATTAGTGAATTAAACTCAATTTTAATGGAATTAAGATTCATTATAATATATGTGAAGCTCAATTTCTTATTCAAGAAAAGTGCCTAAAATACACTGTGTTTGAAAATTATTAAAACAGAAAAATAAAAGTCAGGCAGCAAATTGCCAAACATCTAAGATAAAATTTTGTTTAAAAAATAAATAAATAAATAGAACATTTCCAACATATGCGTGTTTTCATTAAACAAAAACGATAAACCATTAAATTGACAAAATGTCAGATTTTAACCACTATAATATTAACTATAAAATTATGAAATAGTAATAATATAATTTAAAAACCCTTTATTTAAATGTAAATGTTAATCGTTACAAGTAATTATAAGTGTTACATTAAGTGCTAGAGTAGAAATTTTCAAAAAGAATTTGTGAAAAAGTTGCCTTTTTAACTTGCATCAAAAGTTGATAAAATCAGACGTCTCTAACAAGATTTGGGGGCAGGATCTCAAGGTCTGTGATGTCACGAACAGAAATCTGAGAAAGAATTTGTTTATTAGAGTTTTGTGAAAAATAAAGAAAATACATTGACTAGATTTTGAGCATTGTTTTTTTACACACATTTTTGTTCAAACACCTGGAAAAGTTTTGTTTTAATCTCGGATTTCCTTTATGGTCTTTTCAAGTGCTTAAGTGCAATGACATCAATGACTAAAAATCTGGCAGCACCAGTAGCCAAGCCAGTTCTCTCTGGATACTCTGGTTTCCTTCTACAGTATGTAAACAGTCATGTCAGGTTGATTGGTGACTCAGAATTGACTACAGGACTAAAAGGAGTTTTATATAAACTCAGTGTTTTAGCGTCCTAGAGTCTCCACTCAACCATAATGACTGAATAGAGTGGAATAGAGTGGAGACTGATCGCTCCCTTAATGTACAGCAATGTGGAGCCATTGGGCCCCTTGGAGTGCTTGCTCAAGGACGTGTGGAAAGGGTCGCAGGACGAGACAGAGGACATGCTACAGATCCTCAACTAAGATTCGCTGTACAGGACGAACCCTTGAAGTTCAAAAGTGTGGAAATCCATGCCCAGGTGAGATTTGCTTAAAACACAAAATCTAAAAAAAAATAAAAAATTCTCAATTTTTCTCCTATTTTACAGTGAAATGCAAACGAGTCTGTCCCGGTGGTCGCCCCAATAAGAAGTGCAGCTTCTGTATCTGTGATGGACAGGTTCTCCGCGGAAAGGTCTTTAGCATTAGCGGGGCCCCGGTCGCAAATGCCTCCATTGCTTTGGCCAGCCAAGCCAAGATCATCCGAGCCCACACAGACGCCAAAGGTCATTTCAGGGTTGAGGGACTGTGTGCCAGTACTCAAACGTTAGTACTCATCAGGAAGGACAAATTTGCACCTCTCATTCTCCCAGTTTCAAACAAGAGCAATGAGGAACTCTGGATACGAGCTGTCTTGCAATCCTCAGGTAAAAATTATGTAAAATCTCACTGTGATTGTTTTGGGGGAGTGGGATCCAATGACTTGTGATGTCACAAACAGAAATCTTGGGGGACTTGTGGTAAGCAACACCTGGAATTGATTTTAAGTATAGTTGTAACCGATTTCGGTTCAAACACCTGGAAAATTGTAAGGTATTTTCCAACAGTGTAAGTACAATCGGTGATGGATTTTGTCATTTTGGTGTCTAAGGCAAACAAATGTACAAGGGCCCCTATTTTTATTTCCTAAATTATTTAATAAAATATGTACATTTATGTAACAAATTACTCTTCAGACAGGGTGTACAAAAAGACTTAAATCCACAGGCAATATCAACAATAGTTAATTTGGCAACACTGTAATTAGTGGCTCTATGCTACAGTATCTTTCTCTGGGTACTCTGTGATAGTTTTTCTCTTTCATTTACAACAGAAAAGCCATATATTGAGAAGCATCCTGAAGACAAAGTACGTTACGAGGGACAGCGTGCAACTCTTTGCTGTAGAGCGACCGGAACTCCAAAACCTGACAAATATTACTGGTATAAAAAGTTCCTTTGTTGACTATTTGTGACTCTGTCTTGGTCTTAATGGATCCATGTCTCACAGGTATCACAATGGAACCTTACTGAATCGCACGGCATACAAATACGATGAGGAATTGATATTGCGCGACCTAAAAGCAGAGCAGTCTGGAGAATATCATTGCAAAGCAACCAGTCTGAGCGGAAGCATCAAGTCTACTTCAGCTGTCCTCTCTGTTTTCGGTAAGTGCTAACCTACAAAAGTGGTTAAGAATGATTTGCCATTTGTTTGCACAACTCCCAGAACTCCAATAAACATTAAAGCCTCTGGTGCAATGCTAAAGTCTGCAATGTCAAGTGACATGTGGCATACAGGGTTTTAATATGTTTAAGTTGGTAGAGAGTACTTCTTTCTAAAAAAGAGAAGAACTGGCAAGAGGTCTAGGTGAGCAGACTAAAAACCCTAAATCTCAGTAGCTCTCCATATTAAAGTGAAACCCAAGCTTGTCAATAAATCCTGTTTTTCATCTTAAGACAAGTATGCATTTCCACATTAACGGATATAACTACACATTGTGAAAATTCCCATGATGCTTATTATCCAAAATATAGATTGTCAGAAATAGTCTGCTGAAATGTGTGCAAAAGCAATCAGCTCTTGAATATGTCTGAGGGAATCCTCGGCTTCTTAAATATTTCCACAGATGAATGGTGCTGTGCTGAATGAAACACCAACACCTGTCACAGCAGGGTTTCTAATGAGGATGATTAATGACTTTCTTATTTCTGATTATAATCAGACAACATCTACAGGAGAAATTCTTCTTAATTAATTAAATGCCATTAACTTCAGACATGATTAAAAAGTGCTGTTGATTATGGACTAACTGAAGAGAGAAAATGGTGACACAAGTTCCATTCATTCATTGGTTCTTGATATGTTTAAGCCTCAGCTGTGCATCTCCCAGCTATCATTAACCCTTAAGAGAAATTAACACAACAACTGCACTCTCAACTAAGAACCAAAAACTGCATTTTCTCACCAATGTCAATTTTAACAGCAAATCATACTACTTTTATATTAGCTATGTATCTAACAACTTTTATTGAAATTAAACTTATTTTAATTTATGACCTGGCCAAGACATCTGCAAACATGTAAGTAAAAGCCTTGAGGAAACAATATTATTAAATCAAAATAAAATCAGAGGCAGATTTTTCAATAATCTAACAGACTATTAACACAACTAAAACCAAAATGATGAATTCTCACAGAAAGCTCAATTAAAAGCATGAGCTAGTGATTGACCAATAGTTACCCAGAGTTGAATGTTTAATAGAGATTTAACAATATTAAAAAAACAGTTGATCAAAAACAGATTTTCATTGAAGACCTTAAACAGACGATGCAGCCCTGGGAAACAATCTACCTTACTCACCAGCTCTCCAAATCCCTGTTCTTGGTTCTTCTGTTTATGTGACTGAAGATACTTTACTCTACACTTGGTAGTGCCAAGGGTAAAATGCTCTCTTGAGCTGAAAACAGAACAAACTATATCAGGAAGCATAGCGTGTGCGCCGTGCTTTGTGTTTGTGAGTTAAAAGATCCATCTGCTCAATGAGAGCATAATCTCTCAAACACCCATTTATGTTTTTTGTGTAAAGCATTAGTAAAGGTTTTAAAATGAAAGGCCACTTTGCAAAACGGATATGCTGAGAAGATAAAGGCTATCGTGAACCGGCTCGCTCTCTATCAGAGGAGCGCTAGACCTGAAAAAATGTATGGTGAAAAATACAGTTATGTAAAATATACCTCAAGAATCTTTTATTGAAGATTAAATAAAGTAGCCTCTTTAATCAGACTGACCACTCTCTCTGAGCTGTAGAAGAGAAATGCCCTTCCAGCCAGGAGTGCTTGCTCTCTATCAGTTCCATCATAAATAACATTCACATTCCATTCCAAGAAGAGCCCAGAGGATCTCATAGCAGAGAAACAGGCCAGAAAAAACATGAAACAATTTAAATGATCAAATTAATAGGAACATAAACTCAAATTAATTGGTGTAAATTCACCTCAGTTTAAACAGAGCGTGGCTCTGCAGGTGGACTAAAATAAATTATGATGTTTTTGTTACATTTATGAATGGATAACATTCAGATTAAAAATTAAATCAAATATAAAATGAACTTAATTTTCCATTAATTTCTTAGTTCTTTTATCTCATCTCTGTGGACACTCAAAGGTTTAATGCAGTACTGCTTGCAGCCAATGCATGCAGGAGATATGAGCATCATAAATAATGTACAACATAAATGTGTAGAGTCCTTAAGAATTAGGAGAGCTACCGCTAATTAGCGGTATGATCTCCATTTTCAGATGTCTGTTGGTGTACTGAAATATATTGTATTTTAAGAGTGCTTGTTGGTTCACTGACTTCAATAAAATATATGTGCCTGCTTCATTCATCCTACTCTGCAAACCCCCAAAGGAGGCTAAGCTAGTTTGGGAACTGCTGATCTACACAATACCTGGAAGCATTTACATTTTTACTTGCAGGTGGTGAGGTGGTTGTTGCTTGTGTGATTTAAATTCTAATAACTAAAAATACCTTTTCATTTAAAAAACTTTTTCTGATCTAACACTTTGCTTTTTCCAGCAAAAGGGACACCAGCATGCAACTCAATCCCAGAGGTTCACTTGATCAAATTGCCATTCGACTGCAAGCAGCCTGGAACAGACTCAAAGTTTTACAACGCAGGGCGCTGTCCTCACAACAAATGTCCTGGTTCCTTGGACTTTGATATGCGCTGCAGGGATGGATCAGGATACTGTTGTGGAGTCAAAGAATTGGATGCGAGAGCAATCAACTGTGGGAGATACACCCTACCAATCAAAGTAGTGAGTGAATGCAGCTGCCAAACTTGTCTGGAGCCTAAAGTTCTTGTAAGGGGAAGGGTTGTGTCAGCAGACAATGACGAACCTCTGCGCTTTGGGCACATATTTATGGGGAAGGAACGAATCGGCACGACAGGATATCAGGGTGGGTTCACAATCCAGGTGATGCCAGAGACACAGCGTCTTGTGGTAAACTTCGTGGACCCAACTCAGAAGTTCATTGACACCATTAAAGTTTTTATCTTTGACAAAAGAGGAGGCGCAGTCTACCATGATGTCAAAGTAATGAGGAAGCAAGTACCTGTTGATATAAATGCCACTGAAAGCAATACTATATACCTAGGAGAAATCAAAGATGAGGATCCTATTGGTCAGCTGGTCATACCGCCGAACTCTTTCCATAAAAATACAGGTGAAGTCTATGAAGGGACTGTGAAAGCCAGTGTCACATTCCTTGACCCCCGCAATATTACCATGGCTGCTGCCGCCCCTGGTGATCTCAACTTTGTTGATGATGAAGGAGACACTGTTCCTCTGAGGACGTATGGGATGTTTTCAGTAGATTTCAGAGATGGAGAAAATCAGGAGGTTCTTGGTGCAGGACCAGTTCAAGTCCTTCTTGATACGGAGCATGTAAAAATGCAAGAGCACATCCCTACTATGAAACTCTGGTCCTTGAACCCCGACACAGGCATTTGGGAGGAGGAGAGCAATTTTCAACCAACGCAAAGTACAGTTGCAGGCAACGGGAGAAACAAACGAGAGGAGCGCACCTTCCTGATTGGCAATATGGAAATTAGGGAGCGTCGATTGTTTAATCTTGACGTTCCAGAAAATCGCCGCTGCTATGTCAAGGTTAGGGCATATATGAGTGATAAGTTCCTGCACAATGAACAACTTGAGGGAGTGGTGATAAGCTTAATAAACTTGGAGCCCAAGCCTGGCTACGCATCAAATCCGAGAGCCTGGGGACGCTTTGATAGTGTCATAACAGGACCAAACGGAGCTTGTCTACCAGCTTTTTGTGATGCTCAGAGACCTGATGCATACACAGCTTATGTAACTGCTATAATGGGAGGAGAGGAACTGGATGCAGCACCATCAATGCCAAAAATGAACCCAAACATTATTGGTGTGTCTCAGCCATACTTGGGGAAGTTAGACTACCAGCGATCCGATCATGAGGATTCTGCACTTAAAAAAACAGCCTTCCGAATCAATCTCACTAAGCCTAATCCTAACAATTTCGATGAAATAAATGGGCCAATCTATCCCTTCCAAAGTTTATTAGCATGCGAAAAAGCACCTGTTGATGCAAACCATTTTCGCTTCTTCCGCGTAGAAAAAGATAAGTACGAGTACAACGTGGTACCTTTTCAAGAAAGTGACCTCACATCTTGGACTGGAGACTATCTTTCCTGGTGGCCAAATCCGCAAGAGTTCAGGGCTTGCTATATCAAGGTAAAAATTCTTGGAGCTACAGAAATCATGGTAAGGTCAAGAAACCATGGTGGAACTCATTCTCAGACAATTGGTCAGTTGTACGGTATTAGAGATATTCGTAGTACACGTGACTTGAACCATCCCAACACCTCTGCCGCTTGTCTGGAGTTCAAGTGCAGCGGAATGCTCTTTGATCAAGCGGCTGTAGACAGGTCACTCATTTCTATAATCCCACAAGGCAATTGTCGTCGTGCAGGCATCAACAGTCTTCTAGAAGAGTATTTGACAAAGCATCCCCCTGTTCTCAAGAACAACGAAACACATGCGTTTAATATGTTAGCTCCTGTTGATCCCCTTGGACACAACTATGGAATTTACACCGTCACAGACCAGAATCCTCGTGTTGCCAAAGAGATCGCTATTGGCCGGTGCTTTGATGGAACTTCAGATGGTTTTTCCAGGGAGATGAAGTCAGATTCTGGAGTGGCACTAACTTTCAGCTGCCCTAAAAGAACTGTGAATCGAGAGAGCCTATTCCAACGCTTGCAAACAAATCCCGGTCTAACATTAACACAGATGGCACGAGAGATGAGGGAGTCTCAGGGATTGCAAGTCACTCGTGGATCAACCCAAATGGTGGCCTACCCATTCGGCCAACAGGGCAGGAGCCAGAACCGCAGAGCTACGAACACTAACAGAAGGAGACCAACTATCAGGACTCAGCAAATACAATAGTTTAGGTGAGGTCTGTGAGTGCACTTCAAAAATGATTTCAAGATGTTGATGAAAATCAAGCGTTTCCTTTCTGTCCATATGCAGGTCGTTTGAGTTGAAAAGAAGGAAGATTAAAAGACTCAAATGGAATTTCCAAACTTGGCCATCCTGGGGATACTGCAAGCTCTGATCTCTAGCAGAGCAAAACTTTTACCTGACTTAAACAGACGTTTGAATTCTGTCAACTTGGTGTGTGAAAAACTATCATGTCATACTTTAACTTTTCTGTGTTTTAGAATGAGGTCAAATGCTGTGCAATGCCTGTACGGGATCATTTATTTATTTCAGATGCCAGACCTTTCTTATGTGAAGCATCCTCTGGCTAGCTTGTCTTGAATTGTAGGCTAAATAGCTAAGACCTGTTGGTATGGGCTGGAATGATATTGAGCCTTTAGAGGACTCCAAGGGATGAACAAAACCTCCATCTCCTCTATTTTTCCATACCACCGGTCCAGTTGTGATTTGGCCAACAATGAGTCTGACCAGAAACTGACTGACCCCAGCCAAGAAAACCATCACTCTACAGATCTGGTAGAATGGTAGACTAAACAGACATGTGGTAAGACACAATGAAGGATGTAATGGCTCTAACTCAAACCAATACAGACTCGGCCGTTCCCCTGAAAAGTGCTTCTTTGTTCATTCAAGGTTTTCTTTTGATTTGAAATTCCATCTAAAAGATAACCCACAAGTTTCTACATTCTAGACCAAAATTATATTTCTTGTTTCTGTCTCTCTCTTAAAGTGCAATATAGCGTTGACTTGAGATTCCTTGCAAAAAACTTTAATGTTATGAGCCAGTCGAACAAAGGCATTTTGAAAATGTTGGGCTATTTCCTCTGTAACTATAGCTGGATTTCAAATTAGTCCTAATGAATCTAAGCTTGCCGATCCACGACAAATTCTTCTCATTAGTGAGCTGACAACACAACATAAAAACATTTTAATTCCACTCTAGGGATTTTGTTGGACCATATATTAGTTGGATTACTATATTTTCAGAGTAGCCTTTCCTTAGCAGTATTGCCAAAGGGATTTCATTAACGGATTAAACAAATTAAAGCAGATTTTCTGTACACATGGAAATTCCCCTAAAACCTTTGTTGAGTTCAAAGCAGAACATTGATTGGGTTGAAGAATGAAGGTACTTGCTTTGACCTTAAAGTAAACGTTCCAGCATTGTACAAATGTGATACGTGTAGTTGAATTTTTATATAATGAAATACCATATTTTAAAAAAAAGCAACCACATTACAGTACCTAAATAAATGATAGAATCTAGTGTCCGGATAGTCAGTGTTGACTTTCAAATTGGTTAAACAATTTTTTTGAGGGTGCATTGATTGTATTTTGATAGCTCCTAGCTGATTGTCCAAAAGTTGTTTTGGCACTCTTACCTAGTGCTGGGACAAAACAGCTACTTAAGTACATCTAATGAATCGCACACTACACTTACAACAAATAAAAAAAAAATATATATATATATATATATTCAAATAAAGTCTTCCTTGTGCAAAGTAGAGACATATTTAATTTTTTGGGTTTCCTTTAGGCTTCTACAGAAAGGAAGATCTTTGAACAAATTTAACTTGGGAAAACATATGCCAGAGAGTTGGCGGTTCATTCCGCTGTGGCGACCCCGAAAGGGAAGAAAGCCGACATAAAGATGAAGATGTTAAAGATATTTAACCATATTTTGCAACAAGATTTCAAAGTTCCAAAACAGAGACCATTTTAAGTGGTCAATAAGGCGGCTTTACGTCATACCAAATGGGACTGGGATTTGTTTTTTTTTTTTTATTTAAAATTGAGATTACATATTGTACCTTCAAAGGAACTGTGCATTATAAAAACTATTTTACATGCTGGTGGTGAATTCTGGATGACTATGGTGCTAAAAAAATGTCAGTCCTCCAGTTAACTTTTAAGTGTTTGTCTTTCTTTCGGTCTTGTAGCCTCAAGGAGACTACAACTTTTCAGAGTATGTCCTCTGGCAAAATGTGCATTGCAAGCTTTGTTAAAAAAAAAACCTTAGCGCTTGCTTTTCACAGGCATCACAAATCTTGAAAATCACTGCACATTATATCATAACTGACAGTGCATGAAATGTCATGCTTTGCCATTTCAGAACCAGTCTTATGTGTAAATTAAGGAATACATTGTCATTTTCTAGAATGTAAATAAAGATCTCTTATAAGCGTGTTTCATTTAACATATTTTTATTCCAACAAATACTAACGAATCACAAAAAAAGGTGTAACCAGTTGAATCAATAGTTCAAAACTAGCATTTTCAAATTGTCAACACTCATACCTGGTCATTGCATATCATTACATTAGCATTAGCTAATGTTTAATCCAAGGAGGTCATTGATAAGGTCACAACACTTTTCAAAGATTGAGTTGAGTTTAACAGGGATGAATGAAGTGCGCAGTGAGTTCTCAGAGAATGCTTTCACTCGTTAACATTGGATATGACTGGAATAAAATGGTAAACATTAAACAACCCAAGAGGGAACATATCTGGAGAGTTAGCGGTTACACTCCATTAGATGAACTAACTAATGAATCAGCTAAATAAACATGTGTCACACCATGCTCCCTTGAATTCTTGCATGTAAATATGCTGTGAATAAAGACTTGATATTTAATATCTTATGCATATCTAAGTCACATACAACCCGCTCTAAATTCATTGCAACCCAAGACTTCAGTCCTAGGTGATCAAATCAAAGCTGTTTGTTCAAGCTGGACAGTCACAAGTCGATCATTGATGAGGTATGTTTGCAGGGGTTTTTGGCAATGTTGGTCACTTCCTGTTAAATTTAATTAAAACTGATCGAGTCATCTGATAAAAACACTACGGCATAATTACAAGAAATAATTGTACTAAAGATTAATAATACTTACAATTAACTTAATATTGTAGATTGAACCTCAGGTCTCTTTGAGCTGGCTGAAAGGCTTTAATGAAAGTTCACTTGAATGCTTGATGTAAAGGTTCCCTTCATCTTGTTTTACTTCATAAACTTGTTGCTAAAGGAAAGAAAAGAAACATTTTTTAGGGTGAGCAAATAAACGCTAAGCTCCTAACCATCTATTAGCTTGGACAGCTGAAAAACCAACGGTTAGGACAGTACCTTAAATAACGAGTGTGGTGGATGTTACCGCTTCAAGCTGTCCACCCTCAAAATATTGACAGTAGATTGTTTTACAGTCTTTCCGTACATTTGCATTCAAAGATATACATGTCTTTTAGGTAGTTTGGTTAAATTGAAACATGCTGAAATGAAGGCAGTCAAATTTTCAAGAATGTTCATTGTTGGAATTTATATTTCATTGTATCAAAAACTGTAAATAAGTCATTTGTACCTTGGATAACGTGGTAAAAAATATCGTTAATTTAATATTTTCAGGACTTCAGGATATAATACACTTATAGAGGTATAAAACACTTTTACATAACCTGAAACCCTTTTACAAGTTACAAAACAAATATATATTTTAGAAAACACATTTACAAGTTACAAAGCACTTTTACAAATTTCAGAAACATTTCGAACTTACAAACATTTCAGAAACCGGAAAGGGTAGATATTGATAACCTACAACTTGGTGCTGATTGGATGAGACTTCTGCTAATCATTACAAGGGCTCATTCAAACCGTCTTGAACTATTTCAGTAGTTTTTGGTTAAAACAAGTGTTATAATAACTGCACTGAAATTAAATAAACACCAATATGACAAAGAACATGCTTAACGTATGTGTTATGCTAAAACATGCTTGAAGGAAGCTGTGTCTTCTCAGAACTGTTGTTTGGCTAGCGGACAATGTGGCTAGTGCTTTTGCTTAAATAAATGTTGCGTGTTTAACATAAGGATGTTAGCAACAGACCACAGCATTGTCAATTTTGAGAATCATCAGATACTGGTGTTCACAGAATGCTCCTCTGCTGTTAGACGTTACGAAGTCTGTCTCTCTTTAAGTCTCAATACTTTTCCCGCATAAACTGCAGAACTCTGGAGTAGCGCAATATTGTAACAAAATATCATAAAAAAGGATGATGCAATCTACACAGCCAAAAACAACCAACAATTTAACAAAATCAAACACCAGTTTATGGTCTCTATCTTCAAACTTCCCCCTTGACAGACTATAACGTCAATTCCACAGAACTTTGATTGACAGAAGTCTCCTCCAATAAGTGCCAAGTTGTCGGTTCTCAATGGTACCTACCCTTTCCGATTTCAGGAGAACTATTTGTGTAGCGGAATTTTTAAAACTGTTTCAGAACATGTAAATGTGCTTTCTAAAATGAACAAATGTTTCCGTATTTTGTACATTTGTTTTATCGCATCCAAATTAATTTTGTCAAATTAAAATTTGTTTTGTAACTTGTAAAAGTGCTACACTTTATGTAAATGTGTTTTGCACATCTCGGGCACCGTAGTAACTTTACAGTTACCAAAATATAAACTATACAAACATCATTTTATACAGCAAGAAAATACAAGACAAAACCAAATTGAACATTCTTGGAAAACACTTTTAAATAGCACATCAGGAAACTTTCTTTATTCAGCTTTCTTCAGCATTTACATCAGTGTAAAATAAAAGAAATTACTATGGAAGTGAATGAAATGGCAAGAAAAATAAAAAACTTGTCTGCAGTAATAATATTGGCCCTTTAAACTAAACATTGCAGATTGAATCTCAGGTATCTGACCTGGCTAAAAGGCTTTAATGAAAGGTTACTTGAATGCTTGATTTAAATGTTCCCTTGATCCTGTTTTACTTGTTGCTAAATGCAGAAAAAGAAAGAAACAAATTGTTTTCAAGGTGAGCAAATAAACACTAAGCTCCAAACCATCTATTAGCTTGGACAGCTGAAAAATCAACGGTTTGGACGGTACCTAAAATAACGAGTGTGGTGGATGTTACCGCTTCAAGCTGTCCAGCCTCAATATGGACAGTAGATTGTTTTACAGTCTTTTCTGTACATCTACATTCGAAGCTTGACATGTTTTTAAAAAAAGCAGATGTTTGGTTAAATTGAAACGTGCTGAAATGAGGGCAGTCTCATTTTCAAGAATGAGACTTTCCAAATGTCTGTCTACTTGGCTTCTGCACTTCTGCAGGATTTTGTTGATGTGCAATCCATTAAGCATGAGATAATTTTTTGGTGCCATACAGAGTTAACGTGACGGCTAATGAAACGTTTTCTAAAATGAAAAATAAAAGTGCCTTTGTGGGGAGCTGAATTATTGACTGTGTCTTTGGCTCATTCAACGAGTTTCAAGCTGAGTAATGAAATACAGAGTGATCTTTTAGAAGACATGAGCATGTCAGTGTATTGAGATAAACATAAATTATGGTTTGAATTTAGCTGTGCTCACCGATACGTAATCATGTTTTTATTACAATGTTAACATTTTGTTTTCATTAGTTGTTGCAGACATGCTTATATAAACCCGTAGGTTTTCAGGGCCAAAACGATTAGCTCATCAGTTTGGTAAAGTTTAAGCATGACTCTTCTCTTGAAACAGCTGGAATCTGAAACTACTGCCACTGTGGGATTAATGTTTCAGGACAAACGTTTAGCTGTGTAATATTTGAGGGTGTTGAATGCAGATGTCACTGTTGAAATATTTCTTTTATAAACTTGTTTCCTTGAAAATAGAGTAATAGGCAAATTAATGACTCAACTATCTGGATATATAAGGATACATAGTTTTTTTAAGAAATCTGCACACTTGGAACAAGAAATATCCCACCTCTAAACCTGTGCTTGATTTTCCTGTTTTTAGATTGAAGTCAAAGTCATGCCAAGGACAGAAAACCTGAAGAACTCCATTGGCCTCCTCGATGTCTCCCTCACACAGTGGACCTCCTGAAAAATCAAAGGTATAGAGGCTGAGAACACATCAAATCATAGCAAATTGCATTGCTGGTCTGTAGCTGCCATATTGGTAGCGTACCACTGGTTAGTTATGTGGTCAAGAAACTCTTATTTTCTTGTTGCATTAATCTTTCATCTCATCTGGTGTCCTGCTTAAACTTTAGCATTATTTTAGTCATAAAACTAACTTACATTTTGTCTTACTAATATCATATATTGTTGGCTATATTTGGGATGTAAATTTAATTGCATCAAAGGTTGAAAATAAGTGATTTGTACCTTGGTTAATGTAGTAAAAACCATCCTTAATTTGTAATGTTCCGGACTTTACTACACATTTATGGAGTAACTTTACAATTAGCACAATATCTAAAAAATATATTTATAAAACAAGAAATATAAGACAGAACGCAAGTGTAAATCGAACAGAAAGTAAATTTTGTTTATAAAATGCCTTCCAGCAACACTAGCATTAGCTTTCTCAACGTTAGCTGAAAAGGCAAGAGGTTACCATGGTAGCGAACGAAGGGGCGCGAAACGTAGAAAAACGTGCCAGTAGCAAAACCAGTAGCAGAACACAACCCACCAAATTACTTTAATACGCACTGTTAGCTTCTTCGCAGGCTATAGTGGCAATTTTTCCGTGTCGAGAAAAAAAGCATGCTGATACATAAGTACAACATAAGTATTACCGGAATGAGCGCAGCGAGCGTCCATTGCGTAGAATTCACCTTTGACGTAAAACAAACAAACATCTGCGTCGCGTCCGTCTGAGGAATGGAGGAGCCGGCATTGTTTCTTTGATAGCTCCGACCCCTGTCCGATTAGTCTCCAAGAAGCACCCCTAGCTTCTGTAGAAGTCATGGAGGTGAGTTAAACCCGGTTCATTATCTTGCTATATATTTTATTTCATTTAAAACGACCGGTTTTGGTTCACTCTTGACAGTCGCTTCCGTTTCCCCTGTAGTCGCTTCCTGGGAAGCAGCACTGCTCTTTGTCGCCGAAGGGGGGCTCCAACCATTTTGTCAACTGCAGCTCATGTCAAAGTTATGGAATTGTTTTTTTTACTTAATAATTCTGCCAGCAAATTTGAGAGAAACGCGGATCGTTAAACACGAAGATGCACAAGATCCGATACAAAAATGTTAAGTTAATTAAAAAAGCCATATTTCATAATCAAAGAAAAGACCCCAATGATTACACTAGCAAATATAAAACCAAAAACAACTGATTGATCCATTTCATAATCTCTTAGCTATCGCATAAAAATTCATGCTGTAATTTCCAGCTTTGATGAATCCAATCAACTACAGTCAGCTGCGTGGCTCTTATTGTTATCATTTATAATCAGCAAAATCATAATGAGTTCCATAAGCTCGAGCAGCAGAACAATCGAGGATAAGTAAAGATTACAAGGTCACCAGCACTCATCAAAGACCGCAATACATTTTTTTAGCCACTTTACATTAATACATTAATCACCTGAACACAAAAAGAAACTGCAATTCTCAAAGCACTATAAAATAATAAATGTCTTAAGCCTAGAACAATGTTTTCCTCTATACTTTAGTTTTTTATTGTAATTTTCTTCATCTATTTTGTTGTTGTTTTTTGGCCATGCATTTGGTGTCATACTTTTTGCACATAATCCTTTTTAATATTGTTATTATTTTTTGTCATTAGCATGAATGTGCTAGTTTAATGCTAAATGTCTGTTGGGAAAAAACAGCTTTCTATTCTACTATATGCTGCAAACAAGCTAGCTGAAGATACCATATCTGAATGTGTAAAAGTAGCTTCACATGTTCATTGGCATTTGCTAATTCTAGTAGATCTACTCTTCTCTTTAACTCATTTAAAACTAGGATAAAATATTGACTAGATAAGCAATATTTCAGTATAATAGAATTAGAGCCCTGGTAGTGCTCAAGATTTACATTACAGTTACAAATCAACTTCAACCGTTAAGAGACAGTTTTGCCTGACCTTCAGTGAAACAAGCAACTAGGTCTATGAAAAAAATCTAATGATTTTTGGCATGCAACAGAAAATGTTCCCCCTGTGACGTTTAGTTAGTTTAGCTTTGTCTTTAAGCCATAGACTTGCACAGGCTGACTCCAGTATGATCTCATTTGTCGAACAAATGCCCTATACACAGCTTACTGTCACTCTTAATACTTCAGATATCAAAAAGAGCTGGCCTCCTTATAAACAAAAACAAGACTCGTGGATGACGTCATTTGTAATGAAAGGTCTGCTCTGAGTATTCAAATAACCTTCACTGTTTCCAAAACTGTTTTAATATGAGACATTTCATGGTTTGGGTTATTTTCCTCTTCAATCTGAAATCCATGGAAAATGTTTTGCATTGTTGCACATATTGCCTGAACCTCTAACACAATTTTTTCAATATCTTGGCAATTGCAACTTTTTTGCATAAATGAATAGAGTACCTGAAATATGAAGCTGTCTGAGTTCATTTTAAAGGAGACCTCTGATAGCAATTTAACATTTGGTTCTTTAGGATATATATATATATATATATATATATATATATATATATATATATATCCAGTGCTATTTTTACCTCAACAAAATCACTTTTGGAAAAAAATTAGCTTTTTCGGGCTTTGCCAAATGACTTTGCTCACCTTGCCCCTCTCTGCACGGAGGTCTGTTTAGCTACCTGACTTGTTTTCGGAATGCATGTTCAGAGGAAGCATGCGATAGGGATATAATAATGATACAAAATAAAAGTTTGCTATATATATTTTTCTTTATTAGGAATAAGTAGCTGTAGGATCCTCAAATTATCTCATGCAAGAGATTAGTATTGAATAGAATAGTATTGGCGCTATTCGGATTGTTAATGTGAGATAATTTAGATAATATTAGATCTTTATGGTCATTTCAATTAATACACTTTATTCTGAAGTTGAATAATGTAGAGTTGGTAGCAATCCAAGTTTTAGTCCCAACTTCATTGAAAATCCCGCTTTATACTGACCCTTGTTCAAAAAACAGTTTGGAGCAAAATGGCTTGAGCAAACAAACATGCCTTTTGATAGATCTTCAGGTGAATTTCCTCCATAAATAAAAGTTATACACTCAGTCCTTAAAGATTCCTAAGTTGGCAGTAAATGAGCACAGATGTATACTTCTTTATTTCCCAAAACGTCACAGATCTTTGAAAGCATGGCTGCTCAAGGTCAAAATTAAGGTTTATTTTGTTTTACAACCTGAGGAATTTGATGATGCGTATGAGTGGAGTTTAGGGTAATAATGGGAGGGCCTTCCAGTATTTGACATAATTTACATTGAGTTTCACACATGGCTTGTTCTCAGAGGATATAAAGCATTTGTTGTGAATAAAATAAAACCTTTGGATGGATTTTTATCGTTTTAGGGAAGATTTGCACAAACATCAATGAGCCACATTTCTGTACAAAACGCTGGAAAGATTTTATTTTCATATGTGGTCTCCTTTAAAATCACATTTTTAATAAAGTGTGGCATTGGGGATGTCACTTACACGGACCTCAGGAATTCAGGGTAGCTACAGCTTGGAGTGAATGGATGAAGTTGGATATGCAAATAAATGTGCTTTTCATTTCTGCAAGAGCTGAAAGAATCTTTTGCATCAAGGATGATTTGTTTTCTCCCTAAATTTCTCATTTGCTCTTATTGCAACAGTTCAGTGTATGAGACTAATGCGATCTGCACAATTCTCAACAACACCTGTCTAGTCTTTAAACTGGCTGAAGTGTTCTGCTGCTGAATTATTGTGATATCCATCCTCCTCTCCGCCATTATTTTTCTTATTCAGACATGGTCAAGATGCAAGGGGAATTCCACAGGAAACAAAGGCCAACTTGGTTTTCTTCTGGCAAGAAACTAAAGCTGTCCTCTGAGATCCAGCTGATTAGGGTTCAACCTGGGTGCTTGTGAATGTCGGCCAGAAGTTGAAACGAGTGTAAAATTTCAGTAGGCTCAGTGTTAAAGGAGAGTTTGAATGCAGTTTCCTCTCAGCTCTTAGAGGTTTTATTTGTTGGATCCATAGACCAATATATCTTTTATTAAAGCTCCTTTTATTCAAAATTCTTGCTTGACTTTCAAAATGTAATCCAAATACACTTCGCTAACTGTGAAGAGTCTTATTTATCGAAAAAAAAATGCAAAATTAGTAAACTTCAAAACATTTTGTATATATTTTTTGATGATTGTTTGCAGTATGTCTACATTTTATGTGCTACATTTAGGCTGCAGGTCTTAATGGTTAATTATGTTTTTTTTTTGTTTCCATTGGCGGAAGTGAAGTTAGAAGTGCTGGGATAACAGCCATGACTTAATTAAAATGCTAATTATGTGTCTGAGCATTTCTTGTAACAATTTCAGTTTAATACCTTCTCCAGCGACTTGCGAAACCATGTTTAACAGAGTTTCCACAGTCTCAAAAAGTCTAAAAATTAAAAGCCCGTATTTTAGGCCTTAAAAAGTTCAAATTAACTGGTCTAGGTCTACAATATTGGGCCTAATCTAATGGCCTTTACTTTATCAAGTTTTGTACTGTTACATCAGAGTAGACTATACTCCCATACTATAACAGCTATTAAATGTTCAATGGTTAATTTTTCCCTGGAGTTCCTACACGATGCAAAAACAATCTAACCTACTTTTGCCACTATCAGTGGAGCTACTACACTACCAGTGTCATCTGAATCAATGATCTATGCTAAGCTAGAAGGTCCTATGGCCATATCTGGACAGTGACCGTGTCAGGGTTGTGTTTTGGTTTTCCCTTTTGGTTTTTATTTTTGTCAAGTCTTGTTTTTAATCATTATAGTTCAGCTTCTGTTTATTTATTTGCAGTTTGTAAGTGCACTCCTGTCTTGATTGATTTCCACCTGTGTCTAATTGTCCCATTCAGTTGAGTTAGGTCACCAGTGTCTGTTCTCAGTTAGGTTAATTGTCTTGCTTTTTAAGACTTCTTCTTCTTATGTTCAGTGTTAATTGTAACTGTAGCTTGTAGCATTGTTAATGTCACACCCTTCGTCCTGTTGAATGTGGTTAGTCTTCGTTCCAATTTAGTCTTTAATCCTATACTTTTCTGCTTACTTTAGTTATTGGAGGTTTTCCCCGTCGTGGGCTATGTTTTATGTTTTTCTGTTTTAATAATAAAGAGACTGACTGAACCTCTGGCTGTCGTGCATTTGGGTTCTGCCACTACCCTTCTCTTATGAGAATCTTGACAGACTGAACGGTAAATACACATAATAATTCCAGGGAGGATGTAACATGAGGCAATATTTTTAAAAAGTCTAAAGTTCTAAAAGCTTGGAAAAAAACAAAAACATTTTCTACAAAAGCTTTATCTCTTTTATTGGTAGCTTTATAGGAAAGATTCAAAAGATGTGTTTGATGTTCATAAAAGACAGCAGAAAAAAACACTGTTGATGGCACCATGATGAAAGCAAGCTTCCATAGAAACCAGATTTGTATGTTCTGGGTGTTAAAACTGTGCCAATATTTCGTACCACATCAAGCATGAATGATGGGGCACAGCTGCTAGTGCCTGCTGGGCTGAAGTCAGGATATATCGACTAAGCCCTGGAGAAAGAAGGAAGTGTGTATGTTGATAAATGTCCTTCAGGGAGACGATGGACGCAAGTGTGGAGGAAATCCATTCTCAGACCTCCCCTGACCTCTTACGTCTGCTGAAATGATCAGTGTGTCCCTGACCCATCATGTCTTCACTCATAATTACATCCAGAAACAGTGCTTGCTTGTCTGCGCCGAGACTGTTATCAGGAGAGCACATATTCAGAAGATGAAAGAGGAATAAACACACAAGCCCTGGAGCAGTGTACAAATTCCCAAGTGGCCAGTCGCAGTCCAAACGAAATCTCTCATCTATTCATTCGTGATTCATGAATGTGACTCTGGTTTATGCGTGAAAATCTCAGATAAACCAAATTCAGTCATAACCCAAAAAAATGAATTGCTAGCACAAGAAGCTGTTTCCGGTTCACCTACTGTGAACATATGGTTAGTAAGGCTGTGTCCATGACTACACCAAAATACAAATATACAATTCACTTGACAGGCTTATAAATGTATCCCTTTATCCATTTATAAAGCTTGAGGAAGTCAGATCGGTGTTCTCAAGAGGATGCAGCCAGTGACGGCGCAATCATTATTATCTATTCATCAACCTTCTGTAAGGTTTCACCATATATACTAGTCTTCAGAGATCCATAGATTCAAAGCCAACAGAGCTCATTAAACTACTGGTCTTTTCCATTTTTAACCTGATCCATGTTTAATTTAAACCAATAAAAACAACTATCTGTTGTCAAGTTGTGTTGGAAGTGATTGGAAAAATCATTTTTCGTTCACAAAAGACTCTCAGTTCTGATGACTGAATCTAAATTTGGCATAAATAACTTCTTCACCGGTCACTGGTTCTGTCGGCTGCTGGTGTCGTCATGGAGTGGAAAGGTTTTTTTGGGACACTTTGCATCCTTTATTACCAATCAATCATTCTAACGGAGCCATCTCAAGCTCGGTTTCTGACTACGGACATCTACATTAGTTTTGCTGAATGTTTTGTTCTTGAATAGGACTTTGAGTTCATTATCCTTGAAAGGTTTCCGAATCTCCAAACAGAGCGCTATTTATTTGTGTTGGAAAAATCATACAAATTCAACAGTCTGATGTTAGTCATGCTGGAACCTGCTTCGTCCCCTCAACATTTAACATCTTGTGACCAAACAAAGGTCACAAAATGTAGAGCAACACAGAAAACATTACAAGTACAAAGCATAGATTTACTTTTTTATGTTTAGGTTGAAATTCTATGTTGAAATCTGAACGTCACGATTGGTGGTGCTGCTCAAGCACGAAACAGTCTACAAGAGCGGCTTGTTTTGATTCTGTCGAAACACAGAGATGTGACAATGACAGCAAATTTCAATATGGGGCATGGAGAGTGTGGTTAATGGCACCTTTTTTTGATTCTCATTACCCTGGAATATCACTCCCAAAATCAATAGTTACTTAAACAGCTTTAAGCCACTGTCTTTACGAAAACTGGATTCTGATTGGCTGGCAGGTGTTGTATATTTCTTACTAACAGCACAGGTAGCCCAGGTCCGATTGCTCACTCTATGTATTCTGACAAAATCTTAAGGGACATTGTAATAAACATTAGCTGATGTCTCAATACAAGCACTAGACCACAGTTCACGGATTTACTCAACTTGGATTGTTTTAGCGACCCTCTTATGTAAGGTATACTGTAATTTTATTTACACCAACCATCATTTGCGAAGCTATGTTGAAATGGGTCTTAGAGCTATTTGATTAAGTCAGTTGCCTGCACAAGAACCGATGACTTCTGCCATATTGAGGAAACCTGAGAGCCTGTTGTGTTGTACTGTCCACTTCTCTTGTATAATTTCACGTTTTCATTAATATATTACCTTACATTGAAGAGATTGTTTTGAAGTTTTTGTTTGTTGGTGTTCTTTGGGTTAACGTTACTAGCTGCAGAGCGACATACTTTTCACTGCTCGCTCAACGTGAGCTCATCCAGCTCAGTGAAGGGTTAGGTTTTTTGGAGTTCGGAACATTGTTGAAGATAATCGTTTCTAGTGACTAATTTCACTCAGATAAATATCACGTTCAGTGATAAGCAGAGCCTATGGGAAGTTATCGCCAGATCAAAATATATGTTCTGTGTGTTAAAGTAAGTTTCACACATTTAGAAATCATGAATAAACTACAATTATTCAAAAATTGTGAATGATCAACTCTAATGTTCTTCTGGTGTAGGACGCATGCAAGCACTGTGAAGACCTGTAATGTTATGTTAAAGCGTCAAGAAATAAAAATCTCTCCAATAAAAACATTATGATTTGTCCCAGATCTTTTAAGCATCACACATTCGATCACAGAACTGTTTATTAATGAGTAGAGTGCAATTTAGATCAATTTTTTTTTAATTATATGACAATTTTTCTCACAGACAAAATTAACCAGCGACCGTTTCATTTCAGTGATGCACTGCAGAGCAAATAATAATATATTTAATATGTTAATGTTGCCCAAATATAATGGTATAAACAGCATAATCCACATCAAACGTTAAGACATCACAACATCAAACTTCAGCACTTCTGCTTTCTGCGTAGTCAAAGCAAGATGTAGACTGGTGAGAAAAACCTTCAGTTATATGGTTCCACTCATTTTTTGGAGCCCAGATATTAATAACGTAATTGAGCCAGTGTTTGAAAAAGACTGTGGCATTAACAGGATATACAACGGCTGAGCATGGATTATTATGTTTTAAACGCCTCCACGTCATGCGTTATCATGCGTTCTAAACTGAACTTGCATATCCCTTCTGAATACAATCATGCTTGACCTATTAAAGTGCTGCTGCTTGTGTTTACATCACAAAACTGCTCAGCACCAAATACAGGCCAAACAGTGCTCCTAGATCACAAGGTTCAAATCCATTCACTCCAAACAAGGAGCCAGTTATTACTGATTTCACTGGTGCTTTCAGTTATTATGCTGCCCGCAGCTGGAACCCGCTTCCAGAAGAGATTATAGAGGTGCTTTATAACTAAAATTGCTTTGTCTATAAGAAGCCCCGTTAGAAGGCAATGAAGAGGGTCAAGAGTTTTTATGGCAACGTTCAGACTGCCGACCTTAATGCTCAGTTCCGATGAAACCTGTGCAATTCTACTCAATGTGAGGTGCGCATGCGCAGAAAATGGCTTTGATCAGAAAGAGAGTAAATTGTGTGTCTCTTTTTCCATTTAATTTCCAATTGGAGCCAACATCATTTAAATAAAATCATCTCAATAAGTAGACAAAGAAGAAATATTTATTCACATTCTTAAATCACTTTCTCCCCACTGACAACTTACTGCTTTGTTGTCAGCCATGATTGTTGTCTAACTTCCTGTCCACACCCAGAAATTCTAGTCATTCATAACTCTTGAAGTGCTACAAATTTTAGCATTTGACCTGAAAAGTTTTCTCAAAAGGACCCTCTGCAATCTTGTGGTCATGTGCAAGCAAATCAAAGAAACCATCGTGACAGATTTGTCTAATGCTTAACTGCCAGGTGTTCATCCCCTTCCAGTTTAAACAGTACGGTTGTTGCTCTACGTGGTGGCCCATGGATAAAGTAAACCCAACGAACAGCTTTGCGTCAATAAGAATAAACATCCACTGTGACATGACAAGCTTTGCGCATGATTGAGAATGACAGGACATTAGGCAGCAACGTTTGTTTTAGTTCTTCATTCGACTCTTTCCAAACGCAGACCCCAGGACTAGACAGATGTAAAAACATATCCCTTACTGTTAAAGTGGCTCAACGGCTCTGCCAGAAGTTCTACATGGGATTCTTTTACATGTCAGATAATTCTAGACCTTCATGTCGACACACCTCAGCGCAGTGAACCCTAGAGACTCGGCGCTGGATAACACACGGACCAAAAGAAGAGTGCTGGAGCCTGAAATGACAAATGGTTCTACTGTCCTTTAAATGTGAAGAAATGACGGATTGGGTTGTCAGTCCCTGTTGGGGGTACAAAGCAAGGCCCTATTTTATAATATGCCCTGAAAACTATTGCAACCTCTTTCCAGAGAGTTTCACCCTGTTAAGTTTCTCAAATAGGATTAACATATGTGTGGTTTTATACAATTCATCATTTTTGAATGAGGCATGGTTTTCTTGCATGTCTTGCCTGAAGGGTCACATTAAACAGTAAGCTTGTTCCTGTTAGCCTCTGCTGGCTGAAAGTGTAACTACACCGTCTGCTTGCAAAGTCTGTTTTCTTCTAAGAAAGCACAGGTGTGTTTGGAGCAGACGGCAGCGCTGCTGAATTAAATCGAAATGACTTAAGTGGCTCGTCATATGCAGTGAAACTCTTCTTTTCAAATCCAAAAATGTTTAAATGTATTATAATCAACCTTAAAAACTTTTACTTTAAGTTCTGCAAATCTGTCACTTTCCATAAATGTACTTTTAAAAATCTGTTCTTTAATGAAAACGTTAGCTCTAGTCTAGTGTGTGCTCAGTGCTTGAAAACCAAAGTAAAATCAAAGCGAAATAAAATCTGAGAAGAATGTTTTTTGAATGAGAAAATAATAAGATAAAATAGATGGATGGATGGATGGATGAATAGACAGATAGACAGATAGCGAGAATAAGCACATTTGAATGTTAAATACAGGCTTAAAGCGTTAATAACAGCGATTGTGCTTTTATTTTAGACTGGGTCTTTAGAATGACCGGTTAAGACATTTATCGAATGAATCCAACACAAATAGCTCTGTTGACACAGCACTAGAAGCCATCTAGACAAACATCTGTGAAATCATTAAATGACAAAACCGCTATTACGCTGTAAAGCTGCAAAAATAAAACAATAACACCAATAAAAATACATACCACTCCTCAGTTTTAGGTCCTACTTTTTCAGGTTGTGCAGAATGCTTTATGGCTTTAGGCAATATGTCTCCTAGCTGCAATAAAATATAATGGATTCTCCACTGTCCTGTCATCTGGACAAGAGCTGTTATTTGGTCAAAGGTTTGGACGCACAGGACTGAAGGTGATTAATAAGAAATATCCCCCTGAAATTGAATACAGAAGCCCTTATGCTGGAAGCGAACGGTCAGACTAAGGTTTAGCTTCGACACAGTTGAACTAAATTCAACTCTCGCAAACAAAACCTTCAGTTTTTCAAGAAGAGTTTATACTCTATCTACATTTTTTCAATCGACCTTGCATTTCTGTAAACAACAGGAACTAATGTTTTCTAGACTCGAGGAGAAGGCTCAAATCTAGAGAGCTGAATTGACTTTGTTCTATGTCTATTTGGCCCTATTCTAAATAGAGTAAAAGTAACACTGAGCCTTTGATGATAAAAACGTTCAAGTCACAATCGTGATAGTAGAAATAGTGCTGTGAGTATTCATTTATAGTGAATACGAACTTTTATTACATCGAACTAAGAATCTGCAGTTTGGATGATTACCTCAGAGATATTTTAACTCTGTTTGAGTGATATACTCTACTCGCAGTGTATTTAGTCCTACTCTGGATAGAGTTCATTTTAATCTTAGGATTATACTGTGTGTCTGTAGTCATATTTGATGATTGTTTTTCATTTAGATGATTTGTAAAACAGAATAAATATATATATTTTTTTTTTTACTTTTTTTTTTTTTTTTACATTTTTAAGTACTACAATTTCAAACATCTTTGTCAAATTTTCATAAATGAACAAGGCCACGCCCGCTTTCCCACAGACACTCCAAAGTGAATCTCAGAAAAAGATCGTCCTGCAGGTTCGGCGGTTTTTTTTTCTTCGCCCTAGTGGAGCGTAAAATGTAACACGAGACAGAATTTGCATTAATGAATTAGACCACACCCATTTTCCCACCGAAATTTCAGTGAAATATATCTTGTAAACAAAGTGACACAATTTCGGCAGTTGTTTTATCTTACTCCTAACAACTAAACTATTTCAGATTCAAACTATGAACTTGAACAATGAACTCTTTCAAACTTCAACAAACTATTCTAAACATCTGCTTTTTCAAGCCAACATAAAGGCTGCTAACAAACCTTTAAATCTAGTTCACTTTAATGGTGAAAATAACCAACTTTGGAGCTAAACATCCTTTTTTATAATCATGTGGCATTACAAAATGGCATGCCTAGCTCTAATTGTTCATTGGCAAGCTACGTCATTGGCCGCTCTCAAATGTTGGTGAAAACAATGGTCTGTTTTGTTTTGTGTGTTTTGAGACTTCCTCTAAAAAGTTAACTTTGTCTACTTTTACGTGGTTTGCAAACGAGTCTCAGTGTCTGTCATTTAATCTCGAGGTTGTGAGATTTGATTGATGGATTATGGCCTGAAACACAAGAGCATGTTTTTGTCTATCACGATGTCTGAGGAACTTTCTGCACATAGTGTTCTTCTCATCACCAGATTCTTAGAGAATTGTCCACCAAAGGCCTCGATCTGTTTTCTTCATCCCTTCCTTCTTCTAACGACCAGCAAAGGCTGTCTGCTTCAGCTAATCCAGTTTTCTCAGTAGCTTTGTGTTTCATGTACTTCCTTTTCAATCCTAGAATAATTGTTGACAAAAGGTTTACTGACGCTTGGCCCTCGATTCAATTTTTCCTTTTGATTGCCCTATTGGATCTATTTTTTCCAGTTGACTCAGGTAAGACAGTCATTTTAGGTTTTATTTGGATTCAACTGCAGCATTACTGGGATTTTTCTTTTTTTTTCCTGACTGGATGAATGTTTGGGTGAAGAAATTCAATAGTAGCGTCTCTGTTAATGTTGACCCCTAAATTGCCAATTCATCACAATAATGGCATTCCTCAGAGTTTAGTCCTGAGTCTACATCTCCTTTTAGTATATGCATTACATTTTGTAGTTGAATATCCATACAAACTTCGATTAATGTCCAACTTCTCCCAAACCAAAGTGTGAGATGGACTTCCAAAGGAGATCGTCTTCAACAAGAGCTTTTCCCGCCTCCAAGACAGTCTGCCTTCTTCTGGTTCGCTACAACATCTGAATCAGTCTGGTATCTGATGTCACACTTTGGTATCGGAGGATTGGGCGAAAACAACCTGTTGCAGTACCATTACTTGCATTTTTTTTTAGAAAATATATAATCAATTTAGTTTTGCTGACCACAAACAGATACAAATTCACCAATTGTCATCTTCTCGGTTGGAAATGTTCTTCCTGTCTAGAACATATTTACTCACTTTATTTTCTTTAATGTCTATCTTTGTTTTGTTGTCAATTTTAGTCTGTTTGTTATGAAACATACTTAAAAAAATCTGTAAAATTGCAGTTAATGGCTTTAATGAGTAAAAATTACTTTAATTGGTAAAACTTTTTTCATTTTCCCAGCGATGGGTTGCGGCAGGGAAGGGCATCCGCTGCGTAAAACATATTCCAGAGAGTTGGTGGTTCATTACGCTGTGGCGACCCCGAAAGGAATAAAGCCGACATGAAGATGAATGAATGAATTAACTTTTTTCATTTAAAAAGGGTATGCATCTGTTTTTCCCTGTAAATTAATAACAATTTTTTTTGTAATAATAAAAATGATTTTTGACATACATTTACCATAGTTTTATTTGACATTACAATTTCAACATTTTATTCAATTACAAAATATCTACATAAAGCTAAGATGAGAAAGAAACCCTAATTAAACATGCTGCCAATAGTAGGTAGGTTATTTTATTGTTTTATTTGTTAATGTTCTGTTCTTCAATTTTAGGTAAAGTTTATTTTATTTTCACTTGTAAATTTACACTTTAACTTGAGTAAAATCTGTCCCACATTCTTGATATGTATCCAAAGCTAATCTGCTTATATCATAGTTTAAAATATTTGGTCTTTTTTTTTACCATATTGAGATAAACTTTACACTAGTAGCTGCTGTCCTCTACATAGAAGGTTTGCAAACTTAAAAAAAAATCTTTGAACTAGCAGCACTTTGTTAGACTTGGAGACTTCGATTTAATTTGATTGGTCCCTTGGGTTAATCCATCAGGGACATTTAATTTTCCTTCAGCGTACAGTACTAAAATAAAATAGAACTCTTAATAATAACATTACATAGTAGGGAAAATATATGTATATGACTTTGAGTTCTGAATTGTTTGGTATGATTGATGTTCTTCACTCGTTTACTTTCACTGTAGTGCAAAAGACGTCCACAGACATCAGATGTATAAACTAAACAAATTATATTCCATCTTTGTTTTTTCATACACTGAATTGTGCTTCCTTATAACAATCAAAAGTAATACAGTCAGAAAAAAACTGTGCAGCTCAAACCTCACACAAACTCACTACACCCTTCTGCCCCTAGTGGAAAAGTAAAATAATCAGTAGTAAAAGAAACAGTAGTTCTAAAAACATGTTAAGCACTTTCTCACCTCTATACATACATATATATATATATATATATATATATATATATATATATATATATATATATATATATATAATTGTATGTGCATTAAACATATTGTTATGCTTGGCTCATAATTCTACTAAATTAACAAGTATAAAGCATTATGTACATTAGCGTATTACTGCCATACGTTCAGAATTTTAACATATATGATAGGTCTGTTAACAGCTTTGAGGTGTTTGTCTTGTCTGTTTCACAAGTGACACTTTGATCCTTTAAACATCTTTCACCGCTCATTTTCTTTTTCTCCAGACCACATCTGGACAAACTGTTCACATTGCCTCAAACCCCGACAAAACAACAGGTTGAATTTATCGATTTACTGTCCCACGTATTACAAACGACTCTGCAGACTTGCTAAAAATACAACACTCAATTCTCACGCCCCCTAGTCTATATGGTCTAAAGATAAATGGTTTAAGAAATCATAAAGTCATGCTCGCTCTTCATGACTTCCTGTTTCAGTCAGAGGCTTTACAACAAGAACAAGTTTTTGAACTTTTCAACCATTATATTACAGATGGTTCTCCATCGATCACATTAGGTGAAATGTTTCTTGAGGCTTTGGCAGGTCGTGTCTTTTCTCATCTCTTTCTGAGCTTCTCATCAACCCACACCTTCTAGAAGAAGAACATCTGTGGGAAGATGAGTTTTGAGATGGAGCATTCCTCTTTGAGCGCATGCATCTTTGGTGCCTGTGGCTTATCCTTTGGTTCTTGTTAATTCAAAAGACGAGGGATTATGATTTTTCAATATGTCATTTTAGCCTCTGGTTGATTGATTTTTGAAAATAAGGAGCTTTTTTGATGCGGGCAGACAGCATATGTTTTGTGGATCAAACTCGGATGAGTAGAACATTCAAAAGTTCAATGTAATTTATACCTCTGCACTGCAGCATGTCATTGATCTCTCTGTTCGTGGTCTCTGGGTTTTTTTTATTAGAAACGTTTCATTTTGCCAGAAGCATCATTCATTCCAGAACACTTAACATTCATTTATTCCTTGCTCGGCAGTCAGACTTCATTTACAGGTCACAAAATCAACATCCTCCTTTAAGGCAAGGGGAATTTATTTCTGAAGCACTTCTGAAGTGAGTTTTTGAGAAAAGTTAACTTTTTGAGAAAAAAAATCATACATTTGTTTGGTATTGTTTTTAGATATCAGTTAATACAAATTTCACTTTTGACTGTAATGTCCCTGCAATATAAAGTAATTCATTTCAATAACATTCATAATTTGAGTTTACCAAAAAAAAATTATCTTTAGATTTAGTAGAAAGTCTACATAACGTGTGTGGAATAACTTGACCACACACATATTCTTCATTTAAACGCCTTGATTTTTTTCTTGTCAGCAAATAAAGACGTTTTGGTAATCTTACGTTTTTAAAGTTTGCAATTCAATGAAAAAAAAAAGGATTTTCTTAATGAAGAATGTAATGTAATGTAATAATATTACAATATCACAATAAAGTAATTCAACTACTTAGAATGAAAACAATAAAATAAAAAAATTATTGCAATTGCACATTTTATTTAAAATATGTAGATATTTAGCAATTGAAAAATCTAAATGTCACATTTATGTATTGTTTCGGTGTAACTTTTTGTCTATACATGTATACAGTGTATACAGGTAACCAAAACTACATTGATGAAGAGTGATAGCAGAGATGTGTGTTGATTTCAGAATAAATCTACTTGAAAAAAAGCAGTTTTTAGAGTTTGATTATGATATATCAAATAACAAAAAAAGCTCTGAATATCAACTAATGAATCTTTGTTCATACTAAGACCAGAAGTTGCATGATTTGTTGGTCTGCAACAATGACTCGATCAATTCGAATCAAATTGATTACAAAACAGTTAACAATGCATTTCATAATGGATTTGTTTAGTAGAAAAACCTTTAGTAAAGCACGAAGCACTCACACTCAGTCTCTCTCATGCACTGATAGCGCCTAGCAGAGTTCAGCTCCTCGAATACAAAGGGGAGCAAAAACATGATGGAAGATAAGTTATTAAGATAAGTTCCAATAAATGTGGAGGTGCCTGGTTCTTCTGAATTTTTACCGCATGTTATAGTTAAGGGAAGAACTTTAGAAATGATACATAGCCTGATTGGGAACTATTGTAGTTCTCACTTTTAAACTTTAAACTCCCCTTAAAATACACATAGACATACTTTGATGTTCAGTTGCCTTGAGATTATTCCCCATTCTGCAACTTATTTATGGACCTCCTGTGTGAGGTAGGCCAATGTAAAGTGAATTGCAATAGTCTAATTTCCCCGTTATTTGGGTGATGATAGATTCATTAGCTGTGATTTTAAATGTTTAAAAGAGGAGTTAAACCAAGAAAATTATTTCACTGACTGTTTTAGGTTTTAGTGCCTCTGAACTCTTCTGGAACCTGGTTCAGGATATGAGATATGGGCAGCATCATAAGAGAAAGCAGTCTTCTTAACATTTAAGTCTACTACTTTTAAGTCTAAAGGCCGCCACACATTAAATTCGAATATAAGATACGAAGTTATCACACATCTGTCCGAGCGATTGTGTTACTGTTTTGATGAGGTGAATAGGACATGAGCCGCTGGATGGCTCTCGTCACTCACACTCACTTCGATCTCGCGACAGAAAACTGCGCTGAAGAACATTGAGATGAACAGTCGAGGAAGAGCCTGAGAATGAGGAGATTATAATCATTCAGAAGCTTGTATTGCTGGTATATGACCATCAAGAGCTGTTCAATAAAGCCAAGAAAGATTATAAAACAGTTGTCGTGTCCCCTGAATACTTTCGTTCAACTTGGTGCTTCATTCCTTTGGGTCTTGCTCATTAAAAGAATGATTCGTTTGAACGATTAATTTGTATCCTCCATATTGGTAAAGAATCTGACCTAATTGCAAAATGTTATAAAAAAGACCCAAAAATAGAGCAAAATACACTAATCCGATCCAAAAAAAAAGGGGTACTGGTGTCTTTTGATTATTATCAGTTTAATCCACACGCTCCAAAGAAAACAATTCACTCTGTGAAAGAGTTATTACTAAGTAGTAGAGTCAGATCCATTCTTTCATGACAAACACATCTTTACTCATGAGCGCCAACCAATGACAAGGAGCATCACTGCATCCCCTTTTAACACTAACTTGCGAAAGACTCCCCGCAGAGAATCCATCAGAGGACTCGTCCAAATCTCATTTCGGATAGATGTGTGGCGGCCTTAACTGGTTTGGTTGTAATGGTCTAGACTGGTTTAAACTACTTTATATGTTGCGATTAGCTTGACATCAGTCAGCTAAGAATCAACAGAAACCACAGCAATTAATCTCACACAAACTGAGCTTGTGAAAGCATTACGAAACAAAATAAATGTTTTAGAAGAAGTATAACTCAAGTTAAAAATCACCCTAACCGCTTGACCTTTCTCTACATATTGTAACTTTCTTGAGAAATGAAGACAACCTTCACTCCATGACTTACAGCAATGAAGGTCAGGTAATCAGTCACTAGCCAATTGGCTAATAATGCACAGAAGCCAATTTTACTCCCATTTGGCTCATGCTAATGTTCATTTTGGACTTGAGCTTACCGGTGTGAAGCCCTCTCTGTTTACAGCATCATTATTAAAGACATGAGATCATGCACAGTTGCACATTTGAACCTCGCCAGAGCTAATAAAAATGCACTTGATGTACTCACTCTGTAACATCAGACTTTCAACCACACTTTGTGATGGATGTGTTATCGCTCCGAGAGAAAGGGGCTGATCGGTGAAAAAGAGAAGTGCATAATGGGCCAGAGGAAAGTAATAAAATGGTACAGAACATTAAAAATTGTCCCTGTGTGCTTTGGCTGATACTGCAGTTTAGATACGGCTCCATCTCTGCCAGTTTCTGAATGTTTCGCAGGTAAATCTCTTGGAGACGTGATTAAATGTTCCGTCATACACTACATATCCAACTAGATATGTACATATGCCTCCATTCTACTACCCAGTGTGCTGCTGCCTCTGCAGTGATTAGTATAATGGATTGGAAATGTTTTATTTATTCAGAAAATATGTGTCGTACATTAAAAGTGAAAGAGGTTTTTTTTTCTGTTTTATCCATTATTGACAGTCAGGATTTCTCTTTGTTCATATTTTTCATTGCTCCGTTGCAAAGTATAATTCTGATGAGATGTCACTATTAAAAGGGACTTGGCAAAAATCCTTCTACTGCTCAAGAAGTTCCGAGATGTCACTATTAAAAGGGACTTGGCAAAAATCCTTCTACTGCTCAAGAAGTTCCAAGTTCAGTCTTTGAACACTTTTTTAGGCACACCTGTCCAAATGAGGTTATTCATTCAGTTAAGATAAGTTCAGGAGGAGCTTCGCTGATAATTGACCATCCAATCATATGGTCATGCCATATGGTCATTTGTTTTTCAAATAACACCCTCTCACAGATATTGAGTGCCTTGTGTTAATATCTGGAGAGTCAGATAAAAGAATAGGTGTTGTAAAGAATAAACTCAGCTAGAGCGTATTCAACTATGAAAATACCATCAACAATTATAACCAAATCTTATTCAAGAATTGATTAAAAATAAGTTTGCTTTAGTGCGTTACATTAGTGTGCTTTAGGTGTTTTACTGTTAATGAACAATAGACACTAATAAGATTAAGATTTTGTTAAAGAGATTTGACTAGAGGGCAGATTTTAGAAGTGTTTGAAATTATTGTTGCGATGTCAGAGCAGCTTGGAGTTCTTGTCTTTAAAAAATAGTCCGTTGAGACATACATTTTTGAATGTCTACAAATAACAACAATTAGCTTTTTTGAAATGTGTTTTATTTTCCCTCTAAATAAAAAAATATAACCACAAGAGAGCTTCTGATTGGTAGACGAGGCGTGTTTTATAATCCACCAATGGTTTGTGCTGCACCATTCTCATCATTTGAGCCTTGTCGCTCTCGTCACTCACGCCACGAGGACCCAGTTCTCATAAGATTGTGTCCACATAAACTTAGTGTAAATGACTCGTGCCTAGATGCATGAAACAAATATGCACATTGTATGCAATCCAGTTTGTTAATATCTAATAAATATCTTCATAATCTGTCTGGCATGCTGCAGGCCGAACTTGGGACATGCCTGCAAAAGAGCATCTCTGAACACAAAACACGTCAAACCTATGCTATAGCAGGAGAGGCTTCTGGTGCCACTCTTGTCTGCTAAGAAACGGATCCTGAGGCTACAATTTGCACAAGCTCACCAAAAGTGGACAATAGAAGATTAGAATTAGTCTCGATTTCCGCTTGAACATTCAGATCGTAGGATGAAGATAGGACGTCACATGAATGCATGGAGCCATCCTGTCTTGCATTAAAGGTTCAGGATCGTGGTGGTGGTGTAATGTTGTGGGGGATATTTTCTCTGCACATTTTCAGGGCATTAATACCATTTAACATGACTAGCAACTTCAGCATAGTATAAAAATGATTCGTATCAATGCTAGTTAGCAACACTCTTTCAAGAGGACTGTTTTGACCTTTTAGTCAAAGGATTGTTGTTAAAGGTGCAATATACAACTTTCAATGCTTAATAGTTAAGGGCTTATAAGAAAACAATCAAATAATCAATTATTTGTATAAACACGTTTGTCTTATTTATATCAGCAAAGGAGTTCAATGCTGCAACGCAAATCAGTGTTTGAATTCACTGAGTAAATTAATTATGATTAAAAAACACATTTTGAACATGTGTATTTAAACTAATACATTGAGTATAGGCTAATAATAGGCGTTGAATATTAGTATATACTATCATACTCATTGTATACATAAAATTTCCCTAAACCGTAAAAGGCTAAAATGTTGTATAAACATATTTTGAAAGAATTCAGTTCCTTGATTGTACTTAAACCATTATTTACTTTACAGAGGTCTCATCGAAGCTCTTGAAACAGAACTAAAATTAAGGCATTTTTGTGGAACTTGGTCTCATTTTCTTACTGTAACTACAAAACCACAGCAGTTGTGCAAATTACACTCTACTTGAAATATGAGTCAAGGGCACTTAAAAGCACATAATATACTGTCTGACCAAATGAAAGTTATATCAACTCTGGTGCTCGTGTTAAAGCAAAGGTCACATTTGCTAGACTTAAGTGCTGAATGGGTAAACAAGTTCAGCACATTCTTGGTGTGAAGTACCTCTGGTCTTTATCAGACATGTTCTGGTTTTCGGATTTGAAAGAAATGTTCGCAAGTTTTATTATTAATCAAAACAACCGATTTAATTGTGTTGGCCGAGAGTGTAGTCCCACATCGCAAATCCATCTCATGATGAGAGCGGGTTGAGTTTGGGTTGAAGGGATTTATGTTTAAGATTTTTTTTCTTTTTATAACATATACTCATTTAGTTTTTACCATTAAACCCAAATTGGAGGAAAGAAAGTGCTAGAAGTCATTAAAAAGAAACACGCCATTTATTAATTCAAAAGCGGAAATAAATAATTGGTATTTAGTTAATTAAAGAAATGTCAATTTGGCTACACTTAATAAGGTGACATGAATCATTACTTACATATTAATTCATTATGAGTTGTTTGTGCGTTACTTAGGATTTAACATGCTTAATAATAATTAATTCATTAAACCTTAGTCATATAAAATATATTATTAAATATATTATATTTTACCTCAGTGTCAATTAATGCATGAATTAACAGTCAAAAGTCTTGTAGAAATGTATTTAATAGTGAAATACTGACCACTTCTCACCACTTTATAATAATTATCTAATCCTGAATTAATAGTTAATTAATAGAGTTGACAATGAAATGTACCTCTCCGATGGGGAAAAAAACTAAAGATATCAAACATTTGTAAAAGGGTTAGGGTTGAGTAGGGAATATCTCTATTGGCATTTCAGTATCATATTGAATGTGTGTTTAAAGGTTTTGTAGCCTGTGAGGGAGGTGACTGGTGGAGTAGGTGGGGTCTCCGGGCAGCGATGGGCCTGTCCTTTGGAGGGCATAAATTCGGGTGCACGGAGACTTTCGCTTTCTTTCCAGCTTTTCTTCCTTCACTACTTCACACGTAGATCTTTCCAATGCTCATTACAGCCATTTATAAGAAGTAAATGTATTAAGTCGCAACATGATGGAATTAACAACTGTAAGCTAACACTTTAAATTAGTTTTTTTTTTTAACTCAGGCTAATTTGACTTACCAAAAAATATCCTGAGTGTTCCTGGCCTCTTCTCAGATCCTTGAGGTCAGCTAGTACAGTTTAAAGCAGAACATTTCTTTTTCAAAGCATAAACAAGTGCTTGAGGGCAACTTGATTGAGTATGATCACCGACTATATAAATTCTTCTCTCTCACGACGTGACGACAGCACACACCGATTGGTTCAGTGTAGCTGTCTATCACATAACCACAAATCAATTTTATAAGAGAAATGAAACAGTAGATATGAGAAGCGAGATTCGCTTCTGCTGTCGACATGGTTAAGTATCTCCATTGGCTAAAAAGGATATCAAACAATGAGCTAAACCAATCAGAGGCATCAGTTTCAATCTTCTGAAGAAGCAAGGCTTCTGATTGGTCTTCCAGATGATTAAGCCATGTAGCAAGAATTACATTTCTACAGATGGGCAAAGACAACATAAACTTGTTTTTGTGGAAAAATAGGACAAAAGTGCAGTGGTTTTAATCCCTGAGCAGGAATCACGTGACTCTGTAGCTTCTATTGATAAAGAGAAACTGATCCTGCGCATGGGAGACAAAAGTTATGATGTTGGGACTAGTACAAACATGCAGGTTTCCGCTTGAGATCTACTCCAGAACCTGATACGAGCATTTTACTTTTGACCGAGAGCAGCGATAAACTGTGAAAATGCTGCTTGAAACAATACTGGGCACATAAGTAGGGTACAAAGTTATGTGCTCAATCGAAGTCTAGAATTCACCCCGAATAACATTTATAAAGACTGAAACCGATACAATCGCTGCTATTTGTTTTATTATAATAATAATAATGCCTTTAATGTATTTAGCGCTTCAAACACTTTACAATTTTCAGAGCATTATTCATTCACTCCACATTCACATGCTGGAGGTGATAAGCTACCTCGGTAGGCCCCTCAGCTGCCCTGAGGCAGTCTGACAGGACTTGGCAGTCATTCCGCGCCTATGGCCTCCTGCACGCCATCAAAAAACCCCATGCAATAGTCACACACATCCTTGCAAGGCAATGTGGGTGAAGTGGCTTGTCCAGGGCCACAACAGCAGAATGGACCTGGCGGGGATCGAACCGCCAACCTTCCAGTTGACCAACTGCACCAACTTCCAACCTAAGATTTTTACTTCACTGTAAGAAAATGTTTATCTTTACTGTAAGATTTTTGCATTTTACTGTAAGATCAGACCTTTAAGGTGACCTTAGTGAAACCGATTCATCAAGTTCCCAATGAGTGTTTATAAATACTTTTCTACATTTTGAAAGTTACCTGAGATGATGGATAAAGTGGTTATGCTTTACGAGTTTCATGACCTGGCCACAACCCAACCATGCAAACGCTATGCCTACTGTTGTCATTTCCTTATAAGTATTCGTGATTTGTGCATTGATTGATGGGCTTTTTACAACAGTCTTTTTGTTCCCTGTTTGTCATGACGTCTAATTGCTAAACCATGCCATACTCAACCCCCTGGTTCTAATAAAGCTGACAGTCTGCCGGTAAACGGTCTTTTGGACACCCCCCGGCTGCCCCTCCCTCTGTCCGTCCGAATCTACTCCTGCAATAACCATTACTGTTAGAGACCCAGTATTCCCAACCATCCCTCGCTTGTGCTTCATTCACTGTGATTATAAAAACGTCTTGTGGTTCAGGTATGAGAAGAACATACTTCAGTCTAGACGTAGGGAGCTTCGTGATGGGCATTCCTGTGCTACTGCTTGCTCTGTTGTTGGCTTTCTGAGAAACTTTTGGAACTACGTAACCCCATAGCTAATATCAGGAGACTTTTCAGGAGAATGTGCGTTTCATTAGAACGATCAACAAAGTGGAATGAATTCAATGGAAATTGATTTCTTGAAGGACTCTGTAAGGCCCACTGAACTCCGATGAGGAACAATGAGTTTCAAACATCGAGGCTAAAGTTGATGTAGAAGTGTGAATGAGATTTAAACACATTGTAAAGCAGGAGCGAATAGAATCTTGCAAAGAAAAAAACAACTCATGTATGAGATGGGTATTTTTGTGGTTATTTAGTAGAGTGCAGACAAGACAATAAAGAGTGAAACACCAGTAATGTAGCGGTAACTTGCACTTTTTAAAATTGGGTACACCACACTCTGCTAGGGTCCCTCTAGATCTTCCCTATAGATACCATCTACATAGTGTGGTCATTAGGGAACCTTTCCTTCCTGGGTCTGGAGCAGCCAAGAGTGCTTCTCATAGGTGGCGATTGAATGATTGCAAGTGCATCCTGACATGTTCCCATCACACTGATTTAGTGTAGAATTGAATGCTCTCTTTGACTCTGAAGCATGGGTTGAACTCGATTGGTTAGCTACAGCCAAGCTGTGGGTTGGATTTTGCTTCAGTTGAAGTCACTGATGACGTTTGAACCACTTCAGTGCTTCGTTCAGACCGAAGCAGCTGACTGACTGACTTGTGGGGCTGAGCTTTGAAACTTTGCGGTTAACTTGGTGACATTCCGCATTGAACAAGTAAATGGGTCACAATTTAATGCTTCATTTGGCTGCACAGCTATAAGAAAATCCACTAGATATCGCCAATGAGTGAACTTTCAAGTACTGAACCTATATGCTGCGAAATGCATAAATGTTTATTCAAACTGGTGGTTCAAAGTTTCATAAAGCCTCATTTGGTCATCACTACAGTGGCCACAACAAGAATGTTTACAGTGTCACTCATTATTTTATGCAATGGACAAGTACTAAACCAAGAGGTGGTGAAGAATTTTGAACATCTTACACTTACTTCCACTTTTTAAAAAGCGACAAAACTCCATTGTTACTCATAACCGGCTATTTATAGCATTTCTATTCCTGTGTTTCTCACCCAACATCAGTTTTTGCTTTGATTGAAAAATATACAAGTAAATATTGTTATTTGAGGTAAGTCTTTAATTAAGTGTGTCGGAGGTACAGATCTCAGCTATTTAGGTGATATCCATTTGTTAGCTATTGGAAACTGCTTGTATACACATAGCTTTTTAACTACTTACATTTGTTATTTGTAGTCAAAATATCAAATCTGTTGAAACTTTTCAGTTGAAAATTGATGTTGAGACATTCATGTTTCTGTTTAATATCTGCTCCAGAACCTGACATACGAGCATTGTACTTTTGCCCGAGAGAAGCAATAAAACTGTATAAATGCTGCTTGCAAAAATACTGGGTACAAAATGATGTGCTCAATAAAATTCTAAACTAATCATCCTGAATAACATTTATGAAGTCCTAACCAGATACAATTGATGCTATGTCTTTTATGTAAGACCAGACACACAGTTAAGATGACCTTAGTTTAGATGACCTTAGTGCAACCAATTAAGTTGACTTTTGACCAATTGGAGCCATCCTTAACTCAAACATTTTGAAGCTTTAAATCTCCGCTTCTATGTGTGCGAGAGCAGGGTGAAAATTACTTCATAGAATGCCACACCAACTGCTGAAGTTTGAATTAAAAAAAATTTGGAAATAAAATCAACATTCTGACCTCTTGCGCTTTATCAATTTGGGTCAAACTGTTACATCTTTTGAAACATCTCCAGTTGAAATCAGATGTTGAAAATATAAGAAAGAGGTCATCGGGCCCACATTCAAAACCTGAAGGCAATACAACTAAATTTTCTCTTCTACTTAACCCTTGTGTGGTGTTCTCATTATTGTTACTTTGGCAGGGTTGGTGGGTCAGCTGGACCCATTTCATTTTGGCGCTTTTAATTCACACAATTTTATTCTAAAATGTAAAATGTTATGTTTATGTGTGATTTATGTTTGTGTGGGAAGAGAGAATTAATGTAAAGAACCTACCATTTTCCCACTTTTACATGCCCCGGGTCCAGTAGACCCGAACACCTTGTGTGTAATATAAATGTGTAGGGGGTGTACGTGTGGGGTCATACAAAATCTGTTCTGATATATGTTTTTCACAGGAAATGAGCCAAGCCCAGTGAATCTCAGCTTCAAATAATAAATGCTTGTTTCATTTTTCTTTTGATGAAAACTGAAAATAGATCCCACAGACACGAACACCATACAAGGGTTAAGTTGTCAAAATTGTTTTAATTTTTATATTGTGTCTACTTCCATTATGTAAAAAAAAGTTGCTCTGATTTAAATTAAGATGTGAAAGTTATATACAGTGGTGTGAAAAACTATTTGCCCCCTTCCTGACTTTTTATTCTTTTGCATGTTTGTCACACAAAATGTTTCTGATCATCGAACACATTTTAATATTAGTGAAAGATAACACAAGTAAACACAAAATGCAGTTTTTAAATGAATGTTTTTATTATTTAGGGAGAAAAAAAAAATCCAAACCCACATAGCCCTGTGTGAAAAAGTAATTGCCCCTGCACCTAATAACTGGTTGGGCCACCCTTAGCAGCAATAACTGCAATCAAACGTTTGCGATAACTTGCAACAAGTCTTTTACAGCGCTCTGGAGAAATTTTGGCCCCACTCATCTTTGCAGAATTGTTGTAATTCAGCTTATTTGAGGGTTTTTCTAGCATGAACCGCCTTCTTAAGGTCATGCCACAGCATGTCAATGGGATTAAGGTCAGGACTTTGACTAGGCCACTCCAAAGTCTTCATTTTGTTTTTTTTTCAGCCATTCAGAGGTGGATTTGCTGGTGTGTTTTGGGTCATTGTCCTGCTGCAGCAACCAAGATCGCTTTAGCTTAAGTTGACGAACAGATGGCCGGACATTCTCCTTCACCATTTTTTGGTAGACAGTAGAATTCATGCTTCCATCTATCACAGCAAGCCTTCCAGGTCCTGAAGCAGCAACCCCAGACCATCACCCTACCACCACCATATTTTACCGTTGGTATGATGTTCTTTTTGTGAAACGCTCTGTGTTACTTTTACGCCAGATTGTAACGGGACACGCACCTTCCAAAAGTTCAACTTTTGTCTCGTCAGTCCACAAGATATTTCCCAAAAGTCTTGGCAGTCATCGAGATGTTTTTTAGCAGAATTAAGATGAGCCTTAATGTTCTTTTTGCTTAATAGTGGTTTGCGTCTTGGAACTCTGCCATGCTGGCCGTTTTTGCCCAGTCTCTTTCTTATGGTGGAGTCGTGAACACTGACCTTAATTGAGGTAAGCGAGGCCTGCAGTTCTTTGGATGTTGCCCTGGGATCTTTTGTGACCTCTCGGATGAGTTGTCTCTGCGCTCTTGGGGTAATTTTGGGCAGCCGGCCACTCCTGGGAAGGTTCACCAATGTTCCATGTTTTTGCCATTTGTGGATAATGGCTCTCACTATGGTTCGCTGGAGTCCCAAAGCTTTAGAAATGGCTTTATAACCTTTACCAGGCTGATAGATCTCAATTACTTTTTCTCTCATTTCTTCCTGAATTTCTTTGGATCTTGGCATGATGTCTAGCTTTTGAGGTGTTTTTGGTCTACTTCTCTGTGTCAGGTAGCTTCTGTTTAAGTGATTTCTTGATTGAAACAGGTGTGCCAGTAATCAGGCCTGAGGGTGGCTACAGAATTGAACTCAGGTGTGTTTAAACCACAGTTAATTTATTTTTTAACAAGGGGGGCAATCACTTTTTCACACAGGGCTATGTGGGTTTGGATTTTTTTTCTCCCTAAATAATAAACACATTCATTTAAAAACTGCATTTTGTGTTTACTTGTGTTATCTTTGACTAATATTAAAATGTGTTCGATTATCAGAAACATTTTGTGTGACAAACATGCAAAAGAATAAAAAGTCAGGAAGGGGACAAATAGTTTTTCACACCACTGTATATCTAGTGCCGGTGGATATTTGAAAATGGTAATTGGACGCTTTTGCTCTGTTCACACTTTCAACGTTACAAGAGTCTTATCAAAATGTTGGAAGAAATTGATTGAGATTTTTTTTTTTACAAAAACAGTCATCACAACATTTAAAAGCAGATATCAGTTTGAATAATGTGCATTCACATTACTATTATTTTGAAAGTTTGACGCTGGTCAGATTTGTATTTTGTTGGATAATAGACATTTTCAATGTGAAGACAACGCACACAAAGAAATAAGACTATAAAAAATAATTTGAATTAATGAAGATGACAAAGAAATGTTTTCAAGCTCACATTTTTGCCGTTTCGAGATCATCTTGTTACGTTTCAATTGAAAAAGAATTCAGATAATATTTAATAATGTTTAAAATAGTGTTGATCATGTGAAACCTTACTGTAGTATCTTGGAAACAAAGTTGGCATATGTCTATGCTAGTTTTCACTTTCCAGAGCTATTGATGCAATAGCACTGCCATCTAGTGGCAAATTTAGATGGAATACGTGGCAAATGGCAACACAAGTCTCATTAAAATGCATTTTAAATGTGCGCAATTAAATTTGCAGCACTAATGTTTAACAAAATAAATTAAGGCTTCAGAGTGTCGATTTTCCTGCAGTAAAAACATATTGCAAATTATTATTTATATTTGAAACCATGTCTAATTTGTTAAATATATCTGTTTAATAATTACATAAAACCCTTTCAATCGTTGTTGTACTGACATTCATGTGTAATAGTGATAGAAACCTGAAATCACCTTTAGTTGCTCAGGCAATTTTCAAGTTTAAGGGCATATAATAGCTTTGAGCTGAAGAGCAGCACCTACATAAATACAAAACCATTAAGGAAATGTTTTAAAATGTTTCATCACTTTGTATGAATTTCAGCAATCTGAACAGAAACTTCTTATTATACATTTATAGCAGTTGGGGGAAAAAAAGGATTAAACCAGTTGCACCAGTTAACACTAGTCAAGCTTTTGGTTAAAATAAACTCAAGTTATACAAATAACTAAATTAAAATATGGAATAAAGTCTGTAACAGATGACTCACGTTAAAGCCATGGTACTATAATTAAATCATGTGATGAATACATTGGAGAAAACAAACACTTCAATTGTATAAATTTTGTACCATTCATTTTTACACAATACTATCTTTTAATCAGTCTAAATCCATCACGTTAGCCACAAAGACAAAGGAGATACAAAAGAGGCAAAATGTAGATGTAATTGTATTTATTAACTTGCGACAACATTGCAAAGTCTGATTACAACAGCGCTACCACCAACTTCTGCTTGGACACCCATTTGCTGTAATCTTTTGACGGACTCTCTCAGCACTCCCTTTCCTTTGGGGGGGGGACAAACAAACGTTAGTGCTGAATTGACAGGAGCGTAAATACATACACAATAACACACACCTCCCAATTAAACCACAGTTGGTTTCACTACATCTTAACGATGCTGTTGCTTCTCTAGTTACCAAGTGAAACGTTCAGCATTTCATCCTAAAAAAAAGGAAAGCCATATTCATTAAAGAGTCAACACACCTTCAATTGAAAAATGCTATCACAGTTCTTTAATACCATGCTAACAATTTAATAATTTATCTTAGTTTTTACAGCAATTCTGATCAGGACAATGTGACAACACTAAATAGCTACATCTCAGATTAATAATAGTGACAAGTTTTACATCCTTGGTGCAATTTAGGATTAGCTTACTGAGTTTTGCTCAACAAATGCCATTTTTTTTCTGCTAATTGGAGGAGCACTGTATTAGTCATGCATTTTTATCTGGTTTTTCACAAGTGGAAGAGGACTGGACAGATTGGTCAGTCTTCGACTGAAGCTAGACTCGTAGAAAACATGGACATTGAGAACTGTTGTAGAATGCGAACAGGAGAGCAAAAGGTTTTACCTCACATTACAGGCCTATCCACATATGACCTAGCCAAGAGAGCAGCTTTCATCTCAGGACGCTCGAGTCGGAAGGCACAACACTTCATTCTCCAAGGACATTGTTGGCTTCCAAAATTTCTAGCAGAGAACTCTTGGATCCAATGAAGCATTTATTACAAGACCAGGTCTAATCCCCCACATTTAACAAGTCAGAAGTACCAAATTAAATGGCACAAGCTAGCTCCAAAACTCCCCTACCTTCACCATAACATTTGAGTAGCAATTGAGGCAAAAGAAATCAGAGCATGTTCGATTTTTTTTAATGGGCTTCATGAAGCCAGTTTAATACAAAAAGAAAATATTTGAGGTGTTGATACAGAACAGAGCACAAAATCTTGATATTTAAGAGAACACGAGCAGTCCACAGTAGAGCATATGTTTAAAATTAAATTTAGAATGAACAAAGAGTAAAGTACCATGAGGTTTTAGTGTAAACAAACAGCTAAACCCACGCAAGTGGTTTACTCTTTGAAAAGAATATTTACAAATCTTTAGCAATATCAAGGAAGTGTGCCGGAGACAACTCCAAAGCACCAGGTCTACCTTGTTCACTAAAGGAATGCATCACAACATGGAGGCGACAAGGAGACAGCACATCACAGCGTATCAAGCTTCTATTGGACGATCGGATTAGAACACTTTAAATATTTCATTTGACTACAACAGGCCCCTAGCACTGAGTGGGCCATCCAGAAATTGGTCAAAGATCTTTGAGGAAATTGGTCTTAGAAGCTATCAGGCTGTGTTGGACAGGTCAGTTATCACGCATGGTTTCAGAGACAAGTTTTAAACACATACTAAAAAAACTAAACAAACAGCCCTGTGAGCATCTAGAAGGGTAAAATGGCAGATACAAGTGGCCTCACCAGGCTTGAAACTCAAAGTAACTGACTGCTCAAGGACTTTAGGTAGCTCCACATTGAGGAGCATCCTGCGGTTACTTGGCAAGGTAAAAAGGAGTCCGTTTTAATAGAATTTTTCAACAGGAACAAAAAAGTAAAACAAAAAAAAAATCTTCGAAGAGCACATCTTTTTAAATACAGCCAGCGAAGGGATGAGATCTTGCAATCAGGATTTTTTTACTCGTGTGAAGCTGAGGACAAGAAGTAGGCAAGAGTGTAAAGGCACTGGAGCATTGTGAACACAGACAAGATTTCTTTTTTTCTCTCTTCAAAAATAAAAGGGCTTCATTTAAGAGCACAATTAGCTGTTAACTAGACGAGTGATCAGTTTTCCCAGACCAACCAAGCGGACTGATCTCAATTTCAGGTAGTTACTCTAAGCTGTGCAGGTGAAAAGTAAAAATCAGATACAGTGGTACATACCGTAACTGTCGTAGCCGTCTCTGTAGGATCCCCCAGAGCGGTCATATCCACCCTGACTCCTAAAATCAACAGTAATATTTGCCATATTTAAAGGGCTCACGGATGCGACACCAAACAAGTAATTCCATGTGCAGCATTGCTTCAACTGTAAGAGATCCCTCACCTGTTATCCCTGTATCCACCGCCGCTGGAGTATCCTCCACTCCTGTTGGAAGAGTATCCACCGCTGCCATAGGATCGGTCACCTCCACTGTAGCTCCTGTCCCCACCACCATAACTTCTCTCTCCACCTCCATAGCTGCGATCTCCTCCGTAGCTTCGGTCTCCACCATAACCTCCACCGCCTGATGAAGCACCACACAACAATTAGCATCTTGGCTATTACATGCGATAAGAATTTTTCAGAAGCAATTATGGCCATCCTCTGCATTCACATGCATGGACACCAACCTCTACCTCTGCCACCCCTAAAGAAGCCCCGGCCACCTCCTCTGGAGCCTCCTCTGAAACCACCAGAACGTCCTCCAGACTTGCCCGCTTCATCAACGCGAATCATGCGCCCATCAACAGACTGAAACAAAAACAAAATTAGTGTTTAGTGCAAAGCCAAGCACACAAAACAAACAACTCGTAAATCTGGATATATCTATGCTGGATAAACGATGCCATTTTAAGTAGTAAATGTATACGCTCACTTAAAGGTCTATTTTTATTTTGTTGGTTGGGGTTACCAGAGTTTGAGAATCTCAAACTCAAGTAGTAAATTAAAATAGGTTTCTTGACAATCTTACAGCCTTAAATTAGACTATGAAAACTTGTATATTGTAGGTATTAAACATAGTACCTCAATTGGTTATTTGAGAGTAGAGATTAAACTAAAGCTATGAATAAAAGTTGGGCAGTTGGTTACCAGGCCGGAGTTTGTAAATACAAGCTAGTTTTTGGGTCTGCTAATAATCTGATTGGTACACAGCCTATTAACATACCTAGTTATTCAAAGCTCACCTAAAAGAATGTTTGTGCAGGAAAGGTTATACTGGTTTCAATTTGAAATGTATAAAAAATGAGTTTATAGGGTATGAACCAATCAGATGACCAGCAAGCACAAAAACCATTTTGCTAAATTTAAACTCTGGTCTGGCAAACAGCTGCACTTGGTAACAAACTTAGTATCACAATCCTTTCCTACATTTTGTGTAGTTTCTTTAATCATGAATCGCTGTTTCTTGCACAAAAAAAGCATGTTATATACAATGTACATATAGTGTTTGATAAGTCCCAAAACTCGCAAATCGAAAACAATTTAATTGTAAAAAAATAAATAATTATATACACAAAAAGCTCTAATAGGCAATTCTACTATATAATAAAAATAATCCAAATTGATAATCAACTTGTATAATGAAACCGCCAGGCAAAAAAAAAAAACATCTAGGTGAAGAGGGGGAAACTCCCGAAACTTAAATTAATGGGGAAAAACTTCCAAAATTTAACAAAACGCCTGCTTTATTGGTAATTTCGGACTTATTCACCTTCCCGTTCATCGCAGCCATGGCATCTTTGGCATCCTCCGGGTTCTCAAAAGTAACAAAGCCAAAGCCTCTGGAACGATCGGTTTCACGATCTCTGATAACATCAACTGTAAACAAATAATTTAAAACGTTAACAGTTTAGAATATGTTAACAACGCTAAATTTACAACATCAAGTGAACGAATTAAGCGAGTAATACCTTTCGCGATGGTTCCATATTTGGAGAAAGCGTCCTCCAAGGACTGCTCTGTGGTATCATAGCTCAGGCCACCAATAAAGAGTTTTCCCTCGTCAGACATGATGAATGAACTGTGAAAAACATTAAACGGTGTTAAATTGTAAACACGTCACGCGGTTGGACGACTTAAAACCAGAGTGCGCAACAAAAAGGAAACGCCATTTTATGCCCATCCCCGCAACGTGGTTCAGCCATTTTGGTTAGGCTACAAAGACACGTTTCCTTATGGAACGCGATAAAAAACGAAAAGGGTCGTCACGTCGCTGTTACATTGAAAAGAAACGGGGAAAACAAGCGAGTGTGTAATAATGTAGCTTTAATAGGGAAAATGAGCTTGAATCGAAATTAGGTCAAGGAAAGCGGCCATGGTTGAGAACAAAGGAAGGAATTAACAATGCAATCCGATAAACGCGAACATGGCCTTCTTTTAAAATATTACACCAGAGCTACACAAATTACCAACAATACGGTAAGTAACTAAACACGAAGCGTTATGTAAACAACAAATAACAAAATCACCCCAAACTATATAACGTTCGCGGATATAAATTATTAAAACGACGTAATTATACGCGGAGCAAATACATATACTTTTTTTAACGCAACATATTTAAGCAAAAGTTAGGAAGATCAGTGTTCAGGTAACTTACCTCTGATTTTGCTCACACACGAGAACCAGAAACGAGCTGCGAGGCCGACTGCGACAGAATGAGAGCGAACGGAGAAAATGGCGCCAGTTTAAATGCTTCACGTGACTGCAGCTCTCCGGGGGCGTGCGCTTCCTGCAACGTCAACGGCCTTTGAGAGACACTGATTGGCTGAGTTACATTTTGGAAAGACTTTACAACCTACAACACAATGTCTTTTAAAATTGTCATTGTTATATGTTTTTTTTTACATTTCCACAACATTTCCAAAGAAGACTAGGACATATTTTTTTTGATTGCTCGTTTAATCTGCCATGTTAAATTTTATTTACAAACATGTACATTTACTATAAGTAAGCCCCACTTTTTGCCTTCTCTATGCAGTTGAACTTTTACTTGGACAATGCAGCAACTCTAAAACCCTTAAAACAAATTCCATCTTTCTTCCCTTGTGAGTTCACTGTCTTTAAAATAAAAAAACAACCTAAAACATTTTCTTCTTTTATTTTTATGTTGCATCTCTCTCTCTCTCTCTCTCTCTCTCTCTCTCTCTCTCTCTCTCTCTCTCTCTCTCTCTCTCTTTCATATACATTTAATATATACATTAAAATCATTTAAACCTGTAAGTAAATAATAACGAATAGATAATTTATAAATGCAATATTTTAACTAATAACAGTATTAAGGAAATAATTCTACTGCTGTAGATTACATTTAACAGAACCTTTGACCATACTTGTGTTTGATTAATGCTGCACATTAAAAGGTAGAACTCAACCACATTTCTTACCATCATAAAAAGATTAAGGTGCATTTTTTTTCTGCACAAAATCCATACACTTCTCTGTGAAATGTTAACTTGCTTTCTGAAATACCTTCTTTCTAACAATAATCGCAAATGCAGGTTTCATGAAAAATCCTTTCTTTTTGGTTACTGAAAACAAATATAGAGCTACAGATTACTAATTTTTATATTTCAAGTCAAGAGAAGCTGAAAAGCAGAGATTCACAATCCTAATCATTTGCAAAGTAGCTTGAAGCGACTCAATAACATGAATTCAAATCTGGAAAAAAAATCCTGTTTTACTAGAATTAAATGTTGCTTTTTAGTGTACAGAGACAAACGGTCTGTTTCAGTCCCAACATACAGATACTAGCTTTAAATGTAAATCGGCCCCAATCAGAAAAGCTTCAGCAAACAGTCTGCTCTTGTTATGTTAACGGCTCACCTAAACAAGTCCCTGTGACTTCATCACATTGTCACAAATAGCTTTCACTGTTATGTCTCTCTTTAGCATACTAAAGAAGCAGCCTGAAGCCCCCTGCGGGTCCTCAAGGGCCCCACCCTGGAACAGCTGGATGCAGATTGGGTCAGTGATGGGGGAGATTGCCGGTCTTTCTCTTTCTGGAGGAATCTGGGTGTGAAAATGTGTGACAATCTACCAAAACCTAGTTGCACCACGTCAAAAGGCTATCAAGGGCTCTCCAGTTTCCCCCACACTGTTAATAAATGATACACTTAAAAAACAGGGGCAGAGACCTTCTGAGGGGCCAGTGCTCAATTATAAACAAAGGGAAAAAAATATTTTGCCATTCCTATAAAGTATGATCATTTAGAGGCCAAACTGTTGCTCAAATAGGCGTCGTCCGGACATGTAATAGACTCAGGGGCGAATTCTGGGCATCAGATGGACTCAGGGGCGTCGTCTGGGCATCAGACGAACTCAGGGGCATCGTCTGGGCTTCAGATGGACTCGGGGGGCGTCGTCTGGGCATCATATAGACTCAGGGATGTCGCCTGGGAATCAGATAGACTCAATAGCGTTGTCTGGGCTTCAGACGAATTCAGGGGTGTCGTCTGGTCATCAAATGGACTCAGAGGCGTCGCCTGGGCATCAGATAGACTCAGGGGCGTCGTCTGGGCATCATATGGACTCAGGGATGTCGCCTGGGAATCAGATAGACTCAGTAGCGTTGTCTGGGCTTCAGACGAATTCAGGGGTGTCGTCTGGGCATCAAATGGACTCAAAGACGTCGCCTGGGCATCAGATAGACTCAGGGGCATCGTCTGGCCATCAGATAGACTCAGGGCGTTGTCTGGGCATCAGATAGACTCAGGGCGTTGTCTGGGCATCAGATGGAGTCAGGGGCATCGTCTGGGCATCAGATGGAGTCAGGGGAGTTTTAAGCCCCATCTCTATCACTAAACTTGTAAAGTTCCCCTGGCTGTAAAGTTTTCCTTTCTTTCAAGTAATTTTAACTTAGTAAACAAAGCGCTGCTTTGATCTCAATGTCCTAGTATGTGTACAATTCTTACAGAGTTTTTAAAATATGAACAATGGTTGAAGTGAACTTTTATATGTGTTTCCCAGCTCTCAATACAATAAGCCAAATATGGTAAAATCATGGAACGTCATTCTCTGGTTCTCTAGAAAAAGAGAACTAGAAGAGAGTCGTTCCTCCAAGTTGCTCTTCAACTCTTTCTTATCGTTCGCAATGCTTTTCAATGAATGTAGAACCCGGAAATAGAAAATAGTCGTTCCTCTGAGTCACTCTTTAACTCCTTCTTATCGTTCTCAATGCTTTTCAATGGATGCAGAACCCGGAATGAGAAAAGAGTCATTCCTCCGAGTCGCTCTTAAACTCTTTCTTATCGTTCCTAAAGCTTTTCACTGGATGCAAAAGTTTCGTTCATTCACATGTGATGGTATGGTATTAAGAAATTAATACCAAAGCTAATTTTTCACTGCACATGGGGGGATTAATTTGAATTTTATTTAAACAAATGACCCGATCTCGATGTTTTGGAAGAATCAGAAGAGGTATTTACTAGAGTGTGCTGATAAACAAAAAAAGCAGGTAAGCTAGTTTAATTTATCTTATTGTTGTATTCCGCTCAGGTTCCTTTTGTCATAACTGTTTGCAAGAAATTGTGTTAGGAAAGTAAGGAAATAATTATTTACAGATGAACGAAAAGAACAAATCCCTTAAAGAGTAGTTCTGTTTAGTGAACGAGAGTCAAAAGAAACAAGTTACTAAAATTAATTAAACTTCCCATCTACAGTGGGAACTTATGCAAATGGCCACCTCATCAGCATCAGGTGGTTGAAAAGCTTGGCTGCTTTTGGCGGCTACTGACTACAAAAAGTAGCAATCGCTTGCAAATGGGTTGATGAAAAATGTGTTGCAATATATTATTATAACACATTTGTTTGTATATAAAAGTATACAGTACATTGGGTACACTATAACCAATATATAATATTTTAAAGGAATTCATCAGCATTGAAAAAAATCATTGGCGAAACCTAACCTCCCGAACGAAAAAGAGGGCCCACCCAGGCAACCACCTGGACAAGCCTGGCACAAACCCATATTCTGAACCCAAAACGTTCACCAACACTTTCAAATAAAAGATCTGCACATTACCTCCAAAGCACATCTCTTAAACACCTTGTATTACTTTATATTTTTACTACCTCCACTCATCATATAGCTTATTCTATTTATTTTAACCATAGGAATTTGCTCATAACCTGTGTTTACTGTTCAACATTATTGTGTCATTTAACATAGAATGTCATTTTTGTGCCAACACTGCAGAGTACCTCTGTATCACAACAAATTCCTTGTCATTTGGCAAAAAACATCTTTATGATTCTGATTACTTTAAACAGTGATCCATTAGGGCACTTTGGACAACCCCTAACTTCACTCCTCATGTCTGTCATAAACTGTATATAACATGGTTGTAGCTTGCGGGACGTTTCATATTATCAGTAAGGCAGGCTAAAAGCGGACGTAGCCAACTTCGTCTTCGTCAATATGGGTCCAGAGGCGGGAGATATGCTTAGAACATATGCTTGTCTGATTGGTGGAACGTTTACATTTTATTTATATTAAACAAACAAAAGTAAAATTAATGCATCCCCTCCGAGTGTTCATGAATGTCAAAACTAGTGATCTGAATAAAACAAACAAAAAAACAAACACAATACAGCACCAGGGGTGTAAGCATGTTTTTGTTTTCAGCTCCAGAGTTGGACAATTTTAAAATTGGAGCGAATGAGAGTTTGCTCACTTCTAAGCCACCCCCTAGCGGCCGGGAAATGTTCTACAGTTCAGTCCCTTCCTAGTGTGCAGGGGCAGGGAGAGCAAGGAGCGGGGCCCATTGGTGCCTGCTTAAAAGCATTTTATAAGTAAAGTTTTATAAATACCAGGGAAGAGGATGACAAATGTAACATCAGGCTAAAAATAGCATCTGCATCAGAACGACGCACGAAGGGAATGAAGGTGCTACCTCATCAGAGTGAGGCACCAGAAAGCGAGCAGGTCCTGAGGATAGGCAGCAGGGTAAAAATACCCTGGCTCAGGCCTCGGGGCCCCCACACACTCTTCCTGCAGCTCACCACAACTTTCTACTCCTCAAACAAGCTTGCACAAACTAGCAACAATGAACCAGTTTAGCATTGTTCGACAAAACAAAACTCAATCAAATGTCTAAATCAAGAAATAGTCCAAACTTCGCTACACTGACTTGCGTTCAAAATACTTGTTCAATAAGTGTAACTCACAGTTTGGCCAGCTGAGGGCAGTAACGGCGCGCGAATCGGTTCTGAGCACGAGTGACGTCACGGACCCGTTTTCAGCGACTCGGTTCTATTTTTATAGCGCTCTATAAATACTTACAGCATGCTGATCAAGTCATTTTAGTTTGCTGGCAGTATATTTTATAAATATACACATTGCCTATCTATATCCGTACACAAAATCAGAGTTATAACATTTAAAACAACACTAAAGAAAACGAAGCATTCATTCACTTATAATAACAGTTAAATAGAATAAATACAACTTTTTAAAAAGTCTTATAGTTTTTTTAGGTTTTTAGTCATGATTTATATTATATATTATTTATCAAGATTGTAAGCAAGATGTATTTTGTACACATATATTTATATTTTATTTATATAAATACACAAACACATGCACACACACACACACGCATATATATATATATATATATATATATATATATATATATATATATATATATATATATATATATATATATATATATATATATATATATATATATATATATATATATATATTTATATTTATATATGTGTGTGTGTGTGCGTGTGTGTGTGTGTGTTTATAATTTGCATTGAAAAAATATTCACAGAATATTCTGGCTCTTTCTTTGAATTGATGAAAGGATTGAATAAAAGCACAATAAAAGTGTCGCTATATTTTTTATGTATTTGCATATTTCAAAATTATCCTTTTTCCCAGGCTTTATTATCAGTCATGATGTTTATTTAATGTTTTAAACATTTTGACTGAAAAAGAAAGCATGCCACCGACATTTGAAAACCTTTCACATTTTCCCCCTTATTAAGCTTTGGGACCAAAATTATGTTTTTTTTTTATTTAAATACCACTTTTATTTGCAGAAAACGATTGACATTCCTCCCATTTACCAGTTAAATTAAACTCTATAAAAATCTGGGGTTGGTTGTAACTAACTACATTTTCGTAGTTAAATGTATATATTTTTGTTTTACTTTTTACTACTGAAATGTTATATACTAATTTTTAGAAAACTTGTACCTTTTAAGTAATTTAAAAAAAGTGTGTACTTTTACTTTTACTCAAGTATTTGAGGACAAAATAAAAAGAATAAAAATACAATCCAAATGAGACAAATTTTAACACATGAATAGAAACAATGCTTTGTAAAATATGAATGAACTATTAGTTAATGCATAATTAACTATTCATAGTGTAGCTATTATAAAGTGCCACCGACAGATTTTACCCTAATAACTACTGAAAAAATGACTCAAACAATGTTTAGTTTCAATGTTTTGTGTAGAACATAAAACACAGAATTTAGCCTGCTACAGTTAAAGAAGCAGCCTGTATATTACGCAGCATACTTTGGTACAATACAAGTTAATTTACAAAAAAATATAATAATTATAATACTTTATGAGCATGTCCTAACATCAAACTCCCCTTTTGCAGTGGGAGATGGGAAAAACAAGGACAGGGAAGTTTTCCAGCTCGGATGCATCAGTGCGAGTGGAGGATGACTCACCCCCACAAAGGTGAGGTTATATTTCACACAGAACATTTTGATACTGTAGACTTTATGCCCTGACACCACCTGCAAGAGAAGGAAGCCATAATTCTCTGATTATTATTGGATGCGGATGACTCATGACAGTGTGTGGTTTTATATATATGTTCAGACTCTGATGACTCACAGCTGTGTGGAGTCCAGACTGAATGTTCCTCAAAAGGCTTCGCAGGCCAGTTTCCTTGTTTCCAGCAAAATCTTAGCTCACCATCCACTAGCCAGCTGCGCCAACCAGCAACTGTTTTCAAATTCTAAAGATAAATGTGTCAAATTCTAAAAAAAAATCCTTATCTTTGTGGGTTGAATGATGATATTCTGAATTAACAATACATAGAATCTTTAAGTACATATTCACTTGTAATCGAATCGCTGCAAGATCCTCTACTTTGTGAAAATCAGAACATGTCCTTGTTGGTCAGTGGAACGCAGAGATGTTTATTGTCCATGGTTGCCCTCTTGTGCAGGTGTGAGGCAGCAGTCACGCGTCGGTCTCCAAATGCCTATCCATCCATGGTGAGGACAAGCTGTTCTGCACCAACACAGGCTGTTGTGAACATCATGTCTCAAACAAGCCCCCAGACCCTCCAGAGCACCACTGAAGAAGAGGACATGCTGGCCTGTCGTCATAGCAACTGCCCATACCTGTCTACAGGGGCGCTCAAAGCAACAGTAACTAGAACATCTCTATAAATACTCTCCTTTGCTCTATTTTTGGCTTTTTATTTCCAAAACACATCCACCACGAGACCTATCTTGCATTTAGAGTTATTTGAAAAACATTGCTAAATTAAATTGGCCGTGTTTCATATCAAGGATGGAATAATATGGATCAATATTATATATATATATATATATATATATATATATATATATATATATATATATATATATATATATATATATTAATTTAAAGTCCATGGAAATTTTACATTGAGTCAATTTTATCTTCCTTAATATTGACTCAACAAACATTTTATCATTGACGCAACACATCACTCTGACACAGACTTACACAACAATTGACTAAATGTACTTTATACATATAATGATGATGAATAATGATGATGATATAAAATAATGAATTGACTTAATTCCGCCTTTAGATGGATTTTGTAATTTTATTTGTTGATTTCTTTTTTTTTTTTTACAGTGCAGGGGTTGTCCTGGACAAATTATTTTCCTTTAACCTCATATAAATTCTGTCTCCTGATCAGCCTTCTTTCACCTGTGCAAAATTATTCACCTTCGTCCATCTTTTTCATGTGATGGCTGGGAGGTGCAGAACTTTTCACAATTATGCAAGCAAAATAAGACGTTAAAAGACCCTATTACAAATTTAAACACAAAATAACATTTCAGAAAACTCAATAACAAATTGAAAAACAAATGAACAATTCAGAAAACACTACGCCATTTCAGCCAAGAAGGAAATGGATCGTACGAGTTGAGAACCAGCAGCTTGATGCTGATTGGACGACATTTCTGTCAATCTGACGAGCGCTCAAACAAGTGGTCCTTGAAATATTTTGCAAAGATAAGGATGTAATCCTTGAAATGGAACTAATTATTTTCCCACATGAACTTCAGGACTTTTAATTAGTTTATTGAAGTTTATAGTTTTAATTTTACGTACTTCAAACTTTCCTTTTAACTTCCTCAGTAGTTCATAGTAGTACTCGACCAATCAGCGACGAGAAGGCATTGAGGATACTGTTATACTACGGACAGATTTTGATCATAGCAAGGAGGCAAAAAATAGAGAGATGTTGTATACAGAATTTGAGTCATTATCTTGTCATGAATTATGTAATATCATGAAACTTTAGGATTTGTTAGTTATAGAGAGACAAGAAATGTGACTTTCACAATGCTTTACACCAGGGGTCTCAAACTGCCCCTGCAGGTTTTTGCTCCAACCCTGTTTCAGGAGACAACCCAGAGGAGCTTAATCGGTGGATTCAGGTGTGTTCAGGTAAGGTTGGAGCCAAACTGTCCAGGGCTCTGGCCCTCCAGGAATCGAGTTTGAGACTCCTGTTTAATGTAAGATTAAAATTTGCTAAGTATGATGTTTCGACCTGCCTTCTGTTTTGGCTGCATCTGAATTTGATTTGCTTTAAAGTTTTTCCAATACCCACCAAAGCATTATCTTGAGCATTGACAAGGTACCAGACTGCGAGCGCTGAATCACTGCTTGCAGCTAGAGTTTTTGTTAGAACAAATGCATTAAATAAGTAGCATATCTCAAAAACTTAAAGTTTAGTCTGTTTAACTTCACCGGGACTGAAAATGAGCAAGTATTTTACACTCCTGCTGATCACAAACAACTGGATTTAACTGAACTACACCAGTTTTAATCCTGCAAGTACAACCCAACAAGATATAAATACACAGGATATGAGCATTAAAGGATGTCTATTTGATGTGGGTGGAGTACTTCTGAGGGTTAGTGGAAATCAAGGAATAATAAATATTGTAGCGAAGCACTCTCGCGTTCCCATCTCAGAATCAGAAACAGAAAGAACTTATTCCCAAGTGTGCAGCACACACAAGGAATTTTTTGTGGTATAGGGGTTCTCTCCAGTGTTGGTACAAAAAAAACGACACAATAACGTTACACAGTAACACAGGTACGCTCTAACACATTTCCCCTCGCTGTTCTGTGAATACCGCGGGCCTCTGTTCAAACATGAAGAACACCCGCTGACACAATAAGTAACTTCCTCAGAAACCAAAGAAACAAACATGCTTTTATTACATGAGTAACTGAAGTCTGCCTTGGTTTCCTATGTATTCCCAAGTTTGCCCCTCAGCTCGCAGAGCCCTGGATGTCATTTAGTTTTTTTGTAGCCTTCCTGCAGACTGTACGCCTAATTAGACTTCTACAAACAATTATCAGAAACAAACCAGTTTCCTGTCAGACCTCCTCTCTCAGCCATCAGAGACTCGTCGTTCACCCGAATGATGGACATAATCTTAATCAAGCATTTACTTACAAGATGCGTGTGCCTCTGAAATATGATGAAAGCTGCTGAGATGAAAGAGATGGCTGAAAGGCACTTCATTCGATGGCTATTATCTCTTGTTATGAACACCCTTCATATGTTTCAATATGTGCCATCTACACGTACTGGAAGCTCTTAGTAGGTGCCGTGGGTTCTTCTCATTCAATCTTAAGGTAGACAGCAGGACTGACTCCTGTAGCACTGATTCCTTTAGAGAACAGTTATAATGCTAAAGTGTTTCCAGAGCCGAACCCATTGTGAGTGTATGTAGTTTGGGTTTAAGTCACTTCATTGCTGGCTTAAATGAAACCTAGTGCACACTAGACACCTACTGGCTCATTTGAATAGTTTGATATCAAACTTGTACATCAAAATTTGATCATTTAAATCATGTTCCAAGTTCCATGTTCACGTTGCATGGATACCTTTACATCCCAAAATCAAAGCAAATGAAAGGAAACCGCATTAAATCACTTGCAAGCCCAACAAAAAACAATTAATTCCCTGCTAAACACTCATAAAATGTTAAAAAAAAAAAAAAAAAACTGTAAACATTTTCCGTACTGTATTATTTTTTTATATTATGAGAATGTTCTTAAATGTCAGGTGGTTTTTAAATATCGAAGTTTCTTTTGTCATTTTTCATCTATTTAAATGTCTTATCCTTTTGGGATCCTATATAGAAACTGCTGATATTTTTCAGTGGAGAAGGTAAAGTTTGTGCTTATTTACAAAAAATGCATTGTCACATTTCATGTTTAAATAGGGTCTTTGCTAACTTATCATACATGCTCTTTGATTTTAGCAGAACTTGCACTCTCTCTCTCTCTCTCTCTCTGTCTCTATAATTTGCTTATTCTTACTTTCCAAACTAAAATGGCAAAGTTATGAACATGAAATCATTTTCAAAAACTTCCTGCCAGCACTTTTACAGTTTTTACAGTATAGTTTTCTTGTAAACTACTTTTAGATGAGACAACTTCCTAAAAAGATTAAGAAAAAGAGAGAATGTAACTTTCCTATAATAATTTAATTGGTGACCATGAAAGAACCAATGAGGAACATCTTTGCCAGTTTCCCCAAATAATTTAATAGATTGGTGCGTAAACGATCCTCAAGAGACATTATTGGGCACCGATGTGAAGTAAACATATCTGTCTGAGTGATGAGAGCAGACAAACCTTTGGCCCTGCCAAGCCGCCTTGGTTTTTCACCAGCTGAATACTCGTGATGGACCAATTAAAGTTGGCTGTTTTGATCACAAGTTTAGAGAGATACTGGGATGTAAAAGGAAACACTGAATGACAGGAAACAAAGAAGAAGAGGAATGACAAGAAAAATCAAAGAAGAAGAAAACGTGGTAGAAGAGTGCTACGGAACAGAAAGTTCTTAGTCGAAGACCTGCAAATGCTAAATATATCCCACAATGAAGTGCATTCAAAAACATTTCTTCTTCTATGTTTTAAAAGCAAGTGTTAGAAGAAATTGATGTTTACTCATCCCTGTGTGGCCGGGTACTCCACTTTGGGCTCTGAGCACCATCCAAGGGTAAGGAGCATTACTGCGTCAACATTAAATGGCAGCGCTGTGAAGCTAATGGAAAAGCCCCCTGCAAAGAAACAATCTGAGCAAGCGGGCAAATTTCAATTTGTCTAGGTGTACGACAGCCTTTAAAAGAATAAATCTGTGAGGATTACTACTTTCTAGCATCAGAAGTGGAATGTTTTTGAACTTTTTTTACTAAACAAACGAATGTATGTCTACTTAATTGTACTCTTATCCACCCCATCCAAAAAAAAGGTAAACAGAGCGACATCCCAAATGGAACCATCTCGTCACTTTTGTGAACATTTTAGAGAGACTTGCCTCTCTAAAGTTTCAGAACTTGCCTCCTTCTCATCATTTCAACTCCATGAAGACAACAATAGTTCTTAATAATGTCTGCCAACCTTTAAAAGCACTCAAGTCAATCCAACCCACCACAGAACTATGAATAGCACCTGTCCCAATTTGATCCAACATATTTGCTCTGATTTCGATAATTAGGCCGCGTGATTCACTCCATACACGGTTCGTTTTCAGATGAGCTGTCTGACTGAAGAGGCATGTAGAGGTGTGCGTATCATATCTGTGTGGGAGAGTGAAAACGATGTAAAACGAACGACAAACAAGCCAAAAGCTTTTTATTTTTACATCTCAGAAGATGTCTATTGCGTACATGTGTATTTCTTGTTCATGTGCAGCCAAACAAAAGTGTTTGAGTGAGTGCTGCGCTAGCTCACGTGGGTGTTTGCTGTTCTAGTTTGAGCTGAATCGATAACCTGAGGGCAGGGAGTGGAGACGCACAAGGAAATGCAATTCTCTGGTCGCCCACCACTTCCTGTCCCGCTCCCCCACACACACAAGCATTGACCCACAGACACGGTCGGCCTCTAGAAAACACTCTTTGACTGGATGAGAGGAAACAAACACACAAACATGACAGGGAACAAACGCTTGATTCAGTGGTTTGTTGGGAAATGAAGGGTGACATCTTGGCAGCAGAACACAGTATTGTTTGCAAACCTTCTAGCACCGCCTGATCAGCCAGACCTGGTTTCCTCATATGCATCTAAGGCATTGTTCTCTGCACAATGAGATAATGTGTCTGAGTCAGCAGCAGGAGTCTGTGCCAAGCGTCTGGCGTAAGTTTTATTTGTGCGCTGTAACAATGCTGCACCTCTGACCTGACTCGTGCTTTCTCGCAAGCCCAATGAACAGACTTCCTGTGCTCGATGAATATTGAGTAACTCTGTTCAGGAAATCACTATGTCTGTTCTTCACTGGCGGGCCACCATGGCCTTGAAATGAGGGCAAATCAACAACATGACAACGTTCTAGTTTGCCAGGCTTCATAAAAATGTTTTTGTGTCATCAAAACTCTTTTAACCCTTTAAAACCAGCCCTACAACAGCTCCACCGGTGCATACCTCAGTATTTGTGCATACTGTGCTGTCATTTGTAAACCCATAAATCACAGAAATTGTTACCTCCACAGCTAGAAGAATCTGTATTCCACTAGAACTAAATAAATAGGCAAAAAGTGTAATACACCTGGATTTTTTTTATTACATTAATTTTACAAATATAACCTCAAATTTGTCAATGTAAAAAACGTGCATAAAGCACTTTAGAAAAACAAAGTATTTATTTTTATTGTAATTATGTTTTGGCTGTTTTTAAGGGCTAAGTACCCAAAGGAACCATTCTAGTCTTTCTTGTTATTCTTCTGTCATTCAAGTGAATTGCCGTCCCATGATCCCCTTTGCAGGAATAATTTGTCGCATTTGGCACTTGTGTACAAATGGTTCTCGTGGTCTACTGAACTCTGAAACGCTCCACTTATGTAAAGGTTTTACAAATGTTTCTGTTTTCATATAAACATTTTTTTGGTTATATAACATTATTTCCTTTTTTTCTGATATGCTTGCCGGAAAGCTACTTGTTCCTGGTTGGTCCAATTTCCACGAAACTTGGGTGAAGACATTCCATGAATTTTGATTGGTCAAATGGTTTAGAAAGACACAGAATGACACAACTTTCATTTTGCTTTATCTCAGCAACACTTTGAGAGAATTACACTAAACTAGGTACACAAGATCCTTACCTTACTCCAAGGTAACCTGCAGAGTTTCCCCACACTGGCACCTAGTGGTCTGGAGACATAGAAAATGCCTATTTTATGCCATAACTACCTAGCAGTTAGTCCAAAATCATTAAATCATTCTCAATGTGTTTGGACCATCATACTGAGTCGGGGGGCATCTCAATTTTACTAGGGTAGCCATATTGGATGGCAGCTATATAGAAAACACAATAAATACTTCTCAAATTTTTTTAAACACATTAAGCTAAAATTACAATTCGTTGGAGAAAAATATGATTCGTTGGAGAAATGTAGTACATTTTTAATTAATGTAAATAGATAACTGCTGGAGATGAAGGTGGATTTTAGATACTGAGTTTATAATTGATGTTTGTACATGCTGCACCTATGATTTAAAAACAAACAAACTACGCTATACTAATAATAGAATAACTCCCTCCCCCTAAAGTATTAATAACCTTGGTTTTTAATCTGTTTTTATAAAAATCCATCTATTTCTTGCAGATGCATCAATAAACCAGTAGGGGTCTCCCACTGATCAAGTCACATCCACAATCCAATAAAAAAGAGAATGGTCCCCCGAGTAGAGCAGTTGATCCCACCTATGACAGCTGTTGCAAGCACATTCCCATTTTTTTTCTGCACAGCCTAAAAGCCACCTCTGATGTCTCGCACAGTAGCTCCCATTCCGGGAAAGACCAAGAGAGCCAACAGCTGCCCCACCCCAGAGCCCCTCTAGTCATTCCTTCAGATGCCTCCGCTGCACTCACTCACACACATCCATTTAACCTTCCACCCACTCACAAAGAAATGCCAGGAGAGGGCTGACCAGGAACACTATGCTGGAAGAAACTGATGATACTATCAAAACAAAGACGGGTCCTGAGATTCCTGGAGAAGAGAGGAAAGGGAGTTTGAAGTCATGAACAAATGCCAGAGCCCTGTTCGATGCCTCATGCAGAACTCTGGCTTGTTTTGTCATGCATCGAAACGAACCCTCAGGTCATGCTGCATGCCTTTACAGCAGACACACACATGCACGCACGCACACACACATAGACACGCATATATACACACAGCCTTTTGTCCACAGATTGGAAACAGCATCAGTGCTTTCCCTTAGTATCTAGCAGGAGAGTTCATGGTGAAGACAGTGTTCACGAAGGTCGAGAGTGTTCTAAGAGAGGTCTGTGCATTTCAGAGCATTCCTGGAATGTCAAGTGGGCCATGAATCATTACAAAATGGGGTATTGTTAACGCCTCTAGTGAACGATTCACCTTTAGTGAATGTACGATGCCAAAAGCTGATAGGAAGGTTACTGGGTTCGTCCTTTTGCTTTCAGGATGCCATGTTTTGCACGCAGACCAAACTTCAGCTCCCAGTTTGCATATAAAGATGTTAAATTTGAATTTACACTACAATCCTTAATTAAACATCTATATATTTACACTTCTGTAACTCTCTAACATGAACTATTGATGCGGAAAAGAAAGGAAATGTACCAAATATTTAAATTCGAATGGAAAAAAGCAGCTTCACAAATGCACAAAAAACGAGCATTTCCATAGTTTGTGGGATTAAAGCACGTTGTCCAAGAGAGGGTCATAGAACATGATAGGGGCCCCGGAGACTGACACCACTGACGTAAAAATACAGCGAAGATGGGAAGACGACAGGATTCACCACTTGAATATCTGAGTATAACCTTACAAAGGGAAGCATGAAGGGCTAAATTTGTGCACATGCTAATTAGGCTACGCTCACACTGCAGCCCAAAGTGACTTAAATCTGTATTTTGTTGCCCATACGCAACCTGTATCTGATATTTTCTGGACAGTCTCAATTTTGAATTTTATATGAGGTTCTGAATCCAATACATGTCCGATATTTGCAATGACACCTCCATCTTAACCGCCAGGTCCCATTTATCTGGCTTTTACGTCGTTGTTTGGAGACGGTTGTTATATTTCTTGGAGTGGGCTGGAAGAATAACAACAATCATGACTGACAATGTCGCTGTAAGCAGTCAGTGGATGGACAGTGAAAGAATAGAACTAATAAATATTTCTTCTTTGTTTTACTCTGTATGTGATGTGGTTGAAATGATGGCGGCTCTAATTGGAGCTTAAATAAATCCACACAATCGCCATTTTCTGTAAATGCTCACCTCACATCAAGCAGGATAGCGTTTATACACAGGACAGATACAAGTTGCATATTGAATTGTATAAGATATTTGGAATTGAGCATTAATGCCACAGTCAAACTGTGAAAACACCTCCATTGATTTAAATGGGATCGAATATGACAAAAGGTGGAAGTTCCTGCCTAAGCTGTGTGATTTCAGATTTTGGTTTCCGCTTCGCTCCGATGAAAGTTTAGATGACATCAACACTGATCTGTGAAAATAAACAGTCTGCCTACCTGCAGTCTGATAATTTTTGTATTCATTAGCTAGTAAGAATGTTATTGGACATTTACCATATAAATGTATTGATGTAAAAATGCCCCCCTATAAATACATAACATCTTGAATTTGAAAATGTACATTAATAGTCAGTATCATTATGATTTGAAACTATTTGTTTTAGACGGACTTCAAATGCAGATTTTTCTTCACCATGTAAAAGGAATCATTTTCTACTTTTCAAGTTTATTTTATTATGTGTGGATTTTACAGATTGCATTCGTATTTGACATGCTTGCAAAAGTGATTCATGACTATAATTCATTTGAAAATATATACAATTGTCCATCCATCCATCCATCTTCATGTCGGCTTTATTCCCTTTCGGGGTCGCCACAGCGGAATGAACCACCAACTCTCTGGCATATGTTTTACGCAGCGGATGCCCTTCCCTGCCGCAACCCATCGCTGGGAAAATATACAATTGTATGTTTTTTAAAAACTGACCAAAACTAGTATTCAAAAGTTTCATCCCTTTCTGACTATTCTTTATTCAGTCCGATGGTGAAGTGGTCAGCACCAAATCTTGAGCTTGACTCTTCATGAGTCCCCCTGCATCCACCTCACAGAGAGAAACTCACTAGTTCATGTTCACGTCATGCGTGTGTGAACTTATTTTCTCTGGGTGCTCTGTTTTTTTCTTTCCACAACATAAAAACATGAAAATAAGCAAAGTGGATACTTTCTTTCTAACCCTAACCACACAAAGAAAAAGGATAATTACATCTCAAACTCTTCAAACTCTTTGGATCCTAATTTAACTCCATCCTTCCATCAAATAATTACCATTTGTAATTTTTCTACAAATTATATCAAATTCACATTTTGTGACGCTACTGCAAAAAATTCCTATAATTTGTTGTATCCAAGACCTACACATCAGTAAGTATATTATTCTCTAAAAAGCCATGCTGTAGAGAACAACTCCTATAGGTAAGAAACTACTGTTAACTTATGTCCTATTTGAGGATTCTTCTCAAATCCTTACGATCATTGAATAGAATCTTTTGGCGTCCAGCAGAACTGCCAATGTCTAAATTTTATGGACACAAAAAAGCATGAAGCATTAGGGTTTGATCTGCAAGAGAGACATTCAAACTCAATGACTGCAAGCCAGCGCAGGTGGTGTTGACAGAGGACATAATGACCCCACTTTAGGCACAGGTGGCCCGAAGCAAGGCCTCTCCATGCTGAGGTAGCCTACAAAACAATGGAGGAACATTCAGACAATACTATTTAAAGCTACAGGCCGACACGTACACACTGTTCTGGGATGCTATATTTTATAACCAGTAAACCGTGTGGAGGGCAACCTTGTCCCCAAATTCCCATTTGTGAGTCAGGGATCATGAAAATAAGATCAATGTCAATTTGGGTGCCTCATAATAGGAACGTGTAAAGATTACATCGGCTCAACATTCATTAAATAGACATTGAAAAGTAGCATCTTAGCCCCTCAAAAAATAAATCATTGTTCCCAAAATATATATGATTCAAAAGTTGTTTAGATTTAAAAAAAAATTGAGAACAAACTATTGCCCCCTTTAGCTTTTATCATATTAGCATGAAGCCAAAAGTCTTTTCAGTTTTTAAGTTCCAACATGATTAGCACGAGGTGTCACGGTGGTGCAGTGGGTAGCACTGTCGTCTCACAGCAAGAAGGTCGCTGGTTCTAGGCTCGGCTGGGGCAGGTGGCATTTCTGTGTGGAGTTTGCATGTTCTCCTCGTGATCGCGTGGGTTTTCTCCGGGTGCTCTGGTTTCCCCACAAGTTCAAAAACATGCGGTATAAGTGAATTGAGTAAGAACAATTGTCCACAGCGTTTGTGTGTGAATGTTTCCCAGCGATGGGTTGCAGCTGGAAGGGCATCCGCCACGTAAAACATATGCCAGAGAGTTGGCGGTTCATTCCGCTGTGATGACCCCGAAAGGGAAGAAAGCCGACATGAAGATGAATAAATGATTAGCACGAAAGTGAGGAAAGCATTTTCCCTTTAGCATCTTTACCTTAAGAACTGTAGCGGTTTTAACATCATAAGATTTTGGGTGTTATAGGAGGTTTCCTTTTACCAAATCTGAGCTGACATGTACTATAAAATCTGTAAGTGGGTTTAGTAGTATTTGAATTTTAGTGTTATAGAAGATTTTATGTTTTAGCATGAATCCAGTTTTAAAATCATTAGAATTTGAGTTCAATAGAAGAATTATAACCATATTTAGCCTAAGATGTGACCTATAATCAGTTAGCATAGTGTGCAATCAAATGTGAGCTTATTTAGCAATATATTGAGTCTATTATCACTTAGCCGTTTTAACATTGATAGAATTTGAGTCTGTCACAATTGTTAGTAGCGGTCTGAACATATGTGGAATTTGAGTGTGCTAGAATAATTGTTTGCTTTAGCATATTTAGCATTACATTTAGTTTAAAACCAATCATATTTTGAATTTGAGTGTGCTACATTTTTTTTTTGCTTTAGCATATTTAACCTGCAATCAACTGTTTTAGCACTGTTAGATTTGGAGTGTGATAGAAGAATTGTTAGCTTTTGTAAATGTAACACCTAGCCTAAAACCTTTTAGCGTTTTAAACTTCATTAGCATTTTAGTGTGAGTAAAACTTTTTCTTTTTAAGCATAACCTATTTAACATAGCTTGTAGCCTAAAATCAGTTTGCGTTTTTAGCAATGTTATTTAATAGTAATGAAAGCATTTTGCATTAACAAATTTAGCCTATCATAACCTAAAATAAGTTACAGCCTTTAGTGTGATAGAAAAATACTTATTTAAGCATATCTAACGCATAGCCTAAACCATTAAGCAGTTTTGGCATCATTAGTTTTTCACTTTAGCGTCACTTATTTTTGATAGCATTTAGCCAGAAATACATTTTACATAGCATGTATTTTAAATAGTAAAAAGCATCAGGGGTTTAACAGTGCTTAAAGAAATCAATGGTTTAACAGTGCTTGCAGTTTATCTTAACATGTAGCCATTTAAGAGTTTTATTTGATTGTAAAGGACACATACGACCTATCAGCCTAACATATAAATCTTATAAAACAATAAAACAATAGCCCAATTGGCATTACTATTTGTTATTTCCAATTGTTAGTCATCATAAAAGTAATTGACTTTACACTCATTTTTGTTGTTAGTGGGTGTGAAAATATGCAAAATGAACTTTAACTTCACTTCAGCCGTTAATTTTGAGAAGTGTGCTAAAATTAGAGTAGATCTTACACAGAATTCCCAATCTTCTGAATAGCTCTCATCCTTCCATCTGCCAAGTTAATAATTTCATGGCTGGTTTAATATGACATAATGATGCATCAAAGCAAAGCTAGCTTAACACACGCTGGGCCTTGATTAAATTCAAGCACCTAAATTCTTTCAAGAGAGCCTATTTTCCCCACTCGCTTCATGCCTACTCAAACCAGAAGCACCTTTGAGGACTGCAAGCGTCTCTGGTGGAGCCCGGACGACTCAGTTAGACTCTTGCTCGAAAAAAAACATGCGATGCCAGTTAACTACTAGAATGAAAGAGGGAGTTTTGGTCCATTTAGAGCAGCGAGAAATGGGTGTAGGCGGGATGCTGGTGCATGGGCGTTTCTGTGCAAAGGGCAACGTCTGTGCAGAGCCGATTCAGTGGCCCTGAGCCTCGTCACCTTTGAGCCGGGCGCTCACTGTTGCTGCCTCCCACTCCCCATTCAAACCCCCCCGCCAGCTTTCACACTACAACTGAAATGTGTGTCTGTACTTCACCGCCCCCGGAGAGGCTGCTGGCATCAGGATGCATGTCTGGCTAGGCAAAAGAAAACTGGACGCTTTAAATGTCTAACAGAAAAAAGTAATCAAGACTCTTTCAAGTGCTGGAATTGTTAGTAAATACGTTTACTCCACCTCTCTGATTTACATTTTTAGAGAAACAACCATGATGTGGACCAGAACTCAACAGAACGTGATCTGCAGTAACTTGTTGAAATAAACCCCTACGAATCTCTCTGAATTAATTGCTCAAGAAGCTCAAGGGGGTGTTGCTTCGTTAGAACTTGAGAGATCTCGGGTGACACAAACACTCCCTGTGCTAATTATGCTTGAAATGTTAACATATCATGGTTTGGCCTCAAAATCTGCGTGGGCAGTCCAAATGAAGCGAATTGAGATCTTGTTCAGGCTGACCAAACGAAAGTGTGAAACTCTCACGTGTGCAGAGTGTGCGGTTACACATTTGAGAAGGTCACAGCGTGGTTTCTTGCATATTTAAAGGTGGCCCGTTGACCTTCATGAATGCGTTTTTGGTTTCCAAAAGTTCAGAGTTCCTTCGAAATCTTATCCTGGTGGTGGTTTTTAAAGAACTAGGGGGTTGGGAGACAAGAGCACGTTGGGAAGCATCCAAAAGGCAAGAGCACAGAGAACTCTTCAGGCTTCTTTCCAAGCCTGAATTATGCAACAGGTCTGCAGACAATGACATTTGAATGTGCTGACTGTCTTTGAGGCAGCACGCATGTGTATGTGATGGAAAAAGATGACCTTCTCGATAGGGGCACTGCTAATGCAGTTCCGTAATCCTACTAGCTGCCAAAACATGTCTATTTAAACATTTAATTAGTCGCAAATGCCTAAAAAATTGAAGCTGCTCTTTTGAAGATCTTTTATCACTGAAATGCTAAATGTGAATATGCAAGGCGAACAATACGGAAGAATACCGCAAGATCCAAAATGTCATTTCACAAAGGCTTCTGTTGTCAAAGCATCCTCTCAATCTTTAACTCCCAGCTTTTTAATTTTCCAGACGTTGATGAAAAAAAAGTTTTTTCAGTCTTCTATGTCATTCTTGAACTTTCCGAGTGTGCACTTCCAGCACAATGTCCGTGTAAACAAGGCACGTCAGTGTAGAAGAATGCAGGGGGTGCACAAGGCCCTCGGGATGAGGCCAGGGGGCAAAGGAGTAGGAGGAAGTCTGTCAAACAGAAGAGGGGGTGTAGTGCCTGTGGGCAGAAAGAGAGAGCGGAGGGGAGGAGGAACGCGGAGGAGTGAAGAGGTAGCCTCGAAAGAAAAAAAATACGAGAAAGAAACAAATTCTAAAGAAGGTGGAGGAAGAGGCCCCAAACTTCAAAAGCCGGGAGAGGTAGCTCTACTTTAATTATTCAGTTGCTGCGCGCTTCTGAAAACAATTAAAGCAGACCTTCAGCAGATCCCAGGTCAAAACTTTTTCTGCCCATGATCCAGGAGCCTGGGAAACACAGGCCAAAGCTTGCAGAACCACATGACCCTGTGCACTGGCTGGATGTTCATACTAACCCCAAAGTTTAAGACTCCTCAAAAACATTGTGAGCTACTCCTGGAAGTCATGAGCTCCCTTCAAAATCCTACTTGGCACTAGGATCAAAATGATGCTAAACAAAAGGGTCATTCTTTTTTGTTTTGGTATGTTTTCAGCTGTTGCTCTCAATTGTAAAGCATTTTAGCCTAACTTAGACATTTACATTTATACGTTTAGCACAAGCTTTTATCCAAAGAGACCTACAGCAGAGGGAGAGACAACAAGCAACTTGTTACAAAAGCTGATCATCCAAACAAAAAAGGGTTTTGTGGAAAGGAACGATCAGAAATTGATAGATTTTTAAAAAGATTTTAAGAGCTCACAGACAAGATTATTGTTGTCTTTTGAAAGCTGTTATTGTTGCTGCTTTCCTGACTGGATCAGGAGATGAAAATACCACCAGCCAGGGACAGTGAAAGGGAAAGTTCTGGTGAGGGATTTCATAAGACTGAAGGATTGTAAGAGCTTGTGAAGGTAGACAAGTGCAGATCTAAAGACAGTTTTGTAGGCACGCATCAGTGACTTGAGCTTAACACGAGCTGCAAATGGGACGAGGAGACGAGGGGAGTAACATAGCCTTGCTTCAGTTCCTTAAAGACCAGAAGAGCTGGAGAGTTTTGGATCATCTGCTAATGTCTGAGCGCATTTGATGGAAGAACATTGCTGCAGTCCGGTCCAGAGTGGTTGATATACAGAGTGGTGTCGGCTGCATGGGGTGCTGTTGAAAACAAAGGCACCTACTTCTGAGTAATGGGGGTGTGATTTAGTTCCAAACATTGCTCAGCTGAGCTTTGAATCCCATTAATTTCTATGGACCAAGTGTCTCAAACTTCATGCAGAGCTTTTTATATCACCCTATTTTACTATTTATCAACTAAGTGAGCCATACAGGAAAGCCCTCATGCAGGAGATACTTTTAGAGATCTGTGTGAGCTCACTGATCTCAGTAATAAACTGATCTCTGTAATAAAACTTTTTAGGGGAAGATGGCCATGCGCACATGCAACTTGGCTAGAAATGTTAGACACACAGGGTAAAATGATGAAAATATAGTACAGTATATAAAACCCATAAAGGAGGATCCAATACATGTTACACACTTTTTATACATTCATTCATCTTCATGTCGGCTTTCTTCCCTTTCGGGGTCGTCACAGCGGAATGAACCGCCAACTCTCTGGCATATGTTTTACGCAGCGGATGCCCTTCCCTGCCGCAACCCATCGCTGGGAAACATTCACACACACATTCACACTTTAACACTATGGGCAATTGTTCTTATTCAATTCACTTATTCCGCATGTCTTTGGACTTGTGGGGAAACCGGAGCACCCGGAGAAAACCCACGCAAACTCCACACAGAAATGCTAACAGACCCAGCCAAGCCTAGAACCAGCGACCTTCTTGCTGTGAGACGACCGTGCTACCCACTGCGCCACCGTGACGCCCCTTTTTATACATATAAATATAATTAATGCAAATGATCTAAATAATCAACAAAGTTTCAGCTAAAAGACTTCCTTTAAACAAGAGTGGTTCTTAAGAGCACTTTGAAGGCAATGGTTTTCTGTCACTATGACAGACTGTAGCACCAGAAATTCAAATATAAAAACACTCCATAATACAAGAGTCACTCACAAACACAGACAGAAACATTAAACAAATCCATTCTCGACTGACTTGCTTTAGCTTAGCTGTAAATAACAAGAACGTGCTGACACAACAGTTTCTGGTTTAAAGCAACGTTTCAATTTTTTTATTATTTAGCTCACTGCTGCAATCAAACCAATTCTTTCTCTTCAACCACGAACAAACTTTTAAAGAATGTTGCCTTATATTTGCACACTTTATGTCGAAACAGGCATAAGTTACATTAAATATATATATATATATATATACAATGCAGTAGACTTTACAACTTTACTTTATACTAATAAAATATAAACAGATTTTACAGATCTATAACATTGGTAAGTAATAGAAAATGAAGGTTAGTGTGTTTGGGAATTCACATTTATTCAAGCAACGACCTTCTTATTTCTCTCCAAAATTGAATGATCCAAAATCTATAATCTCTTCACCACTCAAAATTCAAAGTAAGAATAAAGATTTGAGGCTACAGTGTTAAAATATCCTGCTTGTTTCTGTATTTATTTCAAAATCAAACGATTCTGTTCCATTGAAAACCACTGTAAAGCAAAGGTCTTGTTTGTAATTTTGCTGGCCTCGGAGTGTTCATGAAGGTGAAGAGTAGCGATCTCAATCAGCAAACAATAAATATGTTTTTCTGAGCTCCAAAGTTGGGCCGTTTTCACATGGGAGAGAATGAGAACCTGCTTACTTCTGACCCGTGAGGCTGGCAGAGGTACTACAGTTCAGTCACTTCCTGTGCGCACCAGCAGGGAGAGCTCCTGTTCTCCCTGGGAGGCCCCTTGGTGACTGAATTTCTACCTCTCTGGTCCAGTCTGGAATTGGACTTATTTAGGCTTAGCGTAGATGATTGAAGCTAATAGACCAGTTAAATTTCGATCGTAGAGTAATTTTTAAACCTTGACTCGCTTATGGTTAATTCAAGTACTAATATCCACAGAAATGTAAAACCTGTATATCTTTTAGCTGACTTTTTTTAGCAATATTCTCTCATTCTCTTTTTTTCTAGAAAAAAAAAAAAGATTTAAACAAATCTAAGAGCCTTTCCCTGGAAGTTACCTAGCTGGCTTACCGAGAATTCATGAGTAGAAGTCCCCCAATGCAAAGATGACATTGCAGATTCCAAAGTACATTCCAGTGAGTACAACAAAGACTCGAGCTGCCTCTGCTCCGGTGTGTCTTTCCAGATGCTCTGAGCGATAAACATATTCTTCACTATCGCTCATCACTGGAGTGAACATGCTGATTGCCAGTCATTTACCTTTGTTTCTTTTTTTCTCTTCTTCCTTTTAGTTCAGAACAAAAAGCGTGTGCACATGCCACCACATGTATTTGATGTATGTACGATAATGCTTTGAAGAGGGAGATTACATAACACGGAGTTTAACGCTAGTGGGATGCTTGCAGTTTACACTCAAATTTAAGGTGCTTTATGCCATTTTTGGGATTCGATGGTGAAGTTTGAAGTCTTTGAACAGCCCCTTGGGCAAGCGCCCTCAAAGTCACCTGGAGGGCCTCGGGCTGGCACATTTTCACTTCCTGCAGCACATCTGATTCCACTAATTAAGCTTGTTTGAAGTTACAAGATTTGAACAGTCCTCCAAAAATTGATTTTGAGACTCCTTCTCTAACACAGCAGCACTTCTCAGAAACGTTAATAGCTCTGTCTGTTTGGCTGCAAGTAAGGTTTGGTACCTCCATGCTGGACTGACCAAGCTTTCCTTTAAAATGCCATTACATGCCCCTTTTAAATTATTTATTACAAATATCTGACAATCGCTGCACCTATAATAACCTTCAAAATGCAGTGTTAATCATAAAAATGTCTTTGAATCACCTCAAATGGTTGTGCTCTGCCAAACAAGCCCGGTACCCTATGTTCCTCCCACTACAATGCCTCCACCACGTCCCTACTGGGTTTTGCTCGTTGGCAGAAAATCCACCCATTTCCATCAAGCTTTTGGATAGACAAAAAACAATGCAGCTCATCTAAATAAAGAAGGCATGCACCGTGGTAATGTAAATGTGGTAAAAAAATGAAAAGAAAGTATGTTTTGGATGTCCTGAGTCAAAGGTGTTTTTCGGCTTACCAAAAGATGAACATATTTGTCTGAAATTGAAGGATTTCCTGTGTTTCAAGAAGCAAAGCCCAGCAGGGGGCGTAGAATAAGAATGATAGTTGAAAGAACAGGGGGTACACAAATTGTTTGGTGGAGCACAACCCAATGGTGGTTCAGAGACGCTGTTTATTATAAATACTGCCTTTTAAAGGTTATTAAGGGCACAGTAATAGTCTTGAGGGGTCAAATATTTGTTAATAATTAATGACATGGCACCTTTTATGGTTGTATGTATTGGTCCCTGTTTTATTCTTTTATCTGCATTTATTGGTTTTATTCTGACTTGGCACTGCTTCTATCCAGCGCTTTGTGAAACATCACTTTAAGGCACTTTTTAAATAAAAATAAAGTTTATTATAAGTTCTGCAGAAGGAAATTGCAATTAGCAAGAAATGATTTCCATCGATGATAGAATTTGGCAGCATTAACAGGTAAGGTCTAAATTGTCTCCACTTTTAAAGAAAAGCAATGCCTTTTAGCCACATTGAGTGAAAAGTTGAACAGGAAGATTTCCATTCTAGAGGAAGGTAGCATCTTGCAAATAAGGAAGTAAAACTTATAATTTCTTTCTGCAAAAATGGTCAACTGTGAATGTATATCTGAAAGACCAAGAACACAAAATCAAAGATAGTGCAGGATGAATTCCCAGTACAGCAGACATAGTGGAAAAACAATTTTCCAAAAGTTACGTTACTTTGTACATGAGAAGAACACGTGAGATTTAATGATAAGGTATATTCAAAGTAATCATGCTTGCTTGAACTGGGCCTTAATTATGTATTTCCACATTCAAGTCAAACCTTTTATTTGACTTGTAAAATTGCTAAATTTCCAAATGATCATTGTTGTTTTACTTTTCATTTAAACTTTCCAAATCCACAAGCCTTTACTTTATTATGAAAAACAGCACAAACTAGTAGGATAAGCGTTGATTTTATCTGCCACATCAATCTCAAATTGAGTTCAAACGGCAAAGATTTATGATCAGCAGCAGCGAGTCATAAACCAACCTCATAAAATCCAAATCAGAAAAATGTGAACGTGTCAGAACTAAAAAAAAAAAGTGTGTGAAAGGGTCGGCGAGGCCTCGAAAGCAACTGATCTGATGGTGAGTCACACGCTGTGAAAGGTGTTGAGCTTCAGTATTAGTCACCGTCAGGGAGTGAGTGAGAGGAACTGAAAGAATTAAACCCATTCACCTTTCCTCCTGCGCTCACGTGACGGCGAGGCAGTCGAAGAGGAACTCAAAACAAAGGCTTGAAGGAAAAGTTCATCTGTCCACATTTAAAGTACTCCCATTTGGAACACAGAAAAATGATGGACAGTTCTCATTTTTGGGAACACATCCCTTTAAGTAGGAGGTGTCACAGTCAGCGTGTGGGTGGTGTCTCATGAGTTTCCATGTTTATTGAGGGTTCATTTAGGACATGCACACTGCCAGTGACTCCTTCACTTAGTGAGAGGGTGTACATGTTAGCGGTCTGTCCAGTCCTGTTCAAGGGGATCACAGGATGTTCATGTGACTGCTGTGTGTGTGTGGGAGGGTGTTACTCTGTACTGTGTGGCTTATGGGTGTGGGTTTTGATTATAGGCTTCTGGTGCCAAGAACCTCTCAGTCAAAAACACAACAAACCAGGAGCCTGATAGGCCCGTACCTCACGCCACGCATATTTTATGGACTCTCTCGCTCATGATGGTTCACATGTTAATGAGTTCTAACTCGAACATGAGTCGTGTTTAAGTGATTCGCTGTGGAAAACATTGGATGGGGGGGGGGTTTCAGCCATTGTGAATTTCAATGCTTTTAGTCATGGCACACGCCCACACTGGGAGGCTTGCTCGGAACATGTAATATTAAAACAGAACGGATGTGTTCTTATAGAGTATGTCATTAATGTGAATCAGAGTGACAAGAGTCAGAGTCTCATCTGTGGAACATTTTTCGAAACGTGAAGCAGTTGTGATTTCTCAAATATAAAGTCGAATGCTCAGCTCAGAGATTACTCAGAAAAATCTGTATTCATAGCAATATTTCAGGAATAAATGCATTAGTATTATGCATTCTATTTTTCACTTCACAAGACTCCAGTCAGGTTGACTAGTTTCCAGTTAAGAGTTTAATAAAGAGGCAGTGCAATGGTGCTTCATTTGCCTAATTCTACTAAATTGCAATACACTTTTACGAAATAAAATGACAAGTACCCGACCCCTTACATGAGTTTTTATATCTTCATTTTGTTTCAGTAAGTTACATTCAAACTGTGTTTGACTTGAACAGTTTGACCAAGGCAAAGTCTTCTTTTTCCCATCTGAGAATCACAGTTAGTGCATGCTACGCTGCATTGCGCTTTCACTAAAAGAATGATTTGTGGACTCTCGTCTGGATTAGTGTAATGCTCTCCTGAATCGGGGTTTCTAGGTCTACTTTGCACAGGTTGCAGTATGTTCAGAATTCAGCCGCTCGAGTCTTGACTGGGACCAGAAAACATGAACACATCACAACTGTTCTTAAATCACTGCACTGGCTCTCAGTCCTCCTATGTGTTGATTTTAAAATTCTAACCCTCACATACAAAGCACTCCATGACCTTACTCATGCATACTTGTTGTTGCTTTTCATAGCATATACCAGTGTTTCTCAATTATTTTTTGTAGTGCCCCCCTAGCAATAAAATCAACATCTTGTGTCTCCCGCGCAACTATAAATAGTATTATTTGTCTTTAAATTTGTTATAAGTACACCTCTGTATAACACAGTATCCTTATTAACGTATAAGAGAAAGAAATATTGACCAACTTAAAGAATAGCTTTATTAACTGTTGCAGAAAAGATTTAAGGTGCATCTGAAATGTAAAAAAATTATAAATTGTTAATTAAAGTTTAAACATTGTTTGACTGACCATGATTGCTGGCATCATTCGGCACGTTTTCGCTGAAAAAACTTGGGTTGTAATGTCTTTAGGGACGCCTTCAATTATTTGGCTTCATGCTGTCCGCTGCCAACATTTTTAGACTCAGTAAGCACACCTGTCTCTCCTTGTCTGGCACCGTAGTCACAGTGAAGCCAAGCGCTACATATGCGTCGTCATATTTCCTCGTCTTAGCTTTCGGGAGACTTTCGTTTGTCTCTTTATATCCTTCTCTCTCCGCCTGTCTTCTACACTTTGTGTCTACACTTCATACTCTGCCTATGAGAGCGCCACAGTCCCCTAATGTAGTGGAGTGGTATTGCACTTTTTTCTAGAACAGTAAAAAAAAAATTGAAAAATAAAAACGCGGAGCCTCGCGGCTGGCTGTACCACGCACGCATACCAAAACTATGAGGAATAGGACTTCTATCTCCAACATGGCTGACTTTCTGTTTTATGGTGCGCTGTGAAAACACCCTGTTGCATCATGATTAGCTATTTTCTATCGATTATATAATCTATTTTTTTTTCAGTTGTAAAAAAGAGATTACACCATAGATGTTTTTGAGCAGTGCGACAGATCCTTTACATCACAAAGAGAACACAGATGATGCATGATTCTGTCTGGAACTATAGCCAAATGAAGCAATCTTAGAAAAACGATTCTTCATATTTGTGCCCAGAAAGGCATTCTCTCACTGTTTTGAAACAGAGCTGCTGTGCATCGCAAGTACGTGTTTATTGTTTATACCACCTAATGATAGGCTTCACAACCAGCGCCTATATCATCATTTACATCATTCGAGGGTGATTACGTTGACAGGTATCAAAGGACAAACACAACCACTCCTATCAGAGCCGTAAAGCCTGGACAAGATGTAAATAAACATCCCAAAGTCATCGTAATGATCTCAACAAGGCAGCAGATTTATTTTTTATTACGCTCCCAAATAATCTGCTACTGATTTGGTTTATTTAAGTCGTTTTTTACACTCCACATCTGTTGATGCATTTTAATTTGCCACCCATTGAGATCTCACTAGCATGTAAAAGAAGCTGAATGAAGCTCATTCACTTCACGCTGTATACCAAAGATGATTATTTCCAAACAGCTCTGGATTCGCAGAGTCCCTGTGGTGAAGTGTCGCTGGAAATATGTTTGGTTATGACTTCATTTGTTTAAGAAGAAGAAAGGCCCAGCTTCCTTCGGGTCTTTTTTGATGTGCTTTCTGACTCTCATGCTCAGACACTCTCAACTTAAAGCATTCGCACTTTGGAAAGTCAAACTTTGATTTGTTTCCTGGACGTTTTCTAGGAATATGACGTCATTGTAACTTGGCTTTTGCTAAGATTTAGCTGCTAGTTGTCCAACCTCTCCATCATCAGCCAAGTGATATTTTGGCAGGCTTGGTTCTCAACACAGGCTTCCATTGCTGATCTTTCAGGAAAAAGCTGTGCCTCAGCAAATGTTTTAACATTGAAGAAGAAATTAGCCACAGATCAGTAGATTAATTACAAATCTCAAAGAATTAAATATAGTGAGGGTTCACAGTAGCCTCTGTGAGCTATGTCTAAACGTGTTACAACAATCACCATTCAAAGTGAGTGTCCCAAATCACAAGAGACTCAGTGGAAGCAGAAGCATGCCAAAGCCAGGGTGGTCATGATTCATTCCGATGCATCATAGAAGTTACTCAGTGCTGAGTTTGAAGAATGACTCTTTGTGTTATCAAACAAACATTGAAGGATTGAAAAAAAACTTGATTTCTGGGAAACCGTGAGGATTCATGTTTGAATTTGCATTAACATATTGTAGCATTTCTCCAAGGACTGGATGATTCATGAAAACATTTAGATTGTTGAAAATAGTCAAACGTATAGATTAAAGAGTCCTATTATGACCTTGAAATTATCACCAAAAATAAACATGTGAATGTTTTCTGTAAACCTTTCCACACACCTAGATGAATTCTCTAGGATGGCTTCTCCGCAGGGAACTTTTTCACTAACTTTCCACATCTGCTGTTTAATATTGATGCAGTGATGCTCTTTGCCCTTGGAAGTCGCTGAGGGGACAGCAGTGACATGCCCAGCAATTTTATAATCTTTCTGGGTTTTGTTAAACAACTCTCGATGGTTGGACACCAACAATGCGAGATCGAAAATGTCCTTATTCTGCTTTTTTGTGATTTCTCTTTCGGTTCTTCTTCAAGTTGTTCTTCGTCGCTGTTCTCTGTCATGAGGTTGATGTGAGAGTGTGTATCGAGCACCTCCTAGCTACTCTTTCATGTACCAACAGAACTCTGAACATCAAAAGAGTCAACTTTTATTGGTCAAGCGCTAGATTTGGCCTGAAAGCAGAACTTTTTGCTTTCACATTCATCGCACTGCTGGAGGTGTTCATTTATGCTGGTGCCTATTGTTACCTAAGAATAAATGAGTTAAAAGTTTTATTTTTTATTTTACTGAGTTGAATAGAGTATTTGTTTTCAACTAAACGCAGGCTACCTATTAATACATAGAATTCCAGTAAATGCAATTTTGGGAAATTGATTTTGGGAGGAGTGTCACATATAATTGTCCATTTATGTTTTTCGAGTAAATTTTTCCACTTTTTAGAATTTAAATAACTAATGCTCAACTCCCCATGTGATGATTGAAAGCAAAAAAGCACAACCCCCCCCCTTTCATCTCTTCATTTGCCACTTTCCTGGTCCCAAGGACCCCTCCATGGACAGCTAGCCCAGTACTCTTCTTTACGCTCGCCAATTAAACTGTAAGCAAACTCATAAAATCGCAGTAAATAGACAGTATTACCTTCTAGACCTTTTTGCAAAAATTGTGCAACCTTTTAATCTTTGTTGTGCATTCTTTACATTTTTGTTGAATACCCTGCCCTATTATTATCCTTCAGTATTCTCTATTCTATTCTAACTTAGTTTCTTCCCACTACCATCAAAATCCAGCATAGGGTTCAGGTTAACCTGCATTATTTTTCGGAGCAAAAACCATCTCAATGATTTGAATGATGAGTCAATAATGATTCAAATGAAGTAAAACATGTATTTTTTTCTTTTACATGAAAAATGCAAAGTTCACTTGAACTTGTAGTAAGTGATATTTTTGTAACGTGTGGCAAGCTACAAGAAGAGAACAGCATCCTTTTTTTTTAAATGACTGGGGATTTATTTCCAAAGGTCTTTTTCTCATGGTCAGGGTAAAAGCCAGTCATACCATAGTGTGGAACGGTGCCTATGTGTGACCTCTGGGTCGCTAAGTAGGAAGGAAAGATGTAGAGAGAGACTGCACGAGGGACGGAGGAAAGGAATTGTTTACAGAGGAAAGACAACAGACTCTGCCTTCCCTCAGCGGATGGACTGATGGCTCAGCAGGATGAGTGGGTGTCAGAGTGGGATTATGGCATCATCCATTTGTTCTCTCTCTCTCTCTCTCTCTCTCTCGCTCTCAGTCCTTCCCCCTCTTTTCCTCATGTGCCTGTACTGCTTTTTCTCACTTGGTGGAAACAAAGTTTTTCAAATAAATAGAAGGTAATGTTTACGTATGGGAGATGCTCCAAATCGACGCCTCTGATTGTATCTCAAAAGCAATCCAGTCAGAGCGAGTCTCCAGTTAATGACTCACCGATTCAAAAGAACCTGTTGAAGCATCTCTCCAGTTAACAATTCACTTATTCAAAGAATTCTATCAGAGCGAGTCTCTGGTTTACGACTCACTGTCTCCTACGATGCATTCAGTGTCTCTCAAAAGTAACTATGGTGATAAGTTCCTAATGGCCAAATTTACCTCAGCCACTTCAAACACGACTGCTTTGTTGATTGTTTACTGCATTCTTCAGGCCAGAGAAAAAATAGACCTTTTAACTTAATTTGGATCATCATTTAAAGACAGTTATAGACAAAATAGTTACGGGTTAAAGGTGTATTTTTAGAAAACAGCAACGAGTTTAGCAGTAGTTTCAAGGTTATCTGCTCTTCTAAACACTAGCACAGATATTCTGAAACCTGGATTTGACTACACAGTTTAATGTTCATCTATAAATTTAAAAAAGCAAAAAGCTAAAATTAACACACAGTGATTTTCATCTGAGGTTAGTTTTCCTAAATAAAGTTTATATTTCAGAGTAGCGCTTTCTGAATTGATTGTTTAGATGTCATGATCAGACAATCATGAAGGGAGAGCTTTTGAGTGGCAGTTGCTCAAATATAAAAAAGAGGCAAATCAAATATTTTTGTCACCCTTTAAAAACAACCGTGAACATTTAGAGGTCAATCTGTTGACCTGTTAGACCAGGGGTCTCAAACTCGATTCCTGTAGGGCTGCAAGCCCTGCAGCTTTGTGTTCCAACCCTGTTTCAGGAGAAAAACCAGTAGCTTCAAACAAATCCAGAAGAGTTTAATCAGCGGATTCAGGTTTGTTCAGGTAAGGTTGAAGTAAAACTGTCCATGGCTGCGGAACCATGTGTTAGACCATCTGAACTAAAAATAAGATTACAATTTTAAAGTGAAATGAAATTAAAAATAAAAAGGAAACACAAAAAACATCAGTTGTGGCCATAAAATGAGTCAACCTTGCTATGAGAATGTTTAAAACAAAGGTGCATTTTCTCTTCTAGTTTATAATTCAGACATACAACATATTAACAGCATTTTTTTGTTCACAATTTCTGGAAATGTTAGAATTCTGCAATTTTGTAAAGTGAACATATGTTAACGTATGCACTCGTAAAAATCAAGTTTAGATCAAAATCAAAATAAAAATCCCATTATTGTAGTCATGTGTATCTTGTAAAAACTACATAAACAATATTATTTTTACATTTTTGAAGCGATTAAAGTTGATTCCAAAGATTTACAGCAAAGTAAAAGTCAAAAACTGCACTTATTTTAAGTTACACGTGGGTAAGCAGAAATTATTAAAACAAATCTGAATTTCTACTCTCTCCATTTCAATTAATTTTCATAAATTAGAATATCGACAATTAATTATATTATTTTTGTAGGATTTCCTGACAAGTAATCAAACAAGCAATCATGACCTGAGTTATAAGCTTTTAAATCTGAGGTTAACAAAAAAGTCTTGCTTTTTAGCAATTATTTACAATACTTAAAAAAGTATTATTGTTTACAGTATTGTATATAGTGAATTTATTCAGTTGTATTTAATAAAACTTCAAAGTGTCCTCTTTAAAATGAAACCAATTTTTGTTTTTTAGTTCAGAAATTTTTGTGGATGTGGTTAGCTTTACATTGAATAAGGAAATATTCATGGGGAAACCCCTAAAAACGCCCCGGCGCTTAAGAATTTATTGTAGATGTTGGTTTAAATAAATGATCCATAAGGACACTTCAGGCATCTGGAGACACCCCCCTCTGCATGCGCCTATAAAAAATCCTCCCTGTTGTTTAAAAACATATATAAGAATGATGGGCTTTCTATGCTAGGCAGAAATAAATCCATAACTGCTCAGCTATTCTCCTGTTTGTGCCAGACTATCGCTGTCTTTCTATAATTGGACGAAATTCCATCTTTCGTCTATCCACCAAGTGGATCCTCCTGCATGCACAGCTTCATGAGCACGACATCTGACAAATAACGAAGCACTCATGAGAACACAGACTGTAAGCTAAGTGAAATCTACCATGGCTCATTTAACCGTATATAACTCCATCCCAGCAGAAATTACATGTCAGCACCACAACAGTGAAAGCAACTCCATTTAATAGATCTGTGATGTAATCTAGTGCAGGGAAAAGCATCCCAGCAGCCCTGCACAGTCTAGGTTCCACCGTAAACAACACACCTCAAAAACTAATTACGGTTTTCTGGTTGGGGCTCCTGGTGTAGTAGTCTACCACTGATCTTCAGATGATCAAACTGAATGCAGCAAAACACTGTGTCTCCCTAAAACATACTCTCCCCATTCGGCCTTCATATTAACCCATCAATTGCATTTCAGCAGTTGGGTCTTACTTACCAATCAATCACCGTTGGGAACTGGGACGCGCTCTATCCCCTAACAACTGACTTTCCCTTGTTCTCACGCACTCGTCGTCTCGTATACCACACGAGTAGCCCCCGCACCAGCGCTCGCATTGATTTCCCCGTATCACTCCAAGAAAAATCCCTTTTCTCGCTGGAAATGAAAACTGAATTATTTATTTGCTCATTCAATTTTTATTGCACTCTCCTGGTGGAAAAATAATGCTTCCTCAATTAGATGATGGCCCCCTTCCCATCCATTACCCATGATGCCACTCGTCAACTTAAATGTGGATGGAGCCTGAGTGTCCGAAATCATGGAGTGTGACAAAGAGCCACACACGGAGAGGAGAATTAGATCATGTAATCTGGCACCGCTCGATGTATAACTAACCATATTATCCTGTAGCCATCTGTAGAGCTCTGCTAATGTCTGAACACAGAGACCAAAATGCTTTTGGGAAGAGTAGGCTTATAGCTATCTACAATTATACAACCATTAGTTCCAGTCTGCTAATTTGATTGACAATGCATTGAAGCGTTAGTAAAGTAATGCAGGATGGGTTCATAATTGCAGTTCGATTCTTTGGTTTTGGTTACCTTTAACCCACTGGCGGCCCACTCAATGAATTACCTGTATAGAAAATCTTATTCTTTTCGAAAAAAGCTCCATCTCTTTACACCAGAGGATGAGAATTGGTCTATTCGGACAATATTAGTTTTCTAAACAACGTGTTAGTTAGAATTCTTCTCAGATGGCGTCTGTCATGTGCTGATCAGGGCTTTTTACAGAGATACGGGCGTTTGAGATTGACTTGAGGGTGTTGTATAAAACTATGTGATCATAATGCCTAAACTGTGTTTGGTCACATGACCACATGATGGAGCAATGGCGGCAGAAAAGAAAGCGCCATATACTATTAATATACAATTACTAATAATTATATTAATATCAATATAAATCATATTAATGATTTAAAAAAAACACCTCTCATGTGTTGTGAAACATAGTTTTAGGTTTAAGGAACACCCAGCTTGACTTTAAAACTAAAAGTGCTTTGTGTCAAAATATCGCCGTTCGACTCAGAGTTGCTGAAATGAGAAACCGAGTCCTACCCCAAAACACTCACAAGACATCTCTGCAACGCAGATTAAAGCTGCATTAAAGAAGCAGTTATTCAACTCTTTAAAGACATTGCACTAATATATAGCATACGTGCATACAGCATTTTGATCATGCTACACATAAAATTACACAAAACATTTTGGTTATTCAAGATTTTCTCAAAATTTTTTTTGTTTTAGCAATGGCAAAATAACAGAAAGAAGGGACCTGAATTTGAGCTACTGGCCATTTTATGCTGTAATGGTTTTTTGGGGTCGACTCTTTTCAGACGTGTGATGTAGATAAGCAATTAGAAATGAGCCATTAGAGATAAGGTTGGGCAATAGTTCTTTGAAAAATATATAGGATTCAAATTTGTTCTGATGCAAAAACAGTGTAGTTCATGACCCTGAGCATGAATTAAAAGATTACATTTCGTTTATCATGAACTTATGTGAGACTGGGTTGAAGCAGCAGCTAAGGGAGCGTCTGCAAAGAGCCAACTCCAAAAACACAACTGAATAGAACGACTACTAACATCACTCTCAAATACTCAAAAACTGAAACTAAAATAAGCAAATCGTTCCATGTTCTCCTATTAGTTGTCTTACAAAACTCGTTTTGAGAGAATTACGAAAAAAATGGTTTACATATTTAAAAATATGTAATATTTAATAGTAATAAGGATAAAAGGGTTAATAGCCTTTACCAGAAAAACTCAACAACAGCAAATTTATGTCAGAAATCATTCAGCTGTTGGTTCTGCGACAAAACTAATTTTGAAAAAATTTGCAAGTTTGAAAATATTGCACGTTTTTAATATTTATAATTGTGATCAAAGGTCATTTTAAAGGTCAATTTTAAAAGGTAAAAAAGGTCCAATAGCTACTGTTCAAAACACTCTGCAATCATAACATTTGAGATTTTAAATGTATGTAAAGCATTTTTATATGTAAACATGTTTTTTCAGCTCCAAAGTTGGTCAGTTTTAATATTTGCATAAATAAGAACCTGCTTGGAAGCCTCAAGAGGCCGCTCGGAGAACTGCAGCTCAGTCACTTTTTTATCACGCATCGAGAGGGAAAGCAGGGAACATAGAGTTCCGACCACTCTCTCTACAATTTGTTGTCCATTAAACTTTTTATTTATGTAACAAAAACTATAATCTCTTATCATACCATACATATATTTATAAATACACACAAATGCTCATAGTTCTTTAACACATGTTTGTAAGGTGTTTACAATAACATTAAATGTGTCATTTTTTTTAATCAAATCGCCAAATTGGGTCTAACGTGAACTATTTACTTGTCTAAATGCTCTTTACATGTAATTGCATTTTACAAGAGAATTGTAAATCTACAGTGCAGCATAAAAAAAGATTGAAATCAGGATGTCAGGTGCCTCTGGGTAGAGGGGGTAGAATGTGAACAGAAAGCCATTGTGGGTGGATGGAGAGAGAGAGAGAGAGAGAGAGAGAGAGAGAGAGATGGAGAGAGATGGAGAGAGAGTGTGTTCATCTGCTCACCCCCGGTTTGGCCAGAGCAATCTGTGCATTCAAAGCTGGCTACAATCACTGATGGCTAATCACCGGCTCCGACCCTGGCAGGTGCTTGGGTAATGTGGTGATTTTGGTGAGGAAAACAGCCAGAAAAGGCAGCTTGATGAAAAAGGGAGAAAGAGAGAGAGAGAGAGAGAGAGGGGTGGGAATGAAACAATGGCTGATGGCGACCAAGAAACAGCAGCGTGCTCTCCAGGCGAGAGATGAAATATTTGCAATTCTGCCTGGTCCCTGGGCTGCGGGCCTACACTCCATTTATATGGAAATGAGTTTGTCTTTGCTAAGGTGGGGATGAGGAGAGAGAGGAAGACGATAAGGAGAGCGAGCGAGATCAGAGATGGTCACTATAAGAATTTCAAATGTTAGTAAGACTGGATTTTGGAGTGGAAAATAATCAAAGATATCATCATCATCATAGATTCACTGTTGTGTAATTCTCTACATTCCACATTCAGGACATACTTAGACACGTTCTAAAAAAATGCTAATTTTAAAGGTTTTAGACCAATCAGAGTTTTTCATACTGAAGGCTTTAAAAGTAAACGACAGAAAAAGGAAAGCATTGTGTATAGCAACCCTCACCTCCAGGCTTCTGATCACACAGCAGCACAGCTGGAAAATTAGCAGATGTTCAACAGACCCTTCATTCCAGATCTGCCCTGTTGTGATGTGTTTCAGAGCCCAGTCGAATCTCAGTGGAGCTTTCATGGCCAGCTGCTCCACTATGATGCCGAGGGCAAGGCTAATACCTGATGCCCGCTCTCCTTTTATACAATCAAGCTTATGGCACTGTGCAGAACCCACAAGAATACATACATTGCATTTACATGTGGTAAATAAGCGTATTTGAGCTCTTTATTTCAAAAAACGTTTTTGCATGTGTATATGCATGCCATTTATCGAAATCTATGTTTAGATGACAGCTTGCTTTGCCAGATTCCTCACACATAACTCAGTCAGAAATCCACACATCTAGAGCAATTGAAAATGAGTTCTTTTGCACAGATTGTTTCTCTGCAGGGAGCTTTTTCTCCAGCTTCACATCTCTGCTGTTTAATGTTTATGCAGTGATGCTCCTTGCCCCTGGATGGCGCTTGGGGGACAACAGTGGTATGCCTGGCCTCATGGGGGAGCCAAACAAATGTTTGTATCTGACACTCGCTTTTAAACACAGAAGAAGAAATACAAGGCATTGTGGGATAATGGAGGGGTGATTATAGGACTAAATAATAGTAATTTTTAAATAAATTACTAATTAATTAATTAAATTAGTAATTAACTAATTAGTAAATAAAATTTTAACTGTGAAATACACAATCATACACACCTTACAAATTAATCTGATTTGTTAATTTATCTATTAATTATGGGGAAAAAATCTTACTTACCACTCTAGTAACATGAAACACTGAATAAAAAATGGACTATTGTTACGTCGGCTGCCTAGCCACCACATTGCATAAATTACAGTTACCTTAGAACGCAGCCACTAGAGTTCTCACAAGAATAAATAACTAGGATCACATTACACCAGTTCTGTCCTCTCTTCATTGGCTTCCTGTAAAATATTGCATCAATTATTTGATATCAGAGTGTTCTCAAATATAACTATGGAACAAACTCTTGGATGTGTCTAAACTACTTCAAAACTAGATTAACAACATTTTAATTATTTTAGATAAAGGATGTTTGATCTAGAGTTTGAATAACTGACTCTTGTATCCAAACCTGTATGCATTTATCAAACCTATCTCCATAACAATCACACATACTGTAGCCGATGCAAATCACCAGTTTTTGTTTGTGTTCAACTGTTCTAACCACTGTTTGTTTTTTCAGGCATTGTCCAGCAATCTGTTCAATCAATGTCAATGGATTTTAGTGTTAGAAAGGCTTTATGCTGGGGAGGTGATTAGCACCAGACCCACTCAGAGAGGCTTCCTGTGATCCCACTGAGGGTTTTTTTTTGGCTGAGGAACGTCTTTTCTCTGCATGTGTGTGGTTTTCCTTTCCCCGCATCATCAAAAAGTTAATTGGATGTTTTATTGCACCATTTGTTTTGTTTTGTTTGTGTTTTTAATAAGTTAATGATTACAAGTCAAGGTGTAAACACTTTTTTTACTATTAAACTTTCCCTTATTGACTGGACAGGGATAATTATACTTTATGATTTCAAAAGGAACTATACAATCGCTAAGGTAGCAGTAAATGTTAGTTCTTTTTCAACACTATATATTTATCCAATAGGAATTCCTATTTAACTGTTAGTCCACATTAGGCCTTTCTGAAGCTGCTTTGAAACAATTGCTAAAGAAACGCTACACAAAAAAAAGGTTTGGTTGATTGATTGAATTGGCTGAAACAGCACATTTGAGCATGACTCAGTCTATCATTATTTATACTGTAAATCAGAATCAGATTCAGGATCAGAAACATTTTTATTGCCAAGTGAGCATGTGCAACACACACAAGGAAACTCTCCAGTGTTTGTACATTAAATGACAGATAACATTGGACGGTAAAGACAAAAGTAGGTACTTAAAATCCGTTTAGCTTCAACCTAGGAAGAATGATGCACCTTCTCTTAAGAACAAAAGCATGGTCTGTTTCTGACAGTTCACAAGTGTGCACTTGCAGAACTTAACCCTTGGTTGTGCAAGCAAAACTGGCCTATAAAAACACACACCAAGTGAACCCTCGAAGGAGGGCTTTGTGCCTTTGATTACCGTCCCATGCTAATTGCATGCTCGTGCTACCCCCCAAAATGCACTCCAAATTCTACTATTCTTTAATCAAGTCTTACAATGAAAAAATGGCCATGTGATGTCAATAGCAATTTTCAGTCCTGATAACATTTCTTATGTACCATAAAGTACCAAAGTCTTTCTGGTCCGTTGGAAAAGTTACCGTCACCTGCAGCATTTATCCCTGTATGTAAGAGGCCATATTTTGGAAAACAAGCACAAATCAGGCTGATATTTGGTTTGTGTAAAAAACGACAAAGCAGCTTAGCTGGGGCTTCAGAGTTTAAATGTCATCAGGGTGGTCTCTTGTTGATTCATGGAACATGGTTTGTCTTGTGCACCGCCTCATAATCTGTGCCTCGGTGCCTTGTTGAAAGGCTAGGGGTGTTTGCTTTTCCCTGCCCTGAAATGGCTTGCTCTAATGCGAACACAAGGATCTTTCTTGAGCTGATCACATTTCTCTGCTTTTGGTGGAAGTCACCCTTTCGAGCCGATCTCGGACTGGTTTTGAGATTACCTATACAATGGCTATTCTTTGGCTTGTGAGTGTGAGAGAAGAGTTCTCTGCGGCCATGGAGACCGATGTGACATTCTAGATTAACAAAGAGTAAACACACGAGACATGCATTGAACGAGAATGAGAAATCAGACCACACAGGATTTCTTCTGTAACTATGTTTGTTTTGAGATCTACATTCAGCTCGATCCACTATTAACTGATGGTGTTAATTATGGCAGGTTCAGAAAACAAAAGAACAATTGTGAAAGCACCCGATATAAAGCATGCTTTTAAGGGTGGTCCATACTGAGTTACGGTGTTAAAATAAAGGGCAACCCCCCACTCTCCCTGCCCCCTGGAAGTGACTGAGCTGTATTACCTCTTCTGACCAGAAGGGAAGCAAGTTCTCATTCACTCCAATGTTAAAACTGCCCAACTTTGGAGCTGAAAGCACATGTTTACACCCCTGGTGCTGTAATGGTGTTTTGATTTAGATCGATAGTTTTGACCTTCATGAACACTCTGAGGGGTGAATTATTTTTAAATTTGCTTGTTTAGGAACAAATGTAAAATGTAAACTTTCAGCCAATCAGACACCTGTGCTATGCCTATGTCCCGCCTCTCTGGACCAATATTGGATTACCAGAGAGCGAAGCACGTTTGATAGGGCGATCTTTGCCTACATACATTTTCAACTTGTTTCACTGATCATACTAAATGTCGCACATGCTATGTCCATGTTATATACAGTCTCTGATTAAAATGTGTCACGTTTGGTTCAATTACAATGAAAGATTGGGTTAAATATGAATGCAGCCACCCGAACATCAATCAACTGGACCTAGACTGCTAAAAAGATCGGTCTCAGATCATTTCTATACAAACTCTAGCGTGGTCTGGCTTTTATATGAACACAACACAGAGAAAAACACATTCAATCTTACTCAAGTAAGGATGTAATTTCAAGATGTGAAATACGACAGATCAGACTGTTCAAAGCGTGGTTAGAAGCTAATGCTTACTACCAGCAGTTGATGGCAAAAAAATAGTATTTAGAGAGTGAGCATGGTCAAATGAGGAGATAAAGTGTCTTAGATAAATATTTGGTGCACTTTTAAACTGCCCAAATGAAAATCAAGTGCCCCAAATACTAAGCAGTCCATATAACAAATGACAGTCTACATTAAAGAGGCTGCTCTACTCGAGGAAGAGAGGAAATACGTCTGGTATGATGAGTCGGATCAATCTTTGGGTACATTTGCATTGCCTTCAAAGACCTGCTAAACACATCAGTTGCAGCCATCGGACATAAAGACAAATTTCAGCCCGAAGTTTTGCGCATGAACACACTTTGAACCCATGCAGAGAAGCCATCCAGCCGAGTGGATTTCAATTTGTCAATGTGTGGAGACCCTAAGACGCAGCTTGGTGTTTTAACAAATAACAGATGAGTTCCTCATGCTGTTAAGAATGTTTTTGTCTTCTTCATGAGCTGCGTGTATTAGGAGTTGAGACAAAAAACAAATATAAATCAATTTGTACATGCACATGTTCAGTACTCACACCAAGAGACAAGGTCATGGACTGATACTAGACATTTCAATAGACTCCCCTTGAGCCGCTCGTCTGTGTTTTCTTATAGCTCTATCTTGCCCTAGGTAAGATGCTCCATGCCATTGGGCTTCTGGTGTTTAGATATATGACTATGGACACCACCGCTGGAAAGTTAATTGCAAAATACCTACGTCCTAAAGACTTTAAGTATGATTTCTTTATGTTTGCAAACCGGACCAAGATGAAATGCATCATTTAAAATTTTGGTCAAGACAAAAGTAACTAAACTGAACTAGATAAATCAACTCACCCTTAACGTGTCCCTCAAATGGTGCATTCACAATTGTCTGAAACAAATAAGAAAATTATACATTGAGTCCTGATACGTTAAGTGGTCACAGAGAGCATACCTAGAGGTACCAAACCTAAAAGATATGAACAAATTTTCCTCTATTTTGTAACGACTTGGCATGGTTTTGGAGGCTTTTCAACAGCGTTCTTTAAACACGGTGGAATTTTTTGTTCTAAAAGCCAGCAGAGTTGCCCCAACATATACTCTTCTCTTATGTGAAAAAAAAGCATGATGTGACATACTGATGAGCATTAATTGGCCAGATAAAATAGTACCTGCATGTGAATTTTTTTGCCGTTCATCATCTGGTTGCCATGATCTTATTTTAACAAAGTCTTTCATTTGTGCTTTAAACGCCACCAGATACAAAGCATAAAACACCTTTTATAGTTTCCATTGTTTCATTTGGTTCATTTGCAAGGAAGTGGAAAAAAATCTTGTGTCTAAAACAAGCCCACTCAGAATTGACACTGGAAGTTAGTGGAAAAACAAAAGTGAACCATGGCGAATTGAGTAATGCTATTTCAAAAGTTGTGCCATTACTTAAACTCAGTGGAGAAGTGGCAAAAGTGCAGCCATGATTAATGTAACATGGTTTGCATACATGAACTGTATCATAGATTCACTGTATTAATTATAGAGTGAAATAAGGTACTGTTTTGATGACATATAAGAAGCTTAAAAGTCTATGTTTTGGAAAGCAAAAATGAAAACGTTTAATTTATCACTAAACAGTTTAAAGGTGTTTTATGTAATCCACTTGAATAGAGAGAGATCTCAAGCAGGCCTGTACCTAAATTTACTTTGAAAGTTTCCACTCTAAAACTAGGAGGATTTCTGTTTTAATTTAGCAAAATCAATTCTAGCGTCTGGGTATCATGATGTGTCATTTATTTGTGTAGCATCTATATAGGTCTAGCCAATGGGGACGTAAGGAAATTAGAGGGCTCAGAAGTGATGCACTAGTCTGTAAAGCCTATATTCATCAAGCCTCATTGGTAGAGAAAAAATCAGGAGACAAAAAACAAACAAGCATGTAAATTCAAATGATCCTGGCTGAGAAAGTAGCAGAGCGTGATTAAATGATAGTTTGTCTATCGGGACCGCTGTATTTGTCCAAGATTTACATCTTTTTTTTTTTGCCATTTATGGATTTTATTCAATGACTTCACGAAAAGTTTCCATGAGTACAAGAGTGGGCAAAGTCATTCTACACCTGCTAGTTTTCGTACCAACCCTGCCTCAAGAGACACAAGAGCAGCTCCAAACAACCCAAACTGATCTTAATAGTAGAATCAGGTGTGTTGCATGACAGCTGAAGCCTGCTAGACTGCAACTTTACTTTCTAACCTCTGGTTACATGGTATTACCTTACAAATCAGACACTATTCTCAAGAGTTTAAATGATCCTCACAAAAAAAAATTACAAATAAATCAGGCAGGTCTTAAAACAATATGCGAACATCCTGTGCTAACAAACAGACAGATGTGGGTCGTCTTCACATCATGATAAAATATTGGTCAGTGTTTGGTCAGATGGTTGCAGACTCGCATATCTGTATGGTTTCGCCAGGCTGTGACGTTAATTAAAGGATAAAAGCTATTTTAAAACTGTCTCTAGCTCTTTGATATGTCTCACCCAGCTGCTTTAATAGGAAGTGTGGCAGATATCTGATAGATGACCCGCTTTGTGCCTGACAGGCTGATCGCTCTTGCAGGCTCAGTAAGATTAGGGTTTGGGCCTCGTCAGTCTGTCAGACACAAAGCCACACACCATTCTTCAATGGGCGGAAATATGTCTGGCTAGATTTCTGGTTTTAAGCATTGTTATTAGGATTCTAGTGGCAAACGGCGTGTCTCATATGAGAATACAATGCCCTTTCTAAGTTATACTCATGTTAAATTTCCTTCTTGGAAAAAATCAATACACTTGTTCATCACATAATGTTTGTGCTTTGAATTTTTTTAATAGATATCCGAGGTCACTTTCACTGCGTATATCAATTTCAGATAGGACTCGCCATATGAATGTAATCTTTATTATTGATCAGATGGTCAATATTAAACCATCACGGTAAGAGAATGCACAACGACATCAAATACGCAGGCTATTAGTGCCCTTGGGGTTTTTGAGTATCTGCTAGCATCTCTGTTTAAAATGAGAACAATTCCTGATTCACGCTCAGTATTTGTTATAGGTTCAGTCGATGTGACACGTCAATATCTGTCAGTGTGAGCACCGACCTTCTGTTCTGCAGCAGTGTTTTTCTCCATAGAAAAGCAGGATTCTCATTCATATTCCGGTGGAATCCTCGGGCATGAGGATGGTCACATGGGCAGAGGATGAGGGAAGAAGAGAGCTGGGGGAGGGATGGAGAGCGGATGAGAAGCTCCAAACGGAAAAGAAACGAACAGGGTCAATAAAAAAAGAAGCTTTGTGCAAAATAAAGATGGATGGCTGAACAGAAACGGAGCAGAAGAGCAGTCAGTATTAGAGTCTCTACATATTGAATTAAAGCAGCACTGGATTAGAGCCATTTCATTAACAATGTGCTTTAACATACTTAGCATACATGCGGTGTATTAATTATAGAGTCAAACAAGGCATGGCTTTGATGACATATAAGAAGCTTTGGGAAAGCGAAAACGAAAATGTTTCGGTTTTAATTAGATTCATAATTAAACAATTTAATGCTGTTTTTATTTATTCTGAAATCTACTTGAATAGAAAGAGATCTCAAGCAGGCTTGTTCCTAATTACTTTGAATATTTCCAGTCTAAAACTAGGTAGATTTTTGTTTAAATAGAGCTAATGTTTAGTCGAATTTAAATCTGGACTAAAATGTATTTTAGTCCATTAAATTAACTATTCAATAACAGGTTCTGTGGTAGCTTGTCTGATAATTGACCATCTAATTATGATCCCTCCTACCATTTATATACAGTACATAAGTCACAACCCACACGACCACACCTATGTTTGTGCAAGCTATCTCTCCTTCTACCCCTTCGCTTCACTTGGGGGCAATTCTTCAGTCTCAGGTTCCCCTCTTGGTCCTGGACTCCCCACTCGGACAGCTCACCTAGTATGCTCTGTACTGCTCGCCACTCACGCTTCGGACACTAGGTAATTATGAGCAGAGCGAACTCATAAAATGTACGTTTACTGACCAAGCACTGCTGTCCAAACAGCACTGGGCTTATAAACATCTGTTTTTGCTTTTTTAATTAATTTTGATGTCTCATAAAATAAAGTCAACAAAAGCAAAAAATTACAATAGCAACAAAATTGAACAACAGCTGCAACAAAAACAACAGCAACAAAATAAAAAATAGCAGCAGCGACAATCAACAGCAAAACAACAGCCACAACATATCATCATCATCGTCATCAACAACAACTGAAGCACAGTTAAAACAACATCTACAAAAAAATGAAAGCCAAAAACTACAATACCAACAAAAACAACAGCAGCAGCGAAACCAGGAAAAATAGCAACAGCTACAAACAACAGCAACAGAAAACAACAACAACAACATCAAAAGAAACAACAGCTAAACAGTAATAACAGGTAAAAACATCAACCGAAAAAACACCAACAACTGCAACAGCAAACACATGTATGACAGCCGAAAAAACTCAACAGCTACTGCAAGACCATCAGCGACAACAACAGCAACACTGACAGCTTCAGTGCCTGATCCTGTATTTGTCTGTCAGTGTATATTATTCCAGCTTAAGTGAAATTGACGGTATACTCCACCTCCAAAAAAAATTGTGATAAATCCCCATTATAGCTTTGTATTTTGCTTAGGACCAATTGCCGAAATTAATTTTACGTAACTGCATTCCTCGAAATTATATTAAAACACCATGAAATATCTCCATCTGCTCTCAGAGTTTAGAAATAAAGATGTGGCTCAATTTTTATTTTTAGGGTGAGTATCACTTTAAGAATTTGATGTTTTGCTCTGGACCTGGCATTTACGTTTCAGTTGATGCGTTTTTTTAAAGTTGTGTAACCCAAAACTGTGATTGTGTTGTATTTTTAACCCTCCTGCTATGCATATGACCTTACTGAACATATTTAACATTTCTTACCATACATGTCACACATTTCCAGTGTAATTGCCCCAAGTAAGGGAGCGCCATTGAGAGGAATAGGAATGCTAATGGTAAGCTTTTCCCCGTCATAGATACCTCCTTGTTTGGACATCATAGATAGCGGGGGCATAGCATGCTAACCTCAAGCTCTGGCTGGTGTGCCATTAAGGGCCGAACGATGGCTTGTTCTCTTTATTTTCCATCTCATCCCCCTCTCTCCTCCTCGCTCTCTCCCTCCCGTCGGCTGTCAGAGATGTGTGTGGGCAGCATTGTGATAGGAATAGATGTTCCCCTAAGCGAGACCTGCAAAAGCCATTTGAAATCTGCTTGAAGGAGAACAGTAGGTAAGAGAGTGGGTTGCATGCTTTTTCTCACTCTCCCCTCTGTTACCCTTCTCCCACCTCTTTTCCTTTCTTTCGTTGTCCTCTTTATCACCCCCTCTCTCCTCCCTGCATTCTGCCACTTCATGCGTTTCTCCAGCTCAGGTGGCACTTCCCCCTTCGCTTGCCCTTTCTCTGTCTATTACACATACACGCTGCTCCCCTCCTCCTCGTTTACTCCTCTGTTTTTATTTCACTTTCTTTTCTTTTTATCTGGGCATGCATTCCTTTCCACCCACACTCGACATACTCTCTAAATGATTCCAACTGTCTGGGCCCCAAATCTCCTCCAACAGGCGTGCACACATTCACACGCAATACTTAAAAAGGAAAAAAGGGTTCTTAGTGCGAGCTCGAGTTTTTGGCAAATTTTTCTTCACAATCTTCATTCAGAAGTAACGCTGCTGCTCTGTAGACCACTTCATACTGGGACAGTTCCAACCTAATACCTTGGATAAGTTAAATTAGGATCTTTCAGCTTAAGTAGGCCCTCTGGACACAAATGCAACACAGATTTGATGATACAACCTGGAAAAGTCCGGTCAGGATGAGGATTTTAACAACAGGCAGGTTTTGTGTCTTCTTGTAGAGTCCACATTTCTTTTCAGCACGACATAGTAATTTGGCTTAACTGCCATGTGTTTTGGTTTCTTGGGGGAAACCAAGAAATTAGAAAAAACATGTGTGGATAGATAAAAAGAGCCAATTTCATTTCTCTCACTTTGCTCCTCCTTAACTCATTCTTAGTCCTTTACCTTGAAAGAAAGTGGTGAGGTGTAGGGTAAAAATATAAATCTAAAGCTGGTCTTTTAGTCAAGCGTTACTTCGTGAATTCTCTGTTCGGCAAAGACTCGGAATGGGTAATACTGCACAGACGTTTCTACAGAGTGTTGGGACCGTAATTTTAAAAGACACAATAAGGTTGTTACAATACAGAAGACTACACTCTGTCAAAGCCTGCATTATAGCTCTCAAATTTTACAATTATGCAAAAAAACTAAAGCAAAAATAGAGACATTTTCAAAAAACTTTCTCCATTGGGACAAAATAAAAAGATTATCTTACATTAAAATCAACAAAGTGAACAAAGACTACATTAACCACTAGCAGACAGGACACAATTACTATTATTAGTGTTTTTTTGGGGGGGGGTATCAAAACAATTAATTATGAGTTTTATTTTGTATTTGAGCAACTTTAAGCCTCGGTTTTGTGAGGCTGCTTTGAAGCATTTGAAACAAGTTTTTGATTGATTTTTAATAAATATATAAAAGGCTGAAGAGAATTTTGAAGAGACAACTATTATTGTCGTTGGGAACAATAGAAAGTAAACAATCCTGAACATTTTAAATATGTTATAACACTTCAACAGCAACAAAAAGATGAGATTTAATCATGAGTAGGCTATTTAAAGTTTTTTTAGACTGCCACCTTCTGTTCTGGAATGCTCTTTGCAGCATATAAGCATTACATTACACTGTCTATATGTAAAAAGTGGTGGTCATGCTGAACATTCGACAAACAGTCATAATTTAACCCAGTTTTTCAGTGATTTATTCATCGTTGGAATCACAATTATGCTAGTTAAATGCCATGATATCATGCTTTTATGCATTATCTACTCTTACGCTAATGACAAACTTGTAAATTTCCTGCAGTTGCATCATGATTCTTTCATGCTTTTTCTCTGGGTTCTTTCATTTCCTCCCATTTTTTCTGCGTTTCATCAATAACTCAGAATTTGAAATTGCTATGAATAATACAGCACACATTCCTAACCCGGCAGAACACGCTCCGAGTCTGTAATTGAAGATGCAAAGGTCTTTGTATTGAGGAGGAGGACGCTCAGTTCAAACATGTTTAGCATGCTTCTTTAAGTCTGCTGGCTTTATTTCCTTGCCCCCTTTGCGCTCCTGTTTTCTAGCCCTCTTCTACGCAAAATGTAATTTTCTTCTCCGCTGTCTGCCACCGAGATTACACGTGTTTGTGACGGAGTCCTTCGGGTGGAACACAGAAACTGGGCTGAGCACCAGTGGCTGACACAGGATTTCGTTCTCGATCCGCTCACTCTACAATGAAGCCTACAGTCACAGTCTACAGTAATCCCTTCTGCTTTAGAGGCGAAGCTTTTTGAGGGTTTTAAGCGTTGTGGTAATGGTTTCATCAGTTCAGAAAACCTTGCATTCCTCGACACTTGCTCTTGTTCTGAATGAAACAGTATTATATTCCAGCTCAGAAGATACATTTTCATGGACCTGGTTCAAAAAAAAAAAAAAACTCAATTCCTTTTACACATGTTTGCTATTCTATAAGCACCCTCAGGTGATGAACACTGGCACAGTGTACGTTTGAAAAATGTAATGACTGAATCAAGCAATTGAATTTCACAGTCGTGATGAGAAGCCTGTGTGAAGCTATATTTCAAAATGGGTTTTAAACACGTTAAAAGTGTGCAAAGCTTTCATATTTGCGTTCACCGATTACAACTTGTCTTTGTGAAAGCTAATAAGTCAATCCTTGCAGAGGCTTAACATTAGACAGACAAAAAGGAGAACAAAAAGTTTGAGGTTGGAAAAACAACACTGAAACTTTCAAAACAATAAATAGACCACTTTGTTATTCTTTTCACTTCACACTTTCCCGCGCCTCAGCCGCACTGTTTAAGTTCCCGTCATGTAAGCATTCCCACAACACTCCCTGGAGGACGAGCCTGTTTACGCTTCACACCAAAGACGCTTTTGAACCCCTTCGACAACTCTCTGAACATCAGTAGATGTGTGTACACACAACTGAATGCTGACTTTTCAGTATGTGGCGTTTGTTTGGGAAATAAAGCAGTTTTGTGGCAAGAACCTTCTAAGGTGGATTGCACGTCTTTACCAAATCATACGTCTGCCTTTGAAATGTAACATTTTATAGTTTATGATTTTCAGATTTTATTGGAAGAGACTCAAAATCCTGACATATGTGCTGTATCTCAAATATAGTCAAGAATCAGGCTATTTAAGGCCCCAAAACAGGTGAAGAGGATCTCAAGAAGGGCAGGGCGATATGGCCTAAAAATATATCACTTTTTTTGTTTCAGTCGAAACTGATATTCTTTACGATATTCTCAAATCTTTATTTTTGTTTAAAATAAAATCAGGTTTTAGCTTTGGAGAGAAAGTTTTACAAACCTGATAATTAACTTAGGTTTTCAACAATGTTTTATTGTCAAAACAATGCAAATATTTTCTAAACTCTAGAAATTCTGGACATTCACTAGTGGTCAATATACACCGACACACTTCTGGACATTATGCACATAAGACACTTTAAATATGCACTCAAGCCACTTTATTGCATATTTGCACACCCCTGGACATTCCGACCTTTATATTCACTCCATTCCCCATTCCCACACTTCTATATTTTCTATTTTTTATTGTACAGCTAGGTTTTTCGAATTTTTCTTGTGTCTTTCTTATGTATTTTGTACATTAATTTGATTCGAAATTTCTAAATATGAAAAGTTTAAGGTATCCTCTCATTATATTTTGTTTCCTGCATCTTCGCGATGCGAAAGAACTGAATCTGAGCTCAAGAGAATGAGCTGCTGTGATAAACTTACATGTGTTTTGACTTCAAACAAACTATGGAGCTGACCCCATGTTTATCTTCGCTGTTGGTGTGAGTGCGTCTCTCAATAGGTTAAAAAAGATGTTAGTAAACAAGCTAAACCAATCAGAAGCAAGAGTTTCCAGGTAATCCTGATTTCAGATTTGTCTTGTAACAAGTCAATAGGAAGTGTTTAAGATGCCGGGGACACAACGAACAAACAGAATATAGATTTTATTTGCAGAAAAAAATATTAAAGTGCGGCCATTCTAATCTCCGATCATGAATAGTGCACGTGTGTTACCTCCCACGCCTCTGGAGCTCATATAAACACAGAAAAATGATCCTACCCGTAGAATCCGGGAGTGCCGTTAGAAACTAGCTGGTCAGGAAGTTATCAAGCTCTATATCAACCTCTCTGTATCGTCTTCTCGATAAAAGGTATTTTGAAGATATTGTAAAGCAATACTTTGCCCATTATATCAATGTACATTAACATGTAATTTTATAGCCTGTTAATACTCTGCAAAATGTCAGAACAATTCAGTCTTGTGTTCATGCATATTTATTTTTAAAGAGTATGTTACTGTAATTTCCAGACAAGAGAGCATTTGATTATGAGTAAATTCATAAAGAAAAACTAAATGTTCACGTATTTACAAGCCACAAATATCTATAAGCCACAATAATACATGAGACCTGAGCAAAGACAGCAATCAGCCAGTAAACGAACACTTTTATTTCAAAGAGTCAGTGTAGGAAAACATGTTAGCAATAGCATAGCTCATACCAAGTGATTAAATACTCCACACAGCGTGACCAACTCACCAACATTGTCATTACAGTACAGCTACAAGAACACACATATGAATCAAGGAACTCATTTCAACCATAAACAGCACTTGCAGGAATCAGTATCTGACTCTATAACATGGATGTAGCATGCAAAAATAGTCATAAATACATTTTTGGTGGATCAGAAATGATAAGAATGAAACCTCATTAAGTCATGTAAATTCCAAAGCATTTTGAGCGCTGAAATTTCGTTGTTGTTTTATTGATGCTTCAGCCCCCCCCCCATTTAAGAATCTCCCCTTTTTTGTTAGTAAAAATGGTGAAGATTAAATATCTGTAGAAAAACAACAACAAAAGGAATGTTTGTTTTCCTTTCCGTCTTTGTCTCTCAGTTCTAAACAAAGATAAATCTTCGTTGGAAATGTTTGTCCGAAAGAAAACACAAGTCAAACCCTGCAATCAGTCCGGCGTGTTTTGAAAGGCAACCAGAGGAGACATGCTGAACTCCTAAAGGCTGCAGATTTTGTCACGCATAAGTCAAGGGTCGAGTTTGAAAAGGCTTTGGTTCATGGTTGACTGCTCTTCAGTGGCTGACTGCCTGCTGCTAAAAACACACAAAATTTCACAAAGGAGAGGTCTGAGAAGTGGGCAAATAGAGGACTGCTCTTTCAAAAAGGTTGAAGGGGGCATTTCAGTGAAGCTGTGCTCCAGGAACCAGCTTGAAGGTCAAAATGAAATGGCCATGTGCCGACTGCTAATGCCTGTGGTGTGTGCTCAGCAGTATTGCGCCCATTCACGGTCCCCAAACAAAGGGACTTGCCTCAACTTCCTGTGCTGGGGACACTACCCGTTTTCTGCTCTGCAGACTTTTTTTCTCCGCAGGTTAAGAGTGCATTGTTCTGTTGTCCCTCATGAGTCTCTGTGGATTGATGTGTCAGCGGATGAGGCACTTTGGTCTTGACTACAAAGGTCAGAATCCAACCGGAGGAAATGGCCTTCGTGTAGATGTGCCTGCCTTTGTTTTAGCCCACGTTACATTTAGTATCGAGGATAGTTACGACACTTATCTTTACTATATCTGAAATGCAAATCTGTGCCACGTCACAGCTGTCCTTTGGCTCAACAGTAGAGCCCATTTACATATGGCGTGTCCCGATTATTTGCCTGGAGGCTGTTTTAGATTCACTGCACGTCGTCACGGTGTGCTATCTTTTTTATTGCCTTTTTCAACAGACACTTTTAACACTATGGCTTCCCTCCCGGGCTTGGCATGCCTACAGCTACCTCCTATACAGCCACTGGCCAGATTCCCAGCCTGTGTATTCTGGCAGAGTGGTCCTGAAGCGTCTGCCGCTTCCTTGCAAAAGTAGCAGCCAAAACTGTTAGTCACCATGCCCGCTGTGACACAGTGATGGCTGAAAAGGCCTGGGGCCAAGCCTGAAGAGGTGGCTGCTTAGGTCTTTGAGTGCGTCTGAGTTCCGGAGGAGGGAGTCTGGCACGGTGAACACCTATTCCAACATTTTTAAGAAGTTGGGAAGTGAACATTGAGGGGGCTTCAGCAGAGTACCAAGATATTCTTCTTATAATATAATGTTATTTTGGACTATTCTGCAGCGATTGCGTAAAATTAACATTTGGAGACATAAATGGTGTACACACATACATACTCAAGCGGTTTCAGCTAAGATGATCCAAACTCAGATGGTCGGATCGTTCAAGCCTGAATTTTGGAAAGTAGTTTTAGGTCATTTCATTTTTAGTAGGGCCAGTCAAGATGGTAAAAACATGTTTTTCCCTTTTTTTTTGCTGATATAAATCATTATCACAATGATTTTAAATCTTTATTTTGTTTGCAAATAAAAGCGTGTTTTTGCTACGGAGTGAAAGTTGTGAACTTATTTTTATTGTCAAGAAAAGAAAAAAAAATCCAATTGAGAACAGTTTAAGGTAACTTTATTGTAGAATCTTGATTTTCTAATTCTAATTCTAATCAAACAAAAAAATTGTAATAAAACGATCACGTTTATCCGTTTCAAAGGTACTTATAACAACCACTTTTCTATCTTCCACTATACTTTTAATATAATTTATTTAGCAATTCTGTCTTAACTACTATATTTATAGTACTATATATATAAGTGTACACACACACACATATATATATATATATATATATATATATATATATATATATATATATATATATATATATATATATATACCTTGTACTTGTATTTGTGTATTTCCTAGCGATGGGTTGCGGCAGGGAAGGGCATCCGCTGCGTAAAACATATGCCAGAGAGTTGGAGGTTCATTCCGCTGTGGCGACCCCGAAAGGGAAGAAAGCCGACATGAAGATGAATGAATGAATGAATGTATTTGTGTAATGGCAATGATGTTGAATATAATCTAATCATACAATTTATAAACATTATAATTTAAAACTATAAATGAAATATAATTTTATTTATTTAAGTAAACATTTTCTACCTGCAGCTTAACGCACTCTAACAAATAGCTGTCAGTCACCTGCTGATCTGCACATGAAAGAACAGTACTTCAGCCATAGGCTAATAAAGAAGCTGCTATATGTGGTATAAGAATAGAATAACAATATACAGTTAAGGGACAATAGTTAAGTTAAGGGGTCTTAAAAGGTCTAACATTTAAAAGCCCAAATGTTATGCCTTAAAGTCTTAAATTCACTGTTCTATGTCTTAAATAAGTTTTCACATTTCTTGTTTTTTAATTTCTAAACCAATTTTGATATCATTTGATATGTGTGTTTTGTTGTTGCTTGGAGTTTCCAGAGACTGAGAAAAGTTTCCTAAATGCAAAAAATAAAAAGTTATTTTGTAAAAGTTATTGTTTGGGTTGAAAGAGTTTGAGCAATAAGTATAATATGTATAATATGGACTCTAAATAAAAGATTGCTCAGACACTTACAAATTACAAGGAAATAATGAATGATTTTTATTTCATATACACCTGCGACCTGAAGACCACTGCCTTACAATACTGAAGATGGACTTTAGAGATGGACTTTATCCAGTAATTTTTGTAAAATAGGATCCAGAACCAGATGGTTTTTCCAATGATGCCCAACTTGATGTCTGACATTTCTTTCGTGTTTAAATAACATTTTTTACAAATATTACTTTTTCAATCCTGAAATTGACCATCAAGCCACACACACAACCTCTAAACTCGAGCTTGAACAGAACTGAAACTTGCCTTGCTCTAGTAACCATTATGATTAATATCACATCCTGTAAAGAGGGTAAAAACAGCCCTTTCAAACACACAACCTGTATCCAATGAATGCACTTTGTTCAGTTCTGTTTTAACATGCATAAAAAAAGCTTTAAAATGCAGAAGGGCAACATACAATGCACTAAAGTTGTGTCAACGAAGCAAGAGGAACAGCGTCAAATGGAGGCGCAGTGTGGGTTTGTTATGACACCAAACAAGGGGCCCTCTGGAAAAACAGATAAAAGTGGAAACCAGAGACGAGGAAGCATGCAGACGGAGAATAAATAACATCCAGCCGCTGGAATAATATCCACCTATACACTCTTAGTGTGTCTTGCTAACTAATTATGTTAGCAGTAATAATCAAACTGCACAAACAGATGGTTTTAAAACACAACGTTTCATTGGGAACTAACATTAAAGTATTTGGAATGCAGATATACTTTAAAAAACATGAGGTACACACTAATTTGGCTCATTTGGTAATAGCAGAAGAATTCTGCTTTTGAAAATATTATTTATTTCCTCCCTTCAATAGTTTAATCCAAACTTTCAAGAGAAAGTCCAACAATTACGATTTATGGTTCACATTAGTTTATTACACACATCTGCATTAATGAACTGTTCTTTTTAAAACAATACAGACCGAGAGGCTCCTAATCACGACTATAAGCCAAGAATCGAAAGAAGACGAAGCTGATTCGTGAGATATAAGTCACACGTGTTTGGAATGTGTTGCTGCAAAGCTTTTTTTTAAATGTCACACGTGCATCTGCTTCTTTCAAACATGGATACAGTATATGGAGAGGATTTGTTGGACTTTATTAACCTTAAAACAAAGGTTAATAAAGGTTAAAAGAAAGTTTTAGGGGTCCTGATGGGAGGATGCCATCCATGTAAAGTTTTGACGAAATTTAAAAACAAAACACCAGAGAAAGCCTCTGTTTTTACCGTGAATGCACAATTTCACACCGCCGTCACATATCCAAGCGGAGGTAAATTAGAAGGACGGTGTGTAATGACTTTCATGAGGGTTTGTTTTAGGTCAGGACCTTTGCATGTGTTGACACAGCTGCCGTAGGGGCACTGCGGAAGAAAGACAAAAGGAAGTTTATGTAAGACGGACGGAGCTCAGGGTCAGGGCCAATCATAGCATACATATGTGTGTGCAATAAAATTCAAGCTCCGACTTGGAAGAAATTTTCCACGTTCGCATGGATGAGGTTTTGTTTGTGTTCATTGTGCCAAGACCACCTGATGGGGAATGGAGGCATTGCTACCTGGAGTTGTTTTCCCTCTGTCCTGGTTTCTCTCTCCACGTGTTCCCTGAGCAGTCACTGAGGTGAAGAGTTTGTGAAGCTGGTGGCTCATCAGTTCTCTAACCTACCTGCTTGTGGACTTTGTCTCTACATACTTCCTGAAGCTGCGTTCGTTTGATTATTCCAGTTAGACTTTGGTGAAAATACCAACAGTACAAGTTGAACTTGGATGAAAAAAACTAATTATAATCACTCTTTGAAAACACAATAAAAAGTGCTTTTCCAGGTTTAGGTTGACCACTTTGTGTGAAAGTTAAGTTATTCTATGAGGGGGGTTGCTAGATCTAACGTTCTACAGCACGGTAAAAAAAAAAAGGCTTATAAAATAGCAGTAAATTATTTTTACAGATTTTGTTTACATTTTTTTTTACAAAAATCATAAAACCTTGTAGAGCAACAGAATTGCTCTGTAAATTATCAACCTACATCCATTTTATATAAATATTTGTAAAATGAGTGCTTTTGTTATTTCATTAATCATTGTTTTAACATTTGTTTACTATTAAGTATTACATTATATTTACCTTTTTCATTAACAAAAAAATCTACGTAAAATTAAGATGATGAATATGAATTGATTAGGCAACACATAGTACGTATTTTGTGCCCTTTCATTTGAATGTAAAGTTAATTTAATTTTCATTTGTACAATTACACTAAAGTAAAATATATTACACAGATTTTGTTTCCTTTTCTGATGTGTTTTAAAAGCTTACCTATTTGCTTATGATCTTTTTGAAAACATTGGCTATTGTTGAAACAAAATTACACATGATTGCAAAAACATGTTTTTTAAATTAAAAAACATTATTTTAATCAAACGTTTCTCTTGTGTAAAGTCACTGTTTGGATTTTATATGTAAATACAACTTTTAGTTAAAAAAAGTAAAAAACGTTTTTCCTATGCTGAGTGCTTGAGTAAAAGTGAAAGTGAGCAGTCGGCCAGATATGGAGTGAGCCATACCCGGAATGTGTCCTCTGTATGTAACCCATTCCAGTGTACACACACACACACAGCAGTGAACAAACTCACCGTGAACACTCACCTGGAGCAGTGGGAGCCATGGCTGCGGGGCCCGGGGAGCAGCCGGGAAACTGGTGCTCGCTCGAGGGCTCCACAGCTGTGGTTGTTGAAGATGGAGAACAAGTGTTTCATCGCTCGCACCAACTTCAACTTGGTGGATCTGGGGATCGAACCTGCGACCTTCAGAAAACCAAAGGTTGTTCTCCTAATCCACCAGACTGCTTTCCAATTGCACAACTAATTTCTGCTCCACTTGTTTGCACGAGGTGTGGACGCAACCTGTAACCGCGTTAACAAGTGCAATTACAAAATAACGTGTACGTGTGGACAGGGCCTGAGTCACCGATTGGTTTTAGGAGAGAGCAAACGAGACTGGGTAAATCAGCCATTTCCGTTCTAAAGCATTACTCCAAAAGAGTCAAAAATGGGCAAAAACACACCATTCGGTGAATTGTAAATGTTGGGAAATGATAAAGAATGAGACCTCCGTGCTAATCGCAGGTGATCCAGACCCAGTCATCTCAATGTTAGCTGCAGGCTACCCGGCAGTCTACTCAGATTCTTAAAAGTAATCGTGACGTTATAATTACCATTAACTTTAAACCTTTGACACTTGACTGCTCATTCATCTTCTCTTCTCCACCCATGGAGCTGGATTAGCATCCGGATGTCAGAATGTGATGGCCGCACCTATGTGAAATGGTCCATGAAGTCACCAGCTGATATGTCCTGGATCAACTGATCACTTTGACTCTATTGACATTTCGGCTCTTTTGTCTAGCTGCAGGGAAACGGCGGGAACTGTCTGGATTTGGCAGCGATGACATTTGGATGAATGGAGCCGGGTTTGGATCAGGTGACTGGAAACATTTCATCATTTTACAAGAGCGCACTTTTGCAGAAGGAATCATAAAATTGGAGACTGGAAAAAGCTGGAGAAAAGGATATTTTCTAGACGAAGCAATTCTGAAGTGGCTACTCTAAATGTGACTGAATATTCTAGGTATTTTTTCTAAACCTAATTATGATATTCATGTTTTGTGCGAAGAGATCTTAAGAGACCGTCTATCAAGAAGTAGAGGGATTGTGATTCTGATTTTGATTCTGAGAGCAAATTCAACTTAATCTTCAAATAAATACACATTGACTTCAATGAACTTGAATGAAGACCGGTTTAAAAAACATGGCAAGACTTCACTGTATGAAATATGTATTTTATCCTCAGAAATGACTATGAAAACAAAATATGTACTTATTTGGTTTTTTTTTTTTTTCATTTTGAAAATAATTAAAGTAAAAATTAAGTAATAAATCTTTTTTTTTACTTTCAGAATATATTTTGTTTTTATTTTTCTATAGCTATTTAAATATACAGGACAATTATTTTTTAAAGAATTCAAACCGTAGAATATAATTTTGCCAATTATAATAGGTAATGATTTGGAATGTGTGCAACCAAGCTTTATAACATTTTAGTTTTTACAGTTTCAAAAGTGCATTGAGTTTTGCTAACAACAAATTGAATGTACATGATTTTTTTATTTATTTAACCTTTTTAACAATTTTTTTTTAGCACTGTATATTTGGTTACTTTAAAAAGTAGTTTTCCTTTTTACTTAACAGTGACCTAAATATACAGGGAAAAAAAATTATTTATACAGTAAGATATAACTGCAACCAGTTTGTTTTTGTTAAGTTTTTATGTTACATTTAAAAGATAGCTCTTGTCAGTTTATTTACAACAAATATTTTAATGTATTTTTTTAACCAAACAACACTGACCTAAATATACTGGAAAAACACTTTTCGTGCAATAAAATATTATATTTATCAAGATTTATACTTAATAGATGATATGTAGCTGAAATTCTACAACAACTATATGATTGATTATATGATCCAAAAAAAACTATAAACTTGTTATTGTAGCATAAACTGTGTAACATATAGTTACACAGTTTATATTATCTATATATATATATTTATATATATATATATATATATATATATATATATATATATATATATATATATATATATATTTCGTTTTTTTGTAAACATGACGATTGACCGCATTTTCCCACAACTTTTATGGAGTTTTGTTTAAATTAAGCATGCATTGACAGTATTGGCTTTTTATAATTTGGTTTTAAGGATCTTTTTCCCCACACCAACATAAATTGTGTTAAATATTCATTTAAATTTGTCAAGCTGTATTAAAGTCATCTAATCATTATCCCTATGTTATTATAATCTCAGTACTTTAGATTCATAATAGGCATCTAAAGGAGGATTTTAAGGATTTTTCTCTGTTTACCCGGAGCCGCCTTAGTGTAGCTTCCCTTTGTGCTGGGGCCTTGAAGAGGAATAAATGGTTGCGTTTGAGGATTAGAGGAGTCAGGGATTTGTTTAGAGCCACGTGAGATAGATGGCGGTGCTGTGTTCTGTTTGCTTCAGCTCCTTGTCATGAGGTGATGCTTCCCCTTATGACGCATTCTTGTGCGTGCTGACGCGTCTCTGAGATTACAGTCACTGAGGTAAATAGAGGAAGGAAGGAACACCAGAGCTTGCGGGGGCGTTGTTAGCACACACACTCAAACCCACAACATATACACACGGGAGAGCTCGCTTTTTGAACACCAAGGTGCGATACATAACAGTAAATCCTGCTTTTGATACCTTTCCCTCTCTTTCCGCCTTCCAGCTGAAACTGAGTCACCGTGAGAGATGTGTAAATGTCAGGAGAATTAGCCGTCGCCGTCTTATTTACCAGCACCCACGGAAGAGCAGCTGACAAGTACAGCAACAGGACAGGTTAAATTTTCCCCTGCACCTCCACAGGAACACAAACTCTCTCCTGCAGAGCCGGCGCGGTTATCATGCTTCTCATTGTTAACACATTCCTGTAGGGTTTACGAGGCTCACCCACAATAGTCACCCCTAGCATGTGTGCTTTTATGATTGCTCTGTAATGTCATGATGTCTTTACGTAATCAGTAACCTACTTTTAACAGCATGCACACAATCTGAAGTCATATTGCCTTTTTTCCTACACTGCATCGTCAGCTTCCTGCGTGAATTCTCTTGGGGTCGAAAACGAGTGCACAGGGCCTCTACTGAACACTAGATGGCTCTTCTGTAAACTGCAAGTCAAGTCAGCCCACCTGGTGGTGCAGCTGCAGCTTATGGCCACCACACGGCTGTGCGTATAATGCCTGTACGCACGTTGAACTCAAAATAATGGGTGCGGACGGGATCTCACGCATTTTGCCGTCAAATCTGTGCAAATGAAAAAAAAGTTGCGCTCTGCAATGTCATCTTGGTTTGCCGCAGAGTGGGATCTTGTTGTCAACCAACGAAAGCTGTTCAGAATACTTTTGAGACATAAACGAATCACTAGGTGGCACTCGATACACTCGTGCCAACTCAGGAAATAGAAAGAAGAAGTTTAAGGAAGAGAGTGGATAGTGAAAAGCTTATCAGGTTGGTGTCAGTGTCTAGAGTGGGTCGATAAATCCCATAAAGACTGCAAAAACGTGGAGAAAAGAGGAAAATATGATGTGGCATATAATTGTCTTGATCTTTGTCATGTCACTTTAGCCCTCTGAGCGCCATCTAAAGGCAAGGAGCGTCATTGCATCAAAAGAGGTGTGAAATCCCCTGAAGAGAAGCTGGTGCGGAATTTACATTCACATAAGTGTGTGATAACCATAATTTTGCACATTAGGCTCAATTATATAGAAGAAAAAGAAGAAGAAGAAGTAGTTGAAGAGTGTTCTCTTGTCTTTAAATGCAAACCTAAACAATTTGTTATCTGGCAAACAAACCATGTATGGCAACACGGTATTATGTTTTAATCGCTGTGCTAATTTTTAAATTTCTAACTATTTTCACGATTAATTCCTTCAATGCGACTTTTTTTTTTCAGTTAGTGCTAGAAATGATCAGAACATACTCACAGGATCATACTTGTAAGACATTAAAATTGTATTTTTGACATGTTTTCTAAACAAGTCAGAGTTGTTTAATTTACTATGTACATTTAGGGCTGCGGAGCTTACCAAAACCCATACAAATAATGACTCAGGTTTTCTTTATCTTCATTTACCGGTACAAATTCTTTATCAATGACTGTTTGTGCATTCTTTTACGATCAGTGCACTCTCTTTAGCGTGTTTATCATTCCAAAATAAAACACGCTTGACAGGATTTCTTTTGCCCGGTTCTGTGCAAGCATGCGATGTGGAGGTGGAGGGGGTGTTTGGGGACGATACTCTGAGGGTTGAGAGTGTGATTTTGGATCAGATGCAGCTTTTTACAGTCTGATATTCAAACTCTTTGTCCTAATGGAGCTCTGTGAAAATTGACTAAGACTGAGGGCTGTGTAGGCAACTTCCTGGCCTGAACTCCTCTCAAAACGCCCACACAGCCAGCCGGCTCTTTTTAGATCTTCAATATTAGGTCTGGCCAAGACTCATCTCTGAGAGTGGACTGGAGTAGACGGCTGCGAGGGCTTGCAGATAACTTTAGAGTGTTCACGTAAATACAGTGCTGAAGAGTAGATTGAAAACCACAGATATATGGTTTGCAATGCTGCACAAGATGTTATCTGATGAAAACTATGGTTTTATTGAAGCCATGCACACTAAATCCAAAGTGGTTGGTTTCTAAGAACCATTTTTTTTCCAGAAAACCATGTATTTTTGTTATATATCTCTCATACATTTTATGTATTTTATGAGTTTTATCCATGTTGCTTGCTTTACTTCAAGGTGTCCTTAAGTGTCTAGAAAGGGGCCAAACAAATAAATTGAATTATTATTATTTTTATTTTATATTGTCTTTTTCTTACTGGTAAAAATCAGCTAGCAGAGAAGCTAGAGGAATGAATATAAAAGGCCATAGACTTAAGCTAAAAATGGTTGCATACCTAAACATGTGAAAAAAGTGGATTGTTAAAGACTAATATTACATATAAAAACTAACATTAGAAATGTTGATTTGTATATTATTTTTTGATGATGTGCTTTAATTGTTTATAAGTTGTAATGATATGTGGAACATTCAGGGCTACTTTTCAAAAAGAGAGATTTTTATGGTGAAACATTGTGGGAGGATATGATTTTTCAGGTTTTCATTGTAGTGGTGATATGTTACAACTTTGAAGAAAATTATTCATTTCAGCGACTCTGAATTGACTCTATCATTATAGAATCGATTCATTTAAGCGACTCTGAATCGACTCTCTCATATAATGACACACTGAGCACAGGTTTACTCTTTAACCTCTTAAATTATCTTCTAGAATCGTTTTATTGTTATTGTCAGTCACAACCATTTAAATAAAAATAAAGTTTCAACTGAAATAAATCTCAAACAATAAAATAAAACATAATATTTTGGTGAGTATTAAATTAACTTTTAGGGTATCAAATTGAATATCCAACCTGAAAATCAAATTCACTCTAAAATATGGTTTAAAATAAGTTAAAGGCTTACGAAGCGAAAAAATGTGTTGATGAAATGTTAAAATAACGGGTGAAGAGTCTGAAGGGTTAAAAGTAATTTGGGGATATTTTTAAGATCTTGTTTTGCAGCCCTAAAACAGCTTTATTTCCTAGCCTTTCTAATCCTTTCTTTGGGTCTGACTATCATGTTGATGATGTAAACAGATGGAGAAGAATAACAAAGTTAATGCAAGACGGTTAAAACCAACAACAAATGCTGCATTTTTCTGAAAGGACATTGTGTTCCAGCAATTACTCTCACAATTATTCTGTCAAAAAATTGTGTAACAACATGGTGTTTTGACAAGACAGTTATGACATCATGTTGTTACTTTAAGGCTGTAGTGTTCAGTGTTGAGTCACATCAAGGGCAAGGTGAAGCTCATGGCCACATGTGCATGGCTTCTTTTTTTTAAAGTTTGTTTTGCTTTGTTTAATAAAAAGTGTATTCAAGTGTATGCCCATCCAACAGGTGTGGATTTAATCCTAAAACCATGTTGATTATTTAGAGGCCTCAATAAAGGGTTAGTAGTAGTATTTCAGGACTTAGTTTTTTGACAATTTTGATGTTTCAAAGTGAAAACTGACCCGGTGCATGCTGGTCGAATGACCAAAGACAGCTGTTGTTATTTTCAGATGAAAGTGGCAACAACAGCTAAAGCGACCTGAATGATAAATACAAAATATGTCCATTTAAAAGCAGCAACTGAGACTAGTTTACATTTTAAATTGTTATACTTGTGTTTTACTATTGAAATGACACATTATCCCCTCAAATGGTTCCGATGATGCGATTTAAACTGGACTTATTATGAAGTCAACATTTGCAAAGAGTTTGGAAAAAAAAACCTGTGCATTAAAGGTGTGAACAAAGTATGTTATATCAAGTCATTTTTGTGAAATAAGAGAAGAAACATTTCGACGTAAGATCCCTGCCCACCAATTTTGATTGACATGTTTTTTTAACCGCACCCTGTCCCATAAGTAATTTTGACAATACAAGAAATAGCAACTATGTTTTACATTTTCCAGAAAAAAGCAGCACTACTTCAGTATTTCAGGATAATTTCAAGATTATTACATAAACATTCAACATTATTTATATGAAATATTATTTCAAGAACACATGACCCTTTGCCGTTACTGCGAAATAGCAAATAAAGTTAAGGGATGTTTTTTTCAAGAAAAAAATTCTGAACAAAGACAGAAGATATCTTTCACTTCTCACTCTACTTTGATGTAACAGTATTTCAATGTTGGATTTACTAATAGTATGTTGTTTTCATTTAAATCAAGAGTTTGTGTCAAATCGGCTTGCTTTCAGTCTAGGTCCTCTTTTTGAGTAATGTGGCATGACAAGACATTTATACTATTTCAATAAATCTATAAATTGTATTCAGAGTTCAGAGTTAGGGCACATTTAAATGTACAAACTGCTCGCCACACTGCCCACGGAGTCCGGAACATCATTAAAACATTAAACCTCTCTTTTTGTTCAAACATTTTTTAACTTTTAACTTGTAATTAAAAATTGATCTGAAATAGAAGTTTTTAATTACTATTTAAAGGTAGAGTAGATGATCACAAAACAGTCAATGAAGCATTGTGACAAATTTGAGATTTTTCTGGAAAAGGTTTTGGCCAAAGAGCCACCGTTCATCTCTGTAACCATGAATTGACCTTTAATACTAGCATTATTAAAAAATCACTAGCTGAATTATCTGAATAGATCTGAATTTCCCAATCTGAATTTTGCAGTTTACATTCTGGAAAATTCTTTTAGAATTTTAGAAGTATTATTTTAGATGTTATTTTAACTGGATATCTGCAGAAAATCTGAAGTTTTAAAATACATCTATAAATAATTAAGGTTCTTAAAAATGGGTTTTTAAATTCAGAAGATCAACCTTAAAGCTATATATATATATATATATATATATATATATATATATATATATATATATATAATATATATACATATATATATATGTATATATATATATCTATACATATATATATATATATATATATATATATATATATATATATATATACATATATATATATATATATATATATATATATATATATATATATATATAATTTTTTTTATACTTATGTGTTTATACTGCATACCGTAGTATTCAGTTTTATTAAATTACAATTTTCAGTAATTCAAATAAACAAAGTTCACATTCAGATTTTTTAGCAGATCTCTATCTACACAATCAGCTCAAATCTTATGATCATTTGCTTACTATAACAGATTTGAAACCTATTTGATTCAGTCAGATCGTTTTTAAACCTGCGTTTGACTCGACTCGTTGCACAGTCGCACGCATTGTTTCTATGTTTCTAATTTTAACCGCAAAGCAGACAGCTTGTTAAGAAGCCTAACTCTCCACCGCTGTTGAACCGCAGCACTTCCTCAAAGACAAGATGATGCCCACTTCTGAGTCAGAAAAAGCTCCTCAATCCACTAATCAAGAGGGCTTCTGATCGTCCTTGTTTTGAGGGTCTTCAATGAAAGGATTTGTGGAGCTGAGGTGTTTTTAATGGGAATGGTTTTTAATGGTGAGCTGTATTCTCACGTAGGCAGATCTTCAGGAAAGGTCAGGAGGTTTTGGCTACTTTTTTTTTTTGGTCAAGACATCTCGGTATCTAAGGCGTCACGGTGGCGCAGTGGGTCGCTGGTTCTAGGCTCGGCTGGGGCAGGTGGCATTTCTGTGAGGAGTTTGCATGTTCTCCCCGTGATCGCGTGGGTTTTCTCTGGGTGCTCTGGTTTCCCCACAAGTCCAAAGACATGCGGTATAAGTGAATTGAATAAGAACAATTGCCCATAGTGTTAAAGTGTGAATGTGTGTGTGAATGTTTCCCAGCGATGGGTTGTGGCTGGAAGGGCATCCGCTGCGTAAAACACATGCCAGAGAGTTGGCGGTTCATTCCGCTGTGACCCCGAAAGGGAATAAAGCCGACATGAAGATGAATGAATGAATGAATGAATCTCGGTATCTCTGATTAGGAAAATAGTTAAGACATAGGGGTTGGTTTATATGACTCATATTGTTTAAGGGCAGTTGTGGTCTGGTGGATATGGAGATCGACTTGTGATCGGAAAGTCACCAGTTCAATCCAAATCCACCGAGTTGAAGGTGGTGTGAGTAATGAATCACTTGCTCTCCATCTTCAACAACCACAGCTGTGGAGTTTCCTGGCTGCTCCCCGGGTGCCGCAGCCATGCCATACGCTGGGATGGGTTAAATGCAGAGCACAAATTCAGGGTATAGGTCACGTCATATCTGGATAACTGGTCACTTTTACTTTGATAAGGAGAACAATATATGGTGACTGTAGTCCCTCCATAGCAAACAGAATAATTACACAAACAATTATTCTCTCAGAATTCTATCCCTTGCTAATCCAAACTGGCTAAAACTTTATAAAACTTTTAAAGATTGGATCTCTAAAGCCAACATGAAGTTTGATGTCCAACGTTTAAAATCTAGATTTAATTAATCTGTTTGAAGGCTTTTTGTAATCGATTGAAGCGACCAGTCTATGAGTTGTTTCAGACTTTACTGAATCGCCTCAACGAGAGAGAGCAGGAGGTTTAGTGTGAGTCATAACAACTGCGCTTCAAGTTCATGTTCAATAGTAGCGTCTACCATGCACGGTCTCTATGGATTTGTCTTTGGCAGAGTTTTCATGTTTGCGCAGGCTGTAGTTTTGAGTCTGGTTATGAAAGCCTGAGAGGACAAAGACAGGCTTTGTAAATAACCCCTCTACCTTCATCTACTGTTCTTCAATCACATCCAGACTCATGACTGCAGATGCTCCAGGGGAAACAGAGGATAAAGAAATTATATGCATTTCCTTCAATATTGCTTTATTTGAGATGTGTGACGGTGGATAGGACTCTCTATCTTGGATCTGATGAAGAGATAGATGGGTCCCTGCAGAACACCAAATGCAGAATGACGAGTTATAAAAGCCAACACAATGTTCCGACGGCTGAGCTTAAATTAAACTGCTGAACAAAAGCATGAATAAGCGTGATCGCTCTCTGTGTTTTTACAGAGGGATCCCCTTTTTTCTTCTCTCATGCCGGCTGCTTCTGGACTGTTGCTAGGCGACGGCACTCATGGCCCTCAGTGAGCTTGAGGTGGTCTATACCGACGTGAGGGCCCGTCTGGCTCCTCAGCTGTCATTTGAAATGCAAAACTAAAGAAAATAGAAACGCGAGCATCCGCAATTAGCATGGCAAAGATAGCAGACGACATCTTTTGTTCTTTTTTTGGTCCCAGATTGTTTTTGAAATGGCATTAGTCGTGAAAGGGATGTTTTTCCGAAAAGGTGATGAAAGGAGCGCTTGGTTCAGGGACTTCAAAAGGGCTTTTTATTTGATAATGTTATGATGAGTGTCATGCTTCATGACTCATGGTCTATTCAGCCATGTCATTATTAAGATCTTTTGCAACATTCATGCAGACGGTAAATCAATGAATAGTTTCGTACAGGGCACTAATGTAATTTGAATTTCTTCCAGTCATTTTCCACTTGCGAAGGGAAGATTTGTTTCGGTGACCTTTTGAATCTGTTGAGGAAAAAATCTTTTCAAGTCAATTTCTTTAATAATTTTATTACTTTCATAAGTGTACTTTACAAACTATTATAGGGTACAGTCCAACTCAACTTTGATAATATCCGTTTGTTTAACAAAAAGATTTCTTCAAAATAATGTTGTAAAATAGAAAGATGAAAAACGAAAAGGAAAGAAAGGTGGGCTCCTCCCACCATGAATATATAGGTTGTGGCTTTCATGAAAAGATTGTATTACCAAGCATAAAACTAGACAACACAACAAACAACACATTAAAACTTGAATCACATTATTAATAATAATAAATCATGGTAAAAAGTAGATTATTAATAATAATTATTATTTTCAAAACTATTTATACAATCTAAACCAAATCTAAATAGCTACAACAATGATTGTTGTTAAAGTGACTGTCTATTTCAAAGCCATGTTAAAGAGTTAAATAGATAGAGTTAAAGATCTTTGCCCGAACCCGAACTCGATGGGTCCCAATGGTCGGCCTCGCAGTCTTTTGATGAGCTTGATTGCAACGAAATACACTAAAAGGGACGCAAAGAAGGGAAAGACATAGGCTTGTCTCTGGAGATTTTTTTGCTGTTCAATTATTGATTAAAAGTGGGGGAACCAATTTAATTTTAGAACATCGCCAACCCCAAATTTATAGACATCTCTCTTTATCTTCCAGAATTAAACAATGATAACACCTATTTTATCCAATTTCCCCAGAACTTATAATTGAATATTTTATTATGCACTAGCAGCCCAACTGATTTAAGTTTTTACCTGGAATACCTCCAAGTTGTTTTGGGGAAATTCAAAGTTTCAAGACAGAAAAAAGTAGTGGCAGAGTTGATTAGAGATAAATATATAAATCGTATATTTAAAAATGTGCAAATAACAGATTTTGCCCCATTTAAAAAATAAACCAAAACAAATAGCGCTATATATTGAGTATCACCAATCACCTATGAATTATCTGTATTTAAAAAAATAAATTTCCTTTTAAACAGTAAAACACTAAATATCAATATATTGTTATATAAGCAAGTAAAAAATCAGATAAGAAGACCAATCAAATAAAAAATCATTGACGACTAATGAATGATGGAAATAATAAGTCGTACGTTAAACTATTGACACCCACCCCCCCTCAAAAAAGCAGAGAGTGAGATCTTCCAAATGTAAAACATTTCTTAGTTAGATATTAAACACTCAACCCATTAAACCTTCTTTGAACAATCCTACCATTCTGAAAACTCTGTTTTATGAGGTCAGGGTCAGAGCCCCAAAAGAAATGTCACTTCCCTTTTCCAGATAGAGATAGAGGGGGGATCAGGAACCGAGCTGGTTCCAATCACCAGGGACGGCAGGGAGTTGGCTTCCTCTGAAGTTTAACCGTAAAGGTGATTTAAGCCAAAAAACGAAAAATGGGAAGCTGTGCTCTCGTCTTTCTGCGAGAGAACCCAGTCTCCCTTTAAGCCCTCCTCCTTTCTTGATAATGTCTTACATATGTCTGCTTGAAGTTCATTTACTCTTCTAGTTCGGAACGGATGAAGTTGCAAAGACATCTGATGGAAAACCACAAACAGACCTGAAGGTGGGAAATGAAGCAAGCAATGATAAAATTACCCCAATGTGTCAGGAGGCATTAAATAACCATGTTTACTTCAAGCACTGATGTCACTGACAGAAGCACACTTTTAAAAAATCAGTACTGAACAGCTTTTTGAAAATACAGTTTGTTACCAGAAAAAAGCATTGCTTCTCTGCTATAGGAGGAGAGTGGTAGTGACATCATCACTACACATAAAGTGAAGGATTATATTGATTTAGTTGTGTATTCGAGTTAGTGTACATCAGCAACACAACACAACTCTAATTACTGCTGATAGCATGCAGTAATACACACATTTACTGCGAGTAACTGCGTTTTACCTGCCTGATTGTCTTTAGCATTCATCCTTGGATCATTACTCGCACATACACACCATACTACATCTTCCATCATGCCTCACCTCTGCACCCAAATAGTACAAAACAGCTCATAGAAACACCAGAGCAGTAGAATTAGTAGGTGTTTGGGTAAGTTTAGTTTAACAATTCATGGGTGGAAAGGTGGCGCCGTGGCGGAGTTGGTCATGCTGTAACCGGAAGGTTGCCAGTTTGAACCCCGCAAGCTGTTGTGGCCTTGGACAAGCCAATTCACCCACATTGCCTTTTAAGTTTTGCACCACCAAAGTGCTGTATAAATTTAAGGCATCTTTATAAATTCCACCAAAGTACTATATAAATTTAAGGCATCGTTGTTATTAACAAATAAAACCTTTTCGTGTGTGTCTCTGATGAGGATGAGTCAGAAGAGACAGCATGTTCCCTGCTGAGAATGCTGCAGTGGCATGTGTACCTAAGACTGCGTTTCTCCATCCAGACCCTATTCATTACTGGTGCAAGCAAGCCCTATCAAAACTCTTAAAATTAACTCAAACAGTTTAATGGAATGTTTGACACCCCTGTTCCTGCTGTACCATAGTTCCAGTTCAGTGCTGCTTCAATACATACACAAAGAACTGCATTGTGATCAAGTTTCCTATAGTTGGTGCCAAACTGTGCATTGAGGTCCAAACTCTTGGTGTTTAAGTTGAAGAGTTTGACGTTGGAGCCGATTTGCAGGAACTACCAAAATATAGACGAAGTGCTATTTGTCCAGGGTGTATTCGTATTGGGGATTACAAACATCAACATTTGATCCCAAAAATCACATCCAGCCCCTTTAATATTGGTGTCATCTGGGATTTTACATAGGTTTATGTTGTATTGGAGATTGGTCACATACGGGTATTATACTGTTTGAGACCGTTTCAAATGAGTCAAAACGGACAACTCTTTTGTAAGATTTGAATGTTCTTCCGAAAGAGAAGTTTGCATGCTAAAAATCTTTAGTGATCTAGTTCATGGATTCCAGAAAGCAACGTTATCATGCACACAGACTCTCAAGCAACTGGATTGCTTCCAGAAGCTAATAACGGACAGGATATCTCATAAGAAATGGGAAACAGGCTCACTTGAGCAAAACCAGGAGCTGCAGTAAACCGGACAGCAGGAAAGTGGCTCGTAAACATGAGGGATGGTATATGCTAAAGGGCCTGAGTGGACCAGAGGGTCAGATGTTTGTGCAAGAGATAGAATAAAGTGTGCAGATTGATTGCTGTGTTTAGCCTCAATCATTTATCAGTCAGCCTTTTATATTTATCAGATGCTCCGGGAAGGCTTCATCGCAGGGTATCCAATCAGAAACCTGGAGGTAAAAGGCTGTCACGGATTGTCCGCAGTGGAGAAGTGCAGATTTGGCCAGCTTCACCCCCTGTGGTGTGGCTAAGTCACTATCTCACCCCCACAGATACCAAAGCGACAAGTCGCCTCCGTGTCTGCATCTTGAAGGGCCACACCACCTCCTCAATCCTCCTCTAGCTAGCACCTCATCACATCGCCTATTCTCTGTCCGGCTGGTCATCTAACGAGAATAGCACTTGCTATTCCTGGCTCAAGTATTAAAAACTCAACACTGTTGGTGAAGCGTGATGTTCTTTGTTCATTTCCGGCTGAAGATGAATGGGATTATTCAAAAGTGAATAGCTTTTTCTTGGTCTTAGTAATTGCCTCTGATTTTCTGGTCATTTCAAAGGCTCCTCATTCTCAAGCAGTTCTGATGTTCTTTGAACGGAAATGTGGCTTTTTCGAGTGTCCCTAAAATGATCAAAACCCATACATGTTTTTTTTTGTTTCCTCTGAAAACTTGCTGTTCGGAGTTCGTGGATGCTTACCTCAAATATTATCCATCCAGGTTAAATGTTTATCTTTTACAAACGTCATACAAGATGTAAAGAATCATATTGAGTGGAAAATTGTTCACTTACTGTTTTAGCAGCGATCACACCTAGTGACACAATGTAAGTGAGGAACAAGCAGAGTGTGGCAAAAACAGAAGATGTACTAACAGCTACCACTAAAAACCCCATGACAAAGTCTTTTTACACTCGTCTGACTCTTCCAAGAGCAGAAATCTGAGAGAAAAACACATTTTCTAGGCTAGAACTGGGTTTTATGACACAATGACAGATGAGGTTCTATTTATTTGGATGTTTGAGCGTGGCCTGAAAGAGTCATATTTAGCCATTTAAATTTAGCCATATTTAATTTCGCACATTTTTCTAAAAGGGGGGTTCTGACTCGTATCTAGTTACTAACTTACTAGTAACCAAGAAGAAGGCTTGGAGGCAACATTTTTCAAGGTGGATGGCTATTTTTAAAAAGACTTTATACATGGATAAACATGTAATTAAAAAACATCATGCTCACTGGTATAGCAGTTAATGAGCAGGACATTTAAGGCAGAGCTGTGCACCTGGTGACCTAGGTTCAAATCTCAAAACCCCGCAACCAAAGGCCCCCCACATCACTCTTTCACTTCCCCACTTCCTTTTCTGTCCATGCTGTCATCCTGAAGGCAACTTTTACCCCAAAAAAATTATTGAAAAAAAAAATCATAAAAATTGGCATCCCTTAAGAGCTGCATCTGTGATCATCTACCAAAGTCCAAATATTTGAAATTCTACAGCATCAACGATGGGTTCCGCTTTCTTTGCACCAATATATTCACACTGCAGTACCACAATACCCACTGTGCATTCTCCACACATGTTCAAGATTGCATCTTGTCATTATCTTTACATGGAAACGACTCCAACTTCTATTTTTAGTGTAAATTTGCTGTCAAAAAGAGCCACAAGACTCTTTCAAAACATCCTCTTTTGAGATACTGAGGCAATCCCAAGTGTGCAGCGAAAAAGTGTCCTGACTCTGGGGACTCCTTCCTCTCTATGAGGCCTCTAAGAGAAATTCGAAATACTTATCTAGCACCTCTTGAAGGTTACCACTCTTCTCTGAGATCCTGCAGGGAGACAGAGAACTCATTCCAACAAAAGCGCTTCTCTTAAAGAAACATTTTAAATGTAAAAAAATCTTTAAATGTAAAAAAATCTTTCCTTTTTCTTTTTTCTGTTCCTTCCTTCTATAGCTTATAAAATTTCTAGTGTGAGCAACCAGAGTTAGACTTTGACTTTTTAACAAAGTGCAAATTGTCCCCCTATTGTAAATTGCTTTGGACAAAAGCATCTGCCAAATGCATAAATGTAAATTTTTACCTTTTCCAGTTCTCCATCTGAACACACTTTAAGGGAGCTACCATCATTTTTGCGGGCTCCATGCATGCAAAACTTTTCTTTCTGTCATGGCCTCATGAACATGAGTGAGAGTTGGAGATAGATTATCAGATAAATCAACCCAACTGATACACCAAATGCATAACAGCAACCTTTTGGGTATTTTTTTTACTTTTGGTTTTAAGTAATTTATTTCCTGAGATTTGATTGCTTAGTATTTTCTTTATTAACTGTTCACATGATGCAATACCAACTTTAATCTGTAAAGAAATGACATCAGTGGTATGCACTGAAAACAGGACACTGTTTTCATTTCATCTCTTTCTCAGCATCGAGCTTCTCGTGCGAAAGCAGTTTGCTCTTTAAGTCAGTCGGAACCTGCAATGTTGTTGCTCTTAAACTTTGAAAGAAGTTTGTGCAGAGGTTAAACAAGCAACAAAATCCAAAGAGAGATGGGAGTCAAACCAGTGCACAAACAGTTAGTATTTAACTAAGCAGGCCTTTGTGATTTTACAAACACTTCTTCGACATTATCACAATGTTTTTTGATGGAGCAATATCAGTTTCCATCAGGCCTGGATAAGCAGCACAGTAAGGAAAAATGCCCGAGTTCTTCTCCTCAACAGCTTAACCATGCGGCATCCCACAGAACCACAAGTGGCCTCAGGGCACATGGAAATGATAGAAACCTCTCCCCAGAGACCGGCAAGGTGGGCAGCAGACAGCAAATAAGCAACCCACATTTATTGTGTGTACAAGGCTTGGCAAGGTCCTTAAGGAAGGTCGGAATTCTCTCTCTTACTCAAGTCTCCAAAAATCACTAGTTCCACCCCCTTAAAAACTCTCCCCAGACAGGAGATCAAAAAGGCGCCACCATGCAGTTTTTGTCATTGGTTCTCGGCAGCCCACACCATCCTGAAGTTTCTCGCTTTCAGACTTTTTCTCTTTAAAATAATAAGAAGCGCACAACAATGAACAATGTGGGATCTGTCGCACATGTTTGTCCCGAGGGGACTCGAACTCAGGCGGGACATATCATTAAAAGACGAACACGAACAGATAAACAGTGTTCAAAGAACTTGGTAGTGTCACAAAAGTGCAACTTTTGTAAGAGTTGGACAGCTATGCTGAGAAAAATCTGTTAAACGTGCATGCAAGCTCTGGATCTTCCTCTCCAGACACAGCGGGGTTGACCCACTTCTGCACTTTTCAGCTAGTTGGCCCATAAAGACGTCTGCATAGTTGTTTGTGTTCAAGCTAAACCTCAACACCATGACATCCTAAACACTTCAGTAATGAGATGTGGTAGACGTGAGAGTTACGTCTGTAGAAACCAAGATTTGAGCAGGCTCACACATTATTAACCCTTAAACATACACAAGTAAACTGAAAAAATCTAACATTAGAAAAGTAAGCAGTCCCGCGACAACACAAACATTTGCATAAGCTAAAATGATTAAGAATTCCTGCAAAAAAATGTCTTAGATTTTGAACTTCAGTTCAAGCATGGACTGGACTATGGTGGGCTGGTGCACACTTTCGAGCCTGCTTTCATAATTTAAACATATATATAAAAAAATACAAAGTATTGACCACAAGGATGAGACATTAACCGTGACCCATTGGTTGATTATCTTAAAGGACCCTGGCTATCTCAATGAAATCACAAGCCCCTCCCTCCAGCTGTTGATTAAGGTTATGAATCTGCCATTCGACCATTTGGAGTTTAATCAAGTGTAATTATCTTTACAAAGAGCATGCTCTATAAAATATAAATGCTTAATATGGCCTTGATAGAAAAGGCACAAAGGCCAACAAGTGGGCACAGTAAATTGCACAAACAAATGATTGTTGGCTAGTTCAGTTGCAGCATCTACTTTCTTTCTTGTTTATCTACTTTATTATCTACTTTCTTTTTTTAATGGCTTAACATCAGGGATTCCAGTCAAAATATACCATTTCCACATGTCTTATGGCACTAGTGGCATTATTCCTGCACAGATAAATAAACCTGAGAGAGAGAGAGAGAGAGACAGAGGGAGAGAGGGAGGGGATGGTTGGGTAAGGGAGAGAGAAAGAGAGGAAGGAGGCAGAGAGAAAGAGAGAAGGAGAGAGAAAGAGAGGGAGAGAGAGGAGAAAGAGAGGGGAGAGAAAGAGAGGAGAAAAAGGGAGAGAGATAGAAAAGAGAGGGGGAAGAGAGGGAGAGAGAGATTGAGAAAAAGAGAGAGAAAGAGAAGGAAGGAGGGAGAGAGATTACTTGTATCTTCACAATGAATTAATTAGTGAGTTTTCTATGTAAATATGCATTATCAGTCAAAAAAACTGATAATCTGTTAGATTCCTGAGTTTGTGAAGAGTCTTATGGGGATGAAAAATAATTTATTAATAAAATGAAACAGTTAACAACCTTGAGTTTTATTTTAATGTCAACTGATTTATCATTTATCATCATAATTTTTTGCATTATTTATCACTTGTGACAACAACCAATGAACTGCAATCGCCATTGAAATGTATTTTTTCATCGAACTTTTAAAATTTCGAACTTTTTTTTTAACTAAATCATAAATTGTACAAATATTATAGGCTTGCTTACTGAGAAAAACAGTTGGCTTTCTTAGATATGAACAATGTGTTTTCTTAATGTACCAAGAGCCTAAAAAAATCTGGTAAATTTTATTAGCGTTATAGATCCCTTTCTTGGCGCGGTCCAGCCCTGCTCCAGGTTCATCACGAGAATCCTCATAACATTTCAAGCCAGTGTGTTATTCTTAGTCATCAATAATATTCTTATTAGAGCAAAAGGAGGAATTTCCCAGCTCGTAGTGTTCACGTAGGCTATATTTGTATCTGTCATAATCTATAGGCCTATATTAGCAAACAATGTCATGCTAACTTGTCATTAATTTTATGCTACAAGACAGCGAAATGTACGAAAGAAAGCCTTCAGACTGACTGGGTAATTTTCTCTATATGATCCATGCACAGTTCCCTAAGTGCACTTTCTGCTTCTTATTATACCAGTAATAACCCTTAGGTGCTTACTTGTCATTTAGCAGACGTTATATCCTAAGTGACTCGTATTATGCTAATTGCATGGGAAGTCCCTTTGGATCAATTTGAGTTAAGATTCTTGCTCAAAGGCACACGATGAAGATGGAGTTATTTCCTGGAGTTAAAAATATTATGTTGATCTTGTTCACAGGACACGCACTGTGTCTATTTTGCCTGCTCCAGAAGCTGAAGTGTATCCCAGCGTCTCTATCTTCCTCTAGACTGCAGTGCTGAGCCGAGAGAAGTATATTTCTCAAGGGCTTTGGTCAAGGCACAGAACAGGGACTCTGAAAAGCCACAGACACGTTCATGGTCAACAGAAACTTTAACAGCCAGAAATATCAGCTCCCACGAGACTGCAAGTGCCGAAAATGGCACTTACTGTATGAGAAATCACAGTGACAAACCCACAATCCTGTGCAGAGGAGGGACGAAGTACACTTTATTCGACTGGAATTGAATCATTTTTTGTGTGACTTATAATTGGTACATTCTAAAAGCCCTTGTGCATCAGGCCTGATCAAGGCTGCATTAATGCTGGGCTCAAGGCCTACTGTTCAAGGGGGCCGTGACCACCAGGAACACCAAAACAGCATACCACAAAAAAACAGAAACCCGTGCTGTCTAGCGATCACAGACAGATCTCTCTCTCTCTCTCTCTCTCTCTCTCTCTCTCTCTCTCTCTCTCTCTCTCTCTCTCTCTCTCTTGCTTCATTCTCTTTTTCCCTCCCTTCTCTTTCTCTCCAGTCTCCTCTTTTCTTTCCCCCTCTTTTCCCCCTCTCTTTTACTTCTCTCTCTCTCTCTCTTTCCTTTTCTCTCTCCATCTCTCTCTACCCCCCCTCTTTCCTCTCTTTCTCTTCCTTCGCTCTCTCTCCCCATTCTCTCTCTCTCATTCCCTCTCTCTCTCTTCTCCCTCTATCTTCCTTCTCTCTCACCAATTCTCTCTCCACTCTCCCCCTCTCTCTCCCACCTCCCCTTCTTTTCTCTGTCTCTACCCCCTCTCTCTCCACTATCTCTCTCCATTCTCCCCTCTCATTCCTTCTTTCTCTCTATTCTTCTCCTTTATCTGTCTCTCTGCATTCTCTCTCTACCCCTCCTCCCTTTTTTTCTCTCTCCATCCCCCTCTCTCTCCTCTCCCTCTATCTTCCTTCTCTCTCTCAACAATTCTCTCTTTACCCTCCTCCCTCTCTCTCCCTCTTTCTCTCTCTATCTCCATTCTCTCTCTTCCTCTACCCATCCTCTCTCTCTTCCCCATCCTCTAGCAAATTCTCCCTTCACTTTCTCTAACTCCCTTCTCTCTCTTCCTTCACTCTCTTTCTCTCTCCATTCCCTCTCTACCCCTCTCTCTCCACTCTTCCCCCTCTCCCTTTGTTCACTCTCCCTTCTCTCTTTCTTCCTTCGCTCTCTCTCCTCTCCCACTATCTTCCTTCTCTTTCTCTCTCTCACCAATTCTCTCTCGACTCTCCCCCTCTCTCTCTCTTCGCTCTGTCTCTCAACTCGCCTCCTTTTCTCTGTCTCTACCCCTCTCTCTCTTAACTATCTCTCTCCATTCCCCCCTCTCAAACGTCCTTTGCTCTATCCCTACCCCTTTTCTCTCTCTCCATTCTCTCTCTACCAACTCTTTGCCCCCCTCTCCCTTATTTCCCTTTCTCCATTCTCTCCCCTATCTATCTTTTCTTTTCTCTCTCTCTTTTCCCTTGCTTTCTCTCTCCCTCCCCTCTCTCTTCCTTTGCTTTCTCCCTCTCCCTTCTCTCTCTCCATCCTATCTCTCTCATAAATCAAGACTTATAAGACTGTTAAAAAGTGCAGCATCTTTCATGTGTAAAGTAGCATTTTGCAATGAGTACGAGACAACATTGTGTAATTCTAATATCCTTTGTGATGCTGGATCTAAAATTTCGTTGTGAATCTAATTTACAAAATTGGAAATGTATCGGATTCAGGACAATGTATGAAAGGGACCTGGGTTGGTCATGAAAATATCAGAAAAAAAGGATTTTGAGTCTGAACTTCACCTTATAAGCTGTGTTTCTGTTTAAAAAGGTGTAATGTTTTCCGTTAAACAACCATAACACTTCAAAATGATCATGTGAAGAAGAAAAACGGTAACAGCTTTGACAATCCCTTTTGAGAAGATGAAGAGTAGATCATCAGACTCTAAAGATCGTAGACTTCTATAACTTTTACTCTGATCCCAAATAACTGTCTTTATCATTTGACAAATGTGGCCTTGTTTTCACAAACTCCTCTGCAAACCAATAGCCTAAAAAGCTTCCCAGCAACTCTGCCCAGCAACCCATGCTAATGACAGATGAGGGGGGTCAGTAGCCTTGCGGTTGGGTCCGTCAGATGTCGCAGTGATCAGCACTTCTGAAGGCAGCCGGGATTATGTACGAACTATCGAGAGAGCATGTCAATAGATCTTTTGCACTCCTCCACACTCTGACACAGCAGAAGTCAGCGAGTGTCCACCACATTGATTTGAGCAGTGCAAGGGCATCACTCACATGGTCGCAGATGGAAAGGTCCCACCATACTTGAGCCACCAAGAGCTCTTGATGGAATTTACACACAGGTCAAACGCGAAGGGTGGAAACGTATGCTCTGAATAGACTCTGCCACAACCCGATCCGACTACTTAACTCATACAGTAGGCTCTCTTTCATAGATTGCAGAAGAAAAGTGGGCATGTTCCGGCACCCACTACTTCCTCCAAAACTATTTGGTTGCCTAGATATGACACTGTCTATCATCTAAACCGAAACTAAAGTTATATTTGTGTTGCTGTTTTCCTTTGGGCTGAACTGATCTGGTTAATTAAACTGAAAATTAGAAGACATACCTTTTAAACGTTTGTATTGTTACTGAACAAGGAAACATAATTCATAATACTTAAAACGTTAACTTTACACTACTGCAAATAAACGTTCCAAAGTCATTTAAACACTTATTTCTTGACTTTTATTTTGATATTCATTCATCAACCATTTGGAATCCAGTGTAACAGCTTAACATGTAGTTAAAGTACAAGAGGAAAATATCAGACTTTTCCTTTTTTTTTGCTGCAGCAGGCTACACATTTCATGGTTATGGTTGTAGGAAAGCAAAGGGGAAACATGTCAATATTTAGTTTCTTTGTTATTAACCCTCTTGTGGCAGATGGGGTACTTAGCCTTTGTATTTAAAATGTTCTTTTCTAGGACCTCGACAGCTGCAGTTTCTTGGGTCTCAATGAAGGAGTAAAAAGAAAAGTTGCATTGCCAGACTACATTAAAATTTCTGCCTTTGCACGTTATTAAAAAATGTTTTATGTATTAAAATTGTATTAATTAAATTTATATTAAACTGATTTTTTTACTTTAAAATATTTCTACAAACCTTATTTACAATCAAAATGTCCTAAATAAAAGAAGCTGAACGTAAAACATCTTCGTGGTAGGGATTTTAACTCTGAACAGAGAGCATCTGTACTCAGTGCTATACTATACTATATACTATAACTATACTATAATATAATCAAGTTTTTATATAGCGCTTTTTTAGTAGTTGCTTTCAAAGCAGCTTCACAAAGAAGCTGACAAACTCAAAGAAAAGATATACCGGCAAGTGTTCGGGATTTAATAGCAACTGTTCAGTCAGCAGACTCTACCAGGATGCTACACGAGTTTCTGTAAATATTGAAAACAAACTATTCTGTAAAGTAGAAAGCAGAATTTCTTTACAGTGTACCTTTAAATTCATGTCATGGTTTAGCACTAATTTTATCTCACTCTAAATAGTTTGAAGGACACTTGACCAAGCGTGAATTTTACTTTTAAGCTTTTTCCCTTTTTTTAACACTTTTGGGATTCCCTGTTGTAAATATTTAGTGGTTCCAGATAACAGTTATGTAGGGCGTCACGGTTCTCTCACAGCAAGAAGGTCGCTGGTTCAAACCTCGGCTGGCTTGTCATTTCTGTGTGGAGTTTGCATGCTCTCCCCGTGATCCGCTTGGTTTCTACTTTTCATCCCACGTGTGCTTTCTCCGGGGTGCCTCCCGGTCCCCCACAAAGTCCAAAAACATGCGAGTATAAGTGAATTGGGTGAACAAAATTGTCCATAGTGTATGAGTGTGTGAATGTTTCCATGTGATGGGTTGGAAGGGCATCGCGGGGTAAAACATATGCCGGAATAGTTGGCGGTTCATTCCACTGTGGCGACCCCGAAAGGGAAGAAGCTGACAAGATAATGGATTGATGGAAATAACAGTCATTCCAAGTTATTTATTTGGTTAATCTGTGTGGTGTTATGATAAAGCACAGCCCAAGTGTAAAAAAAATTGTTTGTCCTATGGCGGAGCATTTATGTTTTAAAAATTGTACTCACAGTAAAGTGAGTAGTTATAATTGGTTACCTCCACCACTGGTGTTGATTTGGAGAAGCTTATGAATCCACAAAGCTGCTCAGCTGCTCATATTTTTTACTTCAGAGCTCAGGTTAATAAAACACATACCTCACAAGAATTATGTAATATTACATAGCTGCATTCCAGGGAACTTTTGAAAAAGAAAACGTTTTTGTATGTCTGTTAGAAGAGTTCTTCTCTGAATCCACACCCTGCTGTTCCAAACAGTTTCCTCAATAAAAGAGGAGAATGTACCTTCAGGCAAACATGTTAAACACATCCATGTGCCTCACGATCCGGGACTAAAACACACAGCAGCATGATGACGCATGTAAATGTTTCTGCATTCTTTTCAACAAACCTGCCGGCGAGGGTAAGAGGTTAGGACAGATGTTTGTTATTCATTTCAAGCAACGTGAAAAACACCTCTGACATATTTTCAATCATGCAAACCTGAAATCAAGTCATACATTTGTTTCGAGCAGAGCCGTCGAGCTCTGTTACAAAGAAAGAGAAAAAGATTGAACAGCTGTCAATTTGGTAATTACCACATGACAAACTAGTCACACGGTATTATTGCTCCAAGAGATGCCATTATATGAATTGTGTTTCATGAAGAAAACTCGCAGCCTTTGGCAAAACCTACAGAGCAAGTGACACGCTAAATAATGAGGATGAAGTGGGCTCTTATATACACATGCATGCATTTGTGCATGCATGCAAAAACAACCCCTTCCCTAATCAATTCAGCATAGCATACCCCTCAAGTTTAGGGGAGTGGCTTTTCTGGGTTCGTCCTGATGTGTCTGGATGAGCCGGACCCTCGCTAATGTACATAATTTACCATTACCTTATCCTGATGGAATCTTAATTGTGTTTTTACAGTGCCTTCGAAGAGCCATTCATCAGCGTCACGAGCGCACTCCCACATTCACAGGTGTACGCTCGCACGCCAACACAGACTTAATGACATTTCCTTCAAATCAAAACAAATTTGCTGTTTTCCTTTGGTGTCTGCTAGGCCTCTCTTTTAATCGATGTGTGTTTCAGCATGCTAGAATCATAGCAGCCAAAGCAACGGACACATTTAGAGTAGCTTACAAGAGTGATGTTAGCAGCTAGCATTTTTGCTGCTTGACCCAGAGGTGTTCCCTGTTTCTACATCAGCAGATTTTGGTCACAAGTTGCGTAACGTTGAGAACACGGAGACCCAGCTCCACTTATACTTGATTGAAATAGATGCTACTTTTGAACTTCACACAGAAGGCCAAACGGCTATGTAGCTTTACAAGAAAAACATCATTTGTATCTTTGATATTTAAACTGGTACAGTTCACTGAAGGAGCTGAACTGCATTTGCATAACCTCATCGTACAGGTAGGAGCGTGCTGGGATGGTTCTTAGTTCTCCTGAAGATATTATAGAGTTTCAAGATGAAAATTGAGTTCTGAGTTAAAATAATCTAGTAAGTACATTTTATTTTTAGATCACCGATTCGCTGAAAATGTACCTAAAGTGCAGCAAAAATATTACAAGGCAATATATACAATCAGATCAGATCAGATCTATGTCTGTCTGTCTGTCCGTCCATCGATCCATCCATCTATCTATCTATCTATCTATCTATCTATCTATCTATCTATCTATCTATCTATCTATCTATCTATCTATCTATCTATCTATCTATCTATTTATCTATCTATCTATCTATCTATCTATCTATCTATCTATCTATCTATCTATCTATCTATCTATCTATCTATCTATCTATCTATCTATCTATCTGTCTGTCTGTCTGTCTGTCTGTCTGTCTGTCTGTCTGTCTGTCTGTCTGTCTGTCTATCTATCTATCTATTAATCTATCTATCTATCTATCCATCAATCCATCTATCTATCTATCTATCTATCTATCTATCTATCTATCTATCTATCTATCTATCTATCTATCTATCTATCTATCTATCTATCTATCTGTCTGTCTGTCTGTCTGTCTGTCTGTCTGACTGTCTATCTATCTATCTATGTCTGTCCGTCCATCTGTCCGTCCATCCTTTCATCGATCCATCCATCTATCTATCTATCTATCTATCTGTCTATGTCTATCTATCTATCTATCTATCTATCTATCTATCTATCTATCTATCTATCTATCTATCTATCTGTCGATGTCTGTCTGTCTATCTATCTATCTAACTGTCTGTCTGTCTGTCTGTCGGTCTATCTGTCTATCTATCTATCTATCTATCTATCTATCTATCTATCTATCTATCTGTCTGTCTGTCTGTCTGTCTGTCTGTCTGTCTGTCTGTCTGTCTGTCTGTCTGTCTGTCTGTCTATCTATCTATCTATCTATCTATCTATCTGTCTATCTGTCTGTCTGTTTGTTGATGGCTTGCAAAATTAGCACCTCAACCATGCAAAATGAGTTAACTTCTAAACTGACTAAAACAGGAGAATAATGTAACAACTGGACCTTGTCTTAAAAGACTTACATTTCAAGACTTACAAAGACTTATATTTTAAATGTACATTTATTTATTTTAAATGAATGATGTCTTGTCTTATTTGTACACGTTTTACTTATGACAATAAGCATGTAACCATGAGGTGCAGAGGACAAGACTAAGAACAGGTGATGTTTGTGAACTCTTGATGGGTTAGCCGGGGGCAAAGAGGGGCAGCTGTCCAACGGGTTGGCTTTTACAGAGACATGGACACTCTTTGACCTTAAGTCCTGCCATTGATGAAACCTCTTTAATTACCACTCTACAAAGGATCTCATTGAAGGACAGTGTTAGGAATGGTTGGCATTCGTTCCTTAGGAAAGACGTCCATATGAAAAAAACGTTTTCAGATTCCCTTTGTAAAAGCGACAAATTAAAAAAAAAAAAAAAGTATATTTTTAAATGTACTTCAGGGTACATTTGATTGGAAAATATCGAGCTTTACAATAGATAGCAAAGGTATATATCAGTTCTCGTATTCCTTTGTCAATGTAGTGGGCAAGTTTGGAAACAGGTGAGATCAAGGGCCAAAGTAGTTCATCTGGGGTACTCAGAAGTTAATGGTTGCCATCAATCTTTGGGTGCTCCAATGAAGTAACTGTCTTGACCCTCCCAACACTGCCACCTCATCATCTCAGTTACCATCAGGACTCTAGCTGCTCTCTTCTTTCCAACATTGTCCACACCCCGAGAGCACACCTGTCTTGGATTCCAGATGAGAACAAGCAGCCACCTGTGTGCGTTCTCTGCTTAGACTCATTGCAATGCAAAAATGCTTGCTCTTGTTGTCTAAAACTTGTGTGCACAGCATCTGTCAGCCAATAGATCATGCCTGACAGCACTTCCTGCTAATGCTATGATGAGGCAGGTCATTGTAACCTCCCTGAACTGTTAATGCAGGTGTCCTTAGCATGGATTGAGAATGCTTTTACATAAGCAAATATTTCTTCGAATGAGTTAAAGCTTTAATTGTGCAATGAGTCCAAATAAAGTGCAATCTGGAGACTCTGGCCTTTGCTTTATGGAGTACTCAAATAGCTTCTGCATAAACCTGTCACTGCTTGATTTTTAATATAAGGCTTTTTTGTCAGTTAAACAAAGTAAACTGTTTTCTGATGGTTTAGTGAAGTTTGCATATTTGATCATAGAAGCAGGTTTATATACACCACAATAAAAAAAATCTAGACTCTGGCTGATGCTGAAATGCGAATTAGGTTCCTTCTTCTATTCTTCCCAAGATATTAAGCTTTTTTTTGACACAATTTGATAGGCAGGAAAGTATGTCACTGGTCCAACAATGTTACTGGTCTAAATTGATTTAGCAGTCTATGCTAAACTAAGCTTAATGTGTTTTTGCCAGAACCAGAAAACAGCTTTCCAAATGATTAACTCTAGGGGACACAGAATTTTCCACATTTTTTATTCATTTGATTAAAGCTCGGCTATTAAGCCAGTTTTTAAGCTTATGGACAAGGCAAATTGACAGGTATTTATTATGTTTATTAAGGTATTTCTAAATTTGCTAATTACTTGTAAACTGTTACAGATTTATGCTACAACATGTCCAGTTAAAGATGGAGGTGGAGCCAAATGGCATCATTTGTTTAAGATTTGTGGTAACTAGTCATAACTTTTTAAACTAGTCTTAAAAACATTTAAAGACATCTTGAAGCTAATGAAAATCACAATTGGTTGAATAAGATCTCCACAAACTGATTGGTTAGAAAACAGCTTGGAATTTTGATGCAATTACACCTTTACAGATTTGCCTAAACGACTTGTAATGGTGAATTGTAATGGTGCTTACACACTAACGTAGATGATCAGTCAAGAGAGTAAATGTATGTATTATGATGTAAAGGTAGATTTATATGTTATGGCCGGGTTCCTCAAGTCTGGTCCTGGATGGCTTTAACCCTGCACATCTTAGTCCTTGCTCTAGTATGCATACTACTGTAGCTTCAGACAATCCGCAAGGACCTTAATTAGTGTTTCAAAAAGCAACAAGTGTGTTTCATGATGATTGAACCAAAAATGTATAGTGACTTGATGTTTATCAAGCGGGAACACTTATAACAACATCGGAAGAAAAAAGTATTATCGCAGTTTGTGGCCACCCAGAACCTTATGACTCGAGGTTGTATTATTATACGCGTGGAAACAAAAAGGACCTTGCTTGGAAATAAATTAGATGAGGGGGTCACAGAATCTGGTAAGTTACATAGTTTTTTATTACTCAACTTGATAGCTGTTTATATTGTCACGATGTTAGCTAAAGCAAAGCTGCCTAGTTAATTCATTTCTCAGAGGAAGTGTGCACGAAGAATTGAAAAGTTTCGAGGGATAACTTTTTGAAGGATTGCTGAAGGGAATCAGGGAATAGGTGGAGTTATCATTCTTTGATCTGGTTCTCCCCCAAGCTAGATTCGCGTCATTCTCGTAAGCGAACGCGTTTATGTGTGAGTGACGAGAGTGAATCCTGTGTTTGAAAGCGTTGGAGTGAATGCCCAGTAAATGCTCTAACAGGAGAGTTTTCACAACATTCATGCACAGATTTGTGTCCAAACCACTTCCAAAAGTTGACTTGTTATAATCCTTTCAAATTTACCTGACAACATACTTCTAAAAACGAAATATTTCAAGCATCCATGTATAATGTACCCAACCATCTCATGACATCTCATAATAGAACCCGCTGCGGCTGCCTTTATTGAAAGAAGACCTAGTGGTTTGAGGCCTCCGTTGGCTTTTGTTGGCCTTGAATGGATGCTTTATATGAGGCCTGAAAGAGCCAACTGTTTCTATGAGCATGGCCCTGATGACCCCTCCTCCAAGAGCTTCACATATTAATTCAAGGTATCTGGTTGCCCGGTATCTTGTTTTACAAAAAGCCTGCAAAAGACAGATTGGTTATCAGTACCAGCTGTTCCGGGGAAGACAGTCCTGCTCTCCGGGAGGCCTGCGGACTTGTAGACACAGGTCGGGAACAGATGGACAGAGTCCAGGATCAATCCTGTGAATCGATAGCCGGCGTCTGACTTGAGGAAGAGGGTTAAGGTGGAGAGGTGAGGTCGAGCGAGTGATATGAACGAGGGGTATTGATGTCAATACCTGTGCATTTCAATAGGGGGCAATCAACAGGCAAAGAGGGTTTGTGGTGGGAAGAAAATTAAGGATGAAATTCAAAAGCAAAAATCAATAAGAGTCTTGCTTTTCAAATTAGCTTACACTCAATGTAGAGCAACAGCATCTTTGAGCAAAAACTATACATGAGGTAAAATCAAAACTCGTTCAGCTTTCTCTGTTTATTATTCTTTTGTTGAAATAAAAGCCCTCATCCATCTTAAATAATCTGAAACGTAATTTGAATCTCAGACAGAGCTAAAAATAGGTCTGCTATTCAGCTAGCAAGGCTAATGTGTTCAACAGCCCATCCATCTTTTCTGATGAATATATTGCCGCTGTGAAACAATGGAGCCCTGGGTCAAACCAGGAAAGACCAGGAGCACCACAACCTGGTTTTAGCCTTGTCTGCTCCTCCCTCTCTACTGGTAGCATCTGTTAGCCTTGTTAGCGCAATCTCTAGATCTGTAAGTCTGTTACCTCCTGTTGGGAATAACATACCAACTACAAAAAAATAGCTAAAGATGCTTTTTTTTTAGATATCTTTGTATGTCAAAAACACGCCATTTAGTCACAAAGGAAAAGAGTAAATATGGTGTGCATTGTAAGGCTAAACAATTAGCGTGTTTATTTTAAGAGATATAAGCTGCTACTTCTTTCTCATGTTTTTGTACCTGGAGATTATTATTCGACGTGGCTGATTTGTTTTTTTGTTTTTTTCTGGGCTAATAGCAATATTTAAAGAAAAGGGAGAGGTAATACTTAGATAAAGATGCAACATTGACTCACAATCATAATGAAAAACACATAAAAAAAACCACAAGCTCTTTTTCCAGTTAAGAGCAATCAATCTGGCTTTCGAAGATGGAAATCAAGCAATAACGAAAGGGAGCTAATGTTAGTTTTGAGCTCGAATGACTTACTAGCTATAATTAAACGAGGGTTCCTGGGTATCCCTGCTCACTCCATGGTGACCAATGAATGAACCTTACTTAAGCTTGTTCTACAGAACTGAACATATTTTCTATTCTTACTGCAATAATGTATCATACTTCATTTTCTGGGGAAAATACAGAACAGAATTGCTAGGAGAGATGAAGATTAAATGGAGGGATTCCCATCTTGACAGTTCGGCCATTTTATTGCAATATAAACAAATAAGTAGAAAATAAAAAATATCATGTCAGCTGCAGAGTGAGGACTCTTTGGTAGAAACCAGGAGGCCAGACACCGCAAAAACACTTAAAAAATAGCTTGAAGATGTTTTCCCATAGTACCAACTCTGAAACTGCCATTTATTGATTAGATTTAATCTGATTAAATTGCCCTGCTGTGATGGGTCGGCAACCTCTATAGGGTGCATGTACCATTATCTTCTGCACCAAAAAATCCAGCAGTGCACTATTTCCTAAAATTGCTTCATCTCTAGCCGCTCCCATGTATAAGAGGCTTGCTGCTCCATGCCCTGAGTAAGACACCGTTGTCTCGCTTGACACATGTCGACATGGCGCTTATACCGTGCCTGAAATGAGAATATATCTGCTCACATCCATCACCATGTTTTAAATGATCTATCGCAAGGTTGGTTTGAGTTCACATGATTTGCAGAACTATGATTTAACGGAAACAGTGAAATTGCCAAATTTAGTTTTTTCAACAATTCTAGAAGTTCTATAAAATTTTGTGCTAATGTGTAGTGGAAACGCAGCTATTGTAGATACAACACAAATGCTGCTGTGTAAACAAAAATCAGAGTGTTTTTTTTTACATGAGAGGGGCACTTCTGAGAGTCCTACGCTCGCTGGATATGGATCAGTTTATAGTCTGATGGAAAAATTACTTGAATACAGCTCACAGTGCAACCTAGAGACATCGTCAGGAATGTTTTTCGGTCTTAGCTTCAGGTCCAGCTAAGGGTGATCAAGCCCTGACTTGTGTCCATGTAGGGCACCCCTCCTTTTCAACCCTAGCCATCATAAAGACTTCATCTGCTTCAGAAAAATGGCTGGGGGAGGGGCACCCCCGGGTAAATGTTGGGGAAACACTGACTGTTAAAAAAAGAAATTAGCTTTTTAGTATGATAATGTCTAGCTGAAAATGAAGTAGAACAGAAAGAAGTGGCACAGAAATGACTCACTTCAGCTATTACAGAAGTGCTCATACATATAGAACAGCAGCACTAAATTAAACCGCATGCTTTTTAGACCTCTATACATACCCTGAAGCAAATGAATCCTTCTAGTGTGCTACAATGGCAGCCTATTATGATTTAGAGGCCTTTTGAAAGCTGTCAAAAGAATCAGCTGGTGCTGCTTTAATGCCTAAAAGATCCCGATCAAACCCCTTTGTGAATTGATTCAGCTCTTTTGAATATTTAATGTTAATGTAATGGCTTGGTGTAACAAACCAGAGCCAAATCTCAATTTACCCTGTCAGGCAGTCATTGATTTAATTTCAGAATTTATAGAAATATGCTCCTTTCCTGGAGGCGAGGATAAACGACACTGGGTTTTTGAGCTGGCAACTCACACTGTGAGGATTTCTTCCTCTTTTTTACATTTCAAAAAGCATCTAACTATCTCATTTGAATTATTTACTCTGCACGTGATGGAGAGCCCAGCAGAAGTGTATTGATTGGGCTGATTTAGGACCGACTGCCCGGCTAAATGCATTTCTCAGGCATGCTGATGCGAGAGTGGGAGGTCTGGCCATCTCGGAGTCCATCGTAAAAAAAAAGCATCAATCAATCAGTATGTAATAAGGTATGGGTGTGAAAACCTGCTCTGGTCATTTAGCTAAACACAGGGGGCTAAATTGCTATGGCATACGCTCATTTTCTTTTCAATAAAAAGGACAGAACATTTTTCAGGAACTGATCTTGTAGCTAGTGTTCAGGCGGCTTACAAGCAGGATAAACTGTTAGCATGCAGCTACCCAGTCAACAAATGTATGTTACTTCTAACGTTCTGGGAACGTTACTTCTAACGTTGCATAATGTTTGTTTGTCCAGTTTTTTTACATTATGGGAAAGTTCTTTCAGAGTTATTAAAACATTTTCAAAAAACGTTATAGTAATGTTCTGAGAACATTGTTCCCAAAACGTTTTCTTTCAACATTATGACAACATTCATAGCTCACATAAAACGTTCTAGGAATGTTCTGAGATTTGTGTTTAGATAACGTTTTGGTTTAACATTAGAATGTTACTAGAATGTTCTTTTGGAAACGTCCTGAGCTATCATTTAGACAACCTTTAAATAACTTTAGTGAATGTAATAACAATGTTCCCTGTTAGCTGGGGAAGCTAAATGATTCTCATCTCAACTGAAAAGCCTGAATTAACACTATTAATAAACACTATGTTGTGGTGGCTGTGTCTTAGTGTTGAATTTTTCTGTTTGACCTCCGCATTCATGTTTTGATTTGAAACAAATTCTATTGGAGTTCTAAACTAATTAAAAAGAAAGAAAGAAAAAAACAGCTCAGACGACTCAGTACTCACTAACATGTACCGAAGCTCCACTATGTCATGGTAAAAAAAACAATTTTTTTTCTTCATTTGGTGTTCAATGAGTTTTCAACAGCTCACGGTGGATTAGCGCCATCTTTGGATGTGAATTTCAATTGTACAGTTGTAGATAAAACTAAAACTAGAATTTTTCAGGTTGTGTAGCATACAGGGTTGCCTAAGGGTAAGTTGTTGTTAAACACAATCATTTACAATGACTATTTAAACAGAACGATGTGCATGTACACCTGCACATTAGCAGGAATAAAGCAGACATCAATCTCGAATGACGTTTTTTCTATTAATCATGCAAACTTCCATCATAATACCATACTGATAATAACAGTACCTCATTATTTTCAGGACCTATCCAAGCTTTAGTCCAAGGCGAGGGCCCTCCAGTGATTGTGGCCTACGTTAGCACAAATAAGGCTTATATATATGCTGAATATATTCACATCTTTTACAAACAATGTATACTTTTCACATTCAAAATCTATTGATGAATTAAATCCAAAATCAACTTCTGAAAATAGTTTAGACATAAATGTATGAAATAAAACACTCATGTCGGAGTAGTTTAAATTTACTTTGTGTACATTCAATAAAATTACAACAATCATTTAAACCAAAGGCCAATTCTATTTAACATATCGGTGAACTTGCATAATAGCTGCCCTTTATGGTGCAATTTCTTAAAACTAAAATATAATATTATTTGTGTCAACACAGAAAACATTATCAGACTTATCATCATGTCCCTTTTAAATAATTATACAAAACATTGTGTTTTAAACAGAGACTTAGCATGTTCAGGGCACCCATTTAAATTACTATCACTTCGTGTAAAAGGGTATAACAGGTGCCCTTTAAGACAGAATTTCTTAAAACTATTGCCGATCTGTAATATCCTGTTTTTGTAATAAAGGGTTGAAAGTGATGATTAAGAAAAAAGCCTGCACAGGTCAAGGGATCATTTGTCCCTCTTCCTCTCAAGCCAATGTGCAGTGATCAATACATAATATCTAACAAATTGAATTCGACCCGGATCGACCCAAAGAAGCGAGAGCCTTCCTCTACGATTTGTAGATGGCTTCACTGCAAATCCCGATGATCAGCATGGATTGACTTCACATTCTTCACATAAAGACAGTGTTAAAAAAACCAGAGGCCAAGCATACAAAAAACTTATTCACATATGTTCTTGATTACTCACAACATTTTTAGGTGCACATTGGTTGAGGGAGTTCCTTATTTGACTTCCTTTTAATGCCTAGTTTAGAGGACGATTCAGATTTCTTCCCATCAATGAACCAAATCGAGCCGCGTCTATAGTGGGTGTCTATGTTTGTAAATGTGAAACTGGCAGGGTTCCAGCAACACGCCTGATGAACCGTTCCAGTGAGATGACTGGTTCTGTGAACTTGTTCAGATATTTCCCAGAAACCTTTCAAAATCTAAACACAACTATTGGTGTGATCTCCAGTATGATTTTGCTTGCAGAGAACCACATGCAGTCATTTGGTTTATACCCAAATGATGCACCGTCTATTCAATAATTGACGTGCAAAGCTTTCACCGCATTAGATGTGCTGGTGTTAGCATTGGTGCGTAGGCTGCTTCTGCATACGCTCACCAAGGTTAAAGGCACATTCATTTGAGTTCATCCAATTGATGTCTCCTATCGATTGAACAGAGAGGCTCTTGGCCAAGTAACACACCTACTCCCGCGAGTCCTGGAGCACAGTGTCCGCCACCTCATCGGTCACAGAATCACCAATGTCTGAAAGACCTTCTCCACGTTCTTCACCAGCCTGCTTAACAAAATCCCTATTGATTCAACCTCCCCCTCTTTCTACAGCAAGACTGCACTCTGAGGTTCCCTCCATGAACAGTTAAATCCATCAGAGAGGCTTTATTGTGATGCCCATTGAATGCTCCACGGATGCCTTTTTTTGTTGCCCGGAGGGAGAGATGTGGCAGGCATTCAGACTCTGATGGAGATGTGTCTGAAAATTGGGCTTCGGATTGATGAAATCCTTTTATACGAAAACTGTTGATGACTGTTCTCCTACAAATTTAGGCCTCCCAGCTCTGGAGAACACGATGAGATTAATGTTCCACGCCACGTCTGTTGCTCGGAGACACCATCCATTTTCAGGCAGGTAGACTCTGGTGACAGGGCTTTTATTTTGGCAATGATTTAACATGCTGGCAAGAAATTGTCGAACTCTGCAAAAAAGACGGTGGCTGCATTCTGCAGCTATTTTTATGATGCAATTTATTTCCTGTTAGAGGGTCTGGGATTGGTAGGCCTAGAAGAGTCGATTTTTTTACCATGATCTAATATGGTTTGAAAAGCTTGTTGAACTTAGTCAGTGGCATGTGCCTTCTAGCTCTTTCCTCACCAAGAAAGAGCTGTTGTATGTCACTCAACCCCCAAAGCCTTGCTGCACAAACACACACGTGTGGCACCTGTCCTTAGTCCCTCATCAATGTGTTTCTTTGAGCCGGGGAGGGAAGGTGGGTGTTAAGACTGTGCCGTATGGGAAACCAAGCTGTCCGTACGATTATCAGAGAAGACGGCTGACTGGGTAAAGGGATAGGGTTGGTTAAGTAGCCGTCTAGAGACTGAAGATTGCTTGCATTAAAGGACTGGATAACTAGGTCTGTGATGGTAACAAACAGTGCTGCTTTTGGCTCAGACATTATTTTGAAAATAGTGTTGTTTTTACACCATTTTGATCTATATGACAACATTTAAATGCTAGAAGTTGATCTTTCAGAAATGTAATAAAGGATTATGGACCACAGGACACACTTACAATGTAGAATGTAATATCTTCTTCATCTTCATGTCGGCTTTATTCCCTTTCGGGGTCGCCACAGCGGAATGAACCGCCAACTCACTGGCATATGTTTTACGCAGCGGATGCCCTTCCCTGCCGCAACCCATCGCTGGGAAACATTCACACACACACATTCACACTTTAACACTATGGGCAATTGTTCTTATTCAATTTACTTATACCGCATGTCTTTGGACTTGTGGGGAAACCGGAGCACCCGGAGAAAACCCACGCGATCACGGGGAGAACATGCAAACTCCACACAGAAATGCCACCTGCCCCAGCCGAGCCTAGAACCAGCGACCTTCTTGCTGTGAGACGACCGTGCTACCCACTGCGCCACCGTGACGCCTAGAATGTAATATAGTGTTCACAATTGCTAAAACATGTTTCTTGAAATTGTTACTCTTTTTCTTAAAACTCAAATCTAAATACTCAAACTAAATTCAGAAAACCTCTTTTGGGAAAACCAACGTATTAATTCAAAACCATTTCACCTGAACTCAAATTTAATATTACCCTCAGATCGCACACATATGACACGTCAATCAGACTAAAAGTCAAACCTGAGGATATTTTTATATATATAAAAAAAGCATAAAACATTTTTTTAAATCATGTCTATGAGCTAGGTCTGGCCAGAAGACTTTGTCTGCATCACATGCAAGGCGGATCCAGCCTTGACACCACAATCACCACAGGCCAGATCTATTGCCTGCGGGGGCATTTTTAGACTGGGAACTCACCTTCTCAAATACCACGCAATTTTATGTTGAGACAGACATTTCTGGTACATTTCAGAGACGCTTACTTCACAAGAGTCTCGTTATACGTGACTATCAGGATTTGGAAGTGTGTGGACAGTTTGCCACAAAACTGTGAGACATGGAATGAACCGATGTTTTGCGGATGTTTTTACCAGAGCCTCCATATTTGCACATTTATCTTTCTGAAGATGAAAACATCATTTCCCGCCATGTTTCTGTATATAATAAATGAACAAGTCTGTTATCATATCACATTGAGCGCAAGCAGCTTCTGCTAGACTGCTTGAACCATTTCCAAGACTACCTCTGGAAGCGATTTTAGTAATGGTTCCTGAAAACAAAATCACACACAATAATAAACCATTACTAGAGCCAAAAACAGAATGCAGAAGCCAATGTGAAAATATCCTGAGAGATCTTTCCTGGTAAATAGGATGTCCTAACTATCGTGGCAACAGAGAATGTGTTCAAATGAGATGAAACTTTTTGTTCTGCCTCTCACATGGTCATTCCTTCCACAAGAACATGATCTAGCTCTAATGTCATAGACAATGCGATTTTGCCACAGTTACACTTCCGGGTCAGTCAGCGCATACGTTCTTTATTGAGATGAGCTACATTAGCGGTTCATCTGATTGGTTTGTGGGCATGGCTACAGCCATCAAGTGGTTTTGAGCTCCAAGAAAAGAAAAAAAACTGAATTACAGCATACAAGAACCAATCTAAATAAAACTTGAGGCATATTTTGATGAAGGAACCAAACAAAAACATGCAAAAAATGTCTGAAAAGTCGTTTAAAATATACAAGAAAAATCAGACAATGTATCTCATTGTGTTTATGAACAAGACTCTTTGTTTTCATCTTTTTTCAGTCAGTTGTGAAAACATTACAGTTCACACTCAACATCTGTACACAACACAAGCAGAAAGCATATCTTACTTTAATTAGCACAAAAGGAACGATGGGCTCTTCAAATCAAGATTCACCTAGAGTATGCAATTTCAGACAATCAAGGCGACTGCTGTCCATCAAGCTGGTCAGCTATTGAGAGAAGATGAGGCTGTAAAGGTCAGAGGAAGGTCATCAGAAACGGGTTTCGCTCAGGTTATCCTTATTGATCTAGAATACAAATCGCCTCCAAGCTCTTTATGGCATTGAGCAAAGGCAATTAACGAGCAAACACAATTAAATAATCGGTGAAAATGACAATTATGGCTTTTTTCCTTGTTAACAGCTGACTTTGTTTTTTTTAAACATGTCTAGCACAAAATAAACCTTCAGGTGATTTTAATAAAAATTAAGCTGATGTTTGATTTGGAAAAAAAAAATGTTTTCGCACATGCATGTCAACTGGAAGGGTTCATTAATCAAAGAGGCTTGCTAAACACAGACATAACAGAGCACCATCTGCTTTTAAAGTTAAGAGAAGGTAATGCTTGTGACTCGAGGGGGAAAGCCTTATATTTAAGTCCTGAAAAGGACTTTCTGAGAAATCTTCAAGTGTGGCGCTCGTGTACTGCTTCAGAGTAAGCACTCGAAAGTTCATCCTCTTCTTTGTTTATTTTATGTCTTCAGCAGCTGTTCTCTCTCGCTCTGTCTGTGCGCGAAATGACGTCAAAAGAGAGCGATTCGTGAGAGCTCCACCAGGGCTTCTTCTTTCAGTTCGTTACCATAGCAGCCGTTCCCACTTCCTGCCAAAGTAAGGTTTCCTGTGTTCATTCATTTCTTTTCTCTCTCTTTCTCTTGAGGCCTCAGTTGGGTTTAAAGCACTATGTTTACTGTACCATAAAAGGAACGCGATGAATTATGTCATTGGATCCCGGCTCAATGGAATCTGTTAAAGCATGGATGCTGATCTTTAGTTTGGATTGTAAGGAAAACTATATTTTTAGAGAGGTTTTGATTATGCATGGATGTCGTAGGAGGTTGTCAGCTCTTTGTTATGTTGTTGCCTACGTGTGCTGATTGAAGGCCAGGTATTTGAGGGAGGTGATTTCTAAACTTTTGTTAACACTGATCATATGTCAGTTGAACAGTTATACTAAAGATACCAGCAATGTAAACCATGACTCTCTTCAAGTAGGAGATGTCTGGGATATTATGTACAGAACTGTGTTTTGTAGAGATAGAGAAAGACAGAGGAAGTTATGTTCTTGAACTTGGTCTATTGAAGGATTAGAACATTGCGTATTTTTGTAGACTCATGTTATTACCTTGATACGTGAAGGTCTTAGAAAGACCGTAGGAGGGTTGAAGGATATCTTGCCAATTAAAACGATCCAGCATGTTTTACTTAATTCCCTTTAATTATGTAACGATTATGAAATATTTCAACATGACTCGAGAACATAAATATTTGTACACCTCAGCACTGACTGTGCAGAAACTGTGACATATGTGTGTATACGTGACGTTAAATTAAATATTTGATGAATTTACGCCCATCACATGTTGTATAACACTGATAATAACAGTTTAAAAATCACACCAAGGGTCGGTCTGGAGTTGCTTCACAATGCTGTTTCTCTTAAAATGGTCATCAAAAATAAACCAGAGAGTCTGTTGAAGTCTACTTGTCATCTCATAATTTTAAATAAGATAGCTATGGCTAAATATACTTCTCAGAAATCACCCACCATTTAATGTACTGGAACATTTACATTACATTTATGAATTTAGCAAATGCTTTTGTCCAAAGCGACTTACAGAAGGGGAGAAGCAATATGCAATTTGTCAAAGTCTCAGTTTGCTCATAATAGAAATTGTATAGAAACTGATCATAGCAGGGAGGAAAAAAAGAAGATAAAGAGAGAAGAGAAAAAAAATATATATATTTTTAAGTAGGTGTTCCCTGAGAGAAGAGTTTCCAGTTGCTTTTTGAAAGCTGTTAGTGTTGCTGCTTTCCTGACTGGATCAGGAGTTTGTTCCAACAGCCAGGGACAGTGAGAGAGAAGGTTCTGCTAAGGAACAAGAGCAGGGATCTTAAAATGCGGCCATTTTTTATTCAATTCCCGTGAAACACTCCTGTTGGACTAATTAAGGTCCTCTTGGCTGATCTGAAGCTAGAGTAGCAAGCATTAAGCAGGGTTTTAAAAATGTGCAGAGCTATGATGCTCCAGGACCAGATTTGGAGATCCCTGCACTACGACGTGTGTGAGGAGGAGAGTGGAGCATATTGTTTTTTAACTGAGCTAGAAGCAGAATTCTGTGATTTTTGCTCACTAAGGAATAACTCCTCTCAAACTATGTCACAAAAAAGTGAAAGTAAAAACAGATTTTATGGTCTATAACTCTAGAACATCTATGCAATCGCTAGAATCTTGTAATGGATTCAGTGAGGTCCTTGACTAAAATCAGGAGACAATAGCTCTAGTTTCTGTCTAAAATTAAAAATAAAAAAAAATCTATCGATGAAATCCCATGTAGCAAATATTTCTTGGCCCTACTCTCGCTCACACTTTCAGCTTTTGCTTGATCCAAGAACCGCAATGAAGTCTTGATACTGGATAGTGTTTGGTGGTGGGCAGGAGGCCGTAGGCTTGAACTGGTAGCCACATTGTGTCAGACTGCCCCAGAGCAGCTGAGGGCTACCAAGGTAACTTATCCCCACCAGAGTGTGAATGTGGAGTGAATGAATAATGCAAGAAACTTTGTAAAGGGTCTTTGAGCTCTGGAAAAGCGTTGTATTAATTGAACACATTATTATTGTTATTATTATTACTATTATTTTTATTATAATTATTAGACACAGATGAGCCTTGTTTGGCCCAAGTCTCAACCAAGCTAACCACCCATACTTTGCACTAGCTTGGGATAGACATCATGTTAAATATATAAAATTGTATTTTATGATAGTGGTGATTTATTGAGTCCTTTACATGGTGGTTAACAGAAACAGCTCAATGTATTTAAAATATTGATTGTATGTGGTTACAAAGAACGAGTGGATTTAGCATAATAAACTAAACAGATGATTAAGTTAACAATAAACAGACGCTAAAGCCAACAGATACAAAGTTACTGATGACTCAAAATCACAAAGGCACAGATTTAACAACCGGGTGTCAATTTAACCCAGTGTTAACTTAACATTGGGTGAATTGCAATAGTAAACAAACACTCACAGAAAGTCAAGGGTTAGTTAGTAACTAGTCTCAGCTTCAGAAGGAATGTTGAATATAATATACTAGTTGTCTGCACTTTTGCATTAATTATGGAAGATTGTTGTTCTATCCTTGTAACTTCGTATTATCTCCCGTCATCTGTAACTTTTAATAATGGTTAACTTATTGGTCAATTGTTGTGGCATCATTTTCACGCCTCATTTTCACGCATTTTCACACCTCAACATGACGTTATCCTAAATGACCTGGGATTGGTGGTCTGACTTATTGGTTGAATGGCTTCTTGGGTGGGTCTTGGCCAAAGAAAGCTGCCCCTAACACCAGACCGTCCCTGACGGGTCTGGTTACGTGTATCAAGATCGCTATAGAGCAGTCATGCAGCAGGGTGTTCAGGGGCAAAAAAAGAAAAACCAAGTCCATAGTCTTCCACTTAATTTTGGTCACATAAACTGATATCTTTAAGAATAACTAATAACCAAGAGCTTTCTTCTGTGCAGCAGCTCACCGATATCAGACATGGTGCATCTTGCACGACACCGGTACTTCTACTATGCAATAGGAGCACTAGGGAGTGCATCTTTTACGTGTTCCAGGTCACCCCTGCCTATATGCAGATGAGGAAACCAAGGCATCCTGCACTCTGCTACTTTACCAGAATGTGTTGTTTTTGTTTCAGCTGCAAAGATAAAGGTTTCTGTTAAAACAGTCGTCTTGCTGCATTTGCACTTCAGATGCGCCTCTTTCGGGTGTGTGGGAAGGCTATATTTTCCACTCAGTCAAACCTCAAGGATGTTAAAGTCTCACTGTGAGGCACGAGACTGCAACCGCAAGCTCAGCTAAGGTAGTTGCACAAGGTCTCCTGGATTTGAACAGTTGGGTGCAGTTTAAAAGACAAGGGTGTTCCCGAGGTGTCGGAAAGGGCTCCATGCCAAACTTTAAATGCCAAGTGTCTTTAAATGGCACATGTGCAATCTAACAAGGATGCCGGCTGTTCCTCACAAAGAAATCATATCCTGTCAGTTACGTGCCTTGAAATGTTGCTTGCAACCAATGTTCTGACATTTACCCAGTGAAAGATTCTTGGAGCCAATAGCCTGGACCCACCTGTTTGGGACTGGAAGAATGCTTTGGCCTTTCTCGAAGACTGCCACAATAAATCATGTCATTTGCCAAGCAGGCCTTCAGGAACTCTGCTTAACACAATTAGCTTCGAAGGCCTGTAATTAGACCACAGATCATTTGGCAGCATACCATCAATACTAGAGGAACAAGTTAGGTCATGACCAGTAAATGAACGGCAGTGATTATTCATTTCTAGGGTAACTTTTGCACCATGCACACAGAAATGAGACGCTTCTGGCCTGCTGTAGCATGTGTCATGTCATCACTCTTGTTAAAGGTCACTCGTGCATTGTACTAAAAACATGCGGACGGAACACACTTTGAGCATCCCACACAGGTGTGACACATGAAAAATCTCCAAGAGCTAATTACACAAACCAAAGATCATCTAAATAGAATGAAAAAAGGGGTAATAGTCCACAGTTGCTCATATAAAGTCATCACACTCCAGAGTATATTCAAGTCTGGGTTTATGCCATAGAAAAACCCGCCGTTGGTCTGCCACGGTGGTGGACCAGAGTCAAAGGTTAACCCTGATGTTGTGAAAAGACAGCTGGAAAAGCATGCAAAGCTTGGTGTAGCCCAAAAGCAAGAGGAGGAGGACAGAAAGCAAAAACTCATGATGGAATTAAAGGTTCATTCAGGCTCAACAGCTGCATAAATAAGATGAATTTTAAACAGAACACCATTCTTCTCTATAAGAGACTACACAGTGAGGAGGGACAGCAGAAACTGCCTGTTGAGAAATCTCATACGTACTTAGGGTGAGATTCCCATGATGCATCTCTGACTGTTCTATTACAGCTTGAAGAGTCTGAAACCCTCGAGGTAAACAACACTAGATTTGAGATGTTTATGTGTGTGGAACATCATTTAGGTATATTTTCCCTAATGTCCTCGCTGTTTTTACTTGGGAGTTTAGAATCGATTTCATCTATTATGTGTTACTTTGCCAACCTTTTTCAATAACATGTCAGCACTTCACAATTTTTAACAAGAGAAGTAGACAAGGTACTTATTTTAAGACTGGGTTAACTGCACATGTCACTTTTACAAGAGTCAACTTTGAATAGAGGCATGTTTTGAAGAGGGAACAATAGTAGAATGTGCAAAAAATGTCAATTCAAAATAACAGCAGAATATAAAAGATGTCAGGGAAAGAGCTATTTTTTAAAAACTTCAGCTTTAACTGTAACTAATGTGAATGTCTGCCACTGGGAGGGGCTTAATGCAATAATAAAGTAGAAAAATAACTGATACAATCTTATGACTTTCCCCCAAGTACATTTGAACACATCATCAACTAATGCCAACAACATTCTCGTCAGTGTGACCCCTTTAAGCTGTACTCTGACGAGCTGAAAAACGTCTTCATAACACAATCTCAAAATCTTCAGTTTGTGGTGGAAGCCAGAAGCCACGGCCTCGTCTCCGTTCCTCTTTGCTAAGTTTCATTTTAAATGCGCAACGTGAACAAGCGCCAACTGCAGTTTTCTTCTCACCAGCTGGGTGTGGAGGCAGATGCAAAGCTTGTGCAGATCATAAAAGGGCTGTCTGCTTCTGGGAAACGTGTCAGAAAAGAGTTTTAGCATTACTGGAAACCTAAAAGGTTAGCCGTTCAGATTAGCAATGGCAGCAGTTCTTATACTCTCTTATAAAGCCTAAACATTGATACCATTTGTATGCAAGTACTTAATTAAATAATTCAGCTTTAGCTTGACCTAATTGTTTCGTTGTTTGTTAGTCGAATTACTTGAATACGGCTCTGCGTTTAAAACATCAGCCTCTTCAAATCTATAATATTGGGACATTATTTTTTTAACTAACCATTCTGTTACGAAGACATTGGATTCGGTGCAGGTTAATGATGAATTAGTCTTGAATGGGGAAATTAGTTAACGTTTTTACATGAACATGTTACCTAGAGTCTGCTAGAACTGGTGGTAGGGTGTTTGTGAGAAGTCTGTAATATATTAAAGCAAACGTGGAAAATACCATGGTGTTGTAAAACAGTAGATAATGAGCTTCTGCAGCTGACTGAGATTGTGTCATAGGTTTCGTTTTGCACGTACCCAGTTATTTTGTAACCAGTCTTTTTAAAATACGGTTAAAATGTACACATACACTGACCAGAGCTTCAACGGAACCAGGTATTATTTAAATTAGCGGCATGGAATTTTTTGCAGGTCTCAGACCGATTTTTTGTTTGCTTTTGGTGCGATCTAGAGTTCGCTGGCTGATTTATCACCTCCCATAACGAACAGAACTAAAAGTAAAAGATAAGTAGTTCGTTTTAATCGAACTAAACAAGTCAGGTAGGAAAACACCCTTAGACTGCCCTTTTAAGACTGTTAAAGTGTGAAAAATGTGTAATCAACAAACATTGTAATAGAAAATAATTGTGGGGCGTAACATACTCACAAGCCACTGCTCCGGGTGTTAAATGGGTTAAATGCAGAGCACAAACTCCAGGTATGGGTCACACTCCATACCTGGCCAACTGTTCACTTTCACTTCAGTGCCTAGAAAAGCTTTCATAAATGTAAGAAATTATATTATGATATTCTTCAGTTTTCTTTTTCAATAAATACAATTGTCACATGTTGGTAATGGTGCTTGTAGAATGAAGACGTCTTCTTCTCCAAAGACAACCTCACACTGGAACGGATTTGATATCTATGATTACAAAAGCAATTTGATCATAAATGTTGATCATCAATGTCTGCTGATTTTATTCCTCTGCAGATGGCTTCCTCCTCTGTTCTGAGATTGTTTATTCGCCATTCTCTGGAAGAGTGTGGGAGCTTTGAGCTTATTTCGACTTCTCTTTAAACAGCATGAGGCTCCACTGCATTTGCCTGTACTGTACCCGCCCGTCCTGTGCTCACCCTCAATCTGTCATCTCAACTCAGCTCTCAGGAGGAGGACGGACTGCCTGACAGATGGGGGAGAGTTGAGCCTTCGTTTTACTCGATCCGGCTCTGATCTGGCTCCCCTGCAAACAGCAGACATGTATAAATCTGTACTTTAAAGCAGCTTTCATGGAGAAGCTGCACAGCTGCTCAGAGACTCCACAACAGCTTTGTTCTTCTTTAAAGAGATTTCACATACTAATAAAACCTTAAAAAGTCAGTTATTGTTGCAGCGCTATAAACCGTATGGTGTCGTAGTATAATAACCCAGATTTATTCTACTATAAGCTGTAACAAGTGCCCACTTAAGCATTTTGTCTTCGTTTAATGTAGCAAACCAACAGTTGAATAAAGCTGTAATGGTGAAATACAGAACTAAAGAATTTGTAAAAAAAAAAAATCCAATGATTTTTTAGCAAATAAATAAAGCTTTTTAAACCATGAAAACAAGGTTAAAAGGAAATCCAAGATGGCCGCCAAGCCATGAATCATTTTTTGCCTGACCTGTTCCCACCTCATTTCAGTCAAGTCAAACCAGTTAGAATACACGGTTTAAGGTTTAATAAATTCTATTAGTTGGTATTTAACAATATACAGTCAGTGTTTTAGCTCACTATTTCAAACAAATTAAACAAAGTCAAACAGTTACCATAAAAAAATAAATCTTTTTCTACAAATTAGTTTGCAAATACTCAGTTGCAATGGACTAATATATAATAAGAACAAAAGGTTAGCATTGACTGAGATTAATAAAGATTATGGACGAATCATGGGTGCCGTTTAATTTGAACGACAAAAGAGGTTCAGAATGGGTGTAGCCGGTCATCGCCAGTTCACCACATGGAAAGTGTGTCACCTCCCAGTAACCAAACAGGGTCCATAGAGGCGGGACATAGGAGTAGCACATGCGTCTGATTAAACAAACAAATGCAAAAAAAATAAAAATCAACCCTCTCAGAGTGTTTCTCAAGGTCGAAATTAGCGATCTGGGTCAAAAACTTTGCAGCCCCAGTGGTGTCACCATGTTTTTTTTTTACTTCAGTTTCATTGGTGAATGTGAACCTGCTCATGTTCCCTTTTTGGCCAGTAGAGGTACTACAGTTCAGTCAACAATGGTGATTTGTAGACAGGCCGACTGACCATCTGGTTCCAACTGGATCTGGCAACATCTGGTTACATTTTTAGTAGACCAGTTTTTGCTGGGATCTTTGTTATAACCCCTTTAAAAAAAGTTGAAATAGGAACCAACACAAAAAATTTGTTGTGATATAGTTTAGATGTTTATTTTCATGTCGCGGCCATCTTGAGAATGAAAGCGAGGCTCCAGCGGGAATAAACCCGGAAGAAGAGTAAACAATCATGGTGTGAACAACCAACTTGGATCTGCTGACAAGACTTTTTATCGTTGATGTAAAAAATTTAAGCAATTCCTGTTTTAATCAATCAAAAACAAATGATCCATAATAGTGAAGGTAATGATAAGTAGGTCACATTAGTGGTCAGACCATAATTACACTTCTAAAACATAATATTTAACGTCACTGTTGTTCAGTTTATACTAGGTCGGTGTTTTTTTTTTTCATATCAGAGCTTCACATTTGTTCTCAAAATGGCCGCTGTGTAAAATATTGTTAGCGCATTTAAAAAAAAATCAGGTATCTTGAATTTGCAAAATGCAATCAGAGCCAAATCACAGCTGTAGCTGATCAATAGGAACTATTGCCATGATAGTGAGTAATTGGCCTAATAGGTGTCTGTTTTGGGGATTTCAAACATCAACACTGGCTCTGAGAAATCTTATATTGCATAATTAGAAATTCTAGTGGTAAAACAGGAAACTGTCAATATGTGATCCCTTCTTCCAGTAAGATCTGTCATGCATGCACATATCAGTGCTTTGGGGTTAAAATAAAGACTTGCATAAATTGTGTACCATAAAATACTGATATTTTGTTATAATTCTCCACTAGAACTAGCAGTGTTTTGTTAATTTAAATACATTGTCCAGTTGTGGTCCGGTGGATAAAGAGATCTACTTGTGATCTGAAGGTCACCGGTTCGATCCACGGAGTTGAAGGTGTGAGTGATGAACCACTTGCTCTCCATCTTCAACAACCACAGCTGTGGAGCCCTCGAGCAAAGCACCAGTTCCCCAACTGCTCCCCGGGCCCCGCAGCCATGGCTTCTACTGCTCCGGGTGAGTGTTCACGGTGTGTTTGTTCACTGCTGTGTGTGAACACTGGGATGGGTTACATGCAGCACATAAACTCCAGGTATGGGTCACTCCATATCTGGCCAACTACTCACTTTCACTTCACTTCACTTATTTAAATTTGTATTAAAATGTTCAAATTTCTCATTTAAAATTAGGGTTATCCTAATTGATATGGTTTGATCGTATGATTTTCAAAATATCGGAATCAGGGATAAACAATGAGGACATTGCTACACAGTGCTGAGAAAGTAGTTTTTGTTGTTAATTACAAATAGATTTTTGTAATTTAATTTTAATACGATAACCTACTCTTTAACTTGTTTTGTTCAGTGACAGACTTGAACTTCCATGAACTTCCATGAAATTCTGCACTTAATGTTTATTTATTTTGAGAAGAATCAGTGTAAATAAAAAATATACTTTTGTCCACGTCAAAAAATGGATAATAAAAGAGAAAAAAGAAACAACTTAACAGAGTTATGGTTCTCTTTAGTCTTAATGAAATGCTAAATTATATTTTAATAAAAAAAATGATCAGAATAGGTGTAAAAGGGATCAGTTCAAGAAATATCATGATTGGCAGATTGGGAGCAAAAAAAAAAAACCTTATCAGGACGACCCTATTCAGGATATAACCCAAAGATTTTAATTCTGAATAACCAACTTAGGAAATTGACAAATGCAAAAACAGGGAATAAAACGTACTTCTGTTGAGAATGACACTGAAAACAAAAGCTCATGAGCAGAAGGTCTGGATCAGGTACTGGTAGACTCATCATCATCGTTATCCGCTGAAAAAATAATTGTACTTTTGTATTTCATAAATCACTTGCATCAAAAGCAATAAAGAAAAGCCTCAAACACACAAAATATTTTCTTTGAATTTATTACCTAAAAAAAGAAAATGTCCTATCACAAGTCACACTGAAATGTATTGCTTAAGAAAAAAATATATTTAGATATTTTCCTTTTTTTAACTTGATTATTTTCATAATATTCCACAAAAACAAAACAGGGCACTGCAACACCCCTTTCCACCTTCCGCCCACTTAAAAAAAAGCACAAAGAAATACATAATTCACAGTTACCATTTTGGTTTCATAAATTAATACAGTCACACATGTGCTACACCGGTCTATAGCTAGAACATTGTAAATCGTTTTTTTTTCTTGACTCTTGTAATCATTTATCGTCGGCTACAAGAAAAAACAGGCAAATTAAATGATGTGATTCGAACAAACTATTGAAAATTCCCCCGTTCCCTCCCTCCACCCTCACTCAAAGACCCTCTCCTAAACCTCAGAGCTATGCGTTTTAAGTTTCAACTGTTTTTTTAACCATTTCACATACAGGTGAGGCACACACAGAGTATATTCATACATATATAAAAATTAAATAACGTTTTTCTTGGGAGGGGGGGGGAGAAGGGGAGCAAGAGTCCACTGAAGTCCTTTATCTGAGAAGGGAAGTGCATGTTGTCAACGTGTCCTTAAAGGACGCCTCATTGAGAGTTTAGGGCACTTTGTCGCTATAGCACTGCAGCTGAAACTTCCTATTTTCAATTCAACTTTTTTTTGGATCGCAGATTTCAAGGGACATTTTCAAACAAGCAACGAAACACAGACGGAACCTGTTTCACTTCCAGGTTACGACAAACCAAAAACCAGACGATATTCCAACAGATGTTTCAGAATTGGACAAAAACCTGCATAAATGCTAATAATTTGCTCAAATGTTTTCGTGCACAGCATAGGGGCAAAACTTTAAGGCACTGAAGCCTTGAGATAATAGAGCCTCCACCTCCTAAACACAAAAACCACCCCCAAAACACAATCGTCCCTACACCGTCCCCCCTCTGCAAGTGTTTCGATAATCAACGTTAAGGCCACTTGAACAAAAAAAGGGAAAAAAAGAGAGATAAAGTTCCCCTTCAGGTAGATAATCTCATTGCAAGCTCAGTGAGTGCAACATCGATGTGGAGTTCTACATTAACTTCCAAGTAGTCGAAAGGGGGCGAGGGTTGGCTGCTAACATCCTGGTTAGTTCATGTCTTAAGTTGGGGAAGATGGGTGTAGAAAAATGCTCCTAGCATCAACGCCAGTCCAGGAATGATCCTTGTCCAGTCCCAGTTTGGTTCAGAAATGATATGCAACGTCAAATTTTGCTTCACAAATTCATGCATGTGTATCTTTTTTTTCAGCACCAGTTGCTCGGTTGAAATCTTTTCTACAAAAAGGATGAGGATAATTCACGTAATTGCATGCAAAGAGAAGTTCAATATAGCAGCAGAACCGTGTGTTTGAGGAACGTCTGATTGAACAAGTCTGGGGTCTACTGGTGAGGCACTAGAAAGAGTGACGGTCCAGTCTGGATGCTTATGTGGGAATCCCTTGCTGGATGAACACCATTTAAATGCTCGTGAGTTGGCTGTTTTAGTCAAATGCAGACATTGGAGATTCCAAATTGGCAGAGCGAGCCAATATAACGTACAATTGTAAACTATCCATCTGGCAGCCCACCACTCTCTCCTATGTACATATTTAGTCAATAACAGGGAAGATCCAGCATGATACAAACTGATATTCTCTTCACAGCTTGGCTCGAGCCTTGCTGAGCAACTGCTGTTTCGTGTTTGGTGTGCTGTTACAGAGGCCAAAACCGTACTAAAAACAACCCACTTAGCATTCCTCGTGTCTACGGTTCAGTTTTTTCACCGTTTGGGACTCAACCAACTCTGAGCGGTTAGCATTTTTTATATAATCAGACGTTAAACATGCACTGTGCCATCGCTTGATTATGATATCGTTTGTCTATGTTTAATCACAGGCGAATGTGTGCAAAAGAACCCTCCTTGTCTACAAGATCAAAAACCTGAATGCTTTGTGGGTAATGCTACATATTTTGTTTCAGAAATCATGATTCAAGAAAAACAGGACTTAAAAAGAACACCCCCCCTTCAAATAATTCTCATGTATCTCACGATTCAAAGGATGTACTCTGAATGCCCGCGTGGTACATAAAAAAAGAGAAAAGGAAACATGGATCCATTTCAGAATTGTCCGTTTGCTGTGCCTGTTTAGATCTTCCCAGTTGGGAAAGGGAAAAAAAAAAAAAGAGAAAAACTAATCCCAACACCGATAATGTCTGCTATGCTGATTCATGTCTCGGATAGTCAGAGTCCAGCGTCTATCCGTTCAATTCCATATCCAAACATTTAAAAAGGAAGTCTATTCCAAGATGGAAGTCTATTGAGGGTTCCAATGAGATTCCTGCATGTGCCTCCATGAAGAGTTCTTCACAAATCTCCCTTTAAGTGGAAACCCCAAATCTTTCATGGAGAAGCGCGTTGCCGCCTCACGCCATGATGTATTCTGATTTCATATCAGCTTTCACATCGGGCTTCCACACGGAGTCCTCAAAGTCCAGGTCCAGAGAGCCTTCGCTAGACATACTGCTGTTACTGTTGCTCCGTCCGGCCTTGCGATTGGGGAGCCAGTGGTACGGGGCGCGAGAGTCTCGCCGGGCCTTCCTGCGCAGGCGCTTCTGCTGCATGAGAAGCTGCAGACGCTCTACCTTGCAGCGCGTAGCTCTGTTCTCCGTCTGACGCAGTCGATCACCTGATGAGCGAAGAACAACAGCGTTAAGCTTCTACTTAACCAAATCAACTGAGCAGAACAAATGCAGTTCTCGAGGTGGGCCAGTCTTTGTCCATGGAAAGACACTCAATTTAGTTAGTGAGTTAGTGGCTACCTAGAATTCTAGAGGATTTAGTTACCAGCATTTAAACTTAAACATAAAGTGCCATCTGTTACTAGGACTCTAATCTGACTATTCAATAACAGCCAATCAGAGTCAAGCAATTTCAAATAACCGCACAGACCTTTTTTCAGCTTTTTTCTCTTCTTGTGCCATTGTAAGACATTGGTAACCATAGTAACAAACATTAGCTGACCACTCCGTACGAAAGTCAGACCAGTGTAATTGTTTCCCGAGCAACTTGGATTAATGGGTTATTTTAGCTTATTAAACTTGTACTTCGTTTTTTTTTGTACTCCACCCATCATTCTGAGATGTATCCGAGAGCTGTTTGATCAAGTGTAATCGATAATACGGTGAGGACAGATGACAGAGCTGCGTCTTTAATAGGAAGTATGGCGTTATAGCCAGCCTTCGTTTTATGTATATTTCCACATTAAAAGCAAACAAAAGAGCTTCAAATGGATTTTTGCCTGTTTTTATTCACACCAAAGTGGATTTAGAGACCATGTCTAAAGTTCAATTATTCTGAAAAACGTAAACAATTTGGGGAATGAAGCATGTTGCTAAAGCATCCAGAAAAAAAATGGCACCTCAATAAAATCAAACAAAACGAACAGCATTATTGTACCTAATAATTGAGAAGGGTCTCTATTAAATCAAAAACACATTTTATCCTCCGCTTCATGTCTGGTTTTAAAACTGTACAGCGCACACCTGAGCATTGATCATAACCAACAAAAATATCATGAATTATATGTTCTCCAAAAGATTACGGAGAGGTCAATAAAAACTAGAGTTGTAAACCTCCAAGTCATGCAATTCCCAATAACTCACAAAATCTGAATTTTTTCCGCAAATTTATAATTTTTAACTTACAATTAGTAACAAAAAAGTAGAACTGAAAAAAGAGTAATGTACTCATTTCAATCGTAAATGGTTAACCTGAAACAGCAATTGTGCATTTCAATGTTTCATAAACATCTTTGTGTTATGTACTGAGGCTTTTGTCTACTTAAAACTGATTCAAAAGTTTTAAAAAAATCATTCTATAATAATCCAGGCTTTAAGATTAGATATTACCTTCTAATGAGAATGATTATTCACGCCATCTAACTGGCCCCTTATTTGAAATGTTTGTCATGCTTTAGCTATAAAAAAAAAACTTTAAAACCTAAACTCCCAAAAACTGCTTTTATTTGTAACCAAAATAAAAGATTTGTGCCTGATTTTCACAAATACAAACACTATCGTTATCTGTGTTTGGCTAGATCGCCCAGCCCGCTCTGTAACATATTTGCTCTAGAACAGAATAACTCGGGGACGACTGCTGATCCTGCTGAATGTTATCAAAGGCTGGGCTCTGGATAAATAAACACTTTCTTAAGTCTGAGTGGTGATGCGGATGTTCTAAAAAGGCATGCTGAGATTACCCCCACCTCATTGCATTCTCTGCCTCCCGTGCTTTGAGACGGAACAGAAATGAGTTCTCTTTGCTGCTGTCTCATTTCCGAAGAGAACAACCCAGTATGTGGCAACAAGCTCTCTATATTTCCTTATCTGAAACGGCTCAAGATATCCAGTCAGGTGTGCCTTTGAGATACAAGGAAGGGAGAAGTGTTTTCTCATAAAAGCACCACACAACCCCGCAGGGAGACTGACGCCCACGCGTCCATTCGTACACTTTCCCAAGTAATACCATCTTGGTGTGGCTGTTTCTTTAACAGGAAGCAAATACCTCTCTTTCTGAACTCTACCATTTTAGCAATTAGTTTGCCAATCAGGCACATGTTCCTCTCAGACATTGTGTGCACACTCAACCATCAGTTTATTTAGAAATATATTCTACAGAAAAAAACACAATCTATTAGCCAACTCCATTAGGCCCTATCCCAAAATTTAATAATGAAATAGCCGGTTAGAATGTCGATAATCCCAGGCATAGACTATCTTTTATCGCGTGTGCAACACACACACACACACAACAGAAGCAGTAGCTTTTAACATGGATCGATGGCAAATTAAAAAGACCTATTGATTAAACCTTAGCTCTAGCGCAGCAATCCATCTCCAGGCGAGGACACTGCTATTGGCTTTCAATAGAAAATGCAAGCGAATGGAAATTGTAAGCGAAGTGAGCCCCCCCCCACCCCTCCGCGCGCTTTTCTTTTCCTGTCCTGAGCTCATTGAACGAGTAATCACTCGCCCAACCCCCCAGTAGCAAGACCCTCCACCCCCATGCGCACATGCTTCACCCCTCCCCTGTGCCTCTGGAGAAAAAGACGGACAGAAAGGGAGAGATAGGACATGCTCTGGAATTCCACCCAGCAAGCCAAGCACTCATTCGCTCATCAATTTCATCTATATTGAAGTCAAATCAGGATTTCTTCCTCCTCACCTGTGGATGATTGGGCTCGAACTATCTAGAAATGAACTGTGAAACGGTGGTTTTATCAGTGCTTTATTCATGTTCATAGATGACGAACATGTTGTACAAACAAAAGAAATCCATCAAATGCTTCCTTCCAAACCATGTTAGGTAAACAGATTTAGAGCTTGCTCTGGGATTTTAGCGCGATCAGAGAGGCTCTGGTCTTGGCAGGATGAGACTACTTGTTTAACATCAACAGAAAACAATTAAATAAGCATTTCAATAACTGTGCTCCTCTTCATACGGGAGTCTCACAGCAACTCTAGGTCTTTAAAGTAGGGCAAGCAGCTCACCTTGAAGCAGTGAGCTCTTCTGTGCATACCAACTGGGACTGCAGAAAAAATGTATGGTTTCCCCAAGGGAATTACTATAAAGTAGAGAAGAACACCACAGGGCACGGCATGCCACTACCAAGGTATTGTGTAGCGCTCACAATGGTCTCCAAAACATTAAGAGCGACCCTTGACTGCTCGGTCAAATTTCTTTTGTTCTTTGTGAGAATCTATGGCCCCTGCCATTGTGCCTTCCCACATGGTCACCATCTAAATAGATCTACTGTTAAAATACAAGGCTTGGCTTGGGATTTTGGCTCAAACAAAAAAAAGCTGAATTAACCTGAATGTTTCTAACAACCCCCTCATCATAAATGTGACTGCCTAAGGGGAGACTCACTGCACCCGTTCAGGGGGATATTATTAGGACGTGGCGTGGCTGGCTTTCCCGAAGCTGTCCCAACAGATCCGCCCGAGCTGTCGTGAGTGGAAACGAAGTGAATGGCTACAGTGGGGGCTGGGTTCCACCAGGAACAAAGGCAGAACGAGCAGTGCAAAAGCACTCCCGTCTCTGTTCCTTTGCTCTTCCGAGACCCCTCTCATAACACATACGCTTGGACATATAAACAAGCCGGGGGTGGGTGGACAAGAAAGGAGAGTTATTCGGCTGCCAACACTGATTGCAAGTGAACATCACAAACTGAATACCCTCCCCCTGCATTCTCCCCTCGTCCTCCTTCAGCCCCTATGCCAACGATGCATTGTCTCAGCAAACCCTGTGTGCTGCATTTCCCTCACCATGCTCTCGACATTCTCAGGCCTGCGGCTCAATTGCGGTGGGGGGAGGCATGAGGGAGTGGAGCTTGTGACGAACTGCCCGAGCCTCAGGGGAAAGGATAAGGGGGAGTAAAGGACAAAACATGCCTAGCCCCGCCTTCTGCACACAGATGTTCAGGCCTGCGCATGAGATATACACCTGGTCTTCCTATCTACTATGCAGCCCCAGCACCCACATCCACCCACTCCCCTCCTCCTCCTCACTTCAGCCTAGCGATGAAGGCCGCAGAAGAAGAGAAAAGAGGCACATGAGAACAAGCTACAGAGAGGAGAAAAGAATGCACAAAAATCCCAATGGAACGCCAAACAAAAGCTGGAATGCTATGCACTCGGCTTGTGGATTCTGAAGGCAATAAGCAGATGTATGAGAATGAATCGATCACCGCATGGAGGGTAAAACATTCAGACCAGGCTGTTTGAGAGGAAAAAATGGAAAGGAGGATTAGAAGTGAGGAGAGAGAGAGAGAGAGAGAGAGAGAGAGAGAGAGAGCCCAATGCAAGGAGGATTTTACTCGATCGATGAGGCTGTTTGCTTGTCTGCAGGTATTAGGTCAGTTGAGCAGGGTTTGGGGTAAACATTAAGCCCTACCAAACGTGCCGGCCCACACTACAAGGATCCGACAGTTCCCCTCGCCATTGATCCATTAAAGATCAGCTTAATTCAGACTTGTCTTTGATTTGTTGTTTGTTTGCCTTAATGAGCCCTGTGATCTTTTTGAGTTGGGGATTGCAGCAACTCAAAGCTCTGGGCGATGGAGAAATTCTACCAGTGCACTACCATGTTTACATGACAATTCAGAAAATGTTTTATAACCCATCCACCACATTAAAGGCGCCATAATATGCCCCTTTTAAATAATTTATACGGACCCCTCTAGAGGATCACTGTACCCTTTAAAAGACAGTAAACAAAGTCTTTGAAACACCTCAAGTGATTGTGCTGCACAAAACGAGCCCCCCTGTCTCACCAACTTCAATGCTAGCGCCACGTCCCTAGCTGGGTTTTTCTTGTTGGTGCTAAGAAATCCACCCATTTATGGTGAATATGTTTTCTATCTATTGGTAAGCCAAGAAAAAACACTTTTGGCCCAGGAAATCCAAAAACACACTTTCTTTTTTTATGCTTGTCTAATGTGATTCTGCTTCTGCTACAGTTACACTTCCGGGTCAGTTAGCATGTACGTTTTTCATTGAGATGAGCTACATTAGCAGTTCATCTGATTTGTTAGTGGGCAGTGCTTCGACCAATGAGCATCGCTAAGGCCAACTAGCTGTTTCCAACTCAAAGAAAAACAAAAAACTATTACAAAAACATGCATGAACCAATATGAATATTATTTTGATGAAAAGTAACCCCAACCGACTAACCCTAACCCATTACTTAAATTTTTACTTTAATATTTTCAGTTCTGCAAATTTCTGATTAGTAAACTTATGATGAGTGCCAAACCTGTTAATAAACTTATTTGTTAAGCCAACTTTCTTACTGGTTTATTGTCAAAATAATTTTATTCCAAGTTTTAATTGGAACATGTAGTTTTCTGATAATTCCTTCTAGTCATTACCCTCACATGGCCACGTTGTTTTCAGGGACTTGCCTTCTGAGAGATGCAAATGTTCTCTTTCCATCGGAAATTCGGTCAAACTACCCACTTCAGCAGATGCTCACCCAACAGGAGCAAGCACTTCTAAACACTTTTTCACTCTGCAGATTTGTAGACTAAACCTCACTAAATTGTCATTGATGCATCTTCAAAACAAATCAACTTGCAAAAAACCTACTATTCGCAGTTTCTAAAAGTATTTTTTTAAATGCATACAGTACCAACTATGTTGAGTCTCATAATAAAACTTTTTATGTTAAACCATCTGCAGTTTTTGTGTATAACAGCCCATCAAAGATCTGAGTTGGAAGACCAGGGGTCGGGAGGTGCAGAGCATAGGACAAGCATTGTATTTGACCATCTGCAGTCGTATCAAAGCAGATCTGAAGGAACGGTTAAAACCTGACGTGTCAATTGCTTCACCGACGCAATTGCATCAATGACCCAGCAGGGAGCTAAGGTCTCAAATGACCATAATTTACATACTATGAGCAGTAAAGAGCATCGGATATGGTTGGCCACAGCCCCCACCTGATGAGCAGCTTAGGATAGTTGGCCTGGGGGTTACTCGAATATATGTTGGCAGTAAAGCAAGGAGGGGGAATTCATTGTTTAACCCCATGTTGAGCTAGGCCAGGCTTGCACCATGGTACCTTGGGCCATTCTTTTGGGGTCATGTATAAGGGCACAAAACTTCTCTCCCAGACACTAGATGGTGCGCAGTGAATAACAAGAATTAGTTGTGAAAATGATTAAATAAATTTGTAAAGTTTACCAGTTGAGAAAGCATCAACTCATCACGCTGTGTAAACAGCTCCAGTGCAACACTGAACAACGATGCTGTGTGATCACCTAGACAACAGAAATCCTCAACAAATCTCTCCCGAATGGTATAAAAGGAGTAGTTCCTCAGTTTAAAATGTTTTTTTTTATCTGTAAATGGAAGACAAAATGTGAAAAAGACTCATCACTATATAACTCTGTAACACGTTAACATACTGCGCAGCACAGGCTGGTGATGATGGTTACATTAGCGCTCTTTGTTTATTAAGATGCAGCTATTACTGCATAGAATAATTGCATAGGTGTGTATAGGGCTTTAATTACCATAGATCGTCTTACATCAATGAAAGTGGCAGAATCAAATGAGAAAGAGTAATTCAAGAACAACAATTCCTACAAGCAGTTGAATAGTCCCTTTTAACTTGATATCACATGTATTACATTTGCACCCTGTTGTGTTCAGACTCTCCATTCTCAGATAATTCAGAATCATTTGTTAAGAGTTGACGTTGAACTCCTCTGCTTGAATATGCAAACAAATAAGAATACATAAATAAATAAAAACCGGCACCTATGGGTGGTTTCTACGGTTGGAATAAGATTGAATCATGCAATCAGACGCAGCATGAAATAACTAAGGACATTGTCTATAAAATCTTGTCAAAATGTCATGCGATTGATGATTTTGCCATTTGCTTTGGCAGTGCTTACTGTGGTGGATTGTGAACACCTTTCGCTCACCCGGGAATCTCAGCTGTTTTCTCTTGCTACTTTCACATACTTTAAATTCAAAGTACTGCTCAGCTTGTTTACTATACTTCATACACTGATCAGTATGGAAGAAAATGCAACTACAGCAATGGTCAACAACCCTTGTTTTTTCTAACATTTTACAATCTCTGTCAACTTCAACACAAATTTTTCACCAAATATGTGCAATATTAGTTGAAAACAACAAATAAGACGAGGATATATCAAGTTAATTTGGTCAGAAATCTCATTTGAAGGCACCGATGCAAGATATCCCTGATGCAGACACCCAATAAAAACTTGGTTGTAAAGTCAGGCAAGAAAACTTAAAACGTCAAGTGGTAAAAATACAAAAGACAAAACATCAATTAACCTCACGAAAAAAACTTGTCCAACACTATAGTTTCACAACAGGAAAGCCTCAGTTCCCTTCCCTTTTCCCACTATTGCCCAAGAGGAAGTACCAATTAATCAGCGAGCAGTCTCCCTGCATATAAACAGCACTTTTATGAATGAACTCTTGGTTCTTTCCCTCCACCTCCTCTTACTTGCGTTCACACAATGAGCATTCTCTCTGAGATCATAATTTGTACAGTAAATCTCCATTTAAACGGTTGCTATAAAAAAAAAACTAGTGATCTTTGACCAGCACTGGCCAGCCAGCTAGATGTTTAGAGCTCAATGAATAAAGCATGTTAGCAGAAGCACTATTAAAAATAAAAAAAAAATTGAAAACCCATTAGGTGATATTGTAAAGTGTTCATTTCGTATCCTTTTAAAACATCTAGATTGGTAACAAGTGTGTGCTATGATCAGTGCTGGGGTGCCATTTCTTGATTATCTCTGTACTCTGCAGCAGTGGTGTTTCATGACAGAGCAGTTCAATTTCCTCTTCGGCACTGAAGCAAGCTGCCCCGGATAATCAGTTTTTACCAGACAGAGGGGGAACCTGCCACACGCCTGTGAGCGCTATCTCACTTCGTTATCTCTCGGTCTGGCTCTCTGCCTCCTTCCTCTTGGTAACAGAGTAGTCCACCCCCATTCTATGCCTCCCAGAGGAAAGAGGACACCATCAGCTTGGAGACAAAGCCAGACATGCTCTGGTTGCTGAAGCATGACTAGCAGGGCCTGAAAGAACAAGTGTAGCTCTTCCTCCCCCTCTCTTATATCTCTCTTTCCTTATCTTTACATCCCTGTCTTGGAACTTGCGAGACTACAAAAGCATTCCCTTGCATACGAGGTCTTGAAAATCAAGCGAGCACAAAAACACTTACCAGGAGGTTTGCACATGCGGATCTGGCTCTGGCACTGCACGAGAGGATGGATGGCTGGTTGGGTCTCCAAGGGGACTGTGGTAGGCAGGACAGTTAGCCCTGGGGTAAGAGGAGGTGATGGCGGTGGTGATGGTGATGGTGCTGGTGAGCTGGGGCTGTTGCATTGGGTCTGGTAACGGAGTTGTGTAAGCGATGGGGGCATGCCCTGGTAATGCCTTGTGGCACTTAAAAGGTCATTCAAAATCTGAAGAATGGTGCCTATATCCCGTCTGGGACGTCCAGTGCTGTCCTGACAGTTGGGATGCAAAGTGCCTGAAGAACAAAGAAGAATCATTGTAGGTATTGCAAAGAAATTGACCACCCAGATGATCTTTAGGAAAATTTTACCTGAAAAAGTCCCGGAGAAAACCCCAGGGGCGTGGTTCACGAAACTTTCGATGATGGCCCCAGGTTTACGTGATCGTAAGGATGAGGTACAGTTGGTGGATGTCTTAGACAAACAGCTAGCCTGTGAAAACACAAAGAGCATTCAAAACTAGCACTTAATCGAAACAACCTAAAAACCAAACAAAGGCTCACCTCTGGACAAGAAGTTGCAGGGTTGGGGCTGCTTGAGGTGGTGGGACAGACCGGAGATTGTTGCTGAGAATGAAGAAAATTCCCAGGTAGTTGAGACGGGTGTGGTGGAGGGCTACTAGGCCCCGAAGCAGAGGTGGAGTACATGGGAGGAACAGAGGGGATGATGGGGGAAGGGGGGAAGGCTGATGGGCTAGCTGAGAGCATTGTGTTCGGATGGCGAGGATGTGGACGAGGCTGTGGGTGAGTGTTGTGTGAAACTCTTGCCATCCCAGAGGCAGAGCCAGAAGCTCCATGAGACAGTCCTGTTGAACCCTCTGAACTTCCGCGTGAGATGAGATGGCGATGTTGTAACTGTGGGGCACCTGAGGGCTGTGCTGCCAACTGCAGTTGGACAAACATCATATGATCACCTACTCGCAGAGCCAAGGTTAAAGGAGAGCGGCCAGACAGGAAGTCACTGACCTGTGAAGAGCAAACCAAGAGGAGGTGGCTTAGTAATGAAAAAAGCTGGCAGTATATGAAAAAAAATGACTCAAAGCCTTTTGTGAATAAGCAGAAGTATGAAAAACACTGAACCATTCAGCACACCCACATAACACTAACTTCTGTCTGGCTCGAGGCCTGAAAAATCAGTCTTTGTAACAGGATGCAGACCCACTCGCCTCTTGTCACATAATAGCCATTTGTTTTGAGGCTGGATCGGAAATGCTTGCCCATTTTAGGAATTCCCATAGCACAAGGGCTCTGTAAACTCTAGTACTGAGTGAGCAACATAGCAACTGGTCTTCCTCTTCTTTTTCCAGGGATGTTTTAACTCTAACAATCCCTTGTGTTATCATGCACACATGCAGAGTTTCAAGAGCTAGGATTTTCAGTACAAAAAAAAAATCAGTTAAATCGAACAATTCCGCACAAGTGTGTTATTGTGCTGAGTGACCTGTTATTAACCCTTTGACTCACTGGGGTATACCCTCCATGGGTTTTTTCCAATACTTGTTTTGTGGATCCATTTTTACATTGAGAGACCTTTACTGTTCTGTGGATTTCACTGACCAAACAAGTAGATAACCTTGTTGCTACCATAATATGTAGTCCAAAAACCCTCTCGATAGTTATGCTAGTAAAACGAGTAGAGGCAATTCCCTTTGTTTGCAACATACTGTGATAAACACAGTATTTATTAGGGATGTAAGGATTTTAATACATTTATTAATTATTAATAATTTTGCACATTTACTGTTCTTATAACAGAGTCTCACTAGGATTGAGAACTAGGTTGTTTAGACGTTATTGTTGTGTTTTGAAAAACATAAGCTAAAACTTATTCAAACTGAAAGACCGTGTGTTAAAACTGCACACTTGGAAGACTAAAATGCCCTCTGAACTACTCCAACATCCCTCCAGACAGAAATCTAAGCTTCAAACGACTACATAATTGTACAAACTTGCACATAAAACATCTTTGCTCCGATTGGGAAACAAAAGCATGACTACATCCAGACCATAGGTAAGTTAGCTACTTAGATGCTAAAAATATACGCTGTTTATGAACTAATAATTTAGCCATCCCTAAAAACAGACAAATCACTAATTTCTTATCCCAATAAAGGCATATATGACAACATAGATACATTTTTTAAATATCAATTTGCGTCTTTGAGATTTTTTGGCTTTGCCAAAAAGAATATTGCATTACTCGTAATTGTATTGTCAAAAATACAATAAAGTAATGTAACTAGTATAGTGACTTATTCAAATATTCCATGAAAATAGTCTTCTAAACAACCAAGAACTAATCATTAAAATATTTTTGGCCTCAGGCCGACAAGTAAAATATCACAGACTCTAACAGATTAGTCAGTATCAAGACTAAGCATGTCTCACTTGAAACCCCACATAATGAGAGAGTGAGTGAACCCCCACAAAGCAGTAAAAGTGCCTCTGAAAGGCAAGAGTAGGGTCTTCAGAGACATTCCCCACAGAAGCCGTCAGTTAGAGTCACACAGACCTTTGTGAAGCCATCGCCCAACCCACACTGCTGCTGCACTAGCTGAATGACCACAAAGATCAAGAAGCCCTGCAATTACAAATCTGCAGTCTTAACTAGTTCCACATGTAAGGAATGTGTGAACAAGTAGATCATACAGCATCTGCGGTCTTTAATGGTTCCTGAAATGGTTAGAGAAATTCACATCTAATTATGTAAGGACATCAAGAATATTAGCAGAGGTGGACGAGGTTACACCCTTCCAGTTCACTTCAAAGCCCTCACGAGTAGACATTTCAGACTTAGTCTAGATCTTTAACATAGCCCTATAGAATCTGTCAGAGGATCCTGAAGTGTCAAAATCTACCACTAGCCCATTCCAACTGCGAAGGAGGAACTTAAAAAAAACAGCTAGGGTGCATTGCATAAGTCTCTTTTGTAAAGCAATCTTTAAAAGATCAAGGAACTCTTGAACTTGTGATCTTGGAGCCATCTTCATTCAAGATGCAAGAAACACCTGCAAGTTTTCTTTCGTCTCATTTGAAGCCAGACACAGCCTTCCCAAAGTAAAAAATGAGCCATTCTGGTGAATTATCTTCATGGATGAACCAGTAAAAGACTAGCGCAAACAAATAGTTACACTCCATCCATTTTGATTTGACAGGGAGGCATTTTGCTCTGCAGTGGGCTGTGGTTGCTATGCAGTGGAGGAGAGAGAAAGAAAACATGATAAGGGGAGACAGGGGAGGACAACTGAGGGAGAAACCTTCTAGCGAGAGAGATGGTGGAGGGGTGTGAGGATGCCAGAAGATGCTGATGAAATATTCAGTGAGGGTACGCTTTAGGCTCCTTCCGTTTTTCTCCCTCCCTCCCAACTCTATAGCTGACAGTTTTATTTATTGGGGTCCCTGCGGTTCAAGGAACTCATTTACAGCCGGTTTCTTCTGCTGTACAGAAGATATGAGACCGGGTCTTGGACCAGCGCTGGGTTGGTCATTCATCCACTGCCTGAAGACGCATATCTTTGAGAGGTCAGAATTGAAAACAGGTTCCTTTGATACCAAGCATGACTATAATGCTATTGGTTACCGATCAAAGGCCTCAGTGAACATGGAAAGTTCAATTAGTCCTTAGTAACCGAATGTAAAGGGGGGACATCAATATATTTCTCGCAAAGAGGTACAAAGAGTGTGGATGCAATAACAAGCTACTTTACAATAATCAATCCCTTGCATCTTCCTTCAAACATTGACTCCTGTTCGAATGGTTTGACCTACTCAAGGTCTGTAAGAGGTCAGGCGAAGTTTGATCAATCAGAACTTGTAAAGAGCACCCTTTCATTGCGTATGCAGAGAAAGGATGGTGACGTTAAAACAGAGAAGCAGCAGCCTAGAACTACCCAGGGTCCTGAAGTCCACCTCTCCAGAGATTCCTTAAAATATAGATTTTTTTTATGCTCGCTCATTTAAGGAAAAGTACTTTATACCTTTCAGAAATGTAAAATAGTCAGGTCTTTATTATGTAAATTTTCTTACACCCGCATTTTCTCCTACATCCATTAATTTTCTTCCCAAATTTGAAATGCAAGTAAGTAAGTAGGCTTTTATTGTCATTTCAACCATATACAGTGCAGTGTTTCCCCAAGACCAAGGTGCTACATCAAACAACATAAATTAACATTACAACACAGAATTATCATTAGGCTAAGCTAACTCAATATAAACTATATTCAAGTGAACTGACTCCCACAGAGGGTGGTCTTTGAGTTTCATTCCATATTCATACAATCTGCATCTCTTTCTATTGGGTTATGCTTGGTGGATCTACTGTAACTTGTATGTCTGGATGATAATCTTTGTGTTATGTATAAAAAAATCAAATAAAAAAAACACAGAATCAACATTAACATTGCAGGCCAAAAAAGCATTTAAAAAGTGCCATTATTGACTGCATAAAATTAGATAAAACTAAAAGGAAACTGCCTTAAACACTTGAGAATTAGACAAAAATTTGACAAATATACACCAAAAACGATCATGATACATTTTTTGACCCAATCATAAAAACGTTGAGGACCAAAATAAATCCCCTAATAATATAGACTTTTCAGACAATACGTCATGAAAGCAAGAGAGACTCGTTACGTTGTCCAGTCTTTGTTCTCCACGCTGTTTGACCATAAAAGATATGCACCGTGAAAGTACAACACCTCTCTCTTTCATCAGACTGAACAGACGTGTCTGGGTAGGCGAGAGACTGAGTCAAAACAGACGCATCCCACTTGCAAGGGACAAAATTCAAAATATCCACAACCAAGAGATGCAGAAATCCTCATCAAACAATAGGAAAAATATAGAAAAATGTAACTTGAGAAAACCAAGCTGAGCTAAAGCTGGAACAGCATACAAAGAGGAGTAGTTTAACTCTAATTAAAACCCCTGATGGCTTGGTTATCGACTAATGAGAAATTCTCGATAGCGCCCCTCCTTCACTCCTTTTCAGTTCTGTCACGAAACCTAGCACTTCAATCACAAAGGCGGATGGGAAACGAGTCACGAATCACAGTGATTGCCCATGTACACTTAGTCCCTCTTGGATCGTGAGTGCTTTCCAGCAAACACACAGACATGGTCCTGATTGCTGATCAGAGAAATGCAAACAAATCTCTCCTCCCTCGTGTCGAACAGTACCCACTTCTCCAGCTCAAACATCTGCAAAATTAAAGCTCATCATAGTGGATGTCAATCCATCAGCAGCCTGTGGAGACACTCAACATGACGCATGATCCCACCACTTCTATTTTGGTCCTCAGTCTATACCTGGGATTCTGACTCATCACTGTCCTTCCTGGCAATCACAAACAACGCAGACCCTCGCCGAGAGTCGTCACAATGACCTATCTCTCCTATCCAGTTACTCTGCATGCCGTACTTCTTCCGGGAAGGGGGTTGAGTGGGTGGAAATGACTAAGGGTGATTGGGAGGTGACCTGCTCTGCATTGTTGGACCCCATTATTTGCATCGGCCTATGTTCAGACACAATGACAGGCATCCCAGCCTTGTTATAAAGCAAGCTTCTGACAGAACGTTTCTGGTTTGTGGAACTAAAACCTGATTGTAATGAAACATGACTTATCTTTCAAAGCAATCCAAGCCTTCAAAGCTGCTAATTAATGAACTCTGTTGCTGGAAGAATCTGACACCAGTTATTTCTTATTGAAGGGCGGGTACCTTCCAGACAGTACTGTTGAAATGCTAATGTGAGATTTTAGCTATGAAGAGGATGATAAAATTATATTTTTCTCTAAATATGCAAGCTTCGTTATGCCACTGACTCTTACTGTTTAATGGGTAAAGCTGGAAACCGTGGAGAGGCGCACAAAACCACTGCAGCTTTAAATTACAGGCCAGAAAAAGCTGTTAGGCCAGAGTTACAGAAGGAAAATGCCATTCCAATAATTGCAAGTCTTCCCTTTCCATGAAACAAACTGGCTAGATGGACGTCTGAGGTAGATTTTTCCTGTAGCTCTTGGAATGCTGATTTAAGTGTTCTATATGTAGCTACTATTGAGTGCAGATTGGCTTCTCCAAGCTGCGAGTTGACTAATTTAATTTCTGTAAGGGTGATATGTCTCACTTTTGACTATGTCACTGACTCAGTTCGTGTCTGTGAGCTACAAAGAGGACACACTAAATGATGACTAAAAATGAATTCTATAACAGGCCTGCTTCACGAGTAGCTAGATGACACATATAGCTGCCAACAAATATAGCATTTTAGATCAGAGGGGGAATGAAAACATTTTCACAAGAAACACCAAACCCATGGCATTTTCAAAGGCTCTCTGCAGAAACAGGAGGCTCTGCAGCTGCCGAGAGAAATGAATTGAATGATAAGAGTGGTGCACTCACGTGTCTTCCCTTCCCCCTCATACGCAAACAACCAAATTCTGTCGTCATAACATAAATGCCGCTCCGACACAGATACAAACCCAAACACACACCGATGCTCAGGATTTGCCAAAAGGTGCATAAAATTCATGTGTCTCTATTTTATGTGCTAGATTAAAAAAACTAGATCAAACCAAAAAGCGAATCCGCTTTAGTCATGGGGGTTACCCACTAAGATGACACCACCAGAATTATAATATCTGGACACGCATGAGGTTTCCTTCATACGGAGGAAGTAAAAGCAGCTTCTCAGAGGAGGTGCTCACAAAAGGTGCCTACAAACTGAAAGTCGACCCCTAGGTTTAGAGTAGCATTGAGTGTGTCCGTGTAAGATTCTACCAAAGAGAAACTCAAAATCCTAAAAATGATTCACAAACAAAACCTTATCTGCTTCAGTGTAAAAACAGCCGTTTAGTGTAATAAAAATCTTACCTGCGTTTCGGTCAAGCTCTCCAGGGCCTGCATTACGGACTGCTCAGGTCTTGATGCTTGAGACTTTGAGAAAAGAAATTTGAAACTATAAGCATATTTGAAGCAAATGCATGCAAAATGAAACAAGTGCAAACAAAGGTTATGTTTACCATTAGGCCTGCTTCGACTGTTGGAACAAGCGTTAGTTTGCTCCCATCTGTTATTCCCAAATCTTGAAGTTTTCCTGAACTCAGACGCCTAGAAAGTAGAAGAGTTAGAGTTAGGACTTTAAAGGTTCCCAAAAGTCGGTCTGTAAAGAAAGATATTCATGACTTAGTGACATATGGGTCCTAATGTTAATTTCGCCAGAAAAAAAATTGTTAGAAATGACTTAAATAGTGTTCCAAAATTTCGTACGTATTACGAGTTACGTATTAAAACCTGTTTATGTTTTAATCAACATTTTCACTTAAGTCTCGGCGCACAAGAAACATACGATCCAAGGTAAGTTACTATGGTAACAGATAAGACCTTGCGACTGGGATGGTCTGTGTTTGACCAATTGCAGTACGACATTTAGAATTAAAAAAATGTCTACGGCTATTTAGATTTTTCTAAGCCACTATCTATGGTATCCATTGATTTTAAATGTTTAAAGTCAACATAGTTAATGAAATCCTGAATTAAATAAGTAAAAAAGAAAATAATAATAATGATAATAATAGGGGATGATAGAGGTTGATTCGCCAAGAAACATGATGAGGTGAGGAAATATGAATGTGACTGATTTGATTGACACTGATTAAATGCTTCAAAAACATGAAGCAAAATGTTTGCAAGTCTCTGATGGATATTTAAGCCAAGACTTACGTTTTTACTCTATTGTTGTAGACGTTTTGTTTAAAGTTGACATTTGCATTGATTTTTGTGTTTGCCCAATTTCGACGAAGCAATCTTCTGGAAAGTTGGTTCGGTTTTTCGATCCACGCTTAAACGTCACATGATTTACAAATAGATTGCACACAAAACAAACGGCAGTCAGAAATATGGCACTTGCATTTAACATTATTCCATTTTTTTAGCATTCGAAGAGATGCGAAACTAAGAAAACGATGAGTGGAATGGAACCTGTTAGGAGACAAAACTATGTGTACGATCGAGTTTAAAAGTGTTTCTCATCTGCTGAGCACAAATCAAGGCAAAAATTTGAGAATCGTTTGAGCTCTTTATAGAAAAAAAATAGCATGAACACAAAACAGTCATTTTAATTTGATAAGTTATTTGAGATAACTTTGATAATAATTTTAACAACCTCTATTACTGACTGTAATTAAAATAAAGCTGATTTTTAAACTCTGCTAATAGAGGACAAAACAGAACAGTTACTTGTCCTGTTTATGTTTAAAATAATATTAAATTTCTTTAAATTAATGACAAAACTATTAAGTACAACATTAAAACGCACCATATCGCCCCTTTTAAATGTAATATGAACACAGAAAGTTCTTTAAAAATTACCTACTTCTAAACAATCCATGTGTGCATATGCTAAATGTCACCACCTCTCGCCCAACAAAGGCACTGAACACTTGTCCTGGAGGCAGCTAAAGCAAACAGAAGAGATTAAGCGATTCTCTTGGTTTTAAAGGGATGATGTAATTTGGAGGTGATTACTTATGAGAGCTTTTCAATCGTCCTGATTCAAAGCACAAACAATGCAACTGTTAGGGTCATTTGCAAGTGACAAAAAGCTTCTCGTTCCCCTCCCAGCTCCACCACCCAAGTGTGATTGTTAGGCAATCTGCACTGAAACTAACATCTAACAATCACTCTGAATTTCTTAACAAAGCGGTGTGAGTCACACTAGAATGCTTTAATCTCCAACACACACTTGAAAATGACAATTACTTCAATCATGCATATTCTAATTAAGCCAAACAATTAGTTTAATCAAGACATTAGGAAAGCCCATTTAAATGTGTGTGCTACTGTTAGCTGGATGCACCTCGTAGGAGTTGTTAAACTGCTGGTTTGCCTCGAAATAGTGGTTCGGTTTCAGGTGTAGAGCTGCACCTTGCATATGGCCTACATTTAACTGGTTTGCCAAGCACACGGTCAACGTCATCTTGAGAACTGCTGCAGGTGAGGAAGAGACTGCAATGCAACATAGCTTTGGGATTCTCTTAAACTAAAATTTAATTGGAAACCGAGAATGTGTTTTCTCAAGTGTGGTCTCCTGTCTTTGAGCAGCTATTTTTTTGCAAGAGATTACTAGCCAGCTTAGTTCCTTTCTCTTAGTGGCGATCGACTGAGACTTAATACAAAACCCTGTACTGCTGTGGGTGAAAAGGGGACTGCAATCCAACATAGCTTTTGGGATGCTTTCCCTTAAAACCACTTTGCTTTTAATTAAAGAAGAAACCGAGAATGCGTTTTCCTAAGTGTAGTCTCCTGATTTTTAGCAGCTACTTTTTGCAAGAGATTACTAGCCAGTTTAGTTCCTCTCCCTTGTGAGAATTTTACTTTAGCGGCAATCAAAAAGGACTTTATTATAAACCCATTAAAGTTATTTTTATTGTATATTTTTTCCCAAAACTGCGTTGATTTTATGTGCAGGTTTTTGCTAAGTAAAACACTGGTAAATGTAAAAATTGTTAGACATGTTAAACTAAAATTGGCAAATGATCGCATTTATTTTAGGATTAAAAAAAAGATCCGAGGTGACGTAGTTAACACTCAAAATTGAGTATTTATTGAAATTAGTTTGGAAACTAATTAATGTAAGTCGCTTTGGACAAAAGCGTCTGCGAGATGCGTAAATGCAATATACCTAGAAAAATTTTTAAATTTTAATACAAATGCAACATTTAGACGGCTTTTAATCAGAAAGGAACGACGCTGTGACGTGCACAAACGTGACTAGCCAAAGGGTTAGCTCTTAAAACGGCTTGCCAAAAGCCTCACAGCCGCTCCTCATGCTGCTAATCAGAGTTAAAGGGAGCAGCTGTGCAGGCTTACAGGAACACGCTACTCACGTTTCTTTGTGCAGCAGAGCGAGTCTCTCTTTGGGCACTTTGAGTCTCTGAGAGAGCCTTCGCTTTAGCCCCTCCACGGTCTCCTCGGCGGGCAGGGAGAGCTCGAAGCGTGTGCCGGTGGTGGAGTGGATGAACAAATTCATGGGGGGCTCGCCAGAGACGCTCTCGCAGGACGGCGCTGCTCCGCGGCTGCTGCAGCTCCGCGCGGTCGGGTGCTGGTCCATTCGATAGCCTGCGATAGAGAGACAGGGTCGGTGGGAGCGGACAGATGGAGCTCAGAGGAAGATACTCCCAAGGCTTTACTCCTGCTTGCTGAGCGCTCCTCCAAATTAACGGTGTCAAATTCTATTGTTTTGATGGTGCATTGAAATGCATATTCTGCAGCTGTAGTCCTTTTATAGCCGTTGACAGTGTGCTGCACAACCAGAGCGACCTCTTTATTTCCTCCTTTAGAGAGCGGTCCGCAGCGAGCACAGAAACTCCGCTGGAGCGAGCATAATAATGCCCGTTGTTCCACCGTATCTCGCTTCCACTGAGCCGCTAGCGACGCCCACAAAAGAGCTGCCCAATCGGAGGTGGAGCAAACGGCGACGTCACGCACACAGCCAATGAGAGTAAGAGCCGCTCCCCCACGTGGAGCGCAAGCCCCGCCTCCTTCTCGCCCCCACACCGGTTTCCTCATTGAGCACAAATCCAATCTGAGTGGGCGAGAAGCTCCAGTCCTGAAGTTCCAGCCCACTCTCAGCAGTTCCACGCCATTCATGAGGCAAACTGTCAAAGTAACACGAGTCACCTCGATGTTTAAATAGCTACACTGCGCGATATGTTGCCAAAACACGATGGAATGCTACGTTATAACCACCTTGTGTTTAGAGAGCGCCTTGAGGCCGTGCTGCTTTTAGCACAAAGTTTCTGGTGTTCTCCGTTTTGTATTCTAGTATTATCAGTAATATTGTAAGGAATGACACACATTTAGGTCGTCTTTAATTGGTTACGTGAAAAAAATATTCAAGACCATTATGCAAATTAGGCCGCTAGTCATTGGCCACGTTAACTCGCTATGTAAACTATGGGTTATTTTTGAGGCACTAATATTTGAAGGCTTAAGAGGAGATTTCTCTCCTTTGTAACTCGATCTGTCTGGACCTGTAAATGTGTCTCTTCTCTTGCACGTGGGATACCATCCGCAAATTCAGATTTGAAAATGCAAATTCACTGTGAATGAAAAATAATGCTATTATTAAGGGACAAATGTCACAGTTTAGGAGCTTAATCAAGCCATACAGTGTTTAAGATCTCAAAATCAATTTCTGGAGGGGAGTTCAAACCCTGTTTCAGGAGTCACCCCCATAGCTTCAAACAAGCCAAGAGGAGCTTAAATAGTGGAATCAGGTGTGTTCAGTTAAGGTTGGAGCGAAACTGCACAGGGCTACAGCCCTCCATTTATTGGGACCTCGGGTATAAGGCCGCTTGTAAATTAAACTTCTTTCTTGATTCAACATACACTTCTTTTAAACCAGCTACAGGATTGTCCATCTCGTTTAAAGATGTAAAGAAGACCAACAAATTGAATTTGAACAATCAGATACTGGTCAGATATGGGCAAAAAAAAAAGGATTTGGGTCCATTTGGGCTGCAGTCTGGACTTAACCCTTTAGTTTCTAAACAGAAAGCAAGGTACGAATCAGTGCTTTTATGGATCAAAACATACACTGACGAAAGGAAAACTATTTGCAAATCAAGACACAAATCTTCAAAAAGTGAGCGACAAAGCTGTGCTGATTGAGTTACAAGTACGCAATTCTCAAAACAAGTATACATCAATGTTGCTATGTTCATGTTTTGTAGTAATAGCTAAATCCGGTCCGTTAATGTACTGTCCATGGCCCCTGGAATGATATTGGATTACTATTGAAACCAGCCCACAGGCCACAAGGAGGCGTTTTGCACGCACCAATACTACACTCCCCACAATGCAACAGTAGCCTGCAAACTCAACAATACAACAGATTTTTTTCTCTCATTTACTATTTGAAAGCAGTGATTTGTAAAATCATTGAGCAACACAATAATGGATTGTCAGTATATAATGCATTCATATACATTTATCTTGATATTTAGGAGCACATTTTTATTTCGAAGAACATTTACTTTTTTGATATTTTCCTGTTGAAAGTGTTCTCCATTGAAAATGAATGAGAAAATATTGATTTCTTCGTTTAATCATTAAATATTGTACACAATAACATTAGGTATAGGTTAAAAAGGCATCGTGTAATAACTAAAACATAATTTAATAAACACTAAACCAGCCTTGTAGCAAATTCTGTTTTTTTTGGCCCTCTGTGATATTTGACGTTGTGTTTAAAAGATGCTTTCAAAATGACTGATGCAATGCTATACAAAAAAAAGGCTTGTTTGATGAATAGCACATGGGTTAACACTAAATGCAGAGCTAAATCAATTTGTACATTAAAAAAAAAAGACAGAACCATCCCAGTAAAAGAAGTATTACCTTAAGCAAATCTGGCATTACACACACATACACTAAGAGCCTGTAATCTTTACATGCACAGCTAGTTTTGAACGCCTGTATAATCTTCATTCAAACTATTCTTTATTAAAGACAGGATATGCTCTTAAGGAAAAGCTGCATCTCAGTCATGGAGTATAATAAGCCTCGCCTAGAGCGATACACAAATCAACACTTACGTCACTCACTATCACCCTCTCGTGCCAAGTGCACTGTAAGCTAGTCAGCGCATGCTAGGCTAGCTCTGATGCGGCGTCTTATCTACACAAGAGCGAAACTACTGATAACATTCGTTTTAATGCATACACGCTCCGTAGCTGCTCGTCTCATGGCAAAACACAGTGATAAGTTTGCGTTCTATGCCAGACTTTACAACTCATTCACAGAGAAAGAGGAACGTCGAATTAAGAAAGAACACTAGCGACAACCAGTGGTGAAACGTGGTATAACGTCCGAAGCGGACCAGTCTGGACGATTCACATCTTAGCATTTACGTTATAATAAATAATCGGAAGCTTAGCTCGAACAAATAAATGCACCGTAATCGTGTATGTATTCACACTTTAAGTCACCAAACAAATACAAAGTATTTGAGAATACAAATACACCAAACAAATACAAAGAATTCAGGTGTGAAGTTCAAGGGATCTCAATTTAAAACATTTAAAATGATAGTTGACATTAACTAATACATACACACAACATGACCAAAATTGCAGTTGAATGTATAAAAAAAGCAAACACAACCATAAAAGAAACACAAATCATGATCACTTACCAATTATTGTGGCGAAAACCTCAAAGTTTCGCGTCAAGGACTCAGATTCCTCCGCAGGGATTCCCAGTTTTGGCATGTATGGAGTGAGTTTGTTTGGATCAGATCTGAGTGTCCTCTCAGGTGGAGCTTCAGAGACAGGTGTGTAGGGTGAGATATCCCCAAGTAAAGAGTTAATAACCGCTCGAGCTGCCCTCCAGCGTGTGACAGCCAGCGCTCGGGCACACGCATTAAACACCTCACCACAGAGCGGCTCTCACGAGAGGCGGAGACTCCTTCTTGCGCTGTCAGCTCGGCATTTAAGGTGGAAGCTTAAATATGTTCCTCAAAGTTGACTTCTTGTAACTCTTTCCAACATTTACTGAACTTACGACAGTTTTTGAAAATATTGACAAACTTAAGAGAGTCTATGAAGCGAAGATGGCGTTTAAAGCAGTTTTGGGGGAACTGTTTTGTCTGTATCTTTAAAATACGACCTTAAGAGGGCAAACGTGGAGAGATCGTCGGTTAAATAGGGGCGTGCCCGTGTTGTGACGTCATGTATTGTAACTGGGCAACCAGTCAAGGAAAACATATCGCCTAGATACGCGAGAAGCCGACAGTAAACAACAACTCGGAGGTCTAATCTCGGGAACTTTGTGACGCTTTTAAATCAGATATACATCGATAATATTGATCATAAACACTTCATAAAAACCCTTACATAAAATTACAACATTTCCATATGACCAAGGAACGCAAAGCTATGCAAAACAAATAAATAAATCAATAAATAATAATATTTTTCATGTTTCTTTTTTAAAATTTCTCTCTGAAATGAGTGAGACTAGTAAAATAATTGTGAAAGTGAAAGTTTTATATACGAGATATTAATTTAATTTAATTAATTAATGAGATTAATTTAAGCTACATCTTTAACTTTAAAAGCTTTCACACATTTTTTATGACAAAGTAATGAACAGCTTGTGTAAAAAGAATATTTTGACCTGTTATTATGAACAAAAATCTGTCATTTACAATAAAATTATGCTATTCTTTTTCAGTAGATTAATAAAATGTTGTATTTGTACTGTAATTCCATTTTTATAATTTTTCGTTATATACTATATGTAAATTGTGTGTGTGTGCGTGTGTGTGTGTTATATAATGTTATATTATATGAATATATAATATATGCAAATAATTTTATCTATTTTTAATATTTAAACCTTCTCAAAACAGATATTACTCAAAACATACTCAAGCAAAAGAAACATTGTTTTAATGTACACTCCAGTATCTTTGATCACAAATCTTGGTAGAAATTTATTTTGTATTTTGAAAGGATTTATAGGGGCGTCATGGTGGCGCAGTGGGTAGCACGGTCGTCTCGTAGCAAGAAGGTCACTGGTTCGAGCCTCAGCTGGGTCGGTTCGCATTTCTGTGTGGAGTTTGCATGTTCTCCTCGTGATCGCGTGGGTTTACTCCGGTTTCCCCACAAGTCCAAAGACATGCGGTTCAGCGCAAGCTAAAATAGTGTATGCGTGAACGAGTGTAAAACATATGCTAGATAATTTAGCAGTTCGTTCCGCGGTAGCGACCCACACAACTGAAACGGATGAATGGAATCCATATTTCTACTCCAGCTTTGAATCTTATCTGTTGTGGTTAATGGTCAATGGTTACCAAAAGCAATGCTAAAAATAAAACCTGAAACAAATGTTCATCTACTGTCATCTAGCTAATGTTCAAAAAGTTTGGCTGTAACATTGTCCCTGAAATAGTTCATTATGTGAACCGCTTGTTTTGAGTGATAGATCTCAATTGAATTTTTTGGAAAGTTTTCTCTGTGAGTGTTTTTTTTCTGTTAGCCTCAATCTAGTTGCACTGCTTTCTTCCTGAGATCGTGGATTACAAAGTATTTTCCCCACCTCAGTGCACCACGGGGGTTTATTCTCTTTAAACCGCTAAAAATAATGGTTTATTTTGTTGTTGTTTTTTAATTTAAACGTCAGCATTGACTGAGTTAACAGATTGTTGGCTTCAAAGAGTAGAGCATTCTCATTTGTGAAAATACTTGTTAACCGCTTAAATTAAGTTAAGTTAAAATAATCGCTCTCAAGCAAAAAATATTTGGAAAGCTTCCTTCTGTGAGTAAAACCAGAGCTTTCTGTTAAAAACAACAAATCAATTCTTGAGTATTTTTACACCACCAAGATCGTGAATTACAAAGCCTTTACACCAAAACCAATGGATCCTGACAGTGTTTTCCCTTTAAACTGGTTACAAAATAGTAGTTATCACATCCCCGGCTCGTTCCTTCTCTCCCAATCACGGTCCACCACCTCAAACCCATCTCAACCAATCCCGTTAACCTTCCCCTGAGTTCTAACAACCTGTTTCATCATTATCAAGGACAATATATAAACTCACCTTCTCTATTCACTCATAAGCTGGTATTGAGGTCTGATGGTTTTCTTCTTCCAAGCTTCCTCGGCTTCTCCTCTTCCATAGATGTACTTTCTGAGTCTTCATATACAACGCACTGATAAAGGCAAGTGTCTTTATTTATCTGAGTCTTCAAGGATCTGTGTTCACTCTCACCAGCTATATGCTTTACCATCACCCACGGAGGTCTGGATGCTAATCAATTCGATCCCTCTCACCGTGTCAACTAAGCTAAAGCTAGCGTGGAGTTTTGCTGAAGGCCTCCCATGGACTGTGCCTGCCAACGTTATCTACTGCTTGTGTTTTACTTTATTGATATAATTGAATAAACCTTGTGGAAATAGATCATCTCAGTCTTCCTTGTCTACCAGCGTGACAATGGTTTACTTTGTTTGTTTAGAAAAATAGTAGTTCATATGGCTTTCATTTCTACATACTCTCCCATGTTCTTTAATGAAATAGATTTTACACATGAAACATGCGTACAAAAGTTGAATCGATTAGCATACCACTGCATTGTAACTATAATCTGCTGAAATGAGTTGTTGGCAATGTTTCTTCACCAGTTTTTTAATCTTTCCAATTAAAATGCATCTATTCATACCAGACTGCCTCTAATCAGGCTGGGTCGACGAGATTCGAAGAGTCACACACAATGAGTATCTCTATGTCCCTTCAGATGTGTCAGACATGTGTGGGACACATGTGGGCGTCTGTGCATGAGTGGGTGAGCAGCATTCCTGAGCATCAAAGTCACTGCCTTCCCGTCTTCGCTATGAGATATACTCAACAGTGTGTATCTGTCAGAGCGATCTGACTCTTGTTTACCCTGATTGCTTTTGTTGAAGCAGTGGGGGAAGCTTACACAGACACACCCGTCCATGCGAGGGCAAGGCCATGGCTCATAGGTCTGTCAACAGGAAGCGGGGATAAATGAGTACTGTGGGAATTCTGGAATTTCACAAGAACCATTCAGACTCAATGTTTGTGAAGTGAGACAATGGAGTGTAACTTGCAGAAGTATTGCCTCCCAGGATTGTGGAAGTGATGTCCAGTGCGAACCCTGCTGACAAAAAATACAAACTAAATTACATAACAGAAACTGTGCTGGAATGTGTTGGTTTTAAAGCAGATTAATGATGTTTGGGTAACAGAAAATGTGTTTTTAGTTGGGGTTTAAAAATGGATCCCATTCTAAAAAAATATTCCGAAGCTTTATTCACCATCTACATAAAGTGAGTGATCCCATTTTGCAACTGCAGTTCCTCCAGCGGCCACTTGAGGCTGACTCCAGAAGTGAGCAGGTTCTCATTCACTCCCATGTTAAAACTTTGGAGGTTAAAAGAACATGTTCCCAGCCCTGACTCCATTAGGTATGTTGATTCAAATCGCTAGTTTTTTTATCTTTATTGACACCCTGAGAGGGTGAATTGTTGTAATTTGTTTAAAATATATTAAACCTCGAAGTTCTGCATAATTAAGGGAGTGTTTTTTCAGTGGCACATTATTAACAATTAGTGAGAAACTTCAGCTAATTTCAACCATAGATTGTATATAACATGGACATAGCATGCGCGACATTTCGTATGATCAGTGAAACAAGCTAAAAATGACCATCACCATCACCTTCGTGGAAGTTCATCGCTTCCTGGTTACCAATTATGGGTCCAGAGATGCGGGAAATAGGCGTAGCACAGATGTTTGATTAGCTGAATGTTTACATTTTATATATCTTAAATAAACAAATGAAAAAAAAATGAACTCCCCTCAGTGTTCATAAAGGTCAAAACTATCGATCTAAAAATACAAAATAAAAAAAAAACTGTTACATCACCAGGGGTGAAATCATCTCCAAAGTTTGGCATTTTTAACATGGGAGTGAATGAATACCTGCTCACTTCTAACCCCATCCCCCTTGCTGCCAGTCGAGGTATTACAGTTCAGTCAATTCATATTGCCCTGGAGCAGGGAGAGTGGGGTTGTCCCTTGGCTTCAAATGGCAGATTGGCAGGAGTCGGCGTCCAGCATCCACATTTTTTAACCATTCATTGTGACGTAACACTCAATTTCCCACGTTGACCCATGACATCACATCAAAAACAACGTTACCTTCCGATTACTTCTTTAAGATCATCATCAATAGTCATCAACATCTAAAAAATGGGTTTTTCGAATCCATTCTTTAACCCTTGTGTGGACTTCCTGTCAAATTGACCCGTTTCTAATTTTTACAAGAATAAATATGTTACAAGTGTATATTCTTTTCTAGTAGGGACTGGTTGCAATAATTCAAGATCTGTTCTCTATATTGTTTGAGTTTGAGATAAGTCTTATATGTTAATGTGTTATGGAGTAAAATTTTTATTTTTAATTGCTTTTAAAATGGGAATACCCCGCAAAGGGTAAGGGCCTGAGCTCTACATATTTTTGGTTAAACCATCATGAAACACACTAATGCGCTGTTGGGGTTGTTTTAAAATAACACTGAACACACTGGTGGAGGTATTTGAGACAAACTCTCAATATCGCCTCCTTTGTTCCGAGCGTGTTGCATTTATATAGGCTAGTCTTGCATAAGCACCCACCTGCGGAGCTTGACCACATTATAAATGAAAGCCAAAAGCACTTCTGTTCGAAACTGGAGAGCAAGCGCTGCATAAATCACTCGGCATGCCAACTAAATTCCAAAACAAATCGAGAGGATGTTGTTTGCTATTAATTCCCATTTCATTCTCTATTCAAAAGGGATCACATGATGAAACGAGACTAAGCAGAGTTACAGGAAGATCTTTGTTAGCCTCATGTTCTGCAAGGTTTATTTGTTCTCCGCAAACCCACGTTCTCCACCACCCACTCGGCAGCCCACACTCAAACACACATTCTCCCATGCACTCGCCGTGTCCTGCAGGCTTAATCTTGGGTTGGCTCGGATTAGCAACTTCCCACATTAGGCTAATTTAATCAGAACACAGCCTCTCTATCTCGAGAGAGAGAAGGAGTGCTGCACGTGGCACGCTGACATTTCACCTGTACCCTCTCTGCGGACGGTGTAGTATTTAATCTTAGATTGTTAGCCTTTTCTGCCATGTATTCAGTTTGCAAGGAGTTCAGCTCATTTTGAATAGAAGCCTTGCCTTCACACGTATGATAATATTTAAAACACTAGTTAAACTGAAGTCTCCTCGCCTGGTGGATCAAGCTAACTCGCTAGCTTCCTCGTACAGAGAGTTCATACTGCTCTGTAAAACATTTACATGGATGTCAATAAGCACCTGGTTTAGCTTCCCACACACTGCAACCATTTCAAAAAGCATTCTGTATTAAACTAGTTCTTGAAATGTAAACCTTAGCGAATACAAAAATCAGAAAGATGTTTATTGTCAAGTGTGCAGGACTTTTTTTGTGGTTCACTCTCCAGTGTCAGTACATAAAATAACACAAACATAGTTGCACAGTGACACAGGTTAAATACGTAAATTGCTCAAGTTAAAAGTAAATAGGATATAATAAAATTCTAGAAATAGATATAAAAATATAAAGTAATAGAACCATAACTGTATAAGTTATGAAATGCTCGCTGCTTGATTGGGGGCTTCATTAAATTAAAGTAAATGTATATGTTCTTTTTTTGCCCAAATTAAGACTATTGTTGAACTTGATTCACACTGTATTAGACATATGTCTAAACTTCTGTGACAGCTTTACTTGGAGAGTGAATAGGATGTTTTTTCTCTTTGTTTTAGGCAACAAAAAGCCATAAAAGAATAATAGTGTTAGCAGTCAATTTCCAATCTATTTAAGGCTCGATTTAAAGATGGAAGCTTGATAGGGTTGAAGGGTGACAGCCCTTCAAAAACCTACCTCACAATTTTAATTAAACCTATTGCAACTAGTTAAGTTAATGTTATCTAATAGTAATAGTGAAGTAAGTGCTAAAAGCCAGACATTTTGGAAAACTTTTGCAGTAGATCTTTAGACACAATTTTGATTTTTTAGGTAACCAGTTTGTGTATCTCAACCTAATTTGTGTTATCTATTATAAACAAAATGCTAAAAGTTATTAACTGGGGATAGCATTAGTGGCAGCTAAAGCCAGAAACATATATCAGTTCAAGTTAACTGACACAAATACTTTTTTCCCCATGTTTAGCAAACTGACGTCAGAAAAGCTTACTGTTAACTCACCTTAGAATAAATGTAGATATACTTGTTGAAACGTTTTGATGTTCAGTTGACTGTAGATCATTCTATAGCAGCCATTTTGCTCAGTTTTGATTTCAGAAAAGGAAGAACACTCCATTGCTTAGCTTCTAGAGTATCTGTATTACATGTTTCCATGCAAATACTAACCCTTATTGATATAAAAATAAAACACAAAACATGTATTCAAGTATGTATTCAACTGGAAGAGAAGATTCATCCATAATTGGCTTATTTGTCCTTGTGGGGGCGTGGCTTAATCAATTGTAATAATTGAATTGAAGATTTTTGGGTAGCTGGAACATTTTAATGTTGCTGCATCAAGTTAGCACTACATTGGGAAAAAGATGACTGAGAGCATTTACATTTCAAGGCCCTCTTGTTAGGAGTGGAATTCTGGAAACCATGAAATTTGGTGTCGTCGCACTCGTATCTGCTGCCAACCATGTGGCTACTCACTCAGGAGCCACAGAGCCATGCTGCATGGTTTGTGCACACATCGTTTAAAAAGCTGTATTGGGTGTGATGTGATTTCAATTGCAAACAATTGAAACCTAATACAAGCAAATGATCAGCGCTAAAGCTGCTTTTGAAACAGCAAATAAGCCTCAAAGAGCAGAGATCTGTTCGTTTGGTGGAGTTTTTAGAGTGAAAGTTTATGAGCTGATGAGGAGGAAGGACAACAATCAGAAGCAGAGGGGCCAATGGGAGCAGGACAAGTGTCAGTACACGATCTGTCATGCACAGTGGTTGCAAATTTATTCCCTGTTTTAGCATTTTCAATGGCATATTTTTTAATATCTTATGGTACAAAGTGGGCGTCACGGTGGCGCAGTGGGTAGCACGGTCTTCTCACAGCAAGATGGTTGCTGGTTCGAGCCTTGGCTGAGTCAGTTGGCATTTCTGTTTGGAGTTTGCATGTTCTCCCCGTGATCGTGTGGGTTTTCTCCGGGTGCTCCGCTTTCCCCACAAGTCCAAGTCAATTGGGTAAAAACGATTTTCCCAGCGATGGGTTGTTGCTGGAAGGGCATCCGCTGCATAAAACATATGCCAGAAGAGTTGGCGGTTCATTCTGCTGTGGCGACCCCGAAAGCTGACAAGAAAATGGATGGATGGTACAAAGTTATATTTACAACCTTTGTGTTACAATGAATGTTACAAAATGAATTGTACAATACAATGAATTGACAAAAATGTCATATATTTGGTGCATGAAGGCGTCTTGATCAGAAACAATGAGCGCCAACGACACATCACACATCTGTCCAAATGAGGGGTGTGAATGAATACAGTTTGGGTCTGCCATATTGGCTTGGTTTTTCACAAGAAGAACGACCAATGAAAGCTGGCTCTTGAGTGGAACATTAAAGAGCAGCTGGGTGGCGCTCGATACACACTCTTACATAGACCTCACGACAGAAAACACAACAAAGGTGATCAGAAGAAGAAATCTTGAACGAATGTCTTCTCCTCGAGAAGCTCATCTTATAAGTGTCCGACAATCAAGAGTTGTTCGAAAAAGCCCTCAAAGATTATATAATTATATAATGCCGGGTGTGTGGCTGTTGTCCCATGAGTAGTGATGGGAAATTTAGTTCATTTTGATGCTTTGTTCTTTTGACTCTTGTTCACTGAAAATAATGATTTGAATGATTCAATTGTATTGTTCATATAGAAATAATCTGATTATTAGCAGTGTAATCTGCATGCACCAGAGAAAATTATTTATTGAAATAATGTTTTTTTCTCATTTTCTAAAATTTTGCTTGCACTCATTGGCTAGAGCAGTGGTTCTCAAATAGTGGGGCCTGGAGAAGCGTGAGGCTCCGTCAAGGGGGACGCATTTGACCTCGGGGAACATGCTTTTTTGATTTTTCTATTTTTTTCTAGAATTCTAGAATTATGTTCTAGAATAAAGTGCAATACCACTCCACTACATTAGGGGAAAGTGGCGCTCTCTTTGGTAGAGTATGACGTGTAGACACGAAGTGTAGAAGACGGGTGGAGAGAGAAGGAGATAAAGAGACAAACAAAAGTCTCCCAAAAGTAATAAGAAAGAAATATGAAGCGTATGTAGCGCTTGGCCGTGAACGCGTGGGTTTTCTCCGGGTGCTCCGGTTTCCCCACAAGTCCAAAGACATGCGGTATAAGTGAATTGAATAAGAACGATTGCCCATAGTGTTAAAGTGTGAATGAGTGTGTGTGAATGTTTCCCAGCAATGGGTTGCGGCAGGGAAGGGCATCCGCTGCGTAAAACATATGCCAGTGAGTTGGCGGTTCATTCTGCTGTGGCGACCCCGAAAGGGAATAAAGCTGACATGAAGATGAATGAATGAATGAATGTAGCGCTTGGCTTCACTGTGTCGACGGTGGTAGACGAGGAGAGACAGGTGTGCTTACTGAGTCTAAAAATGTGGCAGCGGACAGCATGAAGCCAAATAAACTAAGGCGTCACTTAAAAACATTACACACCAATCACGCCGATAAGCCGTTTGAGTTTTTTCAGCAAAAAACGTGCCGAATATTGCCAGCAATCATGATCAGTCAAACAATGTTTATAGTTTTATTAAGGAGTTAATTCTCTTATACATTAAAAAGGATACTGTGTTATGCAGAGGTGTACTGATAACAAATTCAAAGACAAATAATACTATTTATAATTGTGCGGGGGGCACAAGATGTTTTTTTCTTCCTAGGGGAGGCAACAGAAAAGAATTGAGAAACACTGGGGTAGAGCATACCGGTTAGTGTTATCCATCTTGAATAGACTTCCTCAAATCATGCAAAAGTGATGCTTTAGTATTAAGATAAGTTAAATTAAATACGTTTCGAATACTGACTTTCTGCTCCAGGCTTTTAAAACTTGCCACCTTGTCAAATGTGAAAAACAATCGAAATACTTGTATATACGGTTTAGCTGGCTGCCAATCAAAGTCTTATTAGCCAATGAGTGTGAACCCCTGTAAGCCCCACCCCCACAAGAGATTTGTGTCAGAAGGATAAACATCAATTTCAGATTCGCAAACAAAAACTCGGAAAGCTGAAACTTCGAGAGCGCAATCAAAAATGTGAGTAGCGAAAGCAAACCCAACTAAAATTGGAGTTTATTTAATATACATTTTTCTGATAACTAATTGTTTGAATTTGTTTTCAGTGTTTTTTTTCTGTTTCAGCCATGCATCTTTGTTCATTTTTTTCTAAAATTGCTCTCGTTTTAGTGGCACAAATTAAATTCCATTAAAGTCAAACTCAAATGCAAAAAAAAAAAAAAAAACACAAACACAAGAAGCTAAATCTATCAGAAATCCACCTTGATTTGAATGCAGCCTTAGACAGATAGCAGATTTGATTCTCAGCTCAAGTTTAGTCAGCTCTGCGTGTGAGTATTTGATATGTACAGCCATTCTACTCCTATCAAGTTAAATTAGCCGAAGAGGTGTATTTTTACACTCTTGTTAACCCATCTGACACCATACATGCGTATGTGTCTCTGCAATGCCATGTAAAAGTTATCCTAACATTTCGGAGCGGCATTCCACTTTGGGGCTCCATCACTTGCTGCTTGGATTACCTGTTTCCACATACCGAGTCCCCATTAGACACCGCAGACACTCATATAGCTTACTGTCCATGTTCTTACATAAATACCTTGATGCAAAACCACACCAGCAACCTTTTACTGGTGACATTTTTACACTTCCTTTAACCCCGACCCCTGTGAGTTCTAGGAAGTGATCTATTTAGAGGATGTCCCTGCTTGAACTATGATCTGTATCAGGATTCTCTCTCCACGCTGTTAAAAAGGTAGCTGCGCACCTTAGCTAAACAGTTTGGACATGTTGACTAGGATGACCTGACAGCTAAGAATTTGTAAGCTGTAGCAACCTGAAATCCTTCCACTAGCTTTAGCTTGCGCGTTAGCCTTCTGGAATGATGTCGAGTCGGTAGTTCCTGGGAGTGTTATCTCAGAGGGTTCGTCAGAGCATAACTTGGTGAAAGGTCAGCGAGGTGGTAAACAAATATGATCAAGAATCCGTTTAATGGTAGCAGGCCAAGCCAACCCACTGTCATCATTGACATTGCTATAATTGTGGCCAATCATACTAATGTTTTTTGTTTTATAGTCAGTGCATTCCTGACCTCGCCTACCCACCCAGCCTGCCCTGCCTCATGCACCACCAGGTGTTAGCACTGGGCCAGCTGACAGAAGAAGATCACCGCTCAGCCTCATGCTTGTGTTTGATCTGTCGTCTGCCAGGGATGTAGAGCGTCATAGATTTGCATGTGGGTGTGGGGCCTGGTGCCAGCACGCTGGACTTCTCCAAAGCCGCACAAGAGTGCAAATAGCGCTGTGTGTGCTTGAGTAGTGCTGCTTGTGTGGGGTTAAAAAGAGAAATTCAGTTGTGTTGAGAAGGGAAAGATGTGCTTGGTTTAACTCGTGTTAGATGTAACCTGTTAGATGAATTCGTGTTAGATACACGTTTGCAGAGAGGCATAATCTCATGAGGGTTCTGGAGCAGGGTAGCTGAGAATTTCAGAGTTTCTACGTTAGTTTAGTGCAAGAGATTTTGGAGTAAAAAGTGTGGGTTTTAAAGATTCCAGACACCGTGGTTTTAAGAAATGTATGGTTCAAGTATTTAAAAGTAAGCATCTTAATAATTTTTTTCATCATTCGATAATAAGAGCAACATTTTATGTTTCTTTTACAAAAAAAAATCACTTGGAAGTTTTACGGTAGATAACGTTTATTTGCGAGAGTCTTTAGAGAACTTTTCAAAATAAATGTTGATATTTGTTGTATTTTTAGGGTCAGACTGCTACATAAACTATTGAAAAAATGAAGAAAAAATTAAAGTAAAATGTTTTAGTGGAATTTAAGAAAAATGGTTTTATAACAAGGTGTGAATTGGTTTTTAGTTGTATAATAATTGTAAATCTAAATATTTATTTACTTTTGCAAAACAAGAATAAATGCCATTTTAAAAATCTTTAACAAATCTTTTAAAAATGGTACTTTCTTGCATTTTTATCACAAACAAATAAATGATGATCTCACATTTTTAATTTTATACTTAGTTTGCTTTGGCTTTATTAAAAACTGACCTTGTTCAGTAACCTTTTACATGCTTGATATTTTTAAAATGAAAAGGAATCCCATTTCTGCCAGGTTACAAATAAATAAATAATGGCTTTTAAAGTAATTTTTGTTTAGTCGTAATTTTTTATTTCATATTTGAACTATTTGTCTTACAATTGTGACTTTTTAAAGCTATTATATATATATATATATATATATATATATATATATATATATATATATATATATATATATATATAAAAATTTTTTATATATATATTGGCTTCAATAAAATGAAGACTTCTGTTTCCAAAGAAGAATCTTGTTAAATTTGGCTAGCTTTGTAAAAATAACCTTCGTGTCAAGTAATTAACTGCATTCGTGAGTTTAATTAAAAGATGGGAGGCTTTCATAATGAAACAGTTTTCTGCTTTTCATGATCATCCCAAAGACCTTCGCTCTTGGAACTTGTTGGCTGCCTTTGTGAAATAGCTATTTCTTCGAAACCTTCAAGTTCATGGATCATCCAGGTTTGTTTTTTGCAAGTTATGTCAGAGGGAAAACATGTTTGGAAAGCAGTAGATCTTCAGTTACATCTGCTTCAGGCCTACAGTGATTGAATCAATCCACCAAAAACAGTTGGAGGTCTGGAAGGCAATTACTTGGCAAATAAGACAAGCTTGAGACCTGTGTATACTTGAATGTTTTGCACTGTTCAATCATTTGCACAATTGATGACCTGTTCTTTGCAAAAGTTTCTACACATACCAATCAGTCTTTGTTTGCATAGACAATTAACAAAAAGTTTTAAGGTGTATTCTCAGAGAGAAAATGCTAGCTTTGTAAAGTGCATCAATAAACTGATAAAGATAAAGCTTACCAGATTCCAAAGTAATCGAATGGTAAGTAGCCTTAAGGTTATAAAGGAACAGTTTATTTTCCAACGTTCTCTTTTTTTTGTAGGTGTCTGGGTGGAAAACAGCTTTGAGTTCAAAACATTGGCCCTTGGAGTGGTGTAGATTGCGGAATTAGCCCTCAAGCTCTGTGTGGAAAAGCAATTGGAGAAAATCTAGAAGTCACACAGACAAGATCTTTCAGCAAAAGTGTTCACCTGCATGCATGTGCATGCTTCTCTCCTCAAAACAGCAACACCTCTCCTGGCAAGAACTTTGAGTCAGGTTTTACATCAGTTTAGATTGATCACTGTACAACTTACTGAAAGAAATGCTCAACACTTTGGAAACATGCTCATTTTCCGTCTTTGACTGAGTTAATGAATATTTACTGTTTTGGATACTATTCAGCCAGCCTCCTGATCTAGGGATGGCGCTTTTAGCAGAGCCTAGCATCCTGTAGATCATTGGCTTTGATTGGATCAATAGCATCGGCATAAAAGCAGCAGAATCTTCAAAGTTCAGAAAGGTTTCGTAATGAAGCCCTGTCTCTTGTTGTTTTGTTTTATGCATGTAAGGTTCATGGGAAAATGCAAATTGCTGAAGTTCAAGGAACTTTACTCTATGGATCTCTCTGCACCAGTTGTAGCTGTTGAAAGTGTCTTTAAGAATGTCTCTGCCATGGACACTACATAGAAGGGATCAACAAATCTGGATCACGGAGGTCCGGAGCCCTGCGCGTTTGAGTTACAGCCCTGCTCTAACATGCATCCTACTCTAACTTCAAACAAGCCATGAAGCCAAGAGAACATTATTAGTGCACCGTGTGTGTTTCGAGAAGTTTGAACCAAAAATGTGCAAAGCTCCGAACCGCCAAGGCCAGATCTTGTTGATCTGACTGACACAAAAAAAGTTATTCTCTTTTTAAATAAAAAGACAGAAAATGTTAAATGCAAAGAAACTGTTCTCTCTTTTCTGATTTGTTTGGATTTTGTTAATATTGCATGCAGTTTATTTTTAAAAAATGTTCTGTTCAATACATGTGTGTGTTTCTTTTTTTCAGAAATGTGCCTTGATTTGAACAAAATTAAATGCAATCTCAGTTATTCTTGTTCAATTGGTTACATTGTTCGCATATATATTGGTTCGGAGAGTGGGCGAAGACAGGAATCAAAAATGTGTCCATTCAATCAATGCTTTGGAC